>JAVLSZ010000021.1:0-600000 GCA_032313775.1 Urocyon cinereoargenteus
GGTACGGGATAGGGTTAGCGTACGGGTTAAGTTTAGGGTTAGGGTTATTTTTAGGTTACGGTTATGTTGCGGTTAAGGCTTATGGTTTGGGTTAGGGTTAGGGTTAAGTTTAGGGTGCGGGTTAGGGTTAGGGTTAGGGTTATCGTTAGAGTACGGGTTTGGGTTAGTGTTAGGGTACGGGTTAGGTTTACCATTTGGGTACGGGTTAGGGTAAGGTTTAGGGTTAATGTAAGGGTTAGGCTTAGGGTTAGGGTTAGGGTTAAAGTACGTGGTAGGGTTAGTGTTAGTGTTAGGGCTAATGTAAGGGTTAGGCTTAGGGTTAGGTTTAGGGTTAAGATAGGGGATAGGGTTAGGTTCAGGGTACGGGATAGGGTTAGCATACAGGTTAAGTTTAGGGTTAGGGTTAGGTTTAGGTTACGGGTTAGGTTTAGGGTACGGGTTAGGGTTAGGGTTAAAGTACGGGGTAGGGTTAGTGTTATGGTTAGGGTTAGAGTTAATGTACGGGTTAAGCTTAGGTTTAGATTTAGGATTAGGATACGGTTTAGGGTTAGGTTTAGGGTACGCGATAGGGTTAGCATACGGGTTAACTTTAGGGTTAGGGTTAGGTTTATATTATGGGTTAGGTTTCGGGTAGGGGTTAGGTTTAGGTTAGGTTCCGGGTTAGGGTTAGGGTTAGGGTTAGTGTAAGGGTTAGGGTTAGGTTTCGGGTCAGGGTTAGGGTTAGGGTTAGTGTTAGAGTACGGGTTAGGGTTAGGGTTGTGGTTAGGACACGGGTTAGGTTGAGGGTTAGGGTACAGTTTAGGGTTATGTTTAAGGTTAAGGTTAGGGTTAGGGTATGGGTTAGGGTTATTTTACGGTTAAGGGTTATGGTTTGGGATAGGGTTAGGGTTAAGTTTAAGGTGCGGGTTAGGTTTAGGGTTAGGGTTAGAGTACGGGATGGGGTTAGTGTTAGGGTACGGGTTAGGTTTACCATTTGGGTACGGGTTAGGGTAAGGGTTAGGGTTAGGGTTAGGTGTTAGGATTAGAGTTAGGGTTAGGCTACGGTTAGGGTTAGGGTACGGGTTAGGTGTAGGGTTAGTGTTAGGGTTAGGGTTAGGGTACGTGTTAGGGATAGGGTACGGGTTAGGGTTAGGTTAAGGGTTAGGGTGAGGGTATGGGTTAGGTTTAGGGTACAGGTTAGGGTTAGGGTTACGATCAGGGTTAGGGTACGGGTTAGGGTTAGGTTTACGGTCAGGGTTAGGGTTAGGGTTAGGTTTAAGATACGGTTTGTTAGGGTATGGGTTAGGTTTAGGGTCAGGTTTAGGGTTAGGGTACGAGATAGGGTTAGGGTTAGGGTACGGGTTAAGGTTAGTGTTATGTTATGTGTTAGGGATACAGTATGGGTTAGCGTTAGGTTAAGGCTTAGGGTTAGGGTTAGAGTACGGTCATGTTTAGGGTTAGGGTTAGGGTGAGAGTACGGGGTAGGGTTAGTGTTAGGGTTAGGGTTAGGGTTAATGTACGTGTTAGGCTTAGGGTTAGGTTTAAGGTTAGGTTACGGGTTAGCGTTAGGTTACGAGTTAGCGTTAGGTTTAGGGTGCGGGTTAGGGTTAGGTTTAGGGTTAGTGTACGGGTTAGGTTAAGTTGAGGGTCAGGGTTAGGGTTAGGGTTTGTGTTAGGGTATTGGTTAGGGTTAGGGTTGGGGTTAGGGTACGGGTTAGTTTTAGGGTTAGGGTACAGGTAATGGTTACGGTAAAAGTTAGTGTTAGCGTTAGGGTACGGGTTAGGGTTAGGTTTTGGGAACGGGATTGGATTAGTGTACGGGTTAAGTTAGGGTTAGGGTTAGGTTTAGGTTACGGGTTAGGTTAGGGTACGGGTTTGGATTAGTTTTAGGTGCCGGTTAGAGTTAGGTTATGGGTTATGTTTAGGTTTAGGGTCAGGGATAGGGTTAGAAATAGGGTTATGGTACGGGTTAGGGTTAGGGTTGGGGTTAGGGTACGGGTTAGTTTTAGGGTTAGGGTACGGGTTAGGGTTACGGTTAAGGTTAGGGTTAGTGCTAGGGTATGGGTTAGGGTCAGGGTACGGGATAGGGTTGGCTACGGGTTAGGTCAAGGGTTAGGTTTAGTTTTACGGTATGGTTAGGGTTAGGGTTATGTTTAGGGTTAGGGTTAGGGTATGGGTTAGGTTTAGGGTACGGTTAGGGTTATGGTTAGGGTCAGGGTTAGGGTTAGTGTTAGGGTACGAGTTAGGGTTAGGGTTAGGTTTAGGGTTAGGGTTAGAGTACGGGGTAGGGTTAGTGTTAGGGTTAGGGTTAAGTTTAATGTACAGGTTAGGCTTAGGGTTAGGATTAGGGTTACGTTACGGGTTAGGGTTAGGTTTAGGGTATGGGATAGGATTAGCGTACGGGTTAAGTTTAGGGTTAGGTTTAGGTTTAGGTTACGGGTTAGGGTTAGGGTACGGATTTGGGTTAGGTTTACAGTGCCAGTTAGGGTTAGGATTAGGATTAGTGTACTGGTTAGGGTCATTTTTAGGGTCAGGGTTAGGGTTAGGGTTACTGTTAGGGTATGGGTTAGGGTTAGGATTGGGGTTAGGGTACGGGTTAGTTTTAGGGTTAGGGTACGGGTTAGGGTTACAGATACAGTTAGGGTTAGGGTTAGCGTGTGTGTTAGGGTTAAGGTACGGTTAAGGATTATGGTTAGGCTTAGGGTGGGGTTAAGTTTAGGATGCGGTTTAGGGTTAGGGTTAGGGTTAGGGTTATAGTACGGGTTTGGGTTAGTGTTAGGGTATGGGTTAGGTTTACCGTTTGGGTATGGGTTAGGGTATGGGTTATGGTTAGGGGTTAGGGTTAGAGTTAGGGTTAGGCTATGGGATAGGGTTAGAGTACGGGTTAGTATTAGGGTTAAAGTTAGGTTTAGGGTTAGGGTTATAGTACGGGTTAGGGTTAGAGTTAGGGTTAGGTTACGGGTTAGGTTTAGGGTACGGGTTAGGTTTAGGGTTAGGTTCAGTGTTAGGGTTAGAGTTAGGGTACAATTTAGGTTAAGGGTTAGGTTTAGGGTATGGGTTAGGGTTAGGGTTACGGTTAGGGTACGGGTTAGGGTTAGGGTTATGGTACGTGTTAGGGTAACAGTACGGGTTAGTGTTAGGGTGAGGGTTAGGGTTAGGGTTAGAATACGGTTAGGGTTAGGGTCAGGGTTAGGGTTAGTGTACGAGTTAGGGTTACGGTTAGGGTACGGGTTAGGTTTAGGGTTATGGTACGGGTTAGGTTTACAGTACTGGGTAGTGTTAGGGTGAGGGTTAGGGTTAGGGTTAGAGTACGGTTAGGGTTAGGGTTAGAGTACGGGTTAGGGTTAGTGTTAGGGTTAGGGTTAGGGTTAGGGTTAGGGTTAGGGTTAGGGTTAGGTTTAGAGTACGGGGTAGGGTTAGTGTTAGGGTACGGTTTAGTTTTAGGGTTAGGGTACGGGATACGGTTAGGCTTAGGGTTAGGTTAGGTTTAGAGTACGGGTTAGGTTTAGTGTTAGTGTTAGGATTAGGGTTAATGTACGGATAGGGTTAGGGTTAGGGTTAGAGTTAGGGTACGTGTTAAGGTTAGGTTTAGGGTACGGGATAGGGTTAGTGTACGGGTTAAGTTTAGGCTTAGGGTAAGATTAGGTTACGGGTTAGGGTTAGGGAACGGTTTAGGGTTAGGTTTAGGTGCGGGTTAGGGTTAGGGTACGGGTTAGGGTTATGTTTAAGGTCAGGGGTAGTGTTAGGGATAGGGTCATGTTACGGGTTAGGCTTAGGTTTGGGGTTAGGGTACGGGTTAGTTTTAGGGTTAGGGTACTGGTTAGAGTTACGGTTAAAGTTAGGGTTAATGTTAGGGTACGGTTTAGGGTTAGGGTACGGGTAAGGGTTATGGTTAGTGTTAGGGTTATGTTTAGTTTTAGGGTACGGTTTAGGCTTAGGGTTAGGGTTAGGGTTAGCGCTAGCGTATGGGTTAGGGTTACTGTTAGGTTTTGGGTAAGGGTTAGGGTTAGGTTTAGGGCACGAGATAGGGTTGGGTACAGGTTAGGTCAAGGGTTAGGGTTCGGCTAAGGGTACATGTTAGGGTTCGGGTTAGGATTAGGGTTAGGGTTAGGGTTAGGGTTAAGTTTAGGGTTAGGTTTAGGGTAACGGTATGGGTTAGGGTTAAGGTTCCGGTGCGGGATAGGGTTAGTGTACGTGTTAGGTCTAGGGTTAGGGTTAGGTTTAGTGTGCGGGTTAGGGTTAGGGTTAGTGTTAGGGTATGGAATAGGGTTAGGGTTTGGGTACGGGTTAGGGTTACGTTTACGGTTAGGGTACAGGTTAGGTTTAGGGTTAGGGTAAGGGTTAATGTTAGTGCAAGTGTTAGGGTTAGAGTAAGGTTTAGGGTTAGGTTTAGGGTTAGGGTTAGGGTTAGAGTACGGTTTAGGGTTAGTGTTAGGGTTAGCGTCAGTGTTAGTGTGCGGATAGTTTTAGGGTTAGGGTTAGGGTACGGGTTAGGGTTAGGTTTAGGGCATGGGATAGGGTTAGTGTACGGGTTAAGTTTAGGGTTAGGGTTAGGTTTAGGGCACGAGTTAGGGTTAGGGTTAGGGTATGGGTTAGGGTTAGGGTTATGTTACGGGTTAGGGTTAGGGTGAGGGTTAGGGTTATGGTTAGAGTACGGTTAGGGTTAGGGTTAGGTTTAGGGTTAGGGTTAGAATACGGGTTAGGGGTAGTGTTAGGGTTAGGAAAAGGTTTAGGGTTAGGGTTAGGGTATGGGTTAGGTTTAGGGTTAGGTTTAGGGTTAGGTTACGGAATAGTTTTAGCGTACGGGTTAAGTTTAGGGTTAGGGTTAAGCTTAGGTTATGGGTTAGGGTTAGGGTTAGGGTTAGTGTAAGGGTTAGGGTTAGTTTTTGGGTCAGGTTTATGGTTAGGGTTAGTGTTAGGGTATGGGTTAGGGTTAGGGTTGGGGTTAGGGTATGGGTTAGTTTTAGGGTTAGGGTACATGTTAGGGTTACGGTGAAAGTTAGGGTCATGTTAGAGTGTGGGTTAGGGTTTGGGTACGGTTAAGGTTTATGGTTATGGTTAGGGTTAGGGTTCTGTTTAGATTGCGGTTTAGGGTTAGGGTTAGGGTTAGGGTAAGGTTTAGAGTACGGGTTTGGGTTAGTGTTAGGGTATGGGTTAGGTTTACCTTTTGGGTACGGGTTAGTGTAAGGCTTGGGGTTAGTGTTAGGGTTAGGGTTTAGGTTTAGAGTTAGGGTTAGGCTATGGTAGGGTTAGGGTACGGGTTAGGTTTAGTTTACGTTAGGGTTAGTGTTAGGGTCAGGGTTAGGGTTAGGGAACGAGTTAGGGTTAGGGTTAGGGTACTGTTTAGGGTTATGTTACGGGTTAGGTTTACAGTACGGGTTAGGGTTAGGGTGAGGGTTAGGGTTAGAGTACGGTTTATGGTTAGTGTTAGGGTTAGGGTTAGGGTTAGAGTACGGGTTAGTGTTAGTGTTAGGGTTAGGGTAAGGTTTAGGGTTAGGGTTAGGGTTAGGGTACGGTTTAGGGTTAGCGTTAGGGTTAGTGTTAGGGTTAGAGTACGGGGTAGGGTTAGTGTTAGGGTTAGGGTTAGGTTTAATGTACGGGTTAGGCTGAGGATTAGGGTTAGGTTTAGGTTACGGGTTATGGTTATGTTTAGGGTACGGGATAGGGTTAGCGTACGTGTTAAGTTTAGGGTTAGGTTTAGGTTTAGGGTACGGGATAGGGTTAGGGTACGGATTAGGGTTAGGTTTAGGGTGCCGGTTAGGGTTTGGGTTAGGGTTAGTGAACTGGTTAGGGTTATTTTTAGGGTCAGGATTAGGGTTAGGGTTACTGTTAGTGTATGGGTTAGGGTTATTGTGGGGTTTAGGGTACGGGTTAGTTTTAGGGTTAGGGTACGGGTTAGGGTTACGGTTAAAGTTAGGGTTAGGGTTAGGTTGTGGGTTAGGGTTACGGTACGGTTTAGGGTTAAGTTTCCGGTACGAGATAGGGTTAGTGTACGTGTTAGGTCTAGGGTTAGGGTTATGTTTAGTGTGCGGTTTAGGGTTAGGGTTTGTGTTAGGGTTAGGATACGTGTTAGGGTTAGGGTTTGGGTACGGGTAATGGTTACGTTTAGCGTTAGGGTACGGGTTAGGTTTAGGGTTAGGGTAAGGGTTAGTGTTAGGGTACGGGTTAGGGTTACAGAACGGGTTAGGGTTAGGTTTAGGGTTAGGTTTAGGGTTAGAGTACGGGTTAGGGTTAGTATTAGGGTTAGTGTTAGTGTTACTGTGCGGATAGGGTTAGGGTTAGAGTTAGGGTACGGTTTAGGGTTAAGTTTAGGGTACGGGATAGGGTTAGTGTACGGGATAAGTTTAGGGTTAGGTTTAGGTTTAGGGTACGAGTTAGGGTTAGGGTACGGGTTAGGGTTACAGTACGGGTTAGTGTTAGGGTGAGGGTTTGGTTTACGGTTAGATTATGGTTAGGGTTAGGGTTAGGGTTAGGGTTAGAGTACGGTTAGGGTCAGTGTTAGGGTTAGGTTTAGGGTTAAGGTTAGGGTTAGGGTCAGGTTTAGGTTTAGAGAACGGGGTAGGGTTAGTGTTAGGTTTAGCATTAGGGTTAATGTACGGGTTAGGCTTAGGTTTAGGTTTAGGGTTAGGATAAGGGTTAGGGTTAGGTTTAGGGTACGGGATAGGGTTAGCGTACGGGTTAAGTTTAGGGTTAGGGTTATTTTTAGGTTACGGTTATGTTGCGGTTAAGGCTTATGGTTTGGGTTAGGGTTAGGGTTAAGTTTAGGGTGCGGGTTAGGGTTAGGGTTAGGGTTATCGTTAGAGTACGGGTTTGGGTTAGTGTTAGGGTACGGGTTAGGTTTACCATTTGGGTACGGGTTAGGGTAAGGTTTAGGGTTAATGTAAGGGTTAGGCTTAGGGTTAGGGTTAGGGTTAAAGTACGTGGTAGGGTTAGTGTTAGTGTTAGGGCTAATGTAAGGGTTAGGCTTAGGGTTAGGTTTAGGGTTAAGATAGGGGATAGGGTTAGGTTCAGGGTACGGGATAGGGTTAGCATACAGGTTAAGTTTAGGGTTAGGGTTAGGTTTAGGTTACGGGTTAGGTTTAGGGTACGGGTTAGGGTTAGGGTTAAAGTACGGGGTAGGGTTAGTGTTATGGTTAGGGTTAGAGTTAATGTACGGGTTAAGCTTAGGTTTAGATTTAGGATTAGGATACGGTTTAGGGTTAGGTTTAGGGTACGCGATAGGGTTAGCATACGGGTTAACTTTAGGGTTAGGGTTAGGTTTATATTATGGGTTAGGTTTCGGGTAGGGGTTAGGTTTAGGTTAGGTTCCGGGTTAGGGTTAGGGTTAGGGTTAGTGTAAGGGTTAGGGTTAGGTTTCGGGTCAGGGTTAGGGTTAGGGTTAGTGTTAGAGTACGGGTTAGGGTTAGGGTTGTGGTTAGGACACGGGTTAGGTTGAGGGTTAGGGTACAGTTTAGGGTTATGTTTAAGGTTAAGGTTAGGGTTAGGGTATGGGTTAGGGTTATTTTACGGTTAAGGGTTATGGTTTGGGATAGGGTTAGGGTTAAGTTTAAGGTGCGGGTTAGGTTTAGGGTTAGGGTTAGAGTACGGGATGGGGTTAGTGTTAGGGTACGGGTTAGGTTTACCATTTGGGTACGGGTTAGGGTAAGGGTTAGGGTTAGGGTTAGGTGTTAGGATTAGAGTTAGGGTTAGGCTACGGTTAGGGTTAGGGTACGGGTTAGGTGTAGGGTTAGTGTTAGGGTTAGGGTTAGGGTACGTGTTAGGGATAGGGTACGGGTTAGGGTTAGGTTAAGGGTTAGGGTGAGGGTATGGGTTAGGTTTAGGGTACAGGTTAGGGTTAGGGTTACGATCAGGGTTAGGGTACGGGTTAGGGTTAGGTTTACGGTCAGGGTTAGGGTTAGGGTTAGGTTTAAGATACGGTTTGTTAGGGTATGGGTTAGGTTTAGGGTCAGGTTTAGGGTTAGGGTACGAGATAGGGTTAGGGTTAGGGTACGGGTTAAGGTTAGTGTTATGTTATGTGTTAGGGATACAGTATGGGTTAGCGTTAGGTTAAGGCTTAGGGTTAGGGTTAGAGTACGGTCATGTTTAGGGTTAGGGTTAGGGTGAGAGTACGGGGTAGGGTTAGTGTTAGGGTTAGGGTTAGGGTTAATGTACGTGTTAGGCTTAGGGTTAGGTTTAAGGTTAGGTTACGGGTTAGCGTTAGGTTACGAGTTAGCGTTAGGTTTAGGGTGCGGGTTAGGGTTAGGTTTAGGGTTAGTGTACGGGTTAGGTTAAGTTGAGGGTCAGGGTTAGGGTTAGGGTTTGTGTTAGGGTATTGGTTAGGGTTAGGGTTGGGGTTAGGGTACGGGTTAGTTTTAGGGTTAGGGTACAGGTAATGGTTACGGTAAAAGTTAGTGTTAGCGTTAGGGTACGGGTTAGGGTTAGGTTTTGGGAACGGGATTGGATTAGTGTACGGGTTAAGTTAGGGTTAGGGTTAGGTTTAGGTTACGGGTTAGGTTAGGGTACGGGTTTGGATTAGTTTTAGGTGCCGGTTAGAGTTAGGTTATGGGTTATGTTTAGGTTTAGGGTCAGGGATAGGGTTAGAAATAGGGTTATGGTACGGGTTAGGGTTAGGGTTGGGGTTAGGGTACGGGTTAGTTTTAGGGTTAGGGTACGGGTTAGGGTTACGGTTAAGGTTAGGGTTAGTGCTAGGGTATGGGTTAGGGTCAGGGTACGGGATAGGGTTGGCTACGGGTTAGGTCAAGGGTTAGGTTTAGTTTTACGGTATGGTTAGGGTTAGGGTTATGTTTAGGGTTAGGGTTAGGGTATGGGTTAGGTTTAGGGTACGGTTAGGGTTATGGTTAGGGTCAGGGTTAGGGTTAGTGTTAGGGTACGAGTTAGGGTTAGGGTTAGGTTTAGGGTTAGGGTTAGAGTACGGGGTAGGGTTAGTGTTAGGGTTAGGGTTAAGTTTAATGTACAGGTTAGGCTTAGGGTTAGGATTAGGGTTACGTTACGGGTTAGGGTTAGGTTTAGGGTATGGGATAGGATTAGCGTACGGGTTAAGTTTAGGGTTAGGTTTAGGTTTAGGTTACGGGTTAGGGTTAGGGTACGGATTTGGGTTAGGTTTACAGTGCCAGTTAGGGTTAGGATTAGGATTAGTGTACTGGTTAGGGTCATTTTTAGGGTCAGGGTTAGGGTTAGGGTTACTGTTAGGGTATGGGTTAGGGTTAGGATTGGGGTTAGGGTACGGGTTAGTTTTAGGGTTAGGGTACGGGTTAGGGTTACAGATACAGTTAGGGTTAGGGTTAGCGTGTGTGTTAGGGTTAAGGTACGGTTAAGGATTATGGTTAGGCTTAGGGTGGGGTTAAGTTTAGGATGCGGTTTAGGGTTAGGGTTAGGGTTAGGGTTATAGTACGGGTTTGGGTTAGTGTTAGGGTATGGGTTAGGTTTACCGTTTGGGTATGGGTTAGGGTATGGGTTATGGTTAGGGGTTAGGGTTAGAGTTAGGGTTAGGCTATGGGATAGGGTTAGAGTACGGGTTAGTATTAGGGTTAAAGTTAGGTTTAGGGTTAGGGTTATAGTACGGGTTAGGGTTAGAGTTAGGGTTAGGTTACGGGTTAGGTTTAGGGTACGGGTTAGGTTTAGGGTTAGGTTCAGTGTTAGGGTTAGAGTTAGGGTACAATTTAGGTTAAGGGTTAGGTTTAGGGTATGGGTTAGGGTTAGGGTTACGGTTAGGGTACGGGTTAGGGTTAGGGTTATGGTACGTGTTAGGGTAACAGTACGGGTTAGTGTTAGGGTGAGGGTTAGGGTTAGGGTTAGAATACGGTTAGGGTTAGGGTCAGGGTTAGGGTTAGTGTACGAGTTAGGGTTACGGTTAGGGTACGGGTTAGGTTTAGGTTTATGGTACGGGTTAGGTTTACAGTACTGGGTAGTGTTAGGGTGAGGGTTAGGGTTAGGGTTAGAGTACGGTTAGGGTTAGGGTTAGAGTACGGGTTAGGGTTAGTGTTAGGGTTAGGGTTAGGGTTAGGGTTAGGGTTAGGGTTAGGGTTAGGTTTAGAGTACGGGGTAGGGTTAGTGTTAGGGTACGGTTTAGTTTTAGGGTTAGGGTACGGGATACGGTTAGGCTTAGGGTTAGGTTAGGTTTAGAGTACGGGTTAGGTTTAGTGTTAGTGTTAGGATTAGGGTTAATGTACGGATAGGGTTAGGGTTAGGGTTAGAGTTAGGGTACGTGTTAAGGTTAGGTTTAGGGTACGGGATAGGGTTAGTGTACGGGTTAAGTTTAGGCTTAGGGTAAGATTAGGTTACGGGTTAGGGTTAGGGAACGGTTTAGGGTTAGGTTTAGGTGCGGGTTAGGGTTAGGGTACGGGTTAGGGTTATGTTTAAGGTCAGGGGTAGTGTTAGGGATAGGGTCATGTTACGGGTTAGGCTTAGGTTTGGGGTTAGGGTACGGGTTAGTTTTAGGGTTAGGGTACTGGTTAGAGTTACGGTTAAAGTTAGGGTTAATGTTAGGGTACGGTTTAGGGTTAGGGTACGGGTAAGGGTTATGGTTAGTGTTAGGGTTATGTTTAGTTTTAGGGTACGGTTTAGGCTTAGGGTTAGGGTTAGGGTTAGCGCTAGCGTATGGGTTAGGGTTACTGTTAGGTTTTGGGTAAGGGTTAGGGTTAGGTTTAGGGCACGAGATAGGGTTGGGTACAGGTTAGGTCAAGGGTTAGGGTTCGGCTAAGGGTACATGTTAGGGTTCGGGTTAGGATTAGGGTTAGGGTTAGGGTTAGGGTTAAGTTTAGGGTTAGGTTTAGGGTAACGGTATGGGTTAGGGTTAAGGTTCCGGTGCGGGATAGGGTTAGTGTACGTGTTAGGTCTAGGGTTAGGGTTAGGTTTAGTGTGCGGGTTAGGGTTAGGGTTAGTGTTAGGGTATGGAATAGGGTTAGGGTTTGGGTACGGGTTAGGGTTACGTTTACGGTTAGGGTACAGGTTAGGTTTAGGGTTAGGGTAAGGGTTAATGTTAGTGCAAGTGTTAGGGTTAGAGTAAGGTTTAGGGTTAGGTTTAGGGTTAGGGTTAGGGTTAGAGTACGGTTTAGGGTTAGTGTTAGGGTTAGCGTCAGTGTTAGTGTGCGGATAGTTTTAGGGT
Source organism: Urocyon cinereoargenteus (assembly GCA_032313775.1). Taxonomy (NCBI): domain Eukaryota; kingdom Metazoa; phylum Chordata; class Mammalia; order Carnivora; family Canidae; genus Urocyon; species Urocyon cinereoargenteus. The sequence goes on from JAVLSZ010000021.1 coordinate 11,084, forward strand.
TAGGGTTAGGGTACGGGTTAGGGTTAGGTTTAGGGCATGGGATAGGGTTAGTGTACGGGTTAAGTTTAGGGTTAGGGTTAGGTTTAGGGCACGAGTTAGGGTTAGGGTTAGGGTATGGGTTAGGGTTAGGGTTATGTTACGGGTTAGGGTTAGGGTGAGGGTTAGGGTTATGGTTAGAGTACGGTTAGGGTTAGGGTTAGGTTTAGGGTTAGGGTTAGAATACGGGTTAGGGGTAGTGTTAGGGTTAGGAAAAGGTTTAGGGTTAGGGTTAGGGTATGGGTTAGGTTTAGGGTTAGGTTTAGGGTTAGGTTACGGAATAGTTTTAGCGTACGGGTTAAGTTTAGGGTTAGGGTTAAGCTTAGGTTATGGGTTAGGGTTAGGGTTAGGGTTAGTGTAAGGGTTAGGGTTAGTTTTTGGGTCAGGTTTATGGTTAGGGTTAGTGTTAGGGTATGGGTTAGGGTTAGGGTTGGGGTTAGGGTATGGGTTAGTTTTAGGGTTAGGGTACATGTTAGGGTTACGGTGAAAGTTAGGGTCATGTTAGAGTGTGGGTTAGGGTTTGGGTACGGTTAAGGTTTATGGTTATGGTTAGGGTTAGGGTTCTGTTTAGATTGCGGTTTAGGGTTAGGGTTAGGGTTAGGGTAAGGTTTAGAGTACGGGTTTGGGTTAGTGTTAGGGTATGGGTTAGGTTTACCTTTTGGGTACGGGTTAGTGTAAGGCTTGGGGTTAGTGTTAGGGTTAGGGTTTAGGTTTAGAGTTAGGGTTAGGCTATGGTAGGGTTAGGGTACGGGTTAGGTTTAGTTTACGTTAGGGTTAGTGTTAGGGTCAGGGTTAGGGTTAGGGAACGAGTTAGGGTTAGGGTTAGGGTACTGTTTAGGGTTATGTTACGGGTTAGGTTTACAGTACGGGTTAGGGTTAGGGTGAGGGTTAGGGTTAGAGTACGGTTTATGGTTAGTGTTAGGGTTAGGGTTAGGGTTAGAGTACGGGTTAGTGTTAGTGTTAGGGTTAGGGTAAGGTTTAGGGTTAGGGTTAGGGTTAGGGTACGGTTTAGGGTTAGCGTTAGGGTTAGTGTTAGGGTTAGAGTACGGGGTAGGGTTAGTGTTAGGGTTAGGGTTAGGTTTAATGTACGGGTTAGGCTGAGGATTAGGGTTAGGTTTAGGTTACGGGTTATGGTTATGTTTAGGGTACGGGATAGGGTTAGCGTACGTGTTAAGTTTAGGGTTAGGTTTAGGTTTAGGGTACGGGATAGGGTTAGGGTACGGATTAGGGTTAGGTTTAGGGTGCCGGTTAGGGTTTGGGTTAGGGTTAGTGAACTGGTTAGGGTTATTTTTAGGGTCAGGATTAGGGTTAGGGTTACTGTTAGTGTATGGGTTAGGGTTATTGTGGGGTTTAGGGTACGGGTTAGTTTTAGGGTTAGGGTACGGGTTAGGGTTACGGTTAAAGTTAGGGTTAGGGTTAGGTTGTGGGTTAGGGTTACGGTACGGTTTAGGGTTAAGTTTCCGGTACGAGATAGGGTTAGTGTACGTGTTAGGTCTAGGGTTAGGGTTATGTTTAGTGTGCGGTTTAGGGTTAGGGTTTGTGTTAGGGTTAGGATACGTGTTAGGGTTAGGGTTTGGGTACGGGTAATGGTTACGTTTAGCGTTAGGGTACGGGTTAGGTTTAGGGTTAGGGTAAGGGTTAGTGTTAGGGTACGGGTTAGGGTTACAGAACGGGTTAGGGTTAGGTTTAGGGTTAGGTTTAGGGTTAGAGTACGGGTTAGGGTTAGTATTAGGGTTAGTGTTAGTGTTACTGTGCGGATAGGGTTAGGGTTAGAGTTAGGGTACGGTTTAGGGTTAAGTTTAGGGTACGGGATAGGGTTAGTGTACGGGATAAGTTTAGGGTTAGGTTTAGGTTTAGGGTACGAGTTAGGGTTAGGGTACGGGTTAGGGTTACAGTACGGGTTAGTGTTAGGGTGAGGGTTTGGTTTACGGTTAGATTATGGTTAGGGTTAGGGTTAGGGTTAGGGTTAGAGTACGGTTAGGGTCAGTGTTAGGGTTAGGTTTAGGGTTAAGGTTAGGGTTAGGGTCAGGTTTAGGTTTAGAGAACGGGGTAGGGTTAGTGTTAGGTTTAGCATTAGGGTTAATGTACGGGTTAGGCTTAGGTTTAGGTTTAGGGTTAGGATAAGGGTTAGGGTTAGGTTTAGGGTACGGGATAGGGTTAGTGTACGGGTTAAGTTTAGGGTTAGGGTTATTTTTAGGTTACGGTTATGTTGCGGTTAAGGCTTATGGTTTGGGTTAGGGTTAGGGTTAAGTTTAGGGTGCGGGTTAGGGTTAGGGTTAGGGTTATCGTTAGAGTACGGGTTTGGGTTAGTGTTAGGGTACGGGTTAGGTTTACCATTTGGGTACGGGTTAGGGTAAGGTTTAGGGTTAAGGTAAGGGTTAGGTGTTAGGGTTAGAGTTAGGGTTAGGCTACGGGTAGGGTTAGGGTACGGCTTAGGGTTAAAGTACGGGTTAGGGTTACGTAGGGTACGGGATAGGTTTAGTGTACGGTTAGGTCTAGGGTTAGGGTTAGGTTTAGTGTGCGGGTTAGGGTTAGAGTTATGGTACGTGTTAGGGTTAGGGATTGGGTATGGGTTAGCGTTATGTTTAGGTTAGGGTACGGGTTAGGTTTAGGGTTAGGGTTAGGGTACGGTTTAGGGTTAGGGTTGGGTTAGGTTTAGGGTTAGGGTTAGGTTTAGTGTTAGGGTTAGGGTTAGGGTACGGGTTATGGTTACTGTACGGGTAGGGTTAGGGTTAGGGTAAGGTTTATAGTACGGTTTAGGGTTTGAGTTAGGGTTAAGTATAGTGGTAGAGTATGGGTTAGCATTAGTGTTAGGTTTAGGGTTAGTGTTAGGGTTAGGGTTAGGGTTAGGGTTAGTGTTAGGGTACGGGTTAGGGTTAGAGTACGTGTTAGGGTTAGTGTTAGGTTTAGGGTTAGTGTTAGGGTACGGGTTAGGGTTAGAGTACGGGTTAGGGTTAGGTTTAGGGTTAGGGTTATGGTTAGAGTACGGGTTAGGGTTAGTGTTACTGTTAGAGTTAGAGTTAGGGTTAGTGTACGGATAGGTTTAGGGTTAGGGTTAGGTTTAGAGTACGGGTTAGGGTTAGTTTTAGGGTACGGGAAAGGTTAGCGTACGGGTTAAGTTTAGGGTTAGGGTTAGGTTTAGGTTATGGGTTAGGGTTAGGGTACGGGTTAGGGTTAGGTTTAGGTGCGGGTTAGGGTTAGGGTTAGGGTTAGGTTTAGGGTTAGGGTTCGGTTTAGGTATAGGTTTAGGGTCAGGGTGAGGGTTAGGGATAGGGTTATGTTACGGGTTAGGGTTAGGGTTGGGGTTAGGGTACAGTTTAGTTTTAGGGTTAGGGTACGGGTCCGGGTTACGGTTAAGGTTAGGGTTAGGGTTAGGGTATGGGTTAGGGTTAGGGTACGGTTAAGGGTTATGGTTAGGTTTAGGGTTAGGTTTAGGTTTAAGGTGCGGGTTAGGGTTAGGGTTAGGTTTAGTGTTAGGGTTAGGTTATGGGTTATGCTTAGGGTATGGGTTAGCATTAGGGTTATGGTCAGGGTTAGGGTTAGGATTAGGGTACGAGTTAGGGTTAGGGTTAAGTTTAGTGTACGGGTTAGGGTTAGGGTTATGATATGGTTTAGGTTTAGGGTACGGGTTAGGGTTAGGGTCAGGGTAGGTTAGGGTTAGGGTACAAGTTAGGGTTACGGTTAGGGTACGTGTTAGGTTTAGGGTTATGGTATGGGTTAGTGTTACAGTACGGGTTAGGGTTTTGGTGAGGGTTAGGGTTAGGGTTAGAGTATGGGTTAGGGTTAGTGTTAGGTTTAGGGTTAGGTTTAGGGGTAGGGAACGGGTTAGGGTTAGGTTTAGGGAACAGGATAGGGTTAGTGTACGGGTTAAATTGAGGGTTAGGGTTAGGTTTAGGTTACAGGCTAGGCTTAGGGTATGGGTTAGGGTTAGGTTTAGGTGCGAGTTAGGGTTAGGGTACAGGTTAGAGTTAGGTTTAGGGTCGGGGTTAATGTTAGGGATAGGGTTATGGTACGGGTTAGGGTACGGGTTAGGGTTATGGTTAAGGTTAGGTTTAGTGTTAGGGTTTGGGTAAGGGTTAGGGTACGGGTAAGTGTTATGGCTAGGGTTAGGTTTAGGTTTAGGTTTAGGGTGCGTGTTAGGCTTTGGGTTAGGGTTAGGGTTAGCTCTAGGGCATGGTTTAAGGTTACTGTTAGGGTTTGGGTACGGGTTAGGGTTAGGGTTAGGTTATGGGATAGGGTTGGGTATGGGTTACGTCAAGGGTTAGGTTTAGGGTTAGGGTATGTGTTATTTTTAGGGTACGGGTTAGGGTTAGGGTTAGGGTCAGGGTTAGGGTTAAGTTTAGGGTATGAGTTAGGGTTAGTGTTAGTGTTAGAGTACGGGGTAGGGTTAGTGTAAGGGTTAGGGTTAAGGTTAATGTATGGGTTAGGCTTAGGGTTAGGTTTACGGTTAGGATACGGGTTAGGGTTAGGTTTAAGGTACGGGATAGGGATAGTGTACGGGTTAAGTTTAGGGTTAGGGTTAGGTTTAGGTTACGGGTTAGGCTTAGGGTACGGGTTAGGGTTACGGTTAAGGTTAGGGTTAGGTTAGGATATCGGTTAGGGTTAGATTATGGTTAAGGGTTATGGTTTGGGTTAGGGTTAGGGTTAAGTTTAGGGTGCGGGTTAGGGTTAGGGTCAGGGTTAGTGTTAGGTGTAGGGTACGGGTTTGGGTTAGTGTTAGGTTACGAGTTAGGTTTACCGTTTGGGTATGGGTTAGGGTACGGGTTAGAGTTAGGGTTAGGGTTCGGGATAGGGTTAGTGTACACGTTAGGGTTAGGGTTAGGGTTAGGGTTAGTGTTATGGTTACGGTACGGTTTAGTGTTAAGGTTCGGAATGGGATGGGTTAGTGTACGTGTTAGGTCTAGGGTTAGGGTTAGGTTTAGGTGCGGGTTAGGGTTAGGGTACGTGTTAGGGTTAGGGTTTGGGTACGGGTTAGCTTTACATTTAGGGTTAGGGTATGGGTTAGGGTTAGGGTTAGGGTTAGGGTATGGTTTAGTATTAGGGTACGGGTTAGCGTTATGTTTAGGGTCAGGGTTAGGTTTAGGTTTAGGGTTAGGGTTAGGGTACGGATTAGGGTTACTGTACGGTTTAGGGTTAGGGTTAGGTTTATAGTACGTGTTAGGGTTAGAGTTAGGGTTAGGTTTAGGGTTAGAGTACAGGTTAGGGTTAGTATTAGTGTTAGGGTTAGTGTTAGGGTACGGGTTATTGTTAGAATACGGGTTAGTTTTAGGTTTATGGTTAGGGTTAGGGTTAGAGCACGTGTAGGCTTATTGTTAGTGTTAGGGTTAGGGTTAGTGTATGGATAGGGTTAGGGTTAGGGTTAGGGTATGGGTTAGGGTTAGGTTTAGGGTACAGGTTAGGGTTAGGGTTGGGGTTAGGGTACGGGTTAGGGTTAGGGTACGGGTTAGGTTTAGGGTTATGGTACGGGTTTGGGTTACAGTACGGGTTAGCGTTCGGGTGAGGTTTAGGGTTAGGGTTAGGGTGAGAGTACGATTTAGGGTTAATATTAGGGTTAGGGTTTGGTTAGGTTTAGGGTTAGGCTACGATTTAGGGTTAGGGTTAGTGTTAGAGTACAGGGTAGGGTTAGTGTTAGGGTAGGGTTAGGGTTAATGTACAGGTTAGGCTTAGGGTTAGGCTTAGGGTTAGGATATGGCTTAGGGTTAGGTTTAGGGTACGGGATAGGGTTAGCGTACGGGTTAATTTTAGGGTTAGGGTTAGGTTTAGGTTACGGGTTAGGGTTAGGGTACGGGTTAGGGTTAGGTCAAGGTTAGGTTTAGGGTTAGGGGTTAGGGTTAGAGTTAGGGTTAGGCTGCGGGTAGGTTTAGGGTACCGGTTAGGGTTAGGGTTAGGGTTCGGGTTAGGTTTAGTGTACGGGTTAGGGTTAGGGTTAGGGTTAGGGTTAGGGTTAGTGTTAGGGTTACGGTATGGGTTAGGGTTAAGGTTACGGTAAGGGATAGGTTTAATCTACGTGTTACGTCTAGGGTTAGGTTTAGGTTTAGTGTGCAGGTTAGGGTTAGGTTTAGGGTCAGGGTTAGGGTACGTGTTAGGTTTAGGGTTCGTGTACGGGTTAGGGTTGCATTTATGGTTAGGGTATGGGTTAGGTTTAGGTTTAGGGTAAGGGTTAGTGTTAGGGTATGGTTTAGGGTTAGAGTACGGGTTAGGGTTAGGTTTAGGGTTAGGGTTAGGGTTAGAGTACGGGTTAGGTTTAGTGTTAGGGTTAGGGTTTGGGTTAGTGTAAGGAAAGGATTAGGGTTAGGGTGTGGGTTAGGGTAAGGGTAATGGTTAGGTTTAGGGTACGGGATAGGGTTAATGTACGGGTTAATTTTAGGGTTAGCGTTAGGTTTAGGTTACGAGTTAGGGTTAGGGTGCGTGTTAGGGTTAGGTTTAGGTGCAGGTTAGGGTAAGGGTACGGGTTAGGGTTAGGTTTAGGGTCACGGTTAGGGTTAGGGATAGGGTTATGTTACGGGTTAGGTTTAGGGTTGGGGTTAGGGTAAGGGTGGGTTTTAGGTTTAGGGTACAGCTTAGGGTTACAGTTAAGTTTAGGGTTAGTGATAGGGTATGGGTTAGGGTTAGGGTACAGGTAAGGATTATGGTTAGGGTTAGGGTTAGGTTTAGGTTTAGGGTGCGGTTTAGGCTTAGGTTTAGGGTTAGGGTTAGCGCTAGGGTATGGGTTAGGGTTATTCTTAGTGTTTGGGTACGGGTTAGGGTTAGGGTACGAGATAGGGTTGGGTACGGGTTAGGTCAAGTGTTAGGGTTAGGTTTAGTGTACTGGTTAGGGTTAGGATTAGGTATAGGGTTAGGGTTAGGGTATGGGTTAGGTTTAGGGTACTTGTTAGGGTTAGGTTTAGGGTCAGGGTTAGGGTTAGGGTTAGGGTATGAGTTAGGGTTAGGTTTAGGTTTAGGTTATGGGTTAGGTTTAGGGTTAGGGTTAGGGTTAGGGTACGGGTTACGGGTTATGGTTAGTGTTAGGGTCAGGGTTGGGGTTAGGGTACGAGTTAGGGTTAGGGTTAGGGTATGGGTTAGGGTTTGAGTTATGTTACGGGTTAGGTTTAGAGTACGGGTTAGGGTTAGGGTGCGGGTTAGGGTTAGGGTTAGAGTACGGTGAGGGTTAGGGTTAGGGTTATGGTTACGGTTAGGTTTAGGGAAAGGGTTAGTGTTAGTGTTAGGGTACGGGTTAGGCTTAAGGTTAGGGTTAGTGTTAGAGTATGGTGTAGGGTTAGGGTTAGGGTTAGGGTTAGGGTTAATGTACGGGTTAGGCTTAGAGTTAGGTTTAGGTTTAGGTTACGGGTTAGGGTTAGGGTAAGTGTACAGATAGGGTTAGCGTATGGGTTAAGTATAGTGTTAGGGCTATGTTTAGGTTACAGGTTAGGGATAGGGTACGGGTTAGGGTTAGGTTTAAGGTGCAGGTTAGGGTTAGGGTTAGGGTTAGTGTTTGGGTTAGGGTTAGGTTTAGGGTCAGGGTTAGGGTTAGAGTTAGTGTTAGGGTATGAGTTAGGGTTAGGGTTGGGGTTAGAGTTCGCGTTAGTTTTAAGGTTAGGGTACGGGTTAGAGTTATGGTTAAAATTAGGGTTAGGTTTAGGGTGTGGGTTAGGGTTAGGGTACATTTAAGGGTTATGTTTAGGGTTAGGTTTAGGGTTAAGTTTAGGGTGCGGTTTAGGGTTAGGGTTAGGGATAGGGTTAGGTTTAGAGTACGGGTTTGCGTTAGTGTTAGGGTACGGGTTATGTTTACTGTTTGGGTACGGGTTAGGGTAAGGTTTAGGGTTAGGTTTAGGGTTAAGGGTTAGGGTTAGAGTTAGGTTAGGCTACGGGATAGGGTTAGAGTACGGGTTAGGGTTACGGTTAGGGTAAGGGTTAGGGTTAGGATTATAGTATGGATTAGGTATAGAGTTAGGGTTAGGTTTAGGGTTAGAGTACGGGTTAGGGTTAGTGTTAGGGTTAGGGTTAGTGCTAGAGTATGGGTTAGGGTTAGAGTACGGGTTAGGGTTAGTTTAAGGGTTTGGTTAGGGTAAGAGTACAGGTTAGGGTTAGTGTTAGGGTTAGGGTTAGGGTTAGTGTACAGATCATGTTAGGTTTAGGGCTAGGGTTAGGGTACGGGTTAGGGTTAGGTTTAGGGTATGGGATAGGGTTAGCGTACGGGTTAAGTGTAGGGTTAGGGTTAGGTTTAGGTTACGGGTTAGGGTTAGGTAAGTGTTAGGGTTAGGTTTAGGTGAGGGTTAGGGTTAGGGTTAGGGTTAGGGTACGGGTTAGGGTTAGTTTTAGGGTCAGGATTAGGGTGAGGTTTAGGGTCAGGATTAGCGTTAGGGATAGGGTTATGGGACGGGTTAGGGTTAGGGTTGGGGTTAGGGTACGAGTTAGTTTTAGAGTTAGGGTACGTGTCAGGGTTACGTTTAAGGTTAGGGTTACGGTTAGGGTATGGGTTAGGGTTAGGGTACGGGTAAGGGTTATGGTTGGGTTTAGGGTTAGGTTTAGGTTTAGTGTGTGGGTTAGGTTTAGGTTTAGGGTTAGGGTTAGGGTTAGCACTAGGGTATGGGTTAGAGTTACTGTTAGAGTTTGGGTACGGGTTATATTTAGGGTTAGTGTATGGGATAGGTTTGGATACGGGTTAGGTCATCTGTTAGGGTTAGGTTTAGGGTACGGGTTAGGGTTAGGGTCAGGTTTAGGGTTAGGGTTAGGGTATGGGTTAGGCTTAGAGTACGGGTTAGGGTGAGGGTTAGGGTCCGGGTTAGGGTTAGGGTTAGGGTTAGGGTACGAGTTAGGGTTAGGGTTAGGTTTAGAGTACCAGTTATGTTTAGGGTTAGGGTTAGGGTCCGGTTTAGGTTTAGGGTACGGATTAAGGTTAATGTTAGAGTCAGGGTTAGGTTTAGGGTTAGGGTACGAGTTAGGGTTAGGTTTAGGGTACGGGTTAGGGTTAGGGTTATGGTACGGGTTAGGGTTACAGTACGGGTTAGGGTTAGGGTGAGGGTTAAGGTTAGGGTTAGAGTACGGTTAGGGTTAGGGTTAGGTTTAGGGTTAGGTTTAGAGTACGGTTTAGGGTTAGTGTTAGTGTTAGGGTTAGGGTTAGAGTACGGGGTAGGGTTAATGTTAGGGTTAGTGTTAGGGGTAATGTACAGGTTAGGCTTAGGGTTAGGTTTCGGGTTAGGATATGGTTTAGGGTTAGGTTTAGGGTACGGGATAGGGTTAGCGTGCAGGTTAAGCATAGGTTTAGGTTTAGCTTTAGGTTACGGGTTAGGGTTAGGGTGTGGGTTAGGGTTAGGATTAGTGTAAGGGATAGGATTAGGTTTAGGGTCAGGGTTAGGGTTAGTGTTAATGTTAGGGTACGGTTTAGGATTAGGGTTGGGGATAGGGTACGGGTTAGTTTTAGGGTTAGGGTACGGGTTAGGGTTACAGTTAAGGTTAGGGTTAGGGTTAGGGTATGGGTTAGGGTTAGGTTACGGTTAAGGGTTATGGTTTGTGTTAGGGTTAGGGTTAAGTTTAGAGTGCGGGTTAGGGTTAGGGTTAGGGTTAGAGTATGAGATTGGGTTAGTGTTAGGGTATGGGTTAAGTTTACGATTTGGGCACGGGTTTGGGGAAGGGTTAGGGTTAGTGTTATGGATAGAGTTAGGGTTAGGCTACGGATAGGGTTAGGGTACGGGTTAGGGTTAGGTTTAGGTTTCGGGTTAGGGTTATTGTACGGGTTATGGTTAGAGTTAGGGTTAGGGTACGGGTTAGGGTTAGGGTTAGTGTACGGGTTAGGGTAAGGGTTAGGGTTGGTGTTAGGGTTACGGTACGGTTAGCGTTAAGTTTAGGGTACGGGATAGAGTTAGTCTACGTGTTAGGTCTAGGGTTAGGGTTAGGTTTAGTGTGCGGGTTAGGGTTAGGGTTAGGGTACGTGTTAGCTTTAGGGTTTGGGTACGGGTTAGCGTTATGTTTAGGTTTGGGTACGGGTTAGGTTTAGGGTTAGGGTTAAGGTACGGTTTAGGTTTAGGGAATGGGATAGGGTTAGGTTTAGGGTCAGGGTTAGGGTTAGGTTTAGGGTTAGGGTTAGGGTTAGGGTTTGGGTACGGTTAAGGGTTAGGGTTAGGGTTAGGGTTAGGTTTAGGGTTATAGTACGGGTTAGGTTTTGAGTTAGGTTGAGGTATAGGTGTAGAGTACGGGTTAGGGTTGGTGTTATGGTTAGGGTTAGTGTTAGTTTATGAGTTAGTCTTAGGGAACGTGTTAGGTTTAAGTTTAGGGTGCAGGTTAGGGTTAGATTTAGGGTTAGTGTAAGGGTTAGGGTTAGGTTTAGGGTCAGGGTTAAGGTTAGGATTAGTTTTAGGTTACGGGATATGGTTAGGGTTGGGGTTAGTGTACGGGTTAGTTTTAGTGCTAGGGTACTGGTTAGTGTTATGGTTAAGGTTAGGGTTAGGGTTAGGTTATGGGTTAGTGTTAGGTTACGGTTAAGGGTTATGGTATGGGTTAGGGTTAGGGTTAAGTTTAGGGTGCGCATTAGGGTTAGGGTTAGGGTTAGGGTTAGAGTACGGTTTTGGGTTAGTTTTAGGGTATGGGTTAGTTTTACCGTTTGGGTACGGGTTAGGGTAAGGGTTAGGGTTAGGGATAGGTGTTAGGGGTAGGGTTAGGGTTAGGCTATGGGTAAGGTTAGTGTACGGGTTAGGGTTAGGGTTAGGGTTTGGGTTAGGGTTAGTGTACGGGTTAGGGTTAGGGTTAGGGTTAGTTTTAGGGTTAGGATTTGTGTTAGGGTTACCGTACGGGTTAGGGTTAAGGTTCCTTACGGGATAGGGTTAGTGTACGTGTTAGGTCTAGGGTTAGGGTTAGGTTTAGTGTGCGGGTTAGGATTAAGGGTAGGTTTAGTTTACGGGTTAGGTTTAGGGTTAGGTTTAGGGTACGGGTTAGGTTTAGGGTTAGGGTCAGTGTTAGGGTTAGGGTTAGGGTATGAGTTAGGGCTAGTGTTAGGTTTAGGGTACGGGTTAGTTTTAGGGTTAGGTTACGGGTCAGGGTTAGGGTTAGGGTTAGGGTTAGAATACGGGGTAGGGTTAGTGTTAAGGTTAGTTTTAGGGTTAATGTATGGGTTAGGCTTAGGGTTAGGTTTAGGGTTAGGTTACGGGTTAGGGTTAGGTTTAGGATACGGGATAGAGTTAGTGTACGGGTTAAGTTTAGGGTTAGGATTAGGTTTAGGTTACTGGTTAGGGTTAGGGTACGGGTGAGAGTTAGGTTTAGGGTGCGGGTTAGGGTTAGGGTTAGGGTTAATGTATGGGTTAGGGTTAGGTTGAGGGTCAGGGTTAGGGTTAGCGTTAGTGTTAGGGTATGGTTTAGGGTTAGGGTTGGGGTTAGGGTACGAGTTAGTTTTATCGTTAGGGTACGGGTTAGGGTTACTGTTAAAGATAGGTTTAGAGTTAGGGTGTGGATTAGGGTAAGGGTATGGTTAAGGGTTATGGTTAGGGTTAGGGTTAGGGTTAAGTTCAGGGTGTGGTTTAGGGTTCAGGTTAGAGTTAGTGTTAGGGTTAGAGTACGGGTTTGGGTTAGTGTTAGGGTACGGGTTAGGTATACCTTTTGGGTACGGGTTAGGGTAAGGGTTAGGCTTAGGGTTAGGGTTAGGGGTTAGGGTTAGAGTTAGGTTTAGGCTATGGGATAGTGTTAGAGTACAGGTTAGGGTTAGGGTTAGGGTAAGGGTGAAGGTTAGGGTTATAGTACGGGTTAGGGTTAGAGTTAGGGTTAGGTTTAGGGTTAGAGTACGGGTTAGGGTTAGTGTGAGGGTTAGGGTTAGTATTAGGGTACGGGTTAGCGTTAGGTTTAGTGTACGGATTGGGTTAGGGTTAGGGTTAGGGTTAGGGTTAGGGTTAGGGTATGGGTTAGGTTTAGGTTTCGGTACTGGCTAGGGTTAGCATACGGGTTAAATTTAGGTTTAGATTTAGGTTTAGGTTATGGGTTAGGGTTAGGGTACGTGTTAGGGTCAGGTTTAGGTGAGGGTTAGGTTTAAGGTTAGGGTTAGGGTTAGGGTACGTGTTAGGGTTAGGTTTAGGTGCGGGTTAGGGTTGTGGTTAGGGTTAAGTTTAGATTTAGGGTTCTGTTTAGGGTTAGGTTTAGGGTCAGGGTTAATGTTAGGGATAGGGTTATGGTACGGGTTAGCGTTAGGGTTGGGGTTAGCGTACGGGTTAGTTTTATGTTTAGGGTACGGTCAGGGTTACGGTAAAGTTTAGGGTTAGGTTTAGGGTATGGGTTAGGTTTAGGTTACGGGTAAGGGTTATGGTTAGGGTTAGGGTTAGGTTTCGGTTTAGGGTGCGGTTTAGGGTTAGGGTTAGGTTTAGTGCTAGGGTATGGGTTAGGGTTACTGTTAGGGTTTGGATACGGGTTAGGGTTAGGTTTAGGTTACGGGATAGGGTTGGGTATGGGTTAGGTCAAGGGTTAGGGTTAGGGTTAGGGTATGTGTTAGGTTTAGGGTATGGGTTAGGGTTAGGGTTAGGGTTAGGGTTAGGGTATGGGTTAGGGTTAGGGTTAGTGTAGGAGTACGGGGTAGGGTTAGTGTTAGGATTAGGGTTAGGTTTAATATACGTGTTAGGCTTAGGGTTAGGTTTAGGGTTAGGATACGGGTTAGGGTTAGGTTTAAGGTACAGGATAGGGTTAGCCTACGGGTTAAGTTTAGGGTAAGGGTTAGGTTTAGGTTACGGGTTAGGGTTAGGGTACGGGTTAGGGTTAGGTTTAGGGTGCGGGTTAGGTTTAGGTTTAGGATTAGTGTAAGGGTTAAGGTTAGTTTTAGTGTCAGTGTTAGGGTTAGGGTTAGTGTTAGGGCACGGCGTAGGGTTAGGGCTGGGGTTAGGGTACGGGTTAGTTTTAACACTAGTGTACGGGTTAGGGTTACAGTTAAGGTTAGGGTTAGGTTTAGGATATGGGTTAGGGTAAGATTACGGTTAAGTGTTATGGTTTGGGTTAGGGTTAGGGTTAAGTTTAGGGTGCGGGTTAGGGTTAGGGTCAGGGTTAGGGTTAGGTTTAGGGTACGGGTTTGGGTTAGTGTTAGGGTACGGGTTAGGTTTACCTTTTGGGTACGGGTTAGGGTAAGGTTGAGGGTTAGGGTTAAGGGTTAGGGTTATAGTTATGGTTAGGCTATGGGTAGCGTTAGGGTAATGGTAAGGGTTAGGTTTAGGGTTCGGGATAGGGTTAGTGTTCGGGTTAGGGTTAGGGTTAGGGTTAGGGTTAGGGTTAGTGTTATGGTTATGGTATGGTTTAGGGTTAAGGTTGGGTTACAGGATAGGGTTATTGTACGTGTTAGGTCTAGGATTAAGGTTAGGTTTAGGTGCGTGTTAGGGTTAGGGTTAGGGTTAGGTTACGTGTTAGGGTTAGGGTTTGGGTACGGGTTAGCGTTACGTTTAGGGTTAGGGTGCGGTTTAGTGTACGGTTAGGGTTAGGGTACGGTTTAGGATTAGGGTACGGGTTGGCGTTAGGGTTAGGGTCAGGGTTAGGGTTAGGTTTAGGGTTAGGTTTAGGGTTAGGGTACGGATTAAGGTACTGTACGGTTTAGGGTTAGGGTTAGGGTTAGGGTTATAATACGTGTTAGGGTTAGAGTTAGGGTTAGGTTTAGGGTTAGAGTACGGGTTATGGTTAGTGTTAGGGTTAGGGTTAGTGTTAGGGTATGGGTTCGGGTTAGAGTACTGGTTAGGGTTAGGTTTAGTGTTATGGTTAGAGTACGGGTTAGGGTAGTGTTAGTTTAGGATTAGGGTTAGGTTTGTTGTACGGATACAGTTAGGGCAGGGTTAGGGATAGGGTACAGGTGAGGGTTAGTTTAGGGTACGGGTTAGGGTTAGGGTACGGGTTAGTTGTAGGGTGCGGGTTAGGGTTAGGGTTAGGGTACGAGTTAGGGATAGGGTTAGGGTACGGGTAAGGTTAGGGTTATGGTACGGGTTTGGGTTACAGTACGGGTTAGGGTTAGGGTGAGGCCTAGGGTTAGGGTTAGAGTATGGTTAGGGTAGGGTTAGGGTTAGGGTGACAGTACGATTTAGGGTTAATGTTAGGGTTAGGGTTAGGGTTAGGTTTAGGGTTAGGCTACGATTTAGGGTTAGGGTTAGTGTTACAGTACGGGGTAGGGTTAGTGTTAGGGTTAGGGTTAGGGTTAATGTACGGGTTAGGCTTAGGGTTAGGTTTAGGGTTAGTATACAGTTAGGGTAAGGTTTAGGGTACGGGATAGGTTTAGCATACGGGTTAAGTTTAGGGTTAGGGTTAGGTTTAGATTACGGGTTAGGGTTAGGGTACGGGTTAGGTTTAGGTTTAGGGTGCGGGTTTGGGTTAGGGTTAGTGTAAGGGTTAGCGTTAGGTTTAGGGTCAGGGTTAGGGTTAGGGTTAGTGTTGGGGTATGGGTTAGGGTTAGGGTTGCGGTTAGGTTATGGGTTAGTTTTAGGGTTAGGGTACAGTTTAGGGTTATGGTTCAGTTTAGGGTTAGGGTTAGGGTATGGGTTAGGTTTAGGTTACGGTTAAGGGTTATGGTTTGGGTAAGGGTCAGGGTTAAGTTTAGGGTGCGGGTTAGAGTTAGAGTTAGGGTTAGATACGGGTTTGCATTAGTGTTAGTGTACGGGTTAAGTTCACCGTTTGGGTATTGGTTAGGGTAAGGGTTAGGGTTAGGGTTAGGGTTAGGGGTTAGGGTTAGAGTTATGGTTAGGCTACGGGTAGGTTTAGGGTACGGGTTAGGGTTAGGGTTAGCGTTCGGGTTAGGGTTAGTGTACGGGTTAGGGTTAGGTTTAGGGTTAGGGTTAGGTTTAGGGTTAGGGTTAGTGTTAGGGTTACGGTACGGGTTAGGGTTAAGTTTACGGTACGGGATAGGTTTAGTGTACGTGTTAGGTCTAGGGTTAGGTTTAGATTTAGTGTACGGGTTAGGGTACGAGATAGGGTTAGGGTTAGGGTACGGGTTAGGGTTAGAGTTATGGTACGGGTTAGGGTTACAGTACGGGATAGGGTTAGGGTGAGGTTTAGGTTTAGGGTTAGAGTACGGTTAGGGTCAGGGTTAGGGTTAGAGTACAGTTTAGGGTTAGTGTTAGGGTTAGGGTAAGGTTAGGGTTAGGGTTAGGGTTAGAATACGGGGTAGGGTTAGTGTTAGGGTTAGGGTTAGGTTTAGGGTTAGGGTACGGGATAGGGTTTGGTTAGGGTTAGTGTCTGGTTACGGGGTAGGGTTAGTGTTAGGTTTAGGTTTATGGTTAGTGTTAGGGTACGGGATAGGGTTTGGGTTAGGGTTAGGGTTAGGGTACGGGTAATGTTAGTGTTAGGGTTAGGGTTTGGGTTAATGTATGGTTTAGGCTTAGGGTTAGGTATAGGGTTAGGATAAGGGTTAGTGTTAGGTTTAGGGTACGGGATAGGTTTATCGTACGGGTTAAGTTTAGGGTTAGGGTTAAGTTTACGTTAAGGGTTAGGGTTAGGGTACGGTTTAGGGTTAGGTTTAGGGTGCGGGTTAGTGTTAGGTTTAGGGTTAGGATTAGTGTAAGGGTTAGGGTTAGGGTAGAGTCAGGTTTAGGGTTAGGTTTAGTGTTAGGGTACGGGTTAGGGTCGGTAGGGATTACTGTACGGGTTAGGTTTATGGCTAGGGTATGGGTTAGGGTACGGTTAAGGTAAGGGTTAGGGTTAGGGTTAGGGTTAGCGTACGTGTTAGGGTTAGGGTTTGGGTACGGGTTAGGGTTACGTTTAGGGTTAGGGTTCGGTTTAGTTTTAGGATTAGGGTAAGGGTTAGCGCTAGGGTATGGGTTAGGTTTACTGTTAGGGTTTGGGAACGGGTTAGGGTTAGCGTTAGGGTACGGGATAGAGTTGGGTACGGGTTAGGTCAAGGGTTAGGGTTGGGTTTAGGGTACTGGTAAGGGTTAGGGTTAGGTTTAGGGTTAGGGTTAGGGTATGGGTTAGGTTTAGGGTACGGGTTAAGGTTAGGGTTAGGGTCAGGTTTAGGGTTAGGGTTATTGTACGAGTCAGGTTTAGGGTTAGGTTTAGGCTATGGGTTAGGGTTAGGATTATGGTTAGGGTAAGGGTTAGGGTTAGAGTACGGGGTAGGGTTAGTGTTAGTGTTAGGGTTAGGGTTAATGTATGGGTTAGGCTTAGGGATAGGTTAGGGTTAGGATATGGGTTAGGGTTAGGTTTAGGGTGTGGGTTGGGTTAGGGTTAGGGTTAGTGTAAGGGTTAGCGTTAGGTTTAGGGTCAGGTTTAGGTTTAGGGTTAGTGTTAGGGTACGGGTTAGGGTTTGGGTTGGTGTTAGGGTACGGGTTAGTTTTAGATTTAGGGTACGGATTAGGGTTATGGTTAAGGTTAGGGTTAGGTTTAGGTTATGAGTTAGGGTTAAGTTATGGTTAAGGGTTATGGTTTGGGTTAGGGTTAGAGTTAAGTTTAGGGTGCGGGTTAGGGTTAGGGTTAGGGTTACAGTACGGGTTTGGGTTAGTGTTAGGGTACGGGTTAGGTTTACCGTTTGGGTACGGGTTAGGGTTAGGCTTAGTGTTAGCGGTCGGGTTAGAGTTAGGATTCGGCTACGGGTAGGGTTATTGTTCGGGTTAGGGTTAGGGTTAAGGTTCGGGTTAGGGTTAGTGTACGGGTTAGGGTTAGGTTTAGGATTAGGGTAAGGGTTAGTGTTAGGGTCATGGTACGGGTTAGGGTTAAGGTTAGGGTACGGGATAGGGTTAGTGTTCCTGATAGGTATAGGGTTAGGTTTAGGTTCAGTGTGCGGGTTAGGCTTAGGGTTAGGGTTAGGATACGTGTTAGGGTTAGGGTTTGGGTACGGCCTGGGTTAAGTTTAGGGTTAGGGTATGAGTTAGGTTTAGGGTTAGGGTTAGGGTACTATTTAGGGTTAGGGTACTGGATAGGGTTAGTGTTAGGGTCAGGGTTAGGGTTACGTTTGGGGTCCGGGTTAGGGTTAGGTTTAGGGTTAGGGTTAGCGCTACGGTATGGTTTAGGGTTACTGTTAGGTTTTGGGTACGTGTTAGGGTTAGGGTTAGGGTTAGGGTACGGGATAGGTTTGGGTACGGGTTAGGTCAAGGGTTAGGTTTAGGTTTAGGGTATGGGTTAGGGTTAGGTTTTGGTTTAGGGTTAGGGTTAGGGTATGTGTTATGCTTAGGGTACGGGTTAGGGTTAGGGTTAGGTCAGGGTTAGGGTTAGGGTTAGTGTATGAGTTAGGGTTAGGGTTAGGTTTAGGGTACGGGTTACGGTTAGGGTTAGGGTTAGGGTTAAAATACGGGTTAGGTATAGGGTATGGGTTAGGGTTAGGGTTATGGTCCGGGTTAGGGTTATGGTTAGGGTACGAGTTAGTGTTAGGGTTAGGGTACGGGTTAGGGCTAGGGTTATGGTACGGGTTAGGGATACAGTATGGGTTAGGGTTAGTGTGAGGGTTAGGGTTAGGGTTAGAGTACGGTTAGGTTTAGGGTTAGGTTTAGAGTACGGGTTAGGGTTAGTGTTAGGGTTAGGGTAAGGGTTAGGGATAGGTTTAGGGTTAGATTACGGGGTAGGGTTAGTGTTAGGGTTAGGATTGGGGTTAGTGTTAGGGTACGGGTCAGGTATAGGGTTCGAGTTAGGGTTAGGTTATAGTTAGGGTTAGGGTTAGGGTTAGGGTTAAAGTACGGGGTAGGGTTAGTTTTAGTGTTAAGGTTAGGGTTAATGTAAGGGTTAGGCTTAGGTTTAGGTTTTGGGTTAGGATACGGGTTAGGGTTAGGTTCAGGGTACAGGATAGGTTGAGCGTACAGGTTAAGTTTAGGGTTAGGGTATGTTTAGGTTACGGGTTAGGGTTAGGTTGAGGGTTAGGGTTAGGGTTAGGGTTAAAGTACGGGATAGGGTTAGTGTTAGGGTTTGCATTAGGGTTAATGTGCGGTTTGGCTTAGGGTTAGATTAGGGATTAGGATACGGTTTAGGTTTAGGTTCAGGGTACGGGATAGGGTTAGCATACGGGTTAACTTTAGGGTTAGGGTTAAGTTTAGGTTACGGGTTAGGGTTAGGGTACGGGTTAGGGTAAGTTTTAGGGTCCGGGTTAAGGTTAGGGTTAGGGTTAGTGTAAGGGTTAGGGTTAGGTTTAGGGTCAGGGTTAGGGTTAGGATTAGTGTTAGAATATGGGTTAGGGTTAGGGTTGAGGTTAGGGTACAGGTTAGTTTTAGTGTTAGGGTACAGGTTAGGGTTGTGGTTAAGGTTAGGGTTAGGGTTAAGGTATGGGTTAGGGTTAGGTTACGGTTAAGTGTTATGGTTTGGATTAGGGTTAGGGTTAAGTTTAAGGTGTGGGTTAGGGTTAGGGTTAGGGTTAGAGTACGGGTATGGGTTAATGTAAGAGTACGGGTTTGGTTTACCATTTGGTATGAGTTAGTTTAAGGGTTAGGGTTAGGGTTAGGGGTTAGGGTTAGAGTTAGGGTTAGGCTATGGGTAGGGTTAGGGTACGGGTTAGGTTTAGGGTACGGGTTAGGGTTAGGGTTAGGGTTAGGGTTAGGGTTAGGGTTATGATTAGTGTTAGGGTTACGATACGGGTTATGGTTAAGGTTGGGGTATGGGATAGGGTTAGTGTACGTGTTAGGTCTAGGGTTTGGGTTAGGTTTAGTGTACGGGTTAGGGTTAGGGTACGTGTTAGGTTTAGGGTTTGGTTACGGTTCAGCGTTACGTTTAGGGTTATGGTACGGGTTAGGTTTAGGGTTAGGGTTAGTGTACGGCTTAGGGTTAGGGTACAGGTTAGGGTTAGGTCAAGGTTAGGTTTAGGGTTAGGGTTAGGGTTAGGGTACCGGTTAGGGTTACTGTACTGGTTAGGGTTATTGTTAGGGTTAGGGTTAGGGTTAGGGTTAGGGTCAGTGTACGGATAGGGTTAGTGTTAGGGTTAGGGTACGTGTTAAGGTTAGGTTTAGGATACGGAATAGGGTTAGTGTACGGGTTAAGTTTAGGGTTAGGGTTAGGTTTAGGTGACGGGTTAGGGTTAGGGAATGGGTTAGGGTTAGGTTTAGGTGCGGGTTAGAGTTAGGGTTAGGGTTAGGGTTAGGGTTAGGGTTAGGGTTAGGGTTTGGTTTAGGGTTAGGTTTTTGGTCAGGGATAGGGTTAGGGATAGGGTTATGGTACGGGTTAGGGTCAGGGTTAGGGATAGGTTTAGGGTTAGGGTTAGGTTTAGGGTTCGGGTTAGGGTTACTGTACGGGTAGGGTTAGGGTTAGTGTTATACTACGGGTTAGGGTTTGAGTTAGGGTTAGGTATAGTGTTAGAGTATGGGTAGTTTAGTGTTAGGGTTAGGGTTAGTGTTAGGCTACGGTTAGGGTTAGAGTACGGGTTAGGGTTACTGTTAGTGTTAGGGTTAGTGTTAGGGTTAGTGTACGGATAGGGTTAGGGTTAGGTTTAGGACACGGGTTAGGGTTAGTTTTACGGTATGGGAAAGGTTAGCGTATGGGTTAAGTTTAGGGTTAGGGTTAGGTTTCGGTTACGGGTTAGGGTTAGGGTACGGGTTAGGGTTAGGTTTAGGTGTGGGTTAGGATTAGGGTTAGGGTATGTGTTAGGTTTAGGGTATGGGTTAGGGTTAGGGTTAGGGTTAGGGTACGGGTTAGGATTATTGTTTGTGTAGGAGTACGGGGTAGGTTTAGTGTTAGGGTTAGGGTTAGGTTTATGGTACGGGTTAGGCTTAGGGTTAGGTTTAGGGTTAGGATACGGGTTAGGGTTAGGTTTAAGGTACGGGTAGGGTTAGCCTACGGGTTAAGTTTAGGGTTAGGGTTAGGTTTAGGTTACGGGTTAGGGTATGGGTTAGGGTTAGGTTTAGGGTGCGGGTTACGTTTTGGTTTAGGATTAGTGTAAGGGTTAGGGTTAGGTTTAGTGTAAGTGTTAGGGTTAGGGTTAGTGTTAGGGTATGGGGTAGGGTTAGGGCTGGGGTTAGGGTACGGGTTAGTTTTAGCATTAGTGTACGGGTTAGGGTTACAGTTAAGGTTAGGGTTAGGTTTAGGATATGGGTTAGGGTAAGATTACGGTTAAGGGTTATGTTTTGGGTTATGGTTAGGGTTAAGTTTAGGGTGCAGGTTAGGTTTAGGGTCAGGGTTAGGTTTAGGTTTAGGGTACGGGTTTGGGTTAGGGTTAGGGTACGGGTTAGGTTTACCGTTTGGGTATGGGTTAGGGTAAGGTTGAGGGTTAGGGTTAAGGGTTAGGGTTATAGTTATGGTTAGGCTACGGTTAGCGTTAGGGTACGGGTTAGGGTTAGGTTTAGGGTTCGGGATAGGGTTAGTGTACGGGTTAGGATTAGGGTTAGGGTTAGGTTTAGGGTTAGTGTTATGGTTATGGAACGGATTAGGGTTAAGGTTGGGTTACGGGATAGGGTTATTGTACCTGTTAGTTCTAGGGTTAGGGTTAGGTTTAGGTGCGTGTTAGGGTTAGGGTTAGGGTTAGGATACATGTTAGGGTTAGGGTTTGGGTCCGGGTTAGCGTTACTTTTAGGGTTAGGGTACGGGTTAGGGTTAGGGTTAGGGTACGGTTTAGATTTAGGGTACGGGTTAGCGTTAGGGTTAGGGTCAGGGTTAGGGTTATGTTTAGGATTAGGTTTAGGGTTAGGTTACGGATTAGGGTTACTGTACGGTTTAGGGTTAGGGTTAAGGTTAGGGTATTAATACGTGTTAGGGTTAGAGTTAGGGTTAGGTTTAGAGTTAGAGTACGGGTTAGGGTCAGGGTTAGGGTTAGGGTTAGTGTTAGGGTATGGGTTAGGTTTAGGGTGCGGTTAGGTTACGGGTTAGTTTTAGGGTTAGGGTACAGTTTAGGGTTATGGTTAAGTTTAGGGTTAGGGTAGGGTATGGGTTAGGTTTAGGTTACGGTTAAGGGTTATGGTTTGGGTTAGGGTCAGGGTTATATTTAGGGTGCGGGTTAGAGTTAGAGTTAGGGTTAGATTACTGGTTTGGGTTAGTGTTAGGGTACAGGTTAGGTTAACCATTTGGGTATGGGTTAGGGTAAGGGTTAGGGTTAGGTTAGGGGTTAGGGTTAGAGTTAGGGTTAGGCTACGGGTAGGTTTAGGGTACGGGTTAGGGTCAGGTTTAGGGTTCGGGTTAGGGTTAGTGTACGGTTTAGGGTTAGCGTTAGAGTTAGGTTTAGGGTTAGGGTTAGTGTTAGGGTTACGGTACGGGTTAGGGTTAAGGTTATGGTACATGTTAGGTCTAGGGTTAGGTTTAGGTTTAGTGTGCGGGTTAGGGTTAGGGTTAGGTTTAGGGTTAGTGTTAGGGTTAGGGTTTGGGTATGGGTTAGGGTTAGTGTACGGATAGGATTAGGGTTAGGGTGTGGGTTAAGGTACGGGTTAGGTTTAGGGGTAGGATAATTGTTAGTGTTAGGGTACGGTTAGGGTTAGAGTACGGGTTAGGGTTAGGTTTAGGGTTAGGATTAGTGTTAAGTACGGGTTACGGTTAGTGTTAGTGTTAGGGTAAGGGTTAGTGTACGGATAGGATTAGGGTTAGGGTGTGGGTTAGGGTACGGGTTAGGGTTAGGTTTAGGGTACGGGATAGGGTTAGGGTACGTGTTAGGGTTAGGTTTAGGTGCGGGTTAGGGTTAGGGTACGGGTTAGGGTTAGGTTCTGGGTACAGGATAGGGTTAGCGTACGGGTTAAGTTGAGGGTTAGGGTTAGGGTTAGGTTAAGGTTACGGGTTAGGGCTAGGGTACGGGTTACGGTTAGGTTTAGGGTGTGGGTTAGGGTTAGGGTTAGGATTAGTGTAAGGGTTAGGGTTAGGTTTAGGGTCAGGGTTAGGGTTATGTTTAGAGTTAGGGTATAGTTTAGCGTTAGGGTTAGGTTTAGGGTTAGGGTTAGGGTATGGGTTAGGTTTAGGGTACGGATTAGGGTTAGGGTTAGCTTAAGGGTTAGGGGAGGGTTAGGGAACGAGTTAGGGTTGGGTTACATTTAGGGTACAGTTTATGGTTAGTGTTAGGGTCAGGGTTATGGTTAGGGTACGAGTTAGGGTTAGGGTTAGGGTACGGGTTAGGGTTAGGGTTATGTTACGTGTTAGGTTTACAGTACGGGTTAGGGTTAGGTTGAGGGTTAGGGTTAAGGTTAGAGTACGGGTTAGGGTTAGTGTTAGTGTTAGGGTTAAGGTTAGGGTTAGTGTACGGATAGGGTTAGGGTTAGGGTTAGGGTTAGGGTTTGGCTTAGGGATAGGTTTAGGATACGGGATAGGATTAACGTACGTGTTAAGTTTAAGGTTAGGGTTAGGTTTAGGTTATGGGTTAGGGTTAGGGAACGGGTTAGGGTTAGGTTTAGGTGCGGGTTAGGGTTAGGGTTTGGGTTAGGGTTAGTTTTAGGGTCAGGGTTAGGGTTAGGGAGAGGGTTATGGTACGGGTTAGGGTTAGGTTTGGGGTTAGGGTACAGATTAGGTTTAGGGTTAGGGTACGGGTTAGGGTTACGTTTAGGGTCCGGGATAGGGTTAGTATACGGGTTAAGTTTAGGGTTAGGGTTAGGTTTAGGTTACGGTTTAGGGTTAGGGTACGGGTTAGGTTTAGGGTTAAGGTAAGGGTTTTTGTTAGGGTACGGGTTAGGGTTAGAGTACGGGTTAGGGTTAGGTTTAGGGTTAAGGTTAGGGTTAGAGTACGGGTTAGGGTTAGGGTTAGTGTTAGTGTTAGGGTTAGGGTTAGTGTACTGATAGGGTTAGGGTTAGGGTTAGAGTTAGGGTACGGGTTAGATTTTGGTTTAGGGTACGGGATAGGGTTAGTGTACGGGTTAAGTTTAGGGTTAGGGTTAGGTTTAGGTTACGGTTTATGGTTAGGGTACGGGTTAGGGTTACGGTTAAGGTTAGGGTTAGTGTTAGGGTATGGGTTAGGGTTAGGGTACGGGTAAGGATTATGGTTAGGGTTAGGGTTACATTTAGGTTTAGGGTGCGGGTTAGGCTTAGGGTTAGGTTTAGGTTTAGCGCTAGGTGTGTGTTAGGGTTACTGTTAGGGCTTGGGTACGGGTTAGGGTTAGGTTTATGGTACGAGATAGGGTTGGGTACGGGTTAGGTCAAGGGTTAGGTTTAGGTTAAGGGTACGGGTTAGGGTTAGGGTAAGGTTTAGGGTTAGGGTTAGGGTACGGGTAGGGTTAGGTTAGGGTCAGGGTTAGTATTAGTGTTAGGACATGAGTTAGGGTTAGGGTTAGGTTTAGGGTACTGGTTAGGGTTAGGGTTAGGTTTAGGGTACGGGTTAGGTTTAGGGTACGGGTTAGGGTTAGGGTCAGGTTTAGGGTTAGAGTAGGAGTTAGGGTTAGTGTTAGGGTACAGGTTAGGGTTAGGGTTAGTGTTACGGTTAGAGTACGGTTAGGGTTAGGGTTAGGGTTAGAGTTCGGGTTAGGGTTATGTTACGGTTTAGGCTTATGGTTTGGGTTAGGGTTAGGGTTAAGTTTAGGGTGCGGGTTAGAGTTA
The DNA here is from genome assembly GCA_032313775.1 of Urocyon cinereoargenteus. Classification (NCBI taxonomy): domain Eukaryota; kingdom Metazoa; phylum Chordata; class Mammalia; order Carnivora; family Canidae; genus Urocyon; species Urocyon cinereoargenteus. Next base: position 34,439 of record JAVLSZ010000021.1, read on the forward strand.
GGGTTAGGGTTAGAGTGCAGGTTTGGGTTAGTGTTAGAGTACGGGTTAGGTTTACTGTTTGGGTACGTTTTAGCGTAAGGGTTAGGGTTAAGGTAAGGGTTAGGGGTTAGGGTTAGAGTTAGGGTTAGGCTACAGGTAGGGTTAGGGTATGGGTTAGGGTTACGGTTAGGTTTCGGGTAGGGTTAGGGTACGGGTTAGGGTTAGAGTTAGTGTTAGGGAAAGGGTTAGGGTTAGTGTTAGAGTTACGGTACGGGTTAGGGTTAAGGTTAGGGTACGGGATAGGGTTAGTGTACGTGTTAGGTCTAGGGTTAGGGTTAGGGATAGTGTGCGGGTTAGGGTTAGAGTTAGGGTGAGTGTTAGGGTTAGAGGTTGGGTACGGGTTAGCGTTACTTTTAGGTTAGGGTGTGGGCTAGGTTTAGGGTTAGGGTTAGGGTACGGTTTAGGGTTAGTGTACGGGTTAGGGTCAGGGTTAGGCTTAGGTTTAGGGCTAGGGTTAGAGTTAGGGTACGGGTTAGGGTTACTGTACGGGTAGGGTTAGGGTTAGTGTTATACTACGGGTTAGGGTTTGAGTTAGGGTTAGATATAGTGTTAGAGTATGGGTACGGTTAGTTTTAGGGTTAGGGTTAGTGTTAGGGTATGGGTTAGGGTTAGAGTACGGGTTAGGGTTAGGTTTAGGGTTAGGGTTAGGGTTAGAGTACGGGTTAGGGTTAGTGTTAGGTTTAGGGTTAGAGTTATGGTTAGTGTACGGATAGTGTTAGGGTTAGGTTTAGGGTACGGGTTAGGGTTAGTTTTAGGGTATGGGAAAGGTTAGCGTATGGGTTAAGTTTAGGGTTAGGGTTAGGTTTAGGTTACGGGTTAGGGATAGGGTACGGGTTAGGGTTAGGTTTAGGTGTGGATTAGGGTTAGGGTCAGGTTTAGGGTTAGGGTTCGGTTTAGGGTTAGGCTTAGGGTCAGGGTAAGGGTTAGGGATAGGGTTAGGGTACGGGTTAGGGTTAGGTTAGGATTAGGGTTAAAGTATGGGGTAGGGTTAGTGTTAGGTTTAGGGTTAGGGTTAATATACGGGTTAGGCTTAGGGTTAGATTTAGGGTTAGGATATGTTTTAGGGTTAGATTTAGGGTACGGGATCGGGTTAGCGTATGGGTTAACTTTTGGTTTAGGGTTAGGTTTAGGTTACGGGTTAGGGTAGGGTACGGGTTAGGGTTAGGTTTAGGGTCCGGGTTAGGGTTAGGGTTAGGTTTAGTGTAAGGGTTAGGGTTAGGTTTAGGGTCACGGTTAGGGTGAGTGTTAGTGTTAGAGTACGGGTTAGGGTTAGGGTTGGGGTTAGGTTACGGGTTAGTTTTAAGGTTAGGGTACAGGTTAGGGTTATGGTTAAGGTTAGGGTTAGGGTTAGGGTATGGGTTAGCGTTAGGTTACGGTTAAGGGTTATGGTTTGGGTTAGGGTTAGGGTTAATTTTAAGGTGCGGGTTAGGGTTAGGGTTAGGGTTAGGTTTAGGTTTAGGGTGCGGGTTAGGTTTAGAGTTAGGGTTTGGGTTAGCCCTAGGAATGGGTTAGGGTTACTGTTAGTGTTAGGGTGCTGGTTAGGTTTAGGGTAAGGGTATGGGATAGGGTTAGATACGGGTTAGGTCAAGGGTTAGGGTTAGGTTTAGAGTACAGGTTAGGGTTAGGGTTAGGTTTAGGGTTATGTTTAGGTTATGGTTTAGGTTTAGGGTACATGTTAGGGTTAGCGTTAGGGTCAGGGTTAGGGGTAGGGTTAGGGTGCGAGTTAGGGTTATGTTTAGGTTTAGGGTACGGGTTAGTGTTAGGGTTAAGGTTAGGGTATGGGTTAGGTTTAGGTTAGGGGTTAGGGTTAGGGTTACGGTCAGGTTTAGGTTAGAGTACGAGTTAGGGTTAGGGATAGGGTACGGGTTAGGTTTAGGGTTCTGTTACGGTTTAGGGTTACAGTACAATTTAGGTTTAAGGTGAGGGTTAGGCTTAGGGTTAGAGTACGGTTAGGGTTAGGGTTAGGGTTAGGGTTAGAGTACGGGTTAGGGTTAGTGTTAGGGTTAGGAAAAGGGTTAGGGTTAGGTTTAGGGTACGTGTCAGGGTTAGGGTTAGTGTTAGGGTTAGGGTTAGAGTATGGGGTAGTGTTAGTGTTAGGGTTAGGGTTAGGGTTAATGTACGAGTTAGGCTTAGGGTTATGTTTAGGGTTAGGTTACGGGTTAGGGTTACGTTTAGTGTATGGGATAGGTTTAGCATACGGGTTAAGTTTAGGGTTAGGGTTAGTTTTAATTTACGGGTTAGTGTTAGAGTACGGGTTAGTGTTAGGTTTAGGGTGCGGGTTAGGGTTAGGTTTAGGGTTAGTGTACGGGTTAGGGTTAGGTTTAGGGTCAGGGTTAGGGTTAGGGTTAGTGTTAGTGTATGGGTTAGTTTTAGTGTTGGGGTTAGTGTACGGGTTAGTTTTAGGGTTATGGTACGGGTATAGGGTTACGGTTAAAGTTAGGGATAGGATTAGGGTGTGGGTTAGGGTTAGGGTACGGTTAATGGTTATGGTTAGGGTTAGGGTTAGGGTTAAGTTTAGGGTGCGGTTTAGGGTAATGGTTAGGGTTAGGGTTAGGGTTAGAGTACGGGTTTGGTTTAGTGTTACGGTATGGGTTAGGTTTACCGTTTGGGTACGGGTTAGGTTAAGGGTTAGGGTTAGGGTTAGGGTTAGGGGTTAGGGTTAGAGTTAGGGTTAGGCTACGGGATAGGGTTAGAGTACGGGTTTGGGTTAGGGTTAGGGTTAGGGTTATAGTACGGGTTAGGGTTAGAGTTAGGGTTATTTTTAGGGTTAGCGTACGGGTTAGGGTTAGTGTCACGGTTAGGGTTAGTGTTAGGGTACGGGTTAGGTTTAGAGTTCTGGTTAGGGTTAGGTTTAGGATTGGGGTTAGGGTTAGAGTACGGTTTAGGGTTAGTGTTAGGTTTAGGGTTAGGGGTAGGTTAGTGTATGGTTAGGGTTAGGGTTAGTGTACGGGTTAGGGTTAGGTTTAGGGTTCGGGTTATGGGAAGGGTTAGGTTTAGGGTTAGGGTTTGTGTATGGGTTAGGCTTAGGGTACAGGTTAGGGTTAGGGATAGGGTCAGGATTAGGGTTAGGGTTATGGTACGAGTTAGGTTTAGGGTTACGTTTAGGGCACGGGTTAGGGTTAGGTTTAGGGTCAGGGTTAGGGTTAGTGGTAGTGTACGAGTTAGGTTTAGGGTTAGGGTACGGGTTTGGGTTAGGGTTATGGTACAGGTTAGGGTTACTGTACGGGTTAGGGTTAGGTTGAGGGTTAAAGTTAGTGTTAGGTTTAGAGTACGGATAGGGTTAGAGTTAGGGTACGGGTTAGGGTTAGGTTTAGTGTACGGGATACGGTTAGCGTATGCGTTAAGTTTAGGGTTAGGGTTAGGTTTAGGTTACGGGATAGGGTTAGGTTTAGGTTCAGGGTTAGGGTTAGGGATAGGGTTATGGTACGGGTTAGGGTTAGGGTTGGGGTTAGGCTACGGGTTAGTTTAGGGTTAGGTTATGGGTCAGAGTTACGGTTAAGGTTAGGGTTAGTGTTAGGGTATGTGTTAGGTTTAGGGTACGGGTAAGGGTTGTCGTTTGGGTTAGGGTTAGGTTAAGGTTTAGGTTACGGGTTAGAGTTAGGGTTATGGTTAGGATTAGCGCTAGGGTATGTGTTAGGGTTACTGTTAGGGTTTGGGTACGGGTTAAGGTTAGTGTTAGGTTATGGGATAGTGTTGGGTATGGGTTAGGTCAAGGGTTAGGGTTAGGTTTAGGGTACGGGTTAGGGTTAGGGAAGGATTAGGTTTAGGGTTAGGGTATGGGTTAGGCTTAGGGTACGGGTAAGTGTTAGGGTTAGGGTCAGGGTTAGCTTTAGGGTTAGGGTTAGGGTTAGGGTATGGTTTAGTGTTAGGTTTAGGGTAGGGGTTATGTTTAGGGTTAGGATACGGGTTAGGTTTAGGGTACGGGTTAGGGTTAGGTTTAGGGTCAGGGATTGGTTTAGGGTTAGGGTATGAATTAGGGTTAGGGTTAGGGTACGGGTTAGGTTTAGTGTTATGGTACTGGTTAGGGTTACAGTACGGGTAGGTTTAGGGTGAGGGTTAGGTTTAGTGTTAGAGTACGGATAGGGTTAGGGTTAGGGTTAGGGTTAGAGTACGGGTTAGGGTTAGAGTACGGGTTAGGGTTAGTGTTAGGGTAAGGGTTAGGGTTAGGGTTAGGGTACAGGTAGGGTTAGGGTTAGGATTAGGGTTAGAGTACGGGGTAGGGTTAGTGTTAGGGTTACAGTTATGGTTAATATACGGGTTAGACTTAGGGTTAGGTTTAGGTTTAGGATACGGGTTAGGGTTAGGTTTAGGGTACGGGATAGGGTTAGGGTATGGGTTAGAGTTAGGTTTAAGCTGCGGGTTATGATTAGGGTTAGGGCTAGTGTACGGTTAGGCTTAGGTTTAGGGTCAGGGTTAGGATTAGGGTTAGTGTTAGGGTATGGGTTAGGGTTAGGGTTGGGGTTAGGGTACGGGTTAGTTTTAGGGTTAGGGTACGGGTTAGGGTTATGGTGAAGGTTATGATTAGGGTTAAGGCATGGGTTAGGGTTAGGTTACGTTAAGGGTTATGGTTTGGGTTAGGGTTAGGGTTAAGTTTATGGTGCGGGTAAGGGTTAGGGTTAGAGTACGGGTTTGCGTTAGTGTTAGGGTACGGGTTAGGTTTACCGTTTGGGTACGAGTTAGGTTAAGGTTTAGGTTTAGGGTTAGGGTTAGGGGTTAGTGTTAGAGTTAGGGTTAGGATACGGGTAGTGTTAGGGTACAGGTTAGGGTTAGGGTTAGGGTTCGGGTTAGGGTTAGTGTACGGGTTAGGGATAGGGTACGGGTTAGGGTTAGGTTTAGGGTACGGGTTAGGGTTAGGGTTAGGTTTAGGGTTAGGGTTAGGGTATGGGTTAGGTTTAGGGTACGGGTTAATGTTAGGGTTAGTGTCAGGTTTAGGGTTAGGTTTAGGGTACGAGCCAGGGTTAGGGTTAGGTTTAGGGTATGGGTTAGGGTTAGGGTTAGGTTTAGGGTTAGGTTTAGAGTACTGGGTAGGGTTAGTGTTAGGGTTAGGGTTAGGGTTAATGTACGGGTTAGGCTAGGGTTAGATTTAGGATTAGGATACGGTTTAGGGTTAGGTTCAGGGTACGCGATAGGTTTAGCATACGGGTTAACTTTAGGGTTAGGGTTAGGTTTATGTTATGGGTTAGTGTTAGGGTACGGGTTAGGGTTAGGTTTAGGGTTAGTGTAAGGGTTAGGGTTAGGTTTAGGTTTAGGGTTAGGTTTAGGGTTAGTGTCAGAGTACGGGTTAGGGTTAGGGTTGCAGTTAGGACACGGGTTAATTTTAGGGTTAGGGTACAGTTTAGGGTTATCCTTAACGTTAGGTTTAGGGTTAGGGTATGGGTTAGGGTTACGTTATGGTTAAGGGTTATGGTTTTGGTTAGGGTTAGGGTTAAGTTTAAGGTGCGGGTTAGGTTTAGGGTTAGGGTTGGGTTAGAGTACGGGATGGGGTTAGTGTTAGGGTACGGGTTAGGTTTACCATTTGGGTACGGGTTAGGGTAAGGGTTAGGGTTAGGTTTATGGGTTAGGGTTAGAGTTAGGGTTAGGCTACGGGTAGGGTTAGCGTACGGGTTAGGTTTAGGGTTAGGGTTAGGGTTAGGGTTAGGGTTAGGGTTAGGGTACGTGTTAGAGATAGGGTACGGGTTAGGGTTAGGGTTAGGTTTAGGGTTAGGGTTAGGGTATGGGTTAGGTTTAGGGTATGGGTTAGGGTTAGGGTTACGGTCAGGGTTAGGGTACGGGTTAGGGTTAAGGTTACGGTCAGGGTTAGGGTTAGGGTTAGGTTTAGGATACAGTTTAGGTTAGGGTACGGGTTAGGTTTAGGGTCAGGTTTAGGGTTAGGGTACGAGATAGGGTTAGGGTTAGGGTACGGGTTAGGGTTAGGGTTATGTTATGTGTTAGTGATACAGTATGGGTTAGCATTAGGTTGAGGCTTAGGGTTAGGGTTAGTGTACGGTCAGGTTTAGGGTTAGGGTTAGGGTTAGAATACGGGGTAGGGTTATTGTTAGGGTCAGCGTTAGGGTTAATGTACGTGTTAGGCTTAGGGTTAGGCTTAAGGTTAGGTTACGGGTTAGCGTTAGGTTACTGGTTAGGGTTAGGTTTAGGGTGCGGGTTAGGGTTACGGTTAGGGTTAGTGTACGGGTTAGGTTAAGTTGAGGGTCAGGGTTAGGGTTAGGGTTAGTGTTAGGGTATGGGTTAGGGTTAGGGTTGGGGTTAGGGTACGGGTTAGTTTTAGGGTTAGGGTACAGGTAATGGTAACGGTTAAAGTTAGGGTTAGGGTTAGGTACGGGTTAGGGTTAGGTTTTGGGAACGGGATAGGGTTAGTTAGGGTTAGGGTTAGGGTCAGGGTTAGGTTAGGGTACCGGTTAGGATTAGGTTTAGGTGCGGGTTAGGGTCAGGGTATAGGTTATGTTTAGGTTTTGGGTCAGGGATAGGGTTCGAAATAGGGTTATGGTACGGGTTACGGTTAGGGTTGGGGTTAGGGTAAGGGTTAGTTTTAGGGTTAGGTTACGGGTTAGGGTTACGGTTAAGGTTAGGGTTAGTGCGAGGGTAAGGGTTAGGGTTAGGGTACGGGATAGGGTTGGCTACGGGTTAGGTCAAGGGTTAGGGTGAGTTTTACGGTATGGGTTAGGGTTAGGGTTATGTTTAGGGTTAGGGTTAGGGTATGGGTTAGGTTTAGGGTATGGGTTAGGGTTATGGTTAGGGTCAGGGATAGGGTTAGGGTTAGGTTTAGGGTTAGGGTTAGAGTACAGGGTAGGGTTAGTTTTAGGGTTAGGGTTAAGTTTATGTACAGGTTAGGCTTAGGCTTAGGTTTAGGGTTACGTTACGGGTTAGGGTTAGGTTTAAGGTACGGGATAGGGTTAGCGTACGGGTTAAGTTTAGGGTTAGTTTTAGGTTTAGGTTACGGGTTAGGGTTAGGGTACGGATTAGGGTTAGGTTTACGGTGCCGGTGAGGGTTAGGGTTAGGATTAGTGTACTGGTTAGGGTCATTTTTAGGGTCAGGGTTAGGGTTAGGGTTACTGTTAGGGTATGGGTTAGGGTTAGGGTTGGGGTTAGGGTACGGGTTAGTTTTAGGGTTAGGGTACGGGTTAGGGTTAGGAATACAGTTAGGGTTAGGGTTAGGGTGTGGGTTAGGGTTAGGGTACGGTTAAGGTTTATGGTTAGGCTTAAGGTTAGGGTTAAGTTTAGGGTGCGGTTTAGGATTAGGGTTAGGGTTAGGGTTAGAGTAAGGGTTTGTGTTAGTGTTAGGGTACGGGTTAGGTTTAGCGTTTGGTACGGGTTAGGGTATGGGTTAGGGTTAGGGGTTAGGGTTAGAGTTAGGTTTAGGCTACGGGATAGGGTTAGAGTACGGGTTAGTATTAGGGTTAAAGTTAGGGTTAGGGTTAGGGTTATAGTACGGGTTAGGGTTGGAGTGAGGGTTAGGGTACGGGTTAGGTTTAGGGTATGGGTTAGGTTTAGGGTTAGGTTCAGTGTTAGGGTTAGAGTTAGGGTACGATTTAGGGTAAGGGTTAGGTTTAGGGTATGGGTTAGGGTTAGGGTTATGGTACGTGTTAGTGTTACAGTACGGTTTAGTGTTAGGGTGAGGGTTAGTGTTAGGGTTAGAGTACGGTTAGGGTTAGGGTCAGGGTTAGGGTTAGTGTACGAGTTAGGGTTAGGGTTAGGGTACGGGTTAGGTTTATGTTTATGGTACGGGTTAGGTTTACAGTACTGGTTAGAGTTAGGGTGAGGGTTAGGGTTAGGGTTACAGTACGGTTAGGGTTAGGGTTAGAGTACGTGTTAGGGTTAGTGTTAGTGTTAGGGTAAGGGTTAGGGTTAGGGTTAGGTTTAGAGTACGGTGTAGGGTTAATGTTAGGGTTAGGGTTAGGGTTAATGTACGGGTTACGCTTAGGGTTAGGTTTAGGGTTAGGATAATAGGGTTAGGTTTACTGTACAGGATAGGGTTAGCGTACGGGTTAAGTTTAGGGTTAGGGTTAGGTTTAGGTTACGGATTAGGGTTAGGGTATGGGTTAGGGTTAGGTTTAGGGTCAGGGGTAGGGTTAGGGATAGGGTCATGTTACGGATTAGTGTTAGGTTTGGGGTTAGGGTACGGGTTAGTTTTAGGGTTAAGGTATGGTTTATGGTTATGGTTAAAGTTAGGGTTAGTGTTAGGGTAAGGGTTAGGGTTAGAGTATGGGTAACGGTTATGGCTAGGTTTAGGGTTAGATTAGGTTTAGGGTGCGGATTAGGCTTAGGGTTAGAGTTAGGGTTAGCGCCAGGGTATGGGTTAGGGTTACTGTTAGGGTTTGGGTACGGGTTAGGGTTAGGTTTAGGGTACGACATAGGGTTGGGTACGGGTTAGGTCAAGGGTCAGGGTTAGGTTTAGGGTACGGGTTAGGTTTAGCGTTAGGTTTAGGGTTAGGATAAGAGTTAGGGTTAGGTTTAGGGTACAGGATAGGGTTAGCGTATGGGTTAAGTTTAGGGTTAGGTTTAGGTTTAGGTTACGGGTTAGGGTTAGGGTACGGGTTAGGGTTAGGTTTAGGGTGTGGGTTAGGTTTAGGGTTATGGTTAGTGTAAGGGTTAGGGTTAGGTTTAGGGTCAGGGTTAGGGTTAGGGTTGGGGTTAGGGTATGGGTTAGTTTTAGTGTTAGGGTATGGGTTAGGTTTACGATTAAGGTTAGGGTTAGTGTTAGGGTATGGGTTAGGGTTAGGGTACGGGTAAGGATTATGGTTAGGGTAGGGTTAGGTTTAGGTTTAGGGTGCGGGTTAGGCTTAGGGTTAGGGTTAGGGTTAGCGCTAGGGTATGGGTTAGGGTTACTGTTAGGGTTTGGGTATGGGTTAGGGTTAGGGTTAGGGTACGGGATAGGGTTGGGTACGTGTTAGGTCAAGGGTTAGGGTTAGGTTTAGGGTACGGGTAGGGTTAGGGTTACGTTTAGGGTTAGTGTTAGGGTAGGGGTTAGGTTTAGGGTACGGGTTAAGGTTAGGGTTAGGGTCAGGTTTAGGGTTAGGGTTAGGGTACGAATTAGGGTTAGGGATAGGTTTAGGGTACGGAGTAGGGTTAGGGTTAAGGTGAGGGTTAGGGTTAGAGTACGGAGTAGGGTTAGTGTTAGGGTAGGGTTAGCGTTAATGTACGGGTTAGGCTTAGGGTTAGGTTAGGGTTATGATACGGGTTAGGGTTAGGTTTAGGGTGCGGGTTGGGTTAGCGTTAGGGTTAGTGTAAGAGTTAGGGTTAGGTTTAGGGTCAGGGTTAGGGTTAGGTTTAGTTTTAGGGTACGGGTTAGGGTTAGGGTTGTGGTTAGGGTATGGGTTAGTTTTATGTTTAGGTTACCGTTTAGGGTTATGGTTAAGGTTAGGGTTAGGGATAGGTTATGAGTTAGTGTTAAGTTACGGTTAAGGGTTATAGTTTGGGTTACGGTTAGAGTTAAGTTTAGGGTGCGGGTTAGGGTTAGGTTTAGTGTTAGGGTACGGGTTAGGGATAGGGTACGGGTTAGTGTTAGGTTTAGGGTTAGGGTTAGGGTTAGGGTTAAAGTACGTGGTAGGGTTAGGGTTAGGGTTAATGTAAGGGTTAGGCTTAGGGTTAGGGTTAGGGTTAAAGTACGTGGTAGGGTTAGTGTTAGTGTTAGGGCTAATGTAAGGGTTAGGCTTAGGGTTAGGTTTAGGGTTAAGATAGGGGATAGGTTTAGGTTCAGGGTACGGGATAGGGTTAGCGTACAGGTTAAGTTTAGGGTTAGGGTTAGGTTTAGGTTACGGGTTAGGTTTAGGGTACGGGTTAGGGTTAGGTTTAGGGTTAGGGTTAGGGTTAGGGTTAAAGTACGGGGTAGGGTTAGTGTTATGGTTAGGGTTAGAGTTAATGTACGGGTTAAGCTTAGGTTTAGATTTAGGATTAGGATACGGTTTAGGGTTAGGTTTAGGGTACGCGATAGGGTTAGCATACGGGTTAACTTTAGGGTTAGGGTTAGGTTTATATTATGGGTTAGGGTTCGGGTAGGGGTTAGGTTTAGGTTAGGTTCCGGGTTAGGGTTAGGGTTACGGTTAGTGTAAGGGTTAGGGTTAGGTTTCGGGTCAGGTTTAGGGTTAGGGTTAGTGTTAGAGTACGGGTTAGGGTTAGGGTTGTGGTTAGGACACGGGTTAGGTTGAGGGTTAGGGTACAGGTTAGGGTTATGTTTAAGGTTAAGGTTAGGGTTAGGGTATGGGTTAGGGTTATTTTACGGTTAAGGGTTATGGTTTGGGATAGGGTTAGGGTTAAGTTTAAGGTGCGGGTTAGGTTTAGGGTTAGGGTTAGAGTACGGGATGGGGTTAGTGTTAGGGTACCGGTTAGGTTTACCATTTGGGTACGGGTTAGGGTAAGGGTTAGGGTTAGGGTTAGGTGTTAGGATTAGAGTTAGGGTTAGGCTACGGTTAGGGTTAGGGTACGGGTTAGGTGTAGGGTTAGTGTTAGGGTTAGGGTTAGGGTACGTGTTAGGGATAGGGTACGGGTTAGGGTTAGGTTAAGGGTTAGGGTGAGGGTATGGGTTAGGTTTAGGGTACAGGTTAGGGTTAGGGTTACGATCAGGGTTAGGGTACGGGTTAGGGTTAGGTTTACGGTCAGGGTTAGGGTTAGGGTTAGGTTTAGGATACGGTTTGTTAGGGTATGGGTTAGGTTTAGGGTCAGGTTTAGGGTTAGGGTACGAGATAGGTTTAGGGTTAGGGTACGGGTTAAGGTTAGTGTTATGTTATGTGTTAGGGATACAGTATGGGTTAGCGTTAGGTTAAGGCTTAGGGTTAGGGTTAGAGTACGGTCATGTTTAGGGTTAGGGTTAGGGTGAGAGTACGGGGTAGGGTTAGTGTTAGGGTTAGGGTTAGGGTTAATGTACGTGTTAGGCTTAGGGTTAGGTTTAAGGTTAGGTTACGGGTTAGCGTTAGGTTACTAGTTAGCGTTAGGTTTAGGGTGCGGGTTAGGGTTAGGTTTAGGGTTAGTGTACGGGTTAGGTTAAGTTGAGGGTCAGGGTTAGGGTTAGGGTTTGTGTTAGGGTATTGGTTAGGGTTAGGGTTGGGGTTACGGTACGGGTTAGTTTTAGGATTAGGGTACAGGTAATGGTTACGGTAAAAGTTAGGGTTAGGGTTAGGGTACAGGTTAGGGTTAGGTTTTGGGAACGGGATTGGATTAGTGTACGGGTTAAGTTAGGGTTAGGGTTAGGTTTAGGTTACGGGTTAGGTTAGGGTACGGGTTAGGATTAGTTTTAGGTGCCGGTTAGGGTTAGGTTATGGGTTATGTTTAGGTTTAGGGTCAGGGATAGGGTTAGAAATAGGGTTATGGTACGGGTTAGGGTTAGGGTTGGGGTTAGGGTACGGGTTAGTTTTAGGGTTAGGGTACGGGTTAGGGTTACGGTTAAGGTTAGGGTTAGTGCTAGGGTATGGGTTAGGGTCAGGGTACAGGATAGGGTTGGCTACGGGTTAGGTCAAGGGTTAGGGTTAGTTTTACGGTATGGGTTAGGGTTAGGGTTATGTTTAGGGTTAGGGTTAGGGTATGGGTTAGGTTTAGGGTACGGTTAGGGTTATGGTTAGGGTCAGGGTTAGGGTTAGTGTTAGGGTACGAGTTAGGTTTAGGGTTAGGTTTAGGGTTAGGGTTAGAGTACGGGGTAGGGTTAGTGTTAGGGTTAGGGTTAAGTTTAATGTACAGGTTAGGCTTAGGGTTAGGATTAGGGTTACGTTACGGGTTAGGGTTAGGTTTAGAGTATGGGATAGGATTAGCGTACGGGTTAAGTTTAGGGTTAGGTTTAGGTTTAGGTTACGGGTTAGGGTTAGGGTACGGATTTGGGTTAGGTTTACAGTGCCGGTTAGGGTTAGGATTAGGATTAGTGTACTGGTTAGGGTCATTTTTAGGGTCAGGGTTAGGGTTAGGGTTACTGTTAGGGTATGGGTTAGGGTTAGGGTTGGGGTTAGGGTACGGGTTAGTTTTAGGGTTAGGGTACGGGTTAGGGTTACGGATACAGTTAGGGTTAGGTTTAGCGTGTGTGTTAGGGTTAAGGTACGGTTAAGGATTATGGTTAGGCTTAGGGTGGGGTTAAGTTTAGGATGCGGTTTAGGGTTAGGGTTAGGGTTAGGGTTATAGTACGGGTTTGGGTTAGTGTTAGGGTACGGGTTAGGTTTACCGTTTGGGTATGGGGTATGGGTTAGGGTTAGGGGTTAGTGTTAGAGTTAGGGTTAGGCTATGGGATAGGGTTAGAGTACGGGTTAGTATTAGGGTTAAAGTTAGGTTTAGGGTTAGGGTTATAGTACGGGTTAGGGTTAGAGTTAGGGTTAGGTTACGGGTTAGGTTTAGGGTACGGGTTAGGTTTAGGGTTAGGTTCAGTGTTAGGGTTAGAGTTAGGGTACAATTTAGGTTAAGGGTTAGGTTTAGGGTATGGGTTAGGGTTAGGGTTACGGTTAGGGTACGGGTTAGGGTTAGGGTTATGGTACGTGTTAGGGTTACAGTACGGGTTAGTGTTAGGGTGAGGGTTAGGGTTAGAGTTAGAATACGGTTAGGGTTAGGGTCAGGGTAAGGGTTAGTGTACGAGTTAGGGTTACGGTTAGGGTACGGGTTAGGTTTAGGGTTATGGTACGGGTTAGGTTTACAGTACTGGGTAGTGTTAGGGTGAGGGTTAGGGTTAGGGTTAGAGTACGGTTAGGGTTAGGGTTAGAGTACGGGTTAGGGTTAGTGTTAGGGTTAGGGTTAGGGTTAGGGTTAGGGTTAGGGTTAGGTTTAGAGTACGGGGTAGGGTTAGTGTTAGGGTACGGTTTAGTTTTAGGGTTAGGGTACGGGATATGGTTAGGCTTATGGTTAGGTTAGGTTTAGAGTACGGGTTAGGTTTAGTGTTAGTGTTAGGATTAGGGTTAATGTACGGATAGGGTTAGGGTTAGGGTTAGGGTTAGGGTACGTGTTAAGGTTAGGTTTAGGGTACGGGATAGGGTTAGTGTACGGGTTAAGTTTAGGCTTAGGGTAGGAATAGGTTACGGGTTAGGGTTAGGGAACGGTTTAGGGTTAGGTTTAGGTGCGGGTTAGGGTTAGGGTACGGGTTTGGGTTATGTTTAAGGTCAGGGGTAGTGTTAGGGATAGGGTCATGTTACGGGTTAGGGTTAGGTTTGGGGTTAGGGTACGGGTTAGTTTTAGGGTTAGGGTACTGGTTAGAGTTACGGTTAAAGTTAGGGTTAGTGTTAGGGTACGGTTTAGGGTTAGGGTACGGGTAAGGGTTATGGTTAGGGTTAGGGTTACGTTTAGGTTTAGGGTGCGGTTTAGGCTTAGGGTTAGGGTTAGGGTTAGCGCTAGCGTATGGGTTAGGGTTACTGTTAGGTTTTGGGTACGGGTTAGGGTTAGGTTTAGGGCACGAGATAGGGTTGGGTACAGGTTAGGTCAAGGGTTAGGGTTCGGCTAAGGGTACATGTTAGGGTTCGGGTTAGGATTAGGGTTAGGGTTAGGGTTAGGGTTAAGTTTAGGGTTAGGTTTAGGGTAACGGTATGGGTTAGGGTAAGGTTCCGGTACGGGATAGGGTTAGTGTACGTGTTAGGTCTAGGGTTAGGGTTAGGTTTAGTGTGCGGGTTAGGGTTAGGGTTAGGGTTATGGTACGTGTTAGGGTTAGGGTTTGGGTACGGGTTAGGGTTACATTTACGGTTAGGGTACAGGTTAGATTTAGGGTTAGGGTAAGGGTTAATGTTAGTGCAAGTGTTAGGGTTAGTTTAAGGTTTAGGGTTAGGTTTAGGGTTAGGGTTAGGGTTAGAGTACGGTTTAGGGTTAGTGTTAGGGTTAGCGTCAGTGTTAGTGTGCGGATAGTTTTAGGGTTAGGGTTAGGGTACGGGTTAGGGTTAGGTTTAGGGCATGGGATAGGGTTAGTGTACGGGTTAAGTTTAGGGTTAGGGTTAGGTTTAGGGCACGAGTTAGGGTTAGGGTGTAGGGTATGGGTTAGGGTTAGGGTTATGTTATGGGTTAGGGTTAGGGTGAGGGTTAGGGTTATGGTTAGAGTACGGTTAGGGTTAGGGTTAGGTTTAGGGTTAGGGTTAGAGTACGGGTTAGGGGTAGTGTTAGGGTTAGGGAAAGGTTTAGGGTTAGGGTTAGGGTATGGGTTAGGTTTAGGGTTAGGTTTAGGGTTAGGTTACGGAATAGTTTTAGCGTACGGGTTAAGTTTAGGGTTAGGGTTAGGTTTAGGTTATGGGTTAGGGTTAGGGTTAGGGTTAGTGTAAGGGTTAGGGTTAGTTTTTGGGTCAGGTTTAGGGTTAGGGTTAGTGTTAGGGTATGGGTTAGGGTTAGGGTTGGGGTTAGGGTACGGGTTAGTTTTAGGGTTAGGGTACATGTTAGGGTTACGGTGAAAGTTAGGGTCATGTTAGAGTGTGGGTTAGGGTTTGGGTACGGTTAAGGTTTATGGTTATGGTTAGGGTTAGGGTTATGTTTAGATTGCGGTTTAGGGTTAGGGTTAGGGTTAGGGTTAGGTTTAGAGTACGGGTTTGGGTTAGTGTTAGGGTATGGGTTAGGTTTACCTTTTGGGTAAGGGTTAGGGTAAGGGTTAGGGTTAGTGTTAGGGTACGAGTTTGGGTTAGGGTTAGTTTTAGGGTACTGGTTAGGGTTAGGGTTAGGGTACGGGTTAGGTTTAGTTTACGTTAGGGTTAGTGTTAGGGTCAGGGTTAGGGTTAGGGAACGAGTTAGGGTTAGGGTTAGGGTACTGGTTAGGGTTATGTTACGGGTTAGGTTTACATTACGGGTTAGGGTTAGGGTGAGGGTTAGGGTTAGAGTACGGTTTATGGTTAGTGTTAGGGTTAGGGTTAGGGTTAGGGTTAGAGTACGGGTTAGTGTTAGTGTTAGGGTTAGGGTAAGGTTTAGGGTTAGGGTTAGGGTTAGGGTACGGTTTAGGGTTAGCGTTAGGGTTAGTGTTAGGGTTAGAGTACGGGGTAGGGTTAGTGTTAGAGTTAGGGTTAGGTTTAATGTACGGGTTAGGCTGAGGATTAGGGTTAGGTTTAGGTTACGGGTTATGGTTATGTTTAGGGTATGGGTTAGGGTTAGCGTACGTGTTAAGTTTAGGGTTAGGTTTAGGTTTAGGGTACGGGATAGGGTTAGGGTACGGATTAGGGTTAGGTTTAGGGTGCCGGTTAGGGTTTGGGTTAGGGTTAGTGAACTGGTTAGGGTTATTTTTAGGGTCAGGATTAGGGTTAGGGTTACTGTTAGTATATGGGTTAGGGTTAGGGTGGGGTTTAGGGTACAGGTTAGTTTTAGGGTAGGGTACGGGTAAGGGTTACGGTTAAAGTTAGGGTAGGGTTAGGGTGTGGGTTAGGGTTAGGGTACGGTTAAGGGTCATGGTTAGGCTTAGGGTTAGGGCTAAGTTTAGGGTGCGGTTTAGAGTTAGGGTTAGGGTAAGGGTACGGGTTTGGGTTAGTGTTAGGGTACGTGTTAGGTTGACCGTTTGGGTACGAGTTAGGGTAAGGGTTAGGGTTAGGGGTTAGGGTTAGAGTTAGGGTTAGGCTACGGGATAGGTTTAGAGTACGGGTTAGTATTAGGGTTAGAGTTAGGGTTAGGGTACGGGTTAGGTTTAGGGTATGGGTTAGTTTTTGGGTTAGGGTCAGTGTTAGGGTTAGGGTTAGGGTACGATTTAGGGTTAGTGTTAGGTTTAGGGTACGGCTTAGGGTTAGGGTTAGGGTTAGGGTTAGGGTTAGGGTTAGGGTACGTGTTAGGTTTAGGGTATGGGTTAGATTTAAGGTTATGGGACGTGTTAGGGTTACAGTATGGGTTAGTGTTAGGGTGAGGGTTAGTGTTAGGGTTAGAGTACGGTTAGGGTTAGGGTCAGGGTTAGGGTTAGTGTACAAGTTAGGTTTAGGGTTAGGGTACGGCTTAGTGTTACAGTATGGGTTAGTGTTAGGCTGAGGGTTAGGGTTAGGGTTAGAGTAGTGTAAGGGTTAGGGTTAGAGTACGGGTTAGGGTTAGTGTTAGCGTTAGGGTTAGGGTTAGGGTTAGGGTTAGGTTTAGAGTACGGGGTAGGGTTAGTGTTAGCGTTAGGGTTAAGGTTTATGTACGGGTTAGACTTAGGGTTAGGTTTAGGTTAGGATAAGAGTTAGGGTTAGGTTTAGGGTACGGTATAGGGTTAGCGTACGGGTTAAGTTTAGGGTTGGGTAGGTTTAGGTTATGGGTTAGGTTTAGGGTACGGGTTAGGGTTAGGTTAGGGTGCGGGTTAGAGTTAGGGTTAGGGTTAGGGTAAGGGTTAGGGTTAGGTTTAGGGTCAGGGTTAGGTTTAGGGTTAGTGTTAGGGTACGGGTTAGTTTTAGGGTTAGGTTATGGGTTAGGTTTAGGTTTAGGGTTAGGGTTAGGTTTAGAGTACGGGTTAGGGTTAGTGTTAGTGTTAGGGTTAGGGTTAGTGTACGGATAGGGTTAGGGTTAGGGTTAGGGTTAGGTTACGGGTTAGGGTTAGGTTTAGGGTACGGGGTAGGGTTAGTGTACAGGTTAAGTTTAGGGTTAGGGTAGGATTAGGTTACGGGTTAGGGTTAGGGTACGGGTTAGAGTTAGGTTTAGGTGCGGGTTAGGTTTACGGTACGGGTTAGGGTTAGGTTTAGGGTCAGGGTTAGGTTTAGGGATAGGGTCATGGTATGGGTTAGGGTTAGGGTTGGGGTTAGGGTATGGGTTAGTTTTAGGGTTAGGGTACGGGTTAGGGTTACGGTTAAAGTTAGAGTTAGTGTAGGGTATGGGTTAGGGTTACTGTTCTGGTTTGGGTACGGGTTAGGTTTAGGTTTAGGGTACGAGATAGGGTTGGGTATGGGTTATGTCAAGGGTTAGGGTTCGGTTTAGGGTACGGGTTAGGGTTCGGGTTAGGTTTAGGGTTAGGGTTAGTGTTAGGGTTAAGTTTAGGGTTAGGTTTAGGGTTATGGTACTGGTTAGGGTTAAGGTTCCGGTACAGGATAGGGTTAGTGTATGTGTTAGGTCTAGGGTTAGGGTTAGGTTTAGTGTGCGGGTTAGGGTTAGGGTTAGGGTACGTGTTAGGTTTAGGGTTTGGGTATGGGTTAGGGTTACGTTTACGGTTAGGGTACAGGTTAGGTTTAGGGTTAGGGTAAGGGTTAATTTTAGGATACAGGTTAGGGTTAGAGTAAGGGTTAGGGTTAAGTTTAGGGTTAGGGTTAGGGTTAGAGTACGGGTTAGTGTTAGTGTTAGGGTTAAGGTAAGGTTTAGGGTTAGGGTACGATTTAGGGTTAGGGTTCGGTTTAGGATACGGGTTAGGTTTAGGGTTAGGGTTAGGGTACGGGTTAGGGTTACAGTACGGGTTAGTGTTAGGGTGAGGGTTAGGTTTAGGGTTAGAGTATTATTTTGGGTTAGGGTCAGGGTTAGGGTTAGTGTACGTGTTAGGGTTAGGGTTAGGGTACATGTTATTTCTAGGGTTATGGTACGGGTTAGGTTTACAGTACGGGTGAGTGTTAGGGTGAGGGTTAGGGTTAGGGTAAGAGTACGGTTAGGATTAGGGTTAGGGTTAGGGTTAGAGTACGGGTTAGGGTTAGTTTTAGGGTTAGGGTTAGGGTTAGGTTTAAAGTACGGTTTAGGGTTAGTGTTAGGGTCAGGGTTAATGTACGGGTCAGGCTTAGGGTTAGGTTTAGGGTTAGGATAAGAGTTAGGGTTAGGTTTAGGGTACGGGATTCGGTTAGCATACAGGTTAAGTTTAGGGTTAGGGTTAGGTTTAGGTTACTGGTTAGGGTTACGGTACGGGTTATGGTTAGGTTTAGGGTGCGGGTTACGGTTAGGGTTAGGGTTAGTGTAAGGGTTAGGGTTAGATTTAGGGTCAGGTTTAGGGTTAGGTATAGTGTTAGGGTACGGGTTAGTTTTAGGTTTAGGGTCGGGTTAGGGTTAGGTTTAGGGTTAGGGTGAGGTTTAGAGTACAGGTTAGGGTTAGTGTTAGTGTTAGGGTTAGGGTTAGTGTATGGATAGGGTTAGGGTTAGGGTTAGGGTACGGGTTAGGGTTAGGTTTAGTGTACGGAATAGGGTTACTGTACGGGTTAAGATAAGGGTTAGGGTTAGGTTTAGGTTACGGGTTAAAGTTAGGGTACGGGTTAGGGTTAGGTTTAGGTGCGGGTTAGGATTAGGGTACGTGTTAGGTTTAGGTTTAGGGTCAGGGTTAGGGTTAGGGATAGGGTCATGGTACGGGTTAGGGTTAGGGTTGGGGTTAGGGTATGGGTTAGTATTAGGGTTAGGGTACGGGTTAGGGTTACGGTTAAAGTTAGGGTTAGTGTTAGGGTATGGGTTACGGTTAGGTTTAGGGAATAGGATAGGGTTAGTGTACGGGTTAAGTTTAGGGTTAGGGTTAGGTTTAGGTTACGGGTTAGGGTTAGATAACAGGTTAGGATTAGGTTTAGGTGCGGATTAGGGTCAGGGTACGGGTTACGATTAGGTTTTGGGTCAGGGTTAGGTTTAGAAATAGGGTTATGGTACAGGTTAGGGTTAGGGTTGGGGTTAGGGTACGGGTTTTGGTTAGGTTTAGGTTTAGGGTTAGGATAAGAGTTAGGGTTAGGTTTAGGGTACAGGATAGGATTAGCGCATGGGTTAAGTTTAGGGTTAGGGTTAGGTTTAGGTTACGGTTTAGGGTTAGGTTTAGGTTACGGGTTAGGGTTAGGTTTAGGGTGCGGGTTAGGGTTAGGGTTAGTGTAAGGGTTAGCTTTAGGGTATGGGTAAGGGTTATGGTTAGGGTTAGGGTTACGTTTAGGTTTAGGGTGCGGGTTAGGCTTAGGGTTAAAGTTTGGGTTAGTGCTAGGGTATGAGTTAGGGTTACTGTTAGGGTTTGGATACGGGTTAGGGTTAGGTTTAGGGTACGAGATACGTTTGGGTACGGGTTAGGTCAAGGGTTAGGGTTAGGTTTAGGGTACGGGTTAGGGTTAGGTTTAGGTTTGGGGTTAGGATAAGAGTTAGGGTTAGGTTTAGGGTACGGGATAGAGTTAGCGCATGGGTTAAGTTTAGGGTTAGGGTTAGGTTACGGTTTAGGGTTAGGTTTAGGTTACGGGTTAGGGTTAGGTTTAGGGTGCGGGTTAGGGTTAGGGTTAGGGTTAGTGTAAGGGTTACGGTTAGGTTTAGCGTCAGGGTTAGGGTTAGGGTTAGTGTTATGGTACGTGTTAGTTTTAGGGTTAGGGTACGGTTTAGGGTTAGGTTTAGGGTTAGGGTTAGGTTTGGAGTACGGGTTAGGTTTACTGTTAGTGTTAGGGTTAGGGGGAGTGTACGGATAGGGTTAGGGTTAGGGTTAGGGTACGGGTTAGGCTTAGGTTTATGTGCGGGTTAGGGTTAGGGTATGGGTTAGGGTTAGGTTAAGGTCAGGGTTATGGTTAGGGATAGGGTCATGCTATGGGTTAGGGTTAGGGATGGGGTTATGGTACGGGTTAGTTTTAGGGTTAGGGTACGGGTTAGGGTTATGGTTAAAGTTATGGTTAGTGTTAGGCTATGGGTTGGGGTTAGGGTGCGGGTTAGGATTAGGGTTAGGTTTAGGGTTAGCTCGAGGTTACGGGTTAGGGTTACTGTTAGGGTTTGGGTACATATTAGGGTTAGGTATAGGGTACGAGATAGGGTTGGGTACGGGTTAGGTCAAGGGTTAAGTTTAGGTTTAGGGTACGGGTTAGGGTTAGGTTTAGCTAAGGGTTAGGGATAGGGTATGGGTTAGGTTTAGGGTAGCGGTTAGGGTTAGGGTTAAGGTCAGGGTTAGGGTTAGGGTTAGGGTATGAGTTAGGGTTAAGTTTAGGGTTAGGTTTAGGGTACCGGTTAGGGATAGGGTTAGGTTTAGGTTACGGTTTAGTTTAGGGTACGGGTTAGGGTTAGGGTCAGGTTTAGGCCTAGGGTACGAGTTAGGGTTAGGGTTAGGGTACGGGTTAGGGTTAGGGTTATGTTACGGGTTAGGGATACAGTATGGGTTAGGGTTAGGTTGAGGCTTAGGTTTAGGGTTAGAGTACGGTTAGGGTTAGGGTTAGAGTACGGGTTAGGTTTAGTGTTAGGTTTAGGGAAAGGGTTAGGTTTAGGGTTAGGGCACGGGTTAGGGTTAGGGTTAGGGATAGAGTACGGGGTAGGGTGAGTGTTAGGGTTAGGGTTAGGGTTAATGTACGTGTTAGGCTTAGGGTTAGGTTTAGGGTTAGGTTACGGGTTAGCGTTAGGGTATTGTTTACGGTTAGGTTTAGGGTGCGGGTTAGGTTTAGGGTTAGGGTTAGTGTACGGGTTAGGGTTAGGTTGAATGTCAGGGTTAGGGTTAGGGTTAGTGTTAGGGTATGGGTTAGGGTTAGGGTTGGGGTTAGGGTACGGGTTAGTTTTCGGGTTAGGGTACCGGTTATGGTTATGCTTAAAGTTAGGGTTAGGGTTAGGGTACATGTTAGGGTTAGGTTTAGGGAATGGGATAGGGTTAGTGTACGGGTTAAGTTTAGGTTTAGGGTTAGGTTTAGGTTATGGCTTAGGGTTAGGTAACGGGTTAGGATTAGGTTTAGGTGCGGATTAGGGTCAGGGTACGGGTTACGATTAGGTTTAGGGTCAGGGTTAGGTTTAGAAATAGGGTTATGGTACATGTTAGGGTTAAGGTTGGGGTTAGGGTACGGGTTAGTTTTAGGGTTTGGGTACAGGTTAGGGTTATGGTTAAGGTTAGGGTTAGTGTAGGGTATGGGTTAGGGTTAGGGTACGGGTAAGGGTTATGTTTAGGGTTAGGGTTAGGTTTAGGTTTAGGGTGCGGGTTAGGCTTAGGGTTAGGTTTAGGGTTAGGGCTAGGGTATGGGTTAGGGTTAATGTTAGGTTTTGGGTACGGGTTAGGGTTAGGGTTAGGGTATGGGATAGGGTTGTCTACGGGTTAGGTCAAGGGTTAGGGTTAGTTTTACGGAACGGGTTAGGGTTAAGGTTATGTTTAGGGTTAATTTTAGGGTACTGGTTAGGTTTAGGGTACGGGTTAGGGTTATGTTTAGGGTCAGGGTTAGGGTTAGGTTTAAGGTACGAGTTAGGGTAGGGTTAGGTTTAGGGTACTGGTTAGGGTTAGGGTTAGGGTTAGGGTACGGGTTAGAATTAGGTTACGAGTTAGGGTTAGTGTTATGGTCAGGGTTAGGTTTAGGGAATGAGTTAGTGTTAGGGTTAGGGTACAGCTTAGGGTTAGGGTTATTTTACGGGTTAGGGTTACAGTAGGGGTTAGGTTTAGGGTGAGTGTTAGGGTTAGGTTTAGAGTACGGGTTAGGGTTAGTGTTAGGGTTAGGGTTCGGGTTAGGTTTAGGGTTAGAGTACGGGTTAGTGTTGGTGTTAGGGTTAGGGTTAGGGTTAGGGTACGGTTTAGGGATAAGTTTAGGGTTAGGGTTAGAGTACGGTGTAGGGTTAGTGTTAGGGTTAGGGTTAGGTTTAATGTACGGGTTAGGCTTAGGGTTAGGTTTAGGGTTAGGTTACGGGTTAGGGTTAGGTTTAGGGTACGGGATAGGGTTAGCGTACGGGTTAAGTTTAGGGTTATGTTTAGGTTTAGGTTATGGGTTAGGGTTAGGGTACGGATTAGGGTTAGGTTTAGGGTGCCGGTTAGGGTTAGGGTTAGGGTTAGTGTACTGGTTAGGTTTAGGTTTAGGTTCAGGGTTAGGGTTACGGTTACTGTTAGGTATGGGTTAGGGTTAGGTTTGGGGTTATGGTACGGGTTAGTTTTAGGGTTAGGGTACGGTTTAGGGTTACGGTTAAATTTAGGGTTAGGGTTAGGGTGTGGGTAAGGGTTAGGGTACAGTTAAGGGTTATGGTTAGGCTAAGGGTTAGGGTTAGGGTTAGACTACGGTTAGGGTTAGGGTTAGGGTTAATGTATGAGTTAGGCTTAGGGTTAGGTTTAGGGTTAGGTTACGGTTTAGGGTTAGGTTTAGGGTTGGAGTTAGGCTACGCATTAGTTTTAGGGTTAGTGTACGGGTTAGGGTTATGGTTAAGGTTAGGGTTAGGGTTAGGGGGTGGGTCAGGGTTAGGTTTCGTTTAAGGCTTATGGTTTGGGTTAGGGTTAGGATTAAGTTTAGGGTGAGGGTGAGGGTTAGGGTTAAGGTTAGAGTACGGGTTTGGGTTAGTGTTAGTGTTAGAGTTAGAGTTAGGGATAGTGTACGGATAGGTTTAGGGTTAGGGTTAGGTTTAGGGTACGGGTTAGGGTTAGTTTTAGGGTACGGGAAAGGTTAGTGTAAGGGATAAGTTTAGGGTTAGGGTTAGGTTTAGGTTACGGGTTAGGGTTATGGTACGGGTTAGGGTTAGGTTTTGGTGCGGGTTAGGGTTAGGGTTAGGGTTAGGTTTAGGGTTAGGGTTCGGTTTAGGTATAGGTTTAGGGTCAGGGTTAGGGTTAGGGATAGGGTTATGTTACGGGTTAGGGTTAGGGTACGGATTAGGGTTACGGTTAAGGTTAGGGTTAGGGTTAGGGTATGGGTTAGGGTTAGGGTACGGTAAAGGGTTATGGTTAGGTTTAGGGTTAGGTTTAGGTTTAGGGTGCGGGTTAGGGTTAGGGTTAGGTTTAGGGTTAGGGTTAGGGTATGGGTTAGGCTAGGGTACGGGTTAGGGTTAGGGTTATGGTCAGGGTTAGGGTTAGGATTAGGGTACGAGTTAGGGTTAGGGTTAAGTTTAGTGTATGGGTTAGGGTTAGGGTTATGGTATGGGTTATGTTTAGGGTACGGGTTAGGGTCAGGGTTAGGGTCAGGGTTAGGGTTAGGGTTAGGGTTAGGGTCAGGGTAGGGTTAGGGTTAGGGTACGAGTTAGGGTTATGGTTAGGGTACGTGTTAGGTTTAGGGTTATGGTATGGGTTTGGGTTACAGTACGGGTTAGGGTTTGGGTGAGGGTTAGGGTTAGGGTTAGAGTACGGATAGGGTTAGTGTTAGGGTTAGGGTTAGAGTACGGGTTAGGGTTAGTGTTAGGGTTAGGGTTAGGGTTAGGTGTAGGGAACGGGTTAGGGTTAGGTTTAGGGAACGGGATAGGGTTAGTGTACGGGTTAAGTTTAGGGTTAGGGTTAGGTTTAGGTTACGGGTTAGGGTTAGGGTACGGGTTAGGGTTAGGTTTAGGTGCGGGTTAGGGTTAGGGTACGGGTTAGAGTTAGTTTTAGGGTCGAGGTTAATGTTAGGGATAGGGTTATGGTACGGGTTAGGGTACGGGTTAGGGTTATGGTTAAGGTTAGGTTTAGTGTTAGGGTTTGGGTTAGGGTTAGGGTACGGGTAAGTGTTATGCCTAGGGTAAGGTTTAGGTTTAGGTTTAGGGTGCGTGTTAGGCTTTGGGTTAGGGTTAGGGTTAGCGCTAGGGCATGGTTTAAGGTTACTGTTAGGGTTTGGGTACGGGTTAGGGTTAGGGTTAGGGTATGGGATAGGGTTGGGTATGGGTTAGGTCAAGGGTTAAGGGTAGGGTTAGGGTATGTGTTATGTTTAGGGTACAGGTTAGGGTCAGGGTTAGGGTCAGGGTTAGGGTTAGGGTTAGGGTACGAGTTAGGATTAGTGTTAGTGTTAATGTATAGGGTAGGGTTAGTGTAAGGGTTAGGCTTAGGGTTAGGTTTACTGTTAGGATACGGGTTAGCGTTAGGTTTAAGGTACAGGATATGGTTAGCGTTCAGGTTAAGTTTAGGGTTAGGTTTAGGTTTAGGTTATGGGTTAGGTTTAGGGTACTGGTTAGGGTTACGGTTAAGGTTAGGGTTAGGTTAGGATATCGGTTAGTGTTAGATTTCGGTTAAGGGTTATGGTTTGGATTAGGTTTAGGGTTAAGTTAGGGTGCGGGTTAGGGTTAGGGTCAGGGTTAGGGTTAGGTGTAGGGTACTGGTTTGGGTTAGTGTTAGGGTATGGGTTAGGTTTACCGTTTGGGTATGGGTTAGGGTAAGGGTTAGGGTTAGGTTTAGGGGATAGAGTTAGAGTTATGGTTAGGCTACGGGTAGCGTTAGGGTACGGGTTAGGGTTAGGGTTAGGGTTCGGGATAGGGTTAGTGTACAGGTTAGGGTTAGGTTTAGGGTTAGGGTTAATGTTATGGTTACGGTACGGGTTAGTGTTAAGGTTGGGTTACGGGATAGGGTTAGTGTACATTGTAGGTCTAGGGTTAAGGTTAGGTTTAGGTGCGGGTTAGGGTTAAGGTTAGGGTACGTGTTAGGGTTAGGGTTTGGGTACGGGTTAGCGTTATTTTAGGGTTAGGGTATGGGTTAGGTTTAGGGTTAGGGTTAGATTCGGTTTAGGATTAGGGTACGGGTTAGCGTTAGGTTTAGGGTCAGGGTTAGGGTTAGTTTTAGGGTTAGGGTTAGGGTACGGATTAGGGGTACTGTACGGTTTAGGTTTAGGGTTAGGGTTATAGTACGTGTTAGGGTTAGAGTTAGGGTTAGGTTTAGGGTTAGAGTACGGGTTAGGGTTAGTGTTAGGGTTAGGGTCAGTGTTAGGGTATGGGTTAGGGTTAGAGTACGGGTTAGGGTTAGGTTTATGGTTAGGGTTAGGGTTAGAGTACGGGTAGGGTTAGTGTTAGTGTTAGTGTTAGTGTTAGTGTTAGGGTTAGGGTTAGGGTTAGTGTACGGATAGGGTTAGGGTTAGGGTACGGGTTAGGGTTAGGGTTAGGGTTAGGGTTAGGGTTAGGGTACGGGTTAGGTTTAGGGTACGGGTTAGGTTTAGGGTCAGGGTTAATGTTAGGGTTAGGGTACGAGTTAGGGTTAGGGTTAGGGTACGGGTTAGGGTTAGGTTTAGGGTACGGGATAGGGTTAGCGTACGGGTTAGGTTTAGGTTTAGGGTGCGGGTTAGGGTTATGGTTAGGTTCAGGTTTAGGGTTAGGGTTAGGGTACAAAGTAGGGTTTGGGTTAGGATACGGGTTAGGGTTAGGGTTAATGTACGGGTAAGGGTTACAGTACGGGTTAGGGTTAGGGTGAGGGTTAGGGTTAGAGTAGGGTTAGGGTTAGGGTTAGGGTTAGAGTACGGGTTAGGGTTAGTGTTAGGTTAGGTTTAGGGTTAGGTTAGTGTACGGGTTAGGGTTAGGTTCAGGGTACGGAATAGGGTTAGCATACGGTTTAAGTTTAGGGTTAGGGTTAGGTTTAGGTTAGGGGTTAGGGTTAGGGTACGGGTTACGGTTAGGTTTATGGTGCGGGTTAGGGTTAGGGTTAGTGTAAGGGTTAGGATTAGGTTTAGGGTCAGGGTTAGTGTTAGGGTTAGTGTTAGGGTACGCGTTAGTGTTAGGGTTGGGGTTAGTGTACGGGTTAGTTTTAGGGTTAGGGTACAGTTTAGGATTATGGTTAAGGTTAGGGTTAGGGATAGTGTATGGGTTAGGGTTAGGTTACGGTTAAGGGTTATGGTTTCGCTTAGGTTTCGGGTTAAGATTAGGGTGAGGGTTAGGGTTAGGGTTAGGGTTAGAGTACGGGTTTGGGTTACTGTTAGGGTACGGGTTAGGTTTACCTTTTGGGTACGGGTTAGTGTATGTTTAGGGTTAGTGTTAGGGTTAGGGTTTAGGTTTAGAGTTAGGGTTTGGCTATGGGTAGGGTTAGGGTATGGCTTAGGGTACGGGTTAGGATTCGGGTTAGGGTTAGTGTACGGATTAGGGATAAGGTTATGGTTATGGTTAGGGTTAGGGTTAGTGTTAGGGTTACGGTACGGGTTAGGGTTAAGATTCCGGTACGGGATAGGGTTGGTGTACGTCTTAGGTCTAGGGTTATGGTTAGGTTTAGTGTGTGGTTTAGGGTTAGAGTTTGGGTTAGGGTTAGGGTACGTGTTAGGGTTAGGGTTTGGGTACGGGTAAGGGTTACATTTAGGGTTAGGGTACGGGTTAGGTTTAGGGTTAGGGTAAGGGTTAGTGTTAGGGTACGGGTTAGGGTTACAGAATGGGTTAGGGTTAGGTTTAGGGTTAGGTTTAGGGTTAGAGTACGGGTTAGGTTTAGTGTTAGGGTTAGTGTTAGTGTTACTGTGTGGATAGGGTTAGGGTTAGGGTTAGGGTACGAGTTAGGGTTAAGTTTAGGGTACGGGATAGGGTTAGTGTACGGGATAAGTTTAGGGTTAGGTTTAGGTTTAGGGTACGAGTTAGGGTTAGGGTACGGGTTAGGGTTAGGATTATGTTACGGGTTAGGGTTACAGTACGGGTTAGTGTTAGGGTGAGGGTTAGGGTTACGGTTAGATTACGGTTAGGGTTAGGGTTAGGGTTAGGGTTAGAGTACCAGTTAGGGTTAGTGTTAGGGTTAGGTTTAGGTTTAGGGTTAGGGTTAGGTTCAGGGTCAGGTTTAGGTTTAGAGAATGGGGTAGGGTTAGTGTTAGGTTTAGGGTTAGGGTTAATGTACGGGTTAGGCTTAGGTTTAGGATTAGGGTTAGGGTTAGGTTTAGGGTACGGGATAGGGTTAGCATACGGGTTAAGTTTAGGGTTAGGGTTATTTTTAGGTTATGGGTTAGGTTTACGGTGCGGGTTAGGGTTAGGTTTAGGGTGCGGGTTAGGGTTAGGGTTAGGGTTAGTGTAAGGGTAAGCGTTAGGTTTAGGGTCAGGTTTAGGGTTAGGGTTAGTGCTAGGTTTAGGGAAAGGGTTAGGTTTAGGGTTAGGGTACGGGTTAGGGTTATGTTACGGTTAAGGCTTATGGTTTGGGTTAGGGTTAGGGTTAAGTTTAGGGTGCGGGTTAGCGTTACGGTTAAGGTTAGTGTTAGGCTTAGAGTACGGGTTTGGGTTAGTGTTAGGGTACGGGTTAGGTTTACCGTTTGGGTACGGGTTAGAGTAAGTGTTAGGGTAAGATAAGGGTTAGGGGTTAGGGTTAGAGTTAGGGTTAGGCTACGGGTAGTGTTAGGGTACGGGTTAGGGTTAGGTTAGGGTATGGGATAGGTTTAGTGTACGTGTTAGGTCTAGGGTTAGGGTTAGGTTTAGTGTGCGGGTTAGGGTTAGAGTTAGGGTACGTGTTAGGGTTAGGGCTTGGGTACGGGTTAGCGTTATGTTTAGTTTAGGGTACGGGTTAGGTTTAGGGTTAGGGTTAGGGTACGGTTTAGGGTTAGGGTTGGGTTAGGGTCAGGGTTAGGGTTAGGTATAGGGTTAGGGTTATGGTTAGGGTATGGGTTAGGGTTACTGTATGGGTAGTGTTAGGGTTAGGGTAAGGTTTATAGTACGGTTTAGGGTTTGAGATAGGGTTAGGTATAGTGGTAGAGTATGGGTTAGGGTTAGTGTTAGGGTTAGGGTTAGTGTTAGGGTACGGGTTAGGGTTAGAGTACGGGTTAGGGTTAGGTTTAGGGTTAGGGTTAGGGTTAGAGTACGGGGTAGGGATAGTGTTAATGTTAGAGTTAGAGTTAGGGTTAGTGTACGGATAGGTTTAGGGTTAGGGTTAGGTATAGGGTACGGGTTAGGGTTAGTTTTAGGGTACGGGAAAGTTTAGCGTAAGGGTTAAGTTTAGGGTTAGGGTTAGGTTTAGGTTACGGGTTAGGGTTAGGTACGGTTTAGGCTTAGGTTTAGGTTTAGGGTTAGGGTTAGGGTTAGGTTTAGTTTTAGGGTTCGGTTTAGGTATAGGTTTAGGGTCAGGGTTAGGGTTAGGTGTAGGGTACGGGTTTGGGTTAGTGTTAGGGTACGGGTTAGGTTTACCGTTTGGGTATGGGTTAGGGTAAGGGTTAGGGTTAGGTTTAGGGGATAGGGTTAGAGTTATGGTTAGGCTACGGGTAGCGTTAGGGTACGGGTTAGGGTTAGGGTTAGGGTTCGGGATAGGGTTAGTGTACAGGTTAGGGTTAGGGTTAGGGTTAGTGTTATGGTTACGGTACGGTTTAGTGTTAAGGTTGGGTTACGGGATAGGGTTAGTGTACGTTGTAGGTCTAGGGTTAGGGTTAGGTTTAGGTGCGGGTTAGGGTTAAGGTTAGGGTACGTGTTAGGGTTAGGGTTTGGGTACGGGTTAGCGTTATTTTAGGGTTAGGGTATGGGTTAGGTTTAGGGTTAGGGTTAGATTCGGTTTAGGATTAGGGTACGGGTTAGCGTTAGGTTTAGGGTCAGGTTTAGGGTTAGTTTTAGGGTTAGGGTTAGGGTACGGATTAGGGTTACTGTACGGTTTAGGTTTAGGGTTAGGGTTATAGTACGTGTTAGGGTTAGAGTTAGGGTTGGGTTTAGGGTTAGAGTACGGGTTAGGGTTAGTGTTAGGGTTAGGGTTAGTGTTAGGGTACCGGTTAGGGTTAGAGTACGGATAGGGTTAGGTTTAGGGTTAGGGTTAGGTTACGGGTTAAGGTTAGGTTTAGGGTACAGGATAGGGTTAGGGTACACATTAGGGTTAGGTTTAGGTGAGGGTTATGTTTAGGGTTAGGGTTAGGGTTCGGCTTAGGATTAGGTTTAGGGTCAGGGTTAGCGTTAGGGATAGGGTTAGGGTAAGGGTTAGGGTTAGGGTTGGGGTTTGGGTCCGGTTTAGATTTAGGGTTAGGGAATTGGTCATGGTTACGCTTACGGTTAGGGTTAGGTTTAGGGTTATGGTACACGTTAGTGTTACACTACGGGTTAGGGTTAGGGTGAGGGTCAGGGTTTGGGTTAGAGTACGGTTAGGGTTAGGGTTAGGGTTAGGGTTAGGGTTAGAGTACGGGTTAGGTTTAGAGTTTGGGTTAGGTTTAGGGTACGAGATAGGGTTAGATTTAGGGTTAGGGTTAGAGTACGGGGTAGGATTAGATTTAGGGATAGGGTTAGGGTTAATGTACGGGTTAGGCTTAGGGTTAGGTTTAGGGTTAGGTTACGGGTTAGTGTTAGGTTTAGGGTACGGGATAGGGTTAGCGTACGGGTTAATTTTAGGGTTA
Organism: Urocyon cinereoargenteus; assembly: GCA_032313775.1. Lineage (NCBI taxonomy): Eukaryota > Metazoa > Chordata > Mammalia > Carnivora > Canidae > Urocyon > Urocyon cinereoargenteus. The sequence goes on from JAVLSZ010000021.1 coordinate 63,115, forward strand.
GGGTTAGGTTTAGGTTACGGGTAAGGGTTAGGTTTAGGTGCGGTTTAGTGTTAGGGTTAGGGTACGGGTTAGGGTTAGGGTACGTGTTAGGGTAAGGTTTTTGGTACAGTTTAGGATTAGGGTACGGGTTAGGGTTAGGATTAGGGTACTGGTTGGGGCTATGGTACGTGTTAGGGTTAGGGTTAGTGTTAGTGTATGTGTTAGGGTTAGGTTTAGGGTCAGGGTTAGGGTTAGGGTTAGTGTTAGTGTACAGGTTATGGTTAGGGTTGGGGTTAGGGTACGGGTTAGTTTTAGGGTTATGGTATGGGTTAGGGTTATGGTTAAGGATAGGTTTAGGTTGAAGGTATGGGTTAGGGTTAGGTTACGGTTAAGTGTTATACTTTGGGTTAGGGTTAGGGTTAAGTTTAGGGTGCGGGTTAGGGTTAGGGTTAAGTTTAGGGTTAGGGATGGGTACGGGTTTGGGTTAGTGTTAGGGTACTGGTTAGGTTTACCATTTTGGTACGGTTTAGGGTAAGGGTTAGGGATAGGGTTAGGGTTAGGCGTTAGGGTTAGAGTTAGGGTTAGGCTATGGGTAGGGTTAGGGTACGGGTTAGGGTTAGGGTTAGCGTTCAGGTGAGGGTTAGTGTACGCATTAGGGTTAGTTTTAGGGTTAGGTTTAGGGTTAGTGTTAGGGTTACGGTACGGGTTAGGGTTAAGGTTAGGGTTCGGGATAGGGTTAGTGTACATGTTAGGTCTAAGGTTAGGGTTAGGTTTAGTGTGCGGTTTGGTTTAGGTTTAGGTTTAGGGTACGTGTTAGGGTAAGGGTTTGGGTACAGTTTGGTGTTAGGGTACGGGTTATGGTTATGGTTTGGATTAGGGTACTTGTTAGGGTTAGGGTACGTGTTAGGGTTAGAGTTAGGGTTAGTGTTAGGGTACAGGTTAGGGTTAGGGTACGTGTAGGTCTAGGGTTAGGGTTAGGTTTAGGATGCGGGTTAGGGTTAGGGTTAGGGTACGGGATTCAGGTTTGGGTTAGGGTTAGGTTTACGGTTAAGTTTAGTTTTAGGGTTATGGTTATGGTACGGGTAAAGTTAACGATACGAGTTAGGGTTAGGGTTAGGATTAGGGTTAGGTTGAAGTTTAGGGTTATAGTAGATGGTTAGGGTTAGTGTTAGGGTTAGGTTTAGGGTTAGGGGACGGGTTAGGGTTAGGGTACGAGTTAGGGTACAGTTTAGTTTTAGTGTTAGGGTACGGGTTATAGTTAGGATTAGGGTTAGTGTTAGGGTACGGTTTAGGGTTAGGCTACGGGTTCGGTCCAGTGTTAAGGTGAGGTTTAGGATGCGGGTTAGGGTTAAGGTTGGGTACAGGATTAGGGTTAGGGTTAGGGTCATGAATAGGGTTAGGTGTAGGGTTAGGGTTAGGGTTGGGTACGGTTTAGAGGTACGGTACGAGTTAGGGTTAGGGTAAGTGTTAGGTTTAGGGTTAGGATTATAGTAGGGGGTTAGGGTTAGTGTTAGGGTTACCTTTAGGGTTAGAGTACTGGTTAGGGTTAGTGTTAGGGTTATGGTTAGTGTTAGGGTTAGGGTTAAGGTTAGAGTACGGGTTAGGGTTAGGATTAGGTTTAGGATTAGGTTTAGAGTGCGGGATAGGGTTAGTGTTAGTGTTAGTGTTAGGGTTAGGGTTAGTGTACCATTAGGGTTAGGGTTAGGGTTAGGGTTATGGTACGGGTTAGGGTTAGGTTTAGGGTACGGGATAGGGTTAGTGTACGGGTTAAGTTTAGGGTTAGGGATAGGTTTAGGTTACGGATTAGTGTTAGGGTACGTGTTAGGGTTAGGTTTAGGGTGCGGGTGAGGGTTAGGGTTAGGGTACGGGTTAGGTTTAGGTTTAGGGTCAGGTTTAGGGTTAGGGACAGTGTTACGGTACGAGTTAGTGTTATGGTTGGCATTAGGGTACAGGTTAGTTTTAAGGTTTGTGTACGGGTTAGGGTTATGTTTAAAGTTAGGGTTAGGGTTAGGGTTATGGTTAAATACGGGTTATCGTTAGTGTTAGGGTTAGGGTTATGGTTAGGGTTAGGGTACGGGTTAGAGTTAGGGTTAAGTTTAGGGTTAGAGTACGGGGTAGGGTTAGTGTTAGGGTTAGGGTTAGGGTTAATGTATGTGTTAGGCTTAGGGTTAGGTTTAGGGTTAGGATACGGGTTAGGGTTAGGTTTAGGGTACGGGATAGGGTTAGCGTACGGGTTAGGTTTAGGGTTAGGGTTAGGTTTAGGTTACGGGTTAGGGTTAGGGTATGGGTTAGGGTTAGGTTTAGGGTGCGGGTTAGGGTTAGGGTTAGGATTAGTGTAAGGTTTACGGTTAGGTTTAGGGTCAGGGTTAGGGTTAGGGTTAGTGTTAGTGTATGCGTTAAGGTTAGGGTTGGGGTTAGGGTATGGGTTTGTTTTAGGGTTAGGGTACGTTTTAGTGTTATGGTTAAGGTTAAGGTTAGGTTTAGGGTATGGGTTTGGTTTAGGTTACGGTTAAGAGTTATGGTTTGGGTTAGGGTTAGTGTTAAGCTTAGGGTGCGGGTTAGGGTTAGTGTTAGGGAAAGGGTTAGGGTTAGGGTTAGAGTTAGGGTTAGGCTACGGGTAGGGTTAGGGTATGGGTTAGGGTTAGGGTTCGGATTATAGTACGAGTTTGGGTTAGTGTTAGGTTACGGGTTAGGTTTACCGTTTGGGTACGGGTTAAGGTAAGGGTTAGGGTTAGGGTTAGGGGTTAGGGTTAGAGTTAGGGTTAGGCTACGGGTAGGGTTAGGGTATGGTTCAGGGTCAGGGTTAGGGTCGGGTTAGGGTTAGTGTAAGGGTTAGGTTTAGGGTTAGGTTTAGGGTTAGGGTTAGTGTTAGGGTTACGGCACGGGTTAGAGTTAAGGTTAGGGTATGGGATAGGTTTAGTGTAAGTGTCAGGTCTAGCGTTAGGGTTAGGTTTAGTATGCGGGTTAGATTTAGGGTTAGGGTTACGTTACGTGTTAGGTTTAGGGTTTGGATATGGGTTAGGGTTACGTTTAGGGTTAGGGTACGAGTTAGGTTTAGGGTTAGGGTTAGGGTACAGTTTAGGTTAGGGTACAGGTTAGGGTTAGGGTTAGGGTCAGGGTTAGGTTTAGGTTGAGGGTTAGATTTAGGGTTAGGGTACGGGTTAGGGTTACTGTACAGGTTAGGGTTAGGTTTAGGGTTAGGTTTAGGGTTATAGTACGGGTTAGGGTTAGAATTAGGATTAGGGTTAGTGTTAGAGTACGGGGTAGGGATAGTGTTAGGGTTAGAGTTAGTGTTAGGGAACGGGTTAGGGTTATAGTACGCATTAGGTTTAGAAATAGGGTTAAGTTTAGGGTTAGAGTACGGGTTAGGGTTAGTGTTAGGTTTAGGGTTAGTGTTAGGGTACGGATTAGGGTTAGAGTACGGGTTAGGGTTAGGTTTATGTTTAGGGTTAGGGTTAGTGTACGGATAAGGTTAGGGTTAGTGTTAGGGTTAGTGTACGGGTTAGGGTAAGGATTAGGGTACGGGATAGTATTAGCGTAAGGGTTAAGTTTAGGGTTAGGTTTAGGTTTAGGTTACGGGTTTGTGTTAGGGTACAGGTTAGGGTTAGGTTTAGGTGCGGGTTAGGGATAGGGTTAGGGTTAGTTTTAGGTTTAGGTGCGGGTTAGGGTTAGGGTTAGGGGTTAGGCTTAGTGTTAGGGTTAGGCTATGTGTAGGGTTAGGGTTAGGGTTAGGGTTAGGGTACGGGTTAGTGTTAGGGTACGGTTTAGGGTTAGCTTTAGGTTTAGGGTGCGGGTTAGGGTTAGGGTTAGTGTTAGGGTTAGCGCTAGGGAATGGCTTAGGTTTACTGTTAGGGTTTAGGTAAGGGTTAGGGTGAGGGTTAGGTTATGGGATAGGGTTGGGTACGAGTTAGGTCAAGGGTTGGGGCTAGGTTTAGGGTATGGGTTAGGGTTAGTGTTTGGATTAGGGTTAGGTTTAGGGTATGGGTTAGGCTTTGGGTACGAGTTAGGGTTAGGGTTAACGTCAGTGTTAGGGTTAGGGTTAGGGTTAGGGTACAGTTTAGGGTTAGGTTTTGGGTACTGGTTAGGGATAGGGTTACGGTTAGGGTACGGGTTAGGTTTAGGTTTAGGGTCAGGGTTAGGGTTAGCATTAGGGTACGAGTTAGGGTTAGGGTTAGGATACGGGTTAGGGTTAGGGTATTGGTACGGGTTAGGGTTACAGTACCAGTTAGGGTTAGGGTGACGGTTAGGGTTAGGGATAGAGTACGGTTAGGGTTATGGTTAGAGTACAGGTTAGGGTTAGTGTTAGGGTACGGGTTAGAGTTAGGGTTAGGGTTAGGGTTAGAGTACGGGGTAGGGTTAGTGTTAGGGTTAGGGTTTGGGTTAATGTACGGGTTAGGCTTAGGATTAGGTTTAGGGTTGGGATACAGGTTAGGGTTAGGTTTAGGGTACGGGATAGGGTTAGCGTACGGGTTAATTTTGGGTTAGGGTTAAGTTTAGGTTACGGATTAGGGTTAGGCTACGGGTTAGGGTTAGGTTTAGGGCACGGGTTAGGGTTAGGGTTAGTGTTAGTGTAGTGCTAAGGTTAGGTTTAGGGTCAGGGTTAGGTTTAGGGTTAGTGTTAGGGTACGGGTTAGGGTTAGGGTTAGGGTTAAGGTTAGGGTACGGGTTAGGTTTAGAGTACGGGTTATGTCTAGGGTTAGGGTTAGGTTTAGGATGTGGGTTAGTGTTAGTGTTAGGGTACGGGATTAGTGTTAGGGTAGGGTCAGGCTTACGGTTAGGTTTAGGGTTAGGTTTACGGTTAGGGTACGGGTAAAGTTAATGGTACGAGTTCGGGTTATGTTTAGGGTAAGGTTAGGTTTTGGGTTATAGTAGGGGGTTAGGGTTAGTGTTGGGGTTAGGTTTAGGGTTAGGGGACAGGTTAGGGTTAGGGTACGGGTTAGGGTAAGGGTTAGGGTTAGGGTTAGGGTCAGGGTTAGGTTTAGGGATAGGGTACGAGTTAAGGTTAGGGTAAGGTTTAGGGTGCGGGTTAAAGTTAGTGTTAGGGGTTATGATGACTGTTAGGGTTAGGGTACGGGTTAGGGTTAGGCGTAGGTTATGGGTTAGGTTTAGGGTTAGGGTTAGGTTTAGTGTTAGGGTTATGCTACGTGTTAGGGTACAGGTTAGGGTTAGGGTTAGTGTACGGGTTTGGGTACGGTTTAGGGTTAGATTTAAGGTACGGGTAACGGTACGGGTTAGGGTTAGGGTACGGGTAGGGTACGGGTTTGTGTTAGTGTTAGGGTATGGGTTAGGTTTAACGTTTGGGTATGGGTTAGGGTAAGGGTTAGGGTTATGGTAGGGTTAGGGGTTAGGGTTAGTGTTAGGGTTAGGCTGGGTTAGGGTTAGGGTATGGGTTAGGGTTGGGGTTAGGGTTAGGGTACAGGTTAGGGTTAGGTTTAGGGTCAGGGTTAGTGTTAGGGTTAGTGTTAGTGTACGCGTTAAGGTTAGGGTTGGGGTTAGGGTACGGGTTAGTTTTAGGGTTAAGGTATGAGTTAGGGTTACGGTTAATGTTAGGGTTAGGGTTACGGTATGGGTTAGGGATAGGTTACGGTTAAGGGTTTTGGTTTGGGTTAAGTTTCGGGTGCGGGTTAGGGTTAGGGTTAGGGTTAGGGTTAGGGTTAGAGTACGGGTTTGGGTTAGTGTTAGGGTACGTGTTAGGTTTACCGTTTGGGTACGTGTTAGGGTAAGGGTTAGGGTAGGGTTAGAGTTAGGGGTAAGGGTTAGAGTTAGGGTTAGGCTACGGGAAGGGGCAGGGTTCGGGTTAGGGTTAGGGGTAGGATTAGAGTAAGGGTTTGGTTAGTGTTAGGGTACGGTTTAGGTTTACCGTTTGGGTACGGGTTAGGGTAAGGGTTAGGGTTAGGTTTAGGGGTTAGGGTTAGAGTTAGGGTTAGGCTACGGGCAGGGTTATAGTACGGGTTAGGTTTAGGGATAGGGTTAGTGTTAAGGTTACGTTACGTGTTAGGGTTAAGGTTAAGCTACGGGATAGGGTTAGTGTAGGTGTTAGGTCTAGGGTTAGGTTTAGGGTTAGAGTACGGGGTAGGGTTAGTGTTAGTGTTAGGGTTAGTGTTAGGGTACGGGTTACGGTTATAGTATGGGTTAGTGTTAGAGTTAGGTTTAGGTTTAGGGTTAGAGTACGGGTTAGGGTTAGGGCTAGGGTTAGGGTTAGTGTTAGGGTAGGGGTTAGGGTTAGGGTATGAGTTAGGGTCAGAGTTCGGGTTAGGGTTAGGTTTAGGGTTAGGATTAGGGCTAGTGTACGGATAGGGTTAGGGTTAGGGTTAGGGTTAGGGTACGGGTTAGGGTTAGGTTTAGGGCACGGAATAGGGTTAGCGTATGGGTAAGTTTAGGGTTAGGTTTAGGATTAGGTTACAGGTTAGGGTTCGGGTACGGGTTAGGGTTAGGTTTAGGTGCGGGTTAGGGTTAGGGTTAGGGTTAGGGTTAGGGTTAGGGTTAGGTTTAGGTGCGGGTTAGGGTTAGGGTAATGGTTAAGGGTTAGGGTTAGAGTTAGGGTTAGTCTACGGGTAGGTTTAGGGTACGGCTTACGGTTACGGTTAGGGTTCGTGTTAGGGTTAGTGTACGAGTTAGGGTTACGTTTAGGGTTAAGGTTAGGTTTAGGGTTACGATTAGTGTTAGGGTACCGGTACGGGTTAGGGTAGGGTTAGGGTTAGGGTACGTGTTAGGGTTAGGGTTTTGGTACGAGTTAGGGTTACATTTAGGGTACAGATTAGGTTTAGGGTTAGCGTTAGGGTACGGTTTAGGGTTAGGGTATGGGTTAGTGTTAGGTTTAGGTTCAAGATTAGGGTTAGATTTAGGGTTAGGGTTAGGGTTAGGGTATGCGTTAGGGTTACTGTATGGGTTAGGGTTAGGGTTAGGGTTAGGGTTAGGGTTAGGTTTAGAGTACGGGTTTGGGTTAGTGTTAGGGTACGGGTTAGGGTTATGATTAAGGTTAGGGTTAGGGTTAGGGTATGGGTTAGGGTTAGGTTACGGTTAAGGCTTATGGTTTGGGTTAGGGTTAGGGTTAAGTTTAGGGTGGGCTTAGGGTTAGGGTTAGGGTTAGCGTTAGAGTACGGTTTTGGGTTAGTGTTAGGGTACGGGTTAGGTTTACATTTGGGTATGGGTTACGGTAAGGTTAGGTTTAGGGTTAGGTTTAGGGTTAGGGTTAGGGTTTGGCTACGGGTAGGTTTAGGGTACAGGTTAGGGTTAGAGTTAGGGTTCGGGTTAGGGATAGTGTATGGGTTAGGGTTAGGGTTAGGTTTAGTGTTAGGGTTACGGTACGGGTTAGGGTTAAGGTTATGGTACGGGATAGGGTTAGTGTACGTGTTAGGTGTAGGGTTAGGGTTAGGTTTAGTGTGCGGGTTAGGGTTAGGGTTAGGGTACGTGTTAGGGTTAGGGTTTGGGTACAGTTTAGGGTTAAGTTTAGGGTTAGGGTATGGTTTAGGTTTAGGGTTAGGGTAAGAGTTAGTGTTAGGGTACGGGTTAGGGTTAGAGTACGGGTTAGGGTTAGGGTTAGGGTTAGGGGTTAGGGTTAGAGTTTGGGTTAGGCTACGGTAAGGGTGAGGGTATGGGTTAGGGTTAGATTTGGGTTAGGATTAGAGTATGGGTTTGGTTAGTGTTAGGGTACGGGTTAGGTTTACCGTTTGGGTACGGGTTAGGGTAAGGGTTAGGGTTAGGGTTAGGGGTTAGGGTTAGAGTTAGGGTTAGGCTACGGGTAGGGTTAGGATACGGGTTAGGGTTAGGGTTTGGGTTAGTGTTAGGGTTACGTTACGGGTTAGGTTTAAGGTTATGGTACGAGATAGGGTTAGTGTAGGTGTTAGGTCTAGGGATATGTTAGGTTTAGTGTGCGGGTTAGGGTTAGGGTTAGGGTTAGGGTACGTGTTAGTGTTAGGGTTTGGGTTCGGTTTAGGGTTACATTTAGGGTTAGGGTACAAGTTAGGTTTAGCGTTAGGGTTAGGGTACGGTTTAGGGTTAGGGTACGGGTTAGGGTTAGATTTAGGGTCAAGTTTAGGGTTAGGTTTTCGGTTAGGGTTAAGTTTAGGGTACGCGTTAGGTTTACTGTACGGGTTAGGGTTAGGGTTAGGTTTACAGTACAGGTTAGGGTTAGAGTTAGGGTTAGGTTTAGGGTTAGAGTACGGGGTAGGGTTAGTGTTAGTGTTAGGGTTAGTGTTAGGGTACGGGTTAGGGTTATATTACGGGTTAGGGTTAGAGTTCGTTTTAGGTTTAGGGTTAGAGAATGGGTTAGGGTTAGTGTTAGGGTTATGGTTAGTGTTAGGTTACGGGTTAGGTTTAGGGTCCGGGTTAGGGTTAGAGTTCGGTTTAGGTTTAGGTTTAGGTTTAGGGTTAGGGTTAGTGTACGGATAGGGTTAGGGTTAGGGTTAGGGTTAGGGTACGGGTTAGGGTTAGGTTTAGGTACGGAATAGGGTTAGCATATGGGTTAAGTTTAGGGTTAGGTTTAGGATTAGGTTACGGGTTAGGGTTCGGGTACGGGTTAGGGTTAGGTTTAGGTGCAGTTTAGGGTTAGGGTTAGGGTTAGGGTTAGGGTTAGCTTTAGGTGCGGGTTAGGGTTAGGGTTAGGGTTAGGGGTTAGGGTTAAAGTTATGGTTAGTCTACGGGTAGGTTTAGGGTACGGGTTATGGTTAGGGTTACGGTTCGGGTTAGGGTTGTTGTACAAGTAAGGGTAGGGTTAAGGTTAGGGTTAGGGTTAGGGTTACGGTTAGTGTTAAGGTACCGGTATGGGTTAGGGTTAGGGTTAGGGTTAGGGTACGTGTTACGGTTAGTTTTTAGGTACGGGTTAGGGTTACATTTAGGTTTAGGGTACGGGTTAGGTTTAGGGTTAGCGTTAAGGCACGGTTTAGGGTTAGGGTACGGGTTAGTGTTAGGTTTAGGTTCAAGATAAGGGTTAGGTTTAGGGTTAGGGTTAGGGTTAGGGTACAAGTTAGGGTTACTGTACGGGTTAGGGTTAGGGTTAGGGTTAGGGTTAGGGTACGGGTTAGGGTTAGGTTTAGGGTACGGAATAGGGTTAGCGTATGGGTTAAGTTTAGGGTTAGGTTTAGTATTAGGTTACGGGTTAGGGTTCGGGTACGGGTTAGGGTTAGGTTTAGGTGCGGTTTAGGGTCAGGGTTAGGGTAAGGGTTAGCTCTATGTGCGGGTTAGGGTTAGGGTTATGGTTAGGGGTTAGGGTTAGAGTTATGGTTAGTCTACGGGTAGGGTTAGGGTACGGGTTACGGTTAGGGTTACGGTTCGGGTTAGGGTTGTTGTACGAGTTAGGGTAGGGTTAAGGTTAGGGTTAGGGTTAGGGTTACGGTTAGTGTTAAGGTACCGGTATGGGTTAGGGTTACGGTTAGGGTTAGGGTACGTGTTACGGTTAGTTTTTAGGTACGGGTTAGGGTTACATTTAGGTTTAGGGTACGGGTTAGTTTTAGGGTTAGCGTTAATGCACGGTTTAGGGTTAGGGTACGGGTTAGTGTTAGGTTTAGGTTCAAGATAAGGGTTAGGTTTAGGGTTAGGGTTAGGGTTAGGGTACACGTTAGGGTTACTGTACGGGTTAGGGTTAGGGTTAGGGTTAGGGTTAGGGTTAGGGTTAGAGTACGGGGTAGGGTTAGTGTTATGGTTATGGTTAGGGTTAATATACGGGTTAGGCTTAGGGTTAGGTTAGGGTTAGGATATGGGTTAGGGTTAGGTTTAGGGTACGGGGTAGGGTTAGCGTACGGGTTAAGTTTAGGGTTAGGGTTAGGTTTAGGTAACGGGTTAGGGTTAGGGTACGGGTTAGGGTTAGGTTTAGGATGGGGGTTAAGGTTAGGGTTAGTGTAAGGGTTAGGGTTAGAGTACAGGTTTGGGTTAGTGTTAGGGTACGGGTTAGGTTTACCGTTTGGCTACAGGTTAGGGTAAGGGTTAGGGATAGTGTTAGGGTTAGGCGTTAGGGTTAGAGTTAGGGTTAGGCTACGTGTAGGGATAGGGTACGGGTTAGGGTTAGGGTAAGGGTTAGCGTTCGGGTGAGGGTTAGTGTACGTGTTAGGTTTAGGTTTAGGGTTAGGGTTAGGGTTAGTGTTACGGTTACGGTATGGGTTACGGTTAAGGTTAGGGTTCGGGATAGGATTAGTGTAAGTGTTAGGTCTAGGGTTAGGGTTAGGTTTAGTGTGCGGGTTAGGGTTAGGGTTAGGGTACGTGTTAGGTAAGGGTTTGGGTACAGTTTGGTGTTAGGGTACAGGTTATGGTTAGGGTTAGGATAGGGTACTGGTTACGGTTAGGGTACGTGTTAGGGTTAGAGTTAGGGTTAGTGTTAGGGTACGGGTTAGGGTTAGGGTACGTGTTAGGTCTAGGGTTAGGGTTAGGTTTAGGATGCGGGTTAGGGTTAGGGTTAGGGTACGGGATTCGCGTTAGGGTTAGGGTTAGGTTTACAGTTAAGTTTAGTTTTAGGGTTACGGTTAGGGTACGGGTAACCTTAACGATACGAGTTAGGGTTAGGGTTAGGGTTAGGTTGAAGGTTAGGGTTATAGTAGAGGGCTAGGGTTAGTGTTAGGGTTAGGTTTAGGGTTAGGGGATGGGTTAGGATTAGGGTACGATTTAGGGTACAGGTTAGGATTAGTGTTAGGGTACGGGTTATAGTTAGGGTTAGGGTTAGTGTTAGGGTACGGGTTAGGGTTAGGCTACGGGTATGGTCTAGGTTTAGGGTTAGGTTTAGGATGCGGGTTAGGGTTAAGGTTGGGTACAGGATTAGGGTTAGGTCCCTGGGTGGCACAGCGGTTTGGCGCCTGCCTTTGGCCCAGGGCGCGATCCTGGAGACCCGGGATCGAGTCCCACATCAGGCTCCCGGTGCATGGAGCCTGCTTCTCCCTCTGCCTGTGTCTCTGCCACTCTCTCTCTCTGTGACTATCATAAATAAATAAAAATTAAAAAAAAAAAAAGGATTAGGGTTAGGGTTAGGGTCAGGAATAGGGTTAGGTTTAGGGTTAGGGTTAGGTTTGGGTACGGTTTAGAGTTACGGTACGAGTTAGGGTTCGGGTAAGTGTTAGGTTAGGGTACGGGTTAGGTTTAGGTTTAGGGTCAGGTTTAGGGTTAGGGATAGGGTTACGGTACGAGTTAGTGTTATGGTTGGCGTTAGGGTACAGGTTAGTGTTTTAGGGTTAGGTTCGGGTTAGTGTTAGTGTAAGGGTTAGGTTTAGGGTTAGGTTTAGGGTTAGGGTTAGTGTTAGTGTTACGGTAGTTAGTGTTAGGGTTAGGGTTACGTTTAGGGTTAGGGTACGGGTTAGATTTAGGATTAGAGTTAGGGTATGGTTTAGGATTAGGTTACAGGTTAGGGTTAGGGTTAGGGTCAGGGTTAGGTTTAGGGTTAGGGTTAGGGTTAGGGTTAGGGTACGGGTTATGGTTACTCTACGGTTTAGGGTTAGGGTTAGGGTTAGGGTTAGGTTTAGGGTTATAGTACGGGTTAGGGTTAGAATTAGGGTTATGTTTAGTGTTAGAGTACGGGGTAGGGTTAGTGATAGGTTTAAGGTAAGTGTTAGGGTACGGGTTAGGGTTATAGTATGCGTTAGGTTTAGAATTAGGCTTAGGTTTAGGGTTAGAGTACGGGTTAGGGTTAGTGTTAGGGTTAGGGTTAGTGCTAGGGTACGGGTTAGGGTTAGAGTACGGGTTAGGGTTAGGTTTATGGTTACGGTTAGGGTTAGTGTACGGATAGGGTTAGGGTTAGGGTTAGGGTTAGGGTACGGGTTAGGGTTAGGATTAGTGTACAGGGTAGGTTTAGCGTAAGGCTTAAGTTTAGGGTTAGGTTTAGGTTTAGGTTATGGGTTTGTGTTAGGGTACTGGTTAGGGTTAGGTTTAGGTGTGGGTTAGGCATAGGGTTAGGGTTAGGTTTAGGTTTAGGTGCGGGTTAGGGTTAGGGTTAGGGTTAGGGGTTAGACTTAGTGTTGGGGTTAGGCTACGGGTAGGGTTAGGGATAGGGTTAGGGTTAGGGTTAGGGTTCAGTTTAGGGTTAGCTTTAGGTTTAGGGTGCGGGTTAGGTTATGGTTAGGGTTAGGGTACGTGTTAGGGTAAGGGTTTGGGTACAGTTTCATGTTAGGGTACGGGTTAGGGTTAGGTTTAGGATTAGGGTACTGGTTAGGGTTAGGGTACATGTTAGGGTTAGAGTTAGGGCTACTGTTAGGGTACGGGTTAGGGTTAGGGTACGTGTTAGGTCTAGGGTTAGGGTTAGGTTTAGGGTGCGGGTTAGGGTTAGGGTTAGGGTACGGGATTCGGATTAGGTTTAGGGTTAGGGTTACGGTTAAGTTTAGGTTTAGGGTTACGGTTAGGGTACGGGTAAAGTTAATGGTACGAGTTAGGGTTAGGGTTAGGGTTAGGGTTAGGGTTATAGTAGAGGGTTAGGGTTAGTGTTAGGGTTAGGGTAGGGTTTGGGGACAGGTTAGGGTTAGGGTACGGGTTAGGGTACAGGTTATGTTTAGTGTTAGGGTATGGGTTAGAGTTAGGGTTAGGGTTAGTTTTAGGGTACGGGTTAGGGTTAGGCTACGGGTTAGGTCTAGGGTTAGGGTTAGGTTTAGGATGCAGGTTAGGGTTAAGGTTAGGGTACAGGATTAGGGTTAGGCTTAGGGTCAGGAATAGGGTTAGGTTTAGGGTTAGGGTTAGGGTTGGGTACGGTTTAGGGTTACGGTACGAGTTAGGATTAGGGTAAGTGTTAGGTTTAGGTTTAGGATTATAGTAGGGGGTTAGGGTTAGTGTTAGGGTTACCTTTAGGGTTAGAGTACTGGTTAGGGTTAGTGTTAGGGTTATGGTTAGTGTTAGGGTTAGGGTTAAGGTTAGAGTACGGGTTAGGGTTAGGATTAGGTTTAGGGTTAGGTTTAGAGTACGGGATAGGGTTAGTGTTAGTGTTAGGGTTAGGGTTAGGGTTAGGGTTAGTGTACCATTAGGGTTAGGGTTAGGGTTAGGGTTATGGTACGGGTTAGGGTTAGGTTTAGGGTACGGGATAGGGTTAGCGTACGGGGTTAAGTTTAGGGTTAGGGTTAGGTTTAGGTTATGGATTAGTGTTAGGGTACGGGTTAGGGTTAGGTTTAGGGTGCGGGTGAGGGTTAGGGTTAGGGTACGGGTTAGGTTTAGGTTTAGGGTCAGGTTTAGGGTTAGGGATAGGGTTACGGTACGAGTTAGTGTTATGGTTGGCGTTAGGGTACAGGTTAGTTTTAGGGCTTGTGTACGGGTTAGGTTTATGGTTAAAGTTACGGTTAGAGTTAGGGTTAGGGTTAAGTACGGGTTATCGTTAGTGTTAGGGTTAGGGTACGGGTTAGGGTTAGGGTTAGAGTACGGGGTAGGGTTAGTGTTAGAGTTAGGGTTAGGGTTAATGTACGGGTTAGGGTTAGGTTTAGGGTTAGGATACGGTTTAGGGTTAGGTTTAGGGTACGGGATAGTGTTAGCGTACAGGTTAGGTTTAGGGTTAGGGTTAGGTTTAGGTTATGGGTTAGGGTTAGGGTACGGGTTAGGGTTAGGTTTAGGGTGCGGGTTAGGGTTAGGGTTAGGATTAGTGTAAGGGTTCGGGTTAGGTTTAGGGTCAGGGTTAGGGTTAGGGTTAGTGTTAGTGTACGCGTTAAGGTTAGGATTGGGGTTAGGGTACGGATTTGTTTTAGGGTTAGGGTACGGATTAGGGTTACGGTTAAGGTTAGGGTTAGGTTTAGGGTATGGGTTTGGTTTAGGTTACGGTTAAGAGTTATGGTTTGGGTTAGGGTTAGGGTTAAGTTTAGGGTGCGGGTTAGGGTTAGGGTTAGGGTAAGGGTTAGGGTTAGGGTTAGAGTACTGGTTTGGGTTAATGTTAGGTTACGGGTTAGGTTTAACATTTGGGTATGGGTTAGGGTAAGGGTTAGGGTTAGGGTTAGGGGTTAGGGTTAGAGTTAGGGTTATGCTACGGGTAGGGTTAGGGTATGGTTCAGGGTCAGGGTTAGTGTTTTAGGGTTAGGTTCGGGTTAGGTTTAGTGTAAGGGTTAGGTTTAGGGTTAAGTTTAGGGTTAGGGTTAGTGTTAGGGTTACGGTACGGGTTAGAGTTAAGGTTAGGGTACGGGATAGGTTTAGTGTAAGTGTTATGTCTAGGGTTAGGGTTAGGTTTAGTGTGCGGGTAGAGTTAGGGTTAGGGTTAGGTTCCGTGTTAGGGTTAGGCTTAGGGTTAGGGTTAGGGTTACGTTTAGAGTTAGGGTATGGGTTAGGTTTAGGGTTAGGGTTAGGGTATGGTTTAGGGTTAGGGTACAGGTTAGGGTTAGGGTTAGGGTCAGGGTTAGGTTTAGGGTTAGGGTTAGGGTTAGGGTACGGGTTATGGTTACTCTACGGTTTAGGGTTAGGGTTAGGGTTAGGGTTAGGTTTAGGGTTATAGTACGGGTTAGGGTTAGAATTAGGGTTATGTTTAGTGTAGAGTACGGGGTAGGGTTAGTGTTAGGTTTAGGGTTAGTGTTAGGGTACGGGTTAGAGTTATAGTACTTGTTAGGTTTAGAATTAGGGTTAGGTTTAGGGTTAGAGTACGGGTTAGTCTTAGTGTTAGGGTTAGGGTTAGCATTAGGGTACGGGTTAGGGTTAGAGTACGGGTTAGGGTTAGGGTTAGGGTTAGTGTACGGATAGGGTTAGGGTTAGGGTTAGGGTACGGGTTAGGGTTAGGTTTAGGGTACAGGATAGGTTTAGCGTAAGGGTTAAGTTTAGGGTTAGGTTTAGGTTTAGGTGTCAGGTTTGTGTTAGGGTACTGGTTAGGGTTAGGTTTAGGTGCGGGTTAGGCATAGGTTTAGGGTTAGGTTTAGGTTTAGGTGCGGGTTAGGGTTAGGGTTAGGGGTTAGACTTATTGTTAGGGTTAGGCTACGGGTAGGGTTAGGGTTAGGGTTAGGGTTAGGGTTAGGGTACGGGTTAGGGTTAGGGTTAGAGTATTGGTTTGGGTTAGTGTTAGGTTACGGGTTAGGTTTAACTTTTGGGTACGGGTTAGGGTAAGGTTAGGGTTAGGATTAGGGGTTAGGGTTAGAGTTAGGGTTAGGCTACGTGTAGGGTTAGGGTATGGGTTAGGCTTAGAGTTAGGATTATAGTACGGGTTGGGTTAGTGTTAGGTTACGGGTTAGGTTTACCGTTTGGGTACGGGTTAAGGTAATGTTTAGGGTTAGGGTTAGGGGTTAGGTTTAGAGTTAGGTTTAGGCTACGGGTAGGGTTAGGGTATGGTTCAGGGTCAGGGTTAGTGTTTTAGGGTTAGGGTCGAGTTAGTGTTAGTGTAAGGGTTAGGTTTAGGGTTAGGTTTAGGGTAAGGGTTAGTGTTAGGGTTACGGTACGGGTTAGAGTTAAGGTTAGGGTATGGGATAGGTTTAGTGTAAGTGTTATGTCTAGGGTTAGGGTTAGGTTTAGTGTGCGGGTTAGAGTTAGGGTTAGGGTTAGGTTCCGTGTTAGGGTTAGGCTTAGGGTTAGGGTTACGTTTAGGGTTAGGGTACGGGTTAGGTTTAGGGTTAGGGTTAGGGTATGGTTTAGTGTTAGGGTACAGGTTAGTGTTAGGGTTAGGGTCAGGGTTAGGTTTAGGGTTAGGGTTAGGGTTAGGGTTAGGGTACGGGTTATGGTTACTCTACGGTTTAGGGTTAGGGTTAGCGTTAGGGTTAGGTTTAGGGTTATAGTACGGGTTAGGGTTAGAATTAGGGTTATGTTTAGTGTTAGAGTACGGGGTAGGGTTACTGTTAGGTTTAGGGTTAGTGTTAGGGTACGGGTTAGGGTTATAGTACTTGTTAGGTTTAGAATTAGGGTTAGGTTTAGGGTTAGAGTACGGGTTAGTCTTAGTGTTAGGGTTAGGGTTAGCGTTAGGGTACGGGTTAGGGTTAGAGTACGGGTTAGGGTTAGGGTTAGTGTACGGATAGGGTTAGGGTTAGGGTTAGGGTACGGGTTAGGGTTAGGTTTAGGGTACAGGATAGGTTTAGCGTAAGGGTTAAGTTTAGGGTTAGGTTTAGGTTTAGGTGTCAGGTTTGTGTTAGGGTACTGGTTAGGGTTAGGTTTAGGTGCGGGTTAGGCATAGGTTTAGGGTTAGGTTTAGGTTTAGGTGCGGGTTAGGGTTAGGGTTAAGGGTTAGACTTATTGTTAGGGTTAGGCTACGGGTAGGGTTAGGGTTAGGGTTAGGGTTAGGGTTAGGGTACGGGTTAGGGTTAGGGTTAGAGTATTGGTTTGGGTTAGTGTTAGGTTACGGGTTAGGTTTAACTTTTGGGTATGGGTTAGGGTAAGGTTAGGGTTAGGATTAGGGGTTAGGGTTAGAGTTAGGGTTAGGCTACGTGTAGGGTTAGGGTATGGGTTAGGCTTAGAGTTAGGATTATAGTACGGGTTGGGTTAGTGTTAGGTTACGGGTTAGGTTTACCGTTTGGGTACGGGTTAAGCTAATGTTTAGGGTTAGGGTTAGGGGTTAGGTTTAGAGTTAGGTTTAGGCTACGGGTAGGGTTAGGGTATGGTTCAGGGTCAGGGTTAGTGTTTTAGGGTTAGGGTCGAGTTAGTGTTAGTGTAAGGGTTAGGTTTAGGGTTAGGTTTAGGGTAAGGGTTAGTGTTAGGGTTACGGTACGGGTTAGAGTTAAGGTTAGGGTATGGGATAGGTTTAGTGTAAGTGTTATGTCTAGGGTTAGGGTTAGGTTTAGTGTGCGGGTTAGAGTTAGGGTTAGGGTTAGGTTCCGTGTTAGGGTTAGGCTTAGGGTTAGGGTTAGGGTTACGTTTAGGGTTAGGGTACGGGTTAGGTTTAGGGTTAGGGTTAGGGTATGGTTTAGTGTTAGGGTACAGGTTAGTGTTAGGGTTAGGGTCAGGGTTAGGTTTAGGGTTAGGGTTAGGGTTAGGGTTAGGGTACGGGTTATGGTTACTCTACGGTTTAGGGTTAGGGTTAGGGTTAGGGTTAGGTTTAGGGTTATAGTACGGGTTAGGGTTAGAATTAGGGTTATGTTTAGTGTTAGAGTACGGGGTAGGGTTACTGTTAGGTTTAGGGTTAGTGTTAGGGTACGGGTTAGGGTTATAGTACTTGTTAGGTTTAGAATTAGGGTTAGGTTTAGGGTTAGAGTACGGGTTAGGGTTAGTGTTAGTGTTAGGGTTAGTGTTAGGGTACGGGTTAGGGTTAGAGTACGGGTTAGGGTTAGGGTTAGTGTACGGATAGGGTTAGGGTTAGGGTTAGGGTTAGGGTACGGGTTAGGGTTAGGTTTAGGGTACAGGATAGGTTTAGCGTAAGGGTTAAGTTTAGGGTTAGGTTTAGGCTTAGGTGTCAGGTTTGTGTTAGGGTACTGGTTAGGGTTAGGTTTAGGTGCGGGTTAGGCATACGTTTAGGGTTAGATTTAGGTTTAGGTGCGGGTTAGGGTTAGGTTTAGGTTTAGGGGTTAGACTTATTGTTAGGGTTAGGCTACGGGTAGGGTTAGGGTTAGGGTTAGGGTTAGGGTTAGGGTACGGGTTAGGGTTAGGGTACGGTTTAGGGTTAGCTGTAGGTTTAGGGTTTGGGTTAGGTTATGGTCAGGGTTAGGGTATGTGTTAGGGTAAGGGTTTGGGTACAGTTTGGTGTTAGGGTACGGGTTATGGTTAGGTTTAGGATTAAGGTACTGGTTAGGGTTAGGGTACGTGTTAGGGTTAGAGTTAGGGCTAGTTTTAGGGTACGGGTTAGGGTTAGGGTACGTGTTAGTTCTAGGTTTAGGGTTAGGTTTAGGATGCGGGTTATGGTTAGGGTTAGGGTACGGGATTCGGTTTAGGGTTAGGGTTAGTGTTACGGTTAAGTTTATGTTTAGGGTTACGGTTAGGGTACGGGTAAAGTTAATGGTACGAGTTAGGGTTAGGGTTAGGGTTAGGGTTAGGGTTATAGTAGAGGGTTAGGGTTAGTGTTAGGGTTAGGTTTAGGGTTTGGGGACGTGTTAGGGTTAGGGTACGGGTTAGGGTACAGGTTAGATTTAGTGTTAGGGTACGGGTTAGAGTTAGGGTTAGGGTTAGTGTTAGGGTACGGGTTAGGGTTAGGCTATGGGTTAGGTCTAGGGTTAGGGTTAGGTTTAGGATGCGGGTTAGGGTTAAGTTTAGGGTACAGGATTAGGGTTAGGGTTAGGGTCAGGAATAGGGTTAGGATTAGGGTTAGGGTTAGGGTTGGGTACGGTTTAGGGTGACGGTACGAGTTAGGGTTAGGGTAGTGTTAGGTTTAGGTTTAGGATTATAGTAGGGGGTTAGTGTAAGTGTTAGGGTTACCTTTAGGGTTAGAGTACTGGATAGGATTAGTTTAGGGTTATGGTTAGTGTTAGGGTTAGGTTTAAGGTTAGAGTACGGGTTAGGGTTAGGATTAGGTTTAGGGTTAGGTTTAGAGTACGGGATATGGTTAGTGTTAGGGTTAGGTTTAGGGTTAGGGTTAGTGTATGATTAGGGTTACAGTTAGGGTTAGGGTTATGGTACGGGTTAGGGTTAGGTTTAGAGTACGGGTTAGGGTTAGTGTACGGGTTAGGGTTAGGTTTAGGGTCAGGTTTAGGGTTAAGGATAGGGTTACGATACGAGTTAGTGTTATGGTTGGCGTTAGGGTACAGGTTAGTTTTAGGGTTTGTGTACGGGTTAAGGTTACGGTTAAAGTTACGGTTAGGTTTAGGGTTAGGGTTAAGTACGGGTTATCGTTAGTGTTAGGGTTAGGGTTATGGTTAGGGTTAGGGTACGGGTTAGGGTTAGGGTTAAGGTTAGGGTTAGGGTTAGGGTTAGAGTACGGGGTAGGGTTAGTGTTAGGGTTAGGGTTAGGATTAATGTACGGGTTAGGCTTAGGGTTAGGTTTAGGGTTAGGATACGGGTTAGGGTTAGGTTTAGGGTACGGGATAGGGTTAGCATACGGGTTAAGTTTAGGGTTAGGGTTAGGGTTAGGTTTAAGTTACGGGTTAAGGTTAGGGTATGGGTTAGGGTTAGGATTAGTGTAAGGGTTAGGGTTAGGTTTAGGGTCCGGGTTAGGGTTAGGGTTAGTGTTAGTGTACGCATTAAGGTTAGGGTTGGGGTTAGGGTACGGGTTTGTTTTAGGGTTAGGGTACAGGTTAGGGTTACGGTTAAGGTTAGGGTTAGGTTTAGGGTATGGGTTTGGTTTAGGTTACGGTTAAGTTTTATGGTTTGGGTTAGGGTTAGGGTTAAGTTTAGGGTGCGGGTTAGGGTTAGGGTTAGGGTAAGGGTTAGGGTTAGGGTTAGAGTACTGGTTTGGGTTAGTGTTAGGTTACGGGTTAGGTTTACCGTTTGGGTACGGGTTAGGGTAAGGGTTAGGGTTAGGGTTAGGGGTTAGGGTTAGAGTTAGGGTTAGGCTACGGGTAGGGTTAGGGTATGGGTTAGGATTAGGGTTAGGATTATAGTACGGGATTGGGTTAGTGTTAGGTTACGGGTTAGGTTTACAGTTTGGGTATGGGTTAAGTTAAGGGTTAGAGGTAGGGTTAGGGGTTAGGGTTAGAGTTAGGGTTAGGCTACGGGTAGGTTTAGGGTACGGTTCAGGGTCAGGGTTAGGTTCGGGTTAGGGTTAGTGTATGGGTTAGTTTTAGGGTTAGGTTTAGGGTTAGGGTTAGTGTTAGGGTTACGGTACAGGTTAGAGTTAAGGTTAGGGTACGGTATAGGGTTAGGGCAAGTGTTAGGTCTAGGGTTAGGGTTAGGTTTAGTGTGCGTGTTAGAGTTAGGGTTAAGATTAGGTTACGTGTTAGGGTTAGGGTTTGGGTATGGGTTAGGGTTACGTTTAGGGTTAGGGTACGGGTTAGGTTTAGGGTTAGGGTTAGGGTATGGTTTAGGGTTAGGTACAGGTTACGGTTAGGGTTAGGGTCAGGGTTAGGGTTAGGTTTAGGGTTAGGGTTAGGGTTAGGGTACGGGTTAGGGTTACTGTACAGGTTAGGGTTAGGGTTAGGGTTAGGGTTAGGGTTATAGTACGGGTTAGGGTTAGAATTATGGTTAGGTTTAGTGTTAGAGTGCGGGGTAGGAATAGTGTTAGGGTTAGGGTTAGTGTTAGGGTACGGGTTAGTGTTATAGTCCGCGTTAGGTTTAGAAATAGGGTTAGGTTTAGGGTTAGAGTACGGGTTAGGGTTAGTGTTAGGTTTAGGGTTAGTGTTAGGGTACGGGTTAGGGTTAGAGTACGGGTTAGGGTTAGGTTTATGGTTAGGGTTAGGGTTAGAGTACGGATAGGGTTAGGGTTAGGGTTAGGGTTAGGGTTAGGGTACGGGTTAGGGTTAGGATTAGGGTACGGGATAGGGTTAGCGTAAGGGTTAAGTTTAGGGTTAGGTTTAGGTTTAGGTTACGGGTTTGTGTTAGGGTACGGGTTAGGGTTAGGTTTAGGTGCGGGTTAGGGATAGGGTTAGGGTTAGTTTTAGGTTTAGGTGCGGGTTAGGGTAAGGGTTAGGGTTAGGGGTTAGGCTTAGTTTTAGGCTTAGGCTACATGTAGGGTTAGGGTACGGGTTAGGGTTAGGATACAGGTTAGGGTTAGGGTACGGTTTAGGGTTAGCTTTAGGTTTAGTGTTCGGGTTAGGGTTAGGGTTAGGGTTAGTGTTAGGTTTAGCGCTAGGGAATGGCTTAGGGTTACTGTTAGGGTTTGGGTACGGTTTAGGGTGCGTGTTAGATTATGGGATAGGGTTGGGTATGGGTTAGGTCAAGGGTTAGGGCTAGGTTTAGGGTACGGGTTAGGGTTAGGTTTGGATTAGGGTTAGGTTTAGGGTATGGCTTAGGCTTAGGATACGAGTTAGGGTTAGGGTTAACGTCATTGTTAGGGTTAGGGTTAGCGTTAGGGTACGGTTTAGGGTTAGGTTTAGGGTACGGGTTAGGGATAGGGTTACCGTAGTGTACGGGTTAGGTTTAGGGTACGGGTTAGGGTTAGGTTTAGGGTCAGGGTTAGGGTTAGCGTTAGGGTACGAGTTAGGGTTAGGGTTAGGGTATGGGTTAGTGTTAGGGTATTGGTACGGGTTAGGGTTACAGTACGGGTTAGGGTTAGGGTGAGGGTTAGGGTTAGGGATAGAGTACGGTTAGGGTTAGGTTTAGGCTTAGGGTAGTGTACAGGTTAGGGTTAGTGTTAGTGTTAGGGTTAGGGTTGGGGTACGGGTTAGAGTTAGGGTTAGGGTTAAGATTAGAGTACGGGGTAGGGTTAGTGTTAGGGTTAGGTTTTGGGTTAATGTACGCGTTAGGCTTAGGGTTAGGTTTAGGGTTAGGATACGGGTTAGGGTTAGGTTTAGGGTACGGGATAGGGTTAGTGTACGGGTTAAGTTTGGGTTAGGGTTAAGTTTAGGTTACGGATAGGGTTAGGGTACGGGTTAGGCTTAGGTTTAGGGCGCAGGTTAGGGTTAGTTTTAGGGTTAGTGTAAGTGATAAGGTTAGGTTTAGGGTTAGGGTTAGGTTTAGGGTTAGTGTTAGGGTACGGGTTATGGTTAGGGTTGGGTTCAGAATACGGGTTAGTTTTAGGGTTAGGATACTGGTTAGCTTTATGGTTAAGGTTAGGGTTAGGGTTAAGGTATGGTTTAGGGTTAGAGTACGGGTTTGGATTAGTGTTAGGTTATGGGTTAGGTTTACCGTTTGGGTACGGGTTAGGGTAAGGTTTAGGGTTAGGTTTAGGGGTTAGGGTTAGAGTTACAGTTAGGTTACGGGTAGGTTTATGGTACGGGTTAGGGTTAGGGTTCCGGTTAGGGTTAGTGTCCGGCTTAGGGTTAGGGTTATGGTTAGGGTTAGGGTTAGGGTTAGGGTTAGGTTTAGTGTTAGGGTTATGGTACGGGTTAGGGTTAAGGTTAGGGTATGGGATAGGGTTAGTGTACGTGGTAGGTCTAGGGTTAGGGTTAGGTTTAATGTGCGGGTTAGGGTTAGGGTTAGGGATAGGGTACGAGTTTTTTTAAGGTTTGGGTACGGGTTAGGGTTACGTTTAGGGTTAGGGTACGGATTAGGTTTAGGGTTAGGGTAAGGGTGAGTGTTAGGGGACGGGTTAGGGTTAGATTATGGGTTAGGGTTAGTTTTAGGGTTAGGGTTTAGGTTAGTGTACGGATAGGGTTAGGGTTAGGGTTAGGGTTAGGGTTAGGGTTAGGGTACGGGTTAGGGTTACGGTTATGGTTAGGGTTAGCTTTAGGGTACGGGTTAGGGTTCGGGTTAAGATTAGGTTTAGGGTGCGGGTTAGGGTTAGGGTTAGTGTAAGGGTTAGTGTTAGGTTTAGGGTCAGGGTTAGGGTTAGTGTTAGTGTTAGGGTACGAGTTAGGGTTAGGGTTGCGTTAGGGTACGGGTTAGTTTAGGGTTAGGGTACAGTTAAGGATTATGTTTAAGTTTAGGTTTATGGTTAGGTTATGGGTTAGGGTTAATTTACGGTTAATGTTTATGGTTTCGGTTCGGGTTAGGGTTAAGTTTAGGGTGCGGATAGGTTTAGGGTTAGGTTTAGAGCATGGGTTTGGGTTAGTGTTAGGGTACGGGTTATGTTTACCGTTTGGGTATGGGTTAGGGTAAGGGTTAGGGTTCGGTTTAGGGTTAGGGGTTAGCGTTAGAGTTAGGGTTAGTCTACGGGTAGGGTTAGGGTATGGTTTAGTGTTTGGGTTAGGCTTCGTGTACGGATTAGTGTTAGGTTTAGGTTTAGGGTTAGGCTTAGTGTTAGGGTTACGGTACGGGTTAGGTTTAATGTTCTGGTACGGGATAGGTTTAGTGTACATGTTAGGTCTAGAGTTAAGGTTAGGTTTAGTGTGCGGGTTAGGGTTAAGGTTAGGTTCGGGTACGTGTTAGGGTTACGGTTTGGGTACGGGTTAGAGTTACATATAGGGTTAGGGTACGGGCTAGGTTTAGGGTTAAGGTAAGTGTTAGTGTTAGGGTACGGGTTAGGATTAGAGTACGGTTTAGGGTTAGCTTTAGGGTTAGGTTTAGGTTTAGAGTATGGGTTAGGGTTAGTGTTAGGGTTAGGGTTAGGGTTAGTGTACGGATAGGGTTAGGGTTAGGTTTAGAGTTAGGGTACGGGATTAGGTTTAGGGTTATGGTCAGGGTTAGGGTTAGGTTAAGGTTAGGGTTAGGGTTAGGGTACGAGTTCGGGTTACGGTATAAGTTAGGGTTAGGGTTAGGGTTAGGTTTAGGGTTAGGGTTATCGTAGGAGGTTAGGGTTAGTGTTAGGGTTAGGTTTAGGGTTAGAGTATGTGTTAAGTTTAGTGTTAGGGTTATGGTTAGTGTTAGGGTTAGGGTTAGGGTTAGTGTACGGGTTAGGGTTAGGTTTAGGGTTAGGGTTAGGTTAGAGTACGGGTTAGGGTTAGTGTTAGGGTTAGGGTTAGCGTTAGGGTAAGTTTAGGGTTAGGGTTAGGGTTAGTGTACGGGTTAGGGTTAGGGTTAGGGTTAGTGTGAGGTTTACAGTACTGGTTAGGGTTAAGGTTACGGTATGGGATAGTTTTAGTGTACGTGTTAGGTCTAGGGTTAGGGTTAGGTTTAGTGTGTGGGTTAGGGTTAGGGTTAGGGTACGTGTTAGGGTTAGGGTTTGGGTACGGGTAAGGGTTACGTTTAGGGTTAGGGTATGGGTTAGGTTTAGGGTTAGGGTAAGGGTTAGTGTTAGGTTATGGGTTAGGGTTAGGGTTAGGGTTAGGTTTAGGGTACGTTTAGGGTTAGGGTTAGGGTTAGGGTTAGTGTTAGGGTTAAGTTTACGATACAGTATAGGTTTAGTGTACGTGTTAGGTCTAGGGTTAGGGTTAGTTTTAGTGTGCGGGTTAGGGTTAGTGTTAGGGTACGTGTTAGGGTTACTCTTTGGGTACAGTTTAGGGTTACGTTTAGGGTTAGGGTACGTGTTAGGGATAGTGTTAGGTTTAGGGTTAATATTAGGGTATGGGTTAGGGTTAGAGTACGGGTTAGGGTTACGTTTAGGGTTAGGGTTAGTGTTAGAGTACGGGTTAGGTTTAGTGTTAGGGTTAGGGTTAGGTTTAGGGTTAGAGTGCGGATAGGGTTAGGTTTAGGGTTTGGGTAGACGTTAGAGTTTGGTTTAGGGTACGGGATAGGGTTAGCGTAGGGGTGAAGTTTAGGGTTAGGGTCAGGTTTAGGTTACGGGTTAGGGTTAGGGTACGGGTTAGCGTTAGGTTTAGGTGAGGGTTAGGGTTAGGGTTAGGGATAGGGTACGGGTTAGGTTTAGGTTTAGGGTCAGGTTTAGCGTTAGGGATAGGGTTAGGGTACGGGTTAGGGTTAGGGTTGGGGTTAGGGTACGGGTCAGGGTTACGATTAAGTTTAGGGTTAGGGTTAGGTTTATGGTACGGGTTAGGGTTACAGTACGGTTAGGGTTAGGGTGAGGGTTAGTGTTACGGTTAGAGTACCGTTAGGGTTCGGGTTAGGATTAGGGTTAGAGTACGGGTTAGGGTTAGTGTTAGGGTGAGGGTTTGGGTTAGGGTTAGGGTAGGTGTTATGGTTAGGTTTAGGGTACTGGTCAGGATTAGGTTTAGGGTTAGTGTATGGGTTAGGTTTAGGATACGGGTTAGGGTTAGGGTTAGTGTCAGGGTTAGGGTTAGGATTAGGGTACGAATTAGGGTTAGGTTTCGGGTAAGGGTTAGGTTTAGGGTTATGGTATGGGTTAGGGTTACAGTACGGGTTAGGTTTAGGGTGAAGGTTAGGGATAGGGTTAGAATACGGTTAGGGTTAGTGTTACGGTTAGGGATAGAGTACGAGTTAGGGTTAGGGTTAGGGTTAGGTTTAGGGTTAAGGTTAGGGTACGGGTTAGGGTTAGGGTTAGGGTTAGTGTTAGAGTACGGGGTAGGTTTAGTTTTAGGGTTAGGGTTAGGGTTAGTGTTAGAGTACGGGGTAGGGTTAGTGTTAGGGTTAGGGTTAGGGTTAGTGTTAGGGTTAGGGTTAAGTTTAGGGTATGGGTACGGGTTAGGGTTAGGGTTAGAGTACGGGGTAGGGTTAGTGTTAGGGTTAGGGTTAATGTACGGGTTAGGCTTAGGGTTAGGTTTAGGGTTAGTTTACGGGTTAGCGTTAGGTTTAGTGTAAGGGATAGGGTTAGCGTACGGGTTAAGTTTAGGTTTAGGATTAGGTTTAGATTACGGGTTAGGGTGAGGGTACGGGTTAGGGTTAGGTTAAGGGTGCGTGTTAGGGTTAGGGTTAGGATTAGTGTACGGGTTAGGTTAGGTTTAGGGTCAGGGTTAGGATTAGGGTTAGGTTTAGGGTACAGGTTAGCGTTAGTCTTAGGGTTAGGGTTAGGGTTAGGTTTAGGGTTAGGGTTAGGGTTAGTGTACGGGTTAGGGTTAGGGTTAGGGTTAGGATTAGGGTTGGAGAACGGAGTAGGGTTAGTGTTAGGGTTAGGGTTAGGGTTAATGTATAGATTAGGCTTAGGGTTAGGTTTAGGGTTAGGATACGGGTTAGGGTTAGGGTTAGGGTACGGGATAGGGTTAGCGTACGGGTTAAGTTTAGGGTTAGGGTTAGGTTTAGGTTATGGGTTAGGGTTATGGTACGGGTTAGGGTTAGGTTTAGGGTGCGGGTTAGGTTTAGGGTTAGGGTTAGTGTATGTGTTAGGGTTAGGCTTAGGGTCAGGTTTAGGGTTAGGGTTAGTGTTAGGGTACAGGTTAGGGTTAGGGTTGGGCTTAGGTTATGGGATAGTTTTAGGGTTAGGTTACGGGTTAGGGTTATGGTTAAGGTTAGGGTTAGGGTTAGGGTATGGGTTAGGGTTAGGTTACGGTTAAGGGTTAGGGTTAGGGTTAAGTTAAGGGTGCGGTTTTGGGTTAGGGTTAGGTTTAGAGTACGGGTTTGGGTTAGTGTTAGGTTACGGGTTAGGTTTACCGTTTGGGTACGGGTTAGGGTAAGGGTTAGGGTTAGGGTTAGGGTTACGGGTTAGGGTTAGATTTAGGTTTAGGCTACAAGTAGGGTTAGGGTACGGGTTAGGGTAGGGTTAGGGTTCGGGTTAAGGTTAAGGCTGGGCTACGGGATAGGGTTAGTGTTAGTGTTAGGTCTAGGGTTAGGGTTAGATTTAGTGTGCAGGTTAGGGTTAGGGATAGGGTTAGGGTACGTGTTAGGGATAGGGTTTGGGTACAGGTTAGCGTTACGTTTAGGGTTAGGGTACGGGTTAGGTTTAGGGTTAGGGTTAGGGTACGGTTTCGGTTAGGGTACAGGTTAGGTTTAGGTTTAGGGTCAGGGTTAGGGTTAGGTTTAGGGTTAGGGTTAGGGTTAGGGTACGGGTTAAGGTTACTGTACGGGTTAGGGTTAGGTTTAGGTTTAGAGTTAGGGTTAGTGTACGGTTAGGGTACGGATTAGGGTTAGGATACGGGTTAGGGTTAGGGTCAGGGTAGGGTTAGGGTTAGGGTACGAGTTAGGGTTATGGTTAGGTTTAGGGTATGGTGTAGGGTTAGGGTTAGGGGTTAGGGTAAGGGTTAGTGTTAGGGTACGAGTTAGGGTTAGGGTATGGTTTAGGGTGAGGGGTAGTGTATGGGTTAGCTTTATGGTTACGATTAGGATTAGGGTTTAGGGTTATGGTACGTGTTAGCGAACAGGTTAGGGTTAGGTTTAGGTTACGGGTGACGGTATGGGTTAGGGTTAGGGTTAAGGTACGTGTAATGGTACGAGTTAGGGTTAGGGTACGGGTTAGGGTTAGTGTACGGGATAGGGTTAGGATTAGGGTTAGTGTTAGTGTTAGGGTTAGGGTACAGGTTAGCGTTAAGGTTAGGGTACAGGATAGGTTGAGGGTATGGTTTACATCTAGGGTTAGGGTTTGGTTTAGTGTGTGGGTTAGGGTTAGGCATCGGGTTAGGGTTAGTGTACGTGTTAGGGTATTTGTACGGGTTAGGGTTAGTGTTAGGTTTATGGTACGGGTTAGGGTTAGGGTTAGGGTTAGAGTTAGGTTTAGGATGCGGGTTAGGGTTAGGGTTAGGGTACAGGATTAGGGTTAGGGTTAGGGTCAGGGTTAGGGTTAGGTTTAGGGTTAGGGTTAGGGTACGGGTTAGGGTTAGGGTTAGGGTTATTGTAAGGGATAGGTTTAGGATTAGGGTTAGTGTTAGTGTTAGGGTTAGGGTACAGGTTAGCATTAGGGTTAGGTTACGTGATAGGTTTAGGGTACGGTTTAGGTCTAGGGTTAGGGTTAGGTTTAGGGTGTGGGTTAGGGTTAGGCATCGGGTTAGGGATAGGTTACGGGTTAGGGTTAGGGTACGGGTTAGGGTTAGTGTTAGGGTTATGGTACGGGTTAGGGTTAGGGTTGTGTTAGGGTACGGGTTAGGGTTAGGGTACGGGTTAGGTCTAGGGTTAGGGTTAGGTTTAGGATGCGGGTAGGTTTAGGGTTAGGGTATGGGATTAGGTTTAGGGTTAGGGTCAGGGTTAGGGTTAGGTTAAGGTTAGGGTTTGGGTTAGGGTTAGGGTACGAGTTCGGGTTACGGTATAAGTTAGGGTTATGGTTAGGGTTAGGTTTAGGGTTAGGGTTATCGTAGGAGTTTAGGGTTAGTGTTAGGGTTAGGTTTAGGGTTAGAGTACGTGTTAGGTTTAGTGTTAGGGTTATGGTTAGTGTTAGGGTTAGGGTTAGAGTACGGGTTAGGGTTAGGTTTAGGGTTAGGGTTAGGTTAGAGTACGGGTTAGGATTAGTGTTAGGGTTAGGGTTAGTGTTAGGGTAAGTTTAGGGTTAGGGTTAGGGTTAGTGTACGGGTTAGGGTTAGGGTTAGGGTTAGGGTTAGGGTTAGTGTGAGGGTTACGGTACGGGTTAGGGTTAAGGTTACGGTACGGGATAGTTTTAGTGTACGTGTTAGGTCTAGGGTAAGGGTTAGGTTTAGTGTGCGGGTTAGGGTTAGGGTTAGGGTGCGTGTTAGGTTTAGGGTTTGGGTACAGGTAAGGGTTACGTTTAGGGTTAGGGTATGGGTTAGGTTTAGGGTTAGGGTAAGAGTTAGTGTTAGGTTACGGTTTAGGGTTAGGGTTAGGGTAGGGTTAGGTTTAGGGTACGTTTAGGGTTAGGGTTAGGGTTAGGGTTCGGTTTAGGGTTAGTCTACGGGTTAGGTTTAGGGTTAGGGTTAGGGTTAGTGTTAGGGTTAAGTTTACGGTACAGTATAGGTTTAGTGTACGTGTTAGGTCTAGGGTTAGGGTTAGTTTTAGTGTGCGGGTTAGGATTAGGGTTAGGGTACGTGTTAGGGTTACTGTTTGGGTACGGTTTAGGGTTACTTTTAGGGTTAGGGTACGGGTTAGGGATAGTGTTAGGGTTAGTGTTAATGTTAGGGTATGGGTTAGGGTTAGAGTACGGGTTATGGTTACGTTTAGGGTTAGTGTTAGTGTTAGAGTACGGGTTAGGTTTAGTGTTAGGGTTAGGGTTAGCATTAGGGTAAGTTTAGGGTTAGGGTTAGGGTTAGTGTACGGGTTAGGGTTAGGGTTAGTGTGAGGGTTACGGTACGGGTTAGGGTTAAGGTTACGGTACGGGATAGTTTTAGTGTACGTGTTAGGTCTAGGGTTAGGGTTAGGTTTAGTGTGCGGGTTAGGGTTACGGTTAGGGTACGTGTTAGGTTTAGGGTTTGCGTAAGGGTAAGGGTTACGTTTAGGGTTAGGGTATGGGTTAGGTTTAAGGTTAGGGTAAGGGTTAGTGTTAGGGTACGGGTTAGGGTTAGGGTTAGGGTTAGGTTTAGGGTACGTTTAGGGTTAGGGTTAGGGTTCGGGTTAGGGTTAGTCTACGGGTTAGGGTTAGGGTTAGGGTTAGGGTAGGTTTAGGGTACGTTTAGGGTTAGGGTTAGGGTTCGGGTTAGAGTATGGGTTTAGTTTAGTGTTAGGGTACGGATTAGGTTTACAGTTTGGGTACGGGTTAGGGTAATTGTTTGGGTTAGGGTTAGGGTTAGGGTACGTGTTAGGGTTAGAGTTTGGGTACGGGTTAGGGTTCCGTTTAGGGTTAGGGTACGGGTTAGGTTTAGGTTTTGGGTAAGAGTTAGTGTTGGGGTATGGGATAAGGTTAGATTACGGGTTAGATTTAGGTTTAGAGTTAGGGTTAGGGTCAGGGTACGTGTTAGGGTTAGGGTTTGGGTATGGGTTAGTGTTATATTTAGGGTTAGGGTACGGGTTAGTTTTAGGTTTCGGGTAAGAGTTAGTGTTGGGGTATGGGATAAAGTTAGAGTATGGGTTAGGTTTAGGTTTAGGGTTATGGTTAGGGTTAGAGTACGGGCTAGGGTTAGGGTTAGGGTTAGGATTAGGTTTAGTGTACGGATAGGGTTAGGGTTAGGGTTAGGGTACGGGTTAGGGTTAGGTTTAGGGTACAGGATAGGGTTAGTGTACGGGTTAAGTTTAGGGTTAGGGTTAAGTTTAGGTTATGGGTTAGAGTTAGGGTACGGGTTAAGGTTAGGTTTAGGTGCGGGTTAGGGTTAGGGTACGGGTTAGGGTTAGGTTTAGGGTCAAGGTTAGATTCAGGGTACGTGTTAGGGTTAGGGTTTGGGTACGGGTTAGTGTTACGTTTAGGGTTAGGGTACGGGTTAGGTTTAGGGTTAAGGTAAGGGTTAGTGTTAGGGTCCTGGATAGGGTTAGAGTACGGGTTAGGGTTAGGTTTAGGGTTAGAGTACGGGTTAGGGTTAGTGTTAGGGTTATGGTTAGTGTTAGATTTAGTGTTAGGTTTAGAGTATGGGAAGAGTTAGGTTTAGGGTTAGGGTTAAGTCAGAGTACGGGTTAGGGTTAGTGTTAGGGTTAGGGTTAGGGTTAGGGTACGTTTAGGGTTAGGGTTAGGGTTAGAGTTCGGGTTAGGGTTATTCTACGGGTTAGGGTTAGGGTTAGGGTTCGGGTTTGGGTTAGTTTTAGGGTTACGGTATGGGTTAGGGTTAAGGTTATGGTACGGGATAGGTTTAGTGTACGTGTTAGGAATAGGGTTAGGGTTAGTTTTAGTGTGCGGGTTAGGGTTAGGGTTCGGGTACGTGTTAGGGTTACGGTTTGGGTACGGGTTAGGGTACATTTAGGGTTAGGGTACGGGCTAGGTTTAGGGTTAGTGTTAGGGTACGGGTTAGGGTTAGAGTACGGCTTAGGGTTAGCTTAGGGTTAGGTTTAGGTTTAGAGTATGGGTTAGGGTTAGTGTTAGTGTTAGGGTTAGGGTTAGTGTACGGATTAGGTTAGGGTTAGGGTTAGGGTTAGGGTACAGCTTAGGGTTAGGTTTAGGGTACGGGATAGGGTTAGTGTACGGGATAAGTTTAGGGTTAGGTTTAGGTTAGGTTACGGGTTAGGGTTAGGGTACGGGTTAGGGTTAGGTTTAGGTGCGGTTTAGGCTTAGGGTACGGGTTAGTGTTAGGTTTAGGGTGCGGGTTAAGCTTTGGGTTAGGGTTAGGGTTAGCACTACGGTATGGGTTAGGGTTACTCTTAGCGTTTGGGTACGGGTTAGGGTTAGAGTTAGGGTATGGGATAGTGTTGGGTACAGGTTAGACAAGGGTTAGGGTTAGGTTAGGGTACGGGATAGGGTTAGGGTTAGGTTTAGGGTTAGCGTTAGGGTATGGGTTAGGTTTAGGGTACGGGTAAGGGTTAGGCTTAGGGTCAAGGTTAGGGTTAATGAACGAGTTAGGGTTAGGGTAGGTTTAGGGTACGGGTTAGGGTTACCGTTAAGGTTAGGGTTAGAGTAAGGGGTAGGGTTAGTGTTAGGGTTAGGTTTAGGGTTAGGGTAGGGGTTAGGGTTAGAGTTAGGGTTAGGGTTAGAGTACAGGGTAGGTTTAGGGATAGGGTTAGAGTATGGATAGGGTTATGGTTAGGGTTAGGGTACGGGTTAGGGTTAGGTTATGGGTTAGGGTTAGGGTCAGTGTTAGTGTTAGGGTACGAGTAAGGGTTAGGGTTAGGTACGGTTAAGTGTTATGGTTAGGGTTAGGGTTAGGGTTAAGTTTAGGGTGCGGTTTAGGGTTAGGGTTAGGGTTAGGGTTATGGTACGGGTTAGGGTTACAGTACGGGTTAGGGTTAGGGTGAGGGTTAGCATTAGTTTTAGAGTACGGTTAGGGTTAGGGTTAGGGCAAGGTTTAGGTTTCGGGTTAGGGTTATGGTACGGGTTAGGTTTAGGGTTTGGGTTAGGGTTAGAGTACGGGTTAGGGTTAGGGTTAGTGTTAGGGTTAGGTTTTGGGTACGAGTTAGCTTTAGGGTTAGATTTAGGGTACGGGTTAGGGTTAGGGTTAGGGTTAGGTTATGGGTTAGGGTTAGGGTTGGGTTTTGGGTACGGGTTAGGTTTAGGGTTAGGGTACGGTTTAGGGTTATGGTTAAAGTTAGGTTTAGGTTTAGGGTGTGGGTTAGGGTTAGGGTACGGTTAAGGGTTATGGTTAGGGTTAGGGTTAGACTTAGGGTTAAGTTTAGGGTGCGGTTAGGGTTAGGTTTAGGGTTAGGGTTAGGGTTAGAGTACGGGTTTGGGTTAGTGTTAGGGTATGGTGTGGTTTACCGTATGGCTACATGTTAGGGTAAGGGTTAGGGTTAGGGTTAGGTTTAGGGATTAGGGTTAGAGTTAGTGTTAGGCTACGGGTAGGGTTAGGGTACGGGTTAGGGTTAGGGTTCGGGTTAGGGTTAGTGTACGGTTTAGGGTTAGGTTTGGGGTTCGGGTTAGTGTTAGGGTTACGGTACGGTTAGACTTAAGATTGGGTTACGGGATAGGGTTAGTGTACGTGTTAGGTCTAGGGTTAGCGTTAGGTTTAGTGTGAAGGTTAGGGTTAGGGTTAGGGTACGTGTTAAGGTAAGGGTTTGGGTACGGGTTAGCGTTACTTTTAGGGTTAGGGTACAGGTTAGGTTTAGGGTAATGGGTTAGGGTATGGTTTAGGGTTTGGGTACGGGTTAGTATTAGGGTAAGGTTCAGGGTTAGGGTTAGGTTTACGGTTAGGGTTAGGGGTAGGGTACGGGGTAGCGTTACTGTACGGTTTAGTGTTAGGGTTAGGGCTAGGGTTAGGGTTAGGGTTATAATACGGGTTAGGGTTAGAATTAGGGTTAGGTTTAGGTTTAGAGTACGGGTTAGGGTTAGTGTTAGGGTTAGGGTTAGTGTTAGGGTACGGGTTAGGGTTAGAGTACGGGTTAGTTTTAGGTTTAGGGTTAGGGTTATGGTTAGAGTACGGGTTAGCGTTAGTGTTAGTGTTAGGGTTAGGGTTAGGGTTAGTGTACGGATAGGGTTAGGGTTAGGGTTAGGGTTAGGGTTAGGGTACAGGTTAGGGTTCGGAATAGGGTTTGCGTACGGGTTAAGTTTAGGGTTAGGGTTAGGTTTAGGTTACGGGTTAGGGTTAGGGTATGGGTTAGGGTTAGGTTTAGGTGCGGGTTAGGTTTAGGATTAGGGTTAGGGTACGGGTTAGTTTTACGGTTAGTGTACAGGTCAGGGTTACGGTTAAAGTTAGGGTTAGGTTTAGGGTATGGGTTAGGTTTAGGGTACGGGTAAGGGTTAAGGTTAGGGTTAGGGTTAGGTTTAGGTTTAGGGTGCGGGTTAGGGTTAGGGTAAGGGTTAGGGTTAGCGTTGGGTATGGGTTAGGGTTACTGTTAGGGTTTGAGTACGGGTTAGGTTTAGGTTTAGGTTACGGGATAGGGTTGGGTTCGGGTTAGGTCAAGGTTTAGGGTAGGTTTAGGGTACGGTTTAGGGTTAGGGTTAGATTTAGGGTTAGGATTATGGTATGGGTTAGGTTTAGGGTACAGGCCATGGTTAGGGTTAGGGTCAGGGTTAGGGTACGAGTTAGGTTTAGGGTTAGGTTTAGGGTATGGGTTAGTGTTAGGGTTAGGTTACGGGTTAGGTTTAAGGTACGGGTTAGGATTAGGGTTAGGGTCAGGGTTAGGTTTAGGGTTAGGGTACGAGTTAGGGTTAGGGTTAGGCTACGGTTTAGGGTTAGGTTAAGGTCATGGTTAGCGTTTGGGATAGGTTTAGGGTAAGGGTTAGGGTTAGGGTTGGGGTTAGGGTCCCGGTGAGATTTAGGGTTAGGATACGGGTCAGGGTTACGCTTAATGTTAGGGTTCGGTTTAGGGTTATGGTACGGGTTAGTGTTTCAGTACGGGTTAGTGTTAGGGTGAGGGTTAGGGTTAGGGTTAGAGTACGGTTAGGGTTAGGGTTAGGGTTAGAGTACGGGTTAGGTTTAGAGTTAGGGTTAGGGTTAGGGTTAGGGTTAGGGTTAGGGTTAGGGTACGGGTTAGCGTTAGATTTAGGGTTAGGGTTGGGGTTAGGGTACGGGTTAATTTTAGGGTTAGGGTACGGGTCAGGGTTTCGGTTAAGTTTAGGGTTAGGGTTAGGGTATGGGTTAGGGTTTGGGTACGGGTAAGGGTTATGGTTAGGGTTAGGGTTAGGTTTAGGTTTAGGGTGCGGGTTAGTGTTACGGTTAGGGTTAGGGTTAGGGTTAGCACTAGGGTATGGGTTAGGTTTACTCTTAGGGTTTGGGGACCGGGTACAGTTAGGGTTAAGGTACGGGCTAGGGTTGGGTACGGGTTAGGGCAAGGGTTAGGGTTAGGTTTAGGGTACGGAATAGGGTTAGGGTTAAGTTTAGGGTTAGGGTTAGGGTATGGGTTAGGTTTAGGGTACGGGTTAGGGTTAGGGTTAGGGTCAGGGATAGGGTTAGTGTTAGGTTACGAGTCAGGGTTAGGGTTAGGTTTAGGGTACGGGTTAGGGTTATGGTTAGGGTTAGGGTTAGGTTTAGAGTACGGGTTAGGGTTAGTGTTAGGGTACGGGTTAGGTTTACCGTTTAGGTACAGGTTAGGGTAAGGGTTAGGTTAGGGTTAGGGTTAGGGGTTAGGGTTAGAGTTCGGGTTAGGGTTAGGGTTTGTGTTAGGGTTGGGGTACGGGTTAGGGTTACGTTTAGGGTACAGGATATGGTTAGCGTACGGGTTAAGTTTAGGGTTAGGGTTAGGTTTAGGTGACGGGTTAGGTTTAGGGTACGGAATAGGTTTAGGGTTATTGTACAGGTTAGGGTTACAGTACGGTTAGGGTTAGGGTGAGGGTTAGTGTTAGGGTTAGAGTACGGTTAGTGTTAGGGTTAGGGTTGAGTTTAGGGTTAGAATACGGGTTAGGGTTAGGGCTTGTGTTAGGGTTAGAGTACGGGGTAGGGTTAGTGTTAGGGTTAGGGTTATGGTTAAAGTTAGGTTACGAGTTAGGGTTAGAGTTAGGTTTAGGGTTAGAGTACGTGGTAGGGTTAGTGTTAGTGTTAGGGTTAGGGTTAATGTACGGGTTAGGCTTAGGTTTAGGTTTAGGGTTAGGTTACAGGTTAGGGTTAGGTTTAGGGTACAGGATAGGGTTTGCATACGGTTTAAGTTTAGGGTTAGGGTTAGGTTTAGGTTATGGTTTATGGTTAGGGTATGGGTTAGCGTTAGGTTTAGGGTGCCTGTTATGGTTAGGGTTAATGTAAGGGTTAGGTTTAGGTTTAGGGTCAGGTTTAGGGTTATGGTTAGTGTTAGGGTACGGGTTAGGGTTAGGGTTGTGGTTAGGGTATGGGTTAGTTTTAGGGTTAGGGTACAGGTTAGCGTTACAGTTAACGTTAGGTTAGGGTTAGGGTATGGGTTAGGGTTAGGTTACGGTTAACGGTTATGCTTTGGGTTAGGGTTAGGGTTAAGTTTAGGGTGTGGGTTAGGGTTAGGGTTAGCATTAGGGTTAGAGTATGGGTTTGGATTAGTGTTAGGGTACCGGTTAGGTTTACCGTTTGGGTACGGGTTAGGGTAAGGTTTAGGGTTAGTGTTAGGTTTAGGGGTTAGGGTTAGCGTTAGGGTTAGGTATGGAGAGGGTTAGGGTACGGGTTAGGGTTAGGGATAGGTTAGGGTTAGGGTTAGTGTTAGGGTTACGGTACAGGTTAGGTTTAAGGTCCCGGTACGGGATAGGTTTATTGTACTTGTTAGGTCTAGGGTGAAGGTTAGGTTTAGTGTGCGGGTGAGGGTTAAGGTTAGGGGTAGGGTTAGGTTTAGTGTACGTGTTAAGTTTAGTGTTTGGGTACCGGTTAGGTTTACGTTTAGGGTTAGGGTATGGGTTAGGTTTACGGTTAGGGTAAGGGTTAGTGTTAGGGTGCGGGTTAGGGTTAGAGTACAGGTTAGGGTTAAGTTTAGGTTTAGGGTTAGGGTTAGAGTACGGGTTAGGGTTAGTGTTAGTGTTAGGGTTAGGGTTAGTGTACGGATAGCGTTAGGGTTAGGGTTAGGGTTAGGGTATGTGTTAGGGTTAGGTTTTGGGTACAGGATAGGGTTAGTGTACGGGTTAAGTTTAGGGTTAGTGTTAGGTTTAGGTTACGGGTTAGGGTTAGAGTACGGGTTAGGGTTAGGTTTAGTTGCAGGTTAGGGTTAGGGTACGGTTTAGGGTTAGGTTTAGGGTCAGGGTTAGGGTTAGGGATAGGGTTATGGTACGGGTTAGGGTTAGGGTTGGTGTTAGGGTACTGGATAGTTTTAGGGTTAGGGTACGGGTTAGGGTTACTGTTAATGTTAGGGTTATTGTTAGGCTATGGGTTAGGGTTAGGGGACGGGTAAGGGTTATGGTTAGGGTTAGGGTTAGGTTTAGGTTTAGGGTGCGGGTTAGGCTTAGGGTTAGGACTGGGTTAGCGCTAGGGTATGGGTTAGGGTTACTGTTAGGGTTTGAGTACGGGTTAGGGTTAGGTTTAGGGTACGGGATAGTGTTGGGTACGGGTTAGGTCAAGGGTTAGGGTGAGGTTTAGTGTATGGGTTAGGGTTAGGGTTAGGTTTAGGGTTAGGGTTATTGTTAGGGTATGGTTTAAATTTAGGGTACGGGTTAGTTTTAGGGTTAGGGTCAGGGTTAGGCTTAGGGTTAGGGCACGAGTTAGGGTTATGGTTAGGTTTAGGGTACGGGTTAGGTTTAGGGTTAGGGTTAGGGTGTGGTTAGGTTTAGGTTACGGGTTAGGGTTAGTGTTACGTTCAGGGTTAGGGTTAGGGTACGAGTTAGGGTTAGGGTTAGGGTACGTGTTAGGGTTAGGGTTATGTTACGGGTTAGGTTTACAGTACGGGTTAGGGTTAGGGTGAGGTTTAGGGTTAGGGTTAGAGTACGGTTAGGGTTAGGGTTAGGGTTAGGGTACGGGTTAGGTTTAGTGTTAGGGTTAGGGAAATGGTTAGGGTTAGGGTTAGGGTACGGGATAGGTTTAGGGTTAGGGTTAGTTTACGGGTTAGGGTTAGGTTTAGCTATAGAATAGGGTTAGCGTACAGGTTAAGTTTAGGGTTAGGGTTAGGGTTAGGTTTAGGTTACGGGTTAGTGTTAGGGTACGAGTTAGGGTTAGGGTAAGGGTTAGGGTACGGGTTAGGGTTAGGGTTGGGATCGGGTATGGGTAGTTTTAGGGTTAGGTTACGGGTTAGGGTTACATTTAAGATTAGGTTTAGGGTTAGGGTTAACTTAAGGGTGTGGGTTTGATTTAGGATTAGGGTTAGAGTATGGGTTTGGGTTATTGTTAGGGTACGGTTAGGGTTAGGGTTAGAGTACGGGCTAGGTTTAGTGTTAGGGTTAGTGTTAGGGTTAGGTTTAGGTTTAGGGTACGGGTTATGGTTAGGGTTAGGGTTAGTGTTAGAGTTCGGGGTAGGGTTAGTTTTAGGGTTAGGGTTAGGGTTAGACTACGGGTTTGGGTTAGAGGTAGGGTTACGTTTAGGGTTAGGGTACGGGTTAGGTTTACGGTTATGGTAAGGGTTAGTGTTAGGGTACGGTTTAGGTTTAGAGTACGGGTTAGGGTTAGCTTTAGGGTTAGGTTTAGGGTTAGAGGATGGGTTATGGTTAGTGTTAGGGTTAGGGTTAAGTTTAATGTACTGATAGGGTTAGCGTTAGCATTAGGGTTAGGGAACGGGTTAGGGTTAGGATTAGGGTCATGGTTAGGGTTAGGTTTAGGGTACAAAATAGGTTTAGGGTACGGGTTAGGGTTAGGGTTATGGTATGGGTTAGGGTTACAGTATGAGTTAGGGTTAGGTTGAGGGTTAGGGTTAGGGTTAGAGTACGGTTAGGGTAAGGGTTACGGTTAGAGTACGGGTTAGGGTTAGTGTTAGGGTTAGGTTTAGGGTTAGGGTACGGGGTATGGTTAGTGTTACTGTTAGGGTTAGGGTTAGGGTTAGGGTATGGTTTAGTCTTAGGGTACGTGTTAGTGTTAGGGTTAGGGTCAGGTTTAGAGTTAGGTTTAGGGTTAGGGTACGGAATAGGGTTAGGTTTAGGGTATGTGTTAGGGTTAGGTTTAGGGTTAGGGTACAGGTTAGGTTTAGGGTACGGGTTAGGGTTAGGGTTAGGGTCAGGTTTAGGGTTAGGGTTAGGGTACGAATTAGGTTTAGGTTTAGCGGACGGGTTAGGATTAGGGATAGGGTTATGGTACGGGTTAGCGTTAGGGTTGGGGTTATGTACGGATTATTTTTAGGGTTATGGTACGGGTTAGGGTTACGGTTAATGTTAGGGTTAGTGTTAGGTTATTGGTTAGGTTTAGGGTATGGGTAAGGGTTATGGTTAGGGTTACGGTTAGGTTTAGGTTTAGGGTGCGGGTTAGGCTAAGGGTTGGTTAGGGTTCGCGCTAGGGTATGGTTAGGGTTACTGTTAGGGTTTGGGTACGGGTTAGGGTTAGGGTTAGGGTTAGGTTACGAATTAGGGTTGGGTACGGGTTAGGTCAAGGGTTACGTTTAGGTTTAGGGTACAGGTTAGGTTTAGGGTTAGGGTAAGGGTTAGTGTTAGGGTACCAGTTAGGGTTAGTGTACGGGTTAGGGTTAGGTTTAGGGTTAGGGTTACGGTTAGAGTATGGGTTAGGTTTAGTTTTAGGGTTAGGGTTAGGTTTAGTGTACCGATAGGGTTAGGGTTAGGGTTAGGGTCCAGGTTGGGGTTAGGTTTAGGTGCGGGTTAGGGTTAGGGTACGGGTTAGGGTTAGGTTTAGGGTCAGGGTTAGGATTAGGTATATGGTTATGGTACGGGTTAGGGTTTGGGTTACGGTACGGGTTATTTTTAGGGTTATGGTAAGGTTTAGGGTTACGGTTAAGGTTAGGGTTAGTGTTAGGTTATGGGTTAGGGTTAGGGTACGGTTAAGGGTTATGGTTAGGGTTACGGTTAGGTTTAGGTTTAGGGTGCGGGTTAGGCTTAGGGTTAGGGTTAGGGTTAGCGCTAGTGTATGGGTTAGGGTTACTCGGAGGGTTTAGGTACGATTTAGGTTTAGGTTAGGGTACGGGATAGGTTTGGGTACGGGTTAGGACATGGGTTAGTGTTAGGTTTAGGGTACGGGTTAGGGTTACGGATAGGGTTAGGGTTAGGTTTAGGGTACGGGTTAGGGTTAGTGTGGGGTTAGGTTTAGGGTCAGTGTTAGGGTTAGAGTTCGAGTTAAGGTTAGGTTTAGGGTACAGTTAAGGGTTATGGTTAGCGTTAGGGTTAAGGTTAAGTTTAGGGTGCGGTTTAGGGTTACGGTTAGGGTTAGGGTTAGGGTTAGAGAACGGGTTTGTGTTAGTGTTATGGTATGGGTTAGGTTTACCGTTTGGGTACGGTTTAGGTAAGGGTTAGGTTTAGGGTTAGGGGTTAGGGTTAGAGTTAGTGTTAGGCTACGGGATAGGGTTAGAGTACGGGTTAGGGTTAGGTTTAAGGTTAGGGTTAGGTTTAGGGTTATAGTACGTGTTTGGGTTAGAGATAGGGTTAGGTTTAGGTTTAGAGAATGGGTTAGGGATAGTGTTAGGGTTAGGGTTAGTGTTAGGGTATGGGTTATGGTTAGCGTATGGGTAAGGGTTACGTTTAGGGTTAGGGTTAGTGTTAGAGTACGGGCTAGGGTTAGTGTTAGGGTTAGGGTTAGGGTTAGGGTTAGAGTGCGGATAGGGTTAGGGTTAGGGTTAGGGTACGGGTAGGGTTAGGTTTAGGGTACGGATAGGGTTAGTGTAGGGGTTAAGTTTAGTGTTAGGGTTAGGTTTAGGTTACGGGTTAGGGTTAGGGTATGGGTTAGGGTTATGTTTAGGTGAGGGTTAGGGTTAGGGTTAGGGATAGGCTACGGGTTAGGTTTAGGTTTAGGGTCAGGGTTAGCGTTAGGGTTAGGGTTAGGGTACGGGTTAGGTTTAGGGTACGAGCCAGGGTTAGGGTTAGGTTTAGGGTATGGGTTAGGGTTAGGGTTAGGGTTAGGGTTAGGGTTAGGTTTAGAGTACGGGGTAGGGTTAGTGTTAGGGTTAGGGTTAGGGTTAATGTACGGGTTAGGCTTAGGGTTAGATTTAGGATTAGGATACGGTTTAGGGTTAGGTTCAGTGTATGCGATAGGTTTAGCATAAGGGTTAACTTTAAGGTTAGGGTTAGGTTTATGTTATGGGTTAGGGTTAGGGTTAGGGTACAGGTTAGGGTTAGGTTAGTGTCTGGGTTAGGGTTAGGTTTAGGGTTAGTGTAAGGGTTAGGGTTAGGGGTAGGTTTAGGAATAGGGTTAGGGTTAGTGTCAGAGTACGGGTTAGGGTTAGGGTTGCGGTTAGGACACGGGTTAATTTTAGGGTTAGGGTACAGTTTAGGGTTATGGTTAACGTTAGGTTTAGGGTTAGGGTATGGGTTAGGGTTAGGTTACGGTTAAGGGTTATGGTTTCGGTTAGGGTTAGGGTTAAGTTTAAGGTGCGGGTTAGTTTTAGGGTTAGGGTTAGGGTTAGAGTACGGGATGGGGTTAGTGTTAGGGTACGGGTTAGGTTTACCATTTGGGTACGAGTTAGGGTAAGGATTAGGGTTAGGTTTATGGGTTAGGGTTAGAGTTAGGGTTAGGCTATGGGTAGGGTTAGCGTACGGGTTAGGTTTAGGGTTAGGTTTGGGGTACATGTTAGAGATAGGGTACGGGTTAGGGTTAGGTTTAGGTTTAGGGTTAGGGTTAGGGTATGGGTTAGGTTTAGGGTACGGGTTAGGGTTAGGGTTATGGTCAGGGTTAGTGTACGGGTTAGGGTTAGGGTTACAGTCAGGGTTAGGGTTAGGGTTAGGTTTAGGGTATGGTTTAGGGTTAGGGTTAGGTTTAGGATACAGTTTAGGTTAGGGTACGGGTTAGGTTTAGGGTCAGGTTTAGGGTTAGGGTAAGAGATAGGGTTAGGGTTAGGGTACGGGTCAGGGTTAGGGTTATGTTATGTGTTAGGGATACAGTATGGGTTAGCGTTAGGTTGAGGCTTAGGGTTAGGGTTAGTGTACGGTCAGGTTTACGGTTAGGGTTAGGGTTAGAGTACGGGGTAGGGTTAGTGTTAGGGTTAGGGTTAGGGTTAATGTACGTGTTAGGCTTAGGGTTAGGTTTAAGGTTAGGTTACGGGTTAGCGTTAGGTTACTGGTTAGGGTTAGGTTTAGGGTGCGGGTTAGGGTTACGGTTAGGGTTAGTGTACGGGTTAGGTTAAGTTGAGGGTCCGGGTTAGGGTTAGGGTTAGTGTTAGGGTATGGGTTAGGGTTAGGGTTGGGGTCAGGGTACAGGTTAGTTTTAGGGTTAGGGTACAGGTAATGGTTACGGTTAAAGTTAGGGTTAGGGTTAGGGTACGGGTTAGGGTTAGGTTTTGGGAACGGGATAGGGTTAGTGTATGGGTTAAGTTAGGGCTAGGGTTAGGTTTAGGAAACGGGTTAGGTTAGGGTACCGGTTAGGATTAGGTTTAGGTGCGGGTTAGGGTCAGGGTATAGGTTATGTTTAGGTTTTGGGTCAGGGATAGGGTTAGAAATAGGGTTATGGTACGGGTTAGGATTAGGGTTGGGGTTAGGGTACGGGTTAGTTTTAGGGTTAGGGTACGGGTTAGGGTTACGGTTAAGGTTAGGGTTAGTGCTAGGGTAAGGGTTAGGGATAGGGTACGGGATAAGGTTGGCTACGGGTTAGGTCAAGGGTTAGGGTGAGTTTTACGGTATGGGTTAGGGTTAGGGTTATGTTTAGGGTTAGGGTTAGGGTATGGGTTAGGTTTAGGGTACGGGTTAGGGTTATGGTTAGGGTCAGGGTTAGGGTTAGGGTTAGGTTTAGGGTTAGGGTTAGAGTACAGGGTAGGGTTAGTGTTAGGGTTAGGGTTAAGTTTAATGTACAGGTTAGGCTTAGGCTTAGGTTTAGGGTTATGTTACGGGTTAGGGTTAGGTTTAGGGTACGGGATAGGGTTAGCGTACGGGTTAAGTTTAGGGTTAGGGTACGGATTAGGGTTAGGTTTACGGTGCCGGTTAGGGTTAGGGTTAGGATTAGTGTACTGGTTAGGGTCATTTTTAGGGTCAGGGTTAGGGTTAGGGTTACTGTTAGGGTATGGGTTAGGGTTAGGGTTGGGGTTAGGGTACGGGTTAGTTTTAGGGTTAGGGTACGGGTTAGGGTTAGGGATACAGTTAGGGTTAGGGTTAGGGTGTGGGTTAGGGTTAGGGTACGGTTAAGGTTTATGGTTAGGCTTAGGGTTAGGGTTAAGTTTAGGGTGCGGTTTAGAATTAGGGTTAGGGTTAGGGTTAGAGTAAGGGTTTGGGTTAGTGTTAGGGTACAGGTTAGGTTTAGCATTTGGGTACGGGTTAGGGTATGGGTTAGGGTTAGGGGTTAGGGTTAGAGGTAGGGTTAGGATACGGGATAGGGTTAGAGTACGGGTTAGTATTAGGGTTAAAGTTAGGGTTAGGGTTAGGGTTATACTACGGGTTAGGGTTGGAGTGAGGTTTAGGGTACGGGTTAGGTTTAGGGTATGGGTTAGGTTTAGGGTTAGGTTCAGTGTTAGGGTTAGAGTTAGGGTACGATTTAGGGTAAGGGTTAGGTTTAGGGTACGGGTTAGGGTTAGGGTTATGGTACGTGTTAGTGTTACAGTACGGTTTAGTGTTAGGGTGAGGGTTAGTGTTAGGGTTAGTGTATGGTTAGGGTTAGGGTCAGGATTAGGGTTAGTGTACGAGTTAGGGTTAGGGTTAGGGTACGGGTTAGGTTTAGAGTACTGGTTAGTGTTAGTGTGAGGGTTAGGGTTAGGGTTAGAGTACGGTTAGGGATAGGGTTAGAGTACGTGTTAGGGTTAGTGTTAGTGTTAGGGTAAGGGTTAGGGTTAGGGTTAGGTTTAGAGTACGGGGTAGCGTTAATGTTACGGATAGGGTTAGGGTTAATGTACGGGTTACGCTTAGGGTTAGGTTTAGGGTTAGGATAAGAGTTAGGGTTAGGTTTAGTGTACAGGATAGGGTTAGCTTACAGGTTAAGTTTAGGGTTAGGGTTAGGTTTAGGTTACGGATTAGGGTTAGGGTTAGCGTTAGTGTAAGGGTTAGGGTTAGTTTTAGGTTCAGGTTTAGGGTTAGGGATAGGGTCATGGTACGGATTAGTGTTAGGTTTGGGGTAGGGTACGGGTTAGTTTTAGGGTTAGGGTATGGGTTATGGTTACGGTTAATGTTAGGGTTAGTGTTAGGGTAAGGGTTAGGGTTGGGGAACGGGTAACGGTTATAGTTAGGTTTAGGGTTAGATTAGGTTTAGGGTGCGGGTTAGGCTTAGGGTTAGAGTTAGGGTTAGCACCAGGGTATGGGTTAGGGTTAATGTTAGGGTTTGGGTACGGGTTAGGGTTAGGTTTAGGGTACGACATAGGGTTGGGTATGGGTTAGGTCAAGGGTTAGGTTTATGTTCAGGGTACGGGTTAGGTTTAGCATTAGGTTTAGGGTTAGGATAAGAGTTAGGGTTAGGTTTAGGGTACAGGATAGGGTTAGCGTATGGGTTAAGTTTAGGGTTAGGGTTAGGTTTAGGTTACGGGTTAGGGTTAGGGTACGGGTTAGGGTTAGGTTTAGGGTGTGGGTTAGGTTTAGGGTTATGGTTAGTGTAAGGCTTAGGGTTAGGTTTAGGGTCAGGGTTAGGGTTAGGGTTGGGGTTAGGGTATGGGTTAGTTTTAGTGTTAGGGTATGGGTTAGGTTTACGATTAAGGTTAGGGTTAGTGTTAGGGTATGAGTTAGGGTACGGGTAAGGATTATAGTTAGGGTAGGGTTAGGTTTAGGTTTAGGGTGCGGGTTAGGCTTAGGGTTAGGGTTAGGGTTAGCGCTAGGGTATGGGTTAGGGTTACTGTTAGGATTTGGGTAGGGGTTAGGGTTAGGGTTAGGGTACGGGATAGGGTTGGGTACACGTTAGGTCAAGGGTTAGGGTTAGGTTTAGGGTACGGGTAGGGTTAGGGTTACGTTTAGGGTTAGTGTTAGGGTATGGGTTAGGTTTAGGGTACGGGTTAAGGTTAGGGTTAGGGTCAGGTTTAGGGTTAGGGTTAGGTTATGAATTAGGTTTAGGGATAGGTTTAGGGTACGGGGTAGGGTTAGGGTTAAGGTGAGGGTTAGGGTTAGAGTACGGGGTAGGGTTAGGGTTAGGGTTAGCGTTTTTGTACGGGTTAGGCTTAGGTTTAGGTTAGGGTTAGGATACGGGTTAGGGTTAGGTTTAGGGTGAGGGTTGGGTTAGCGTTAGGGTTAGTGTAAGGGTTAGGGTTAGGTTTAGGGTCAGGGTTAGGGTTAGGTTTAGTTTTAGGGTACGGGTTAGGGTTAGGGTTGGGGTTAGGGTATGGGTTAGTTTTAGGTTTAGGTTACCGATTAGGGTTATGGTTAAGGTTAGGGTTAGGGATAGGTTATGAGTTAGGGTTAAGTTACGGTTAAGGGTTATAGTTTGGGTTAGGGTTAGAGTTAAGTTTAGGGTGCGGGTTAGGGTTAGGGTTAGTGTTAGTGTACGGGTTAGGGATAGCGTACGGGTTAGGGTTAGGTTTAGGGTTAGGGTTAGGGTTAGGGTTAGGGTTAAAGTACGTGGTAGGGTTATTGTTAGGGTTAGGGTTAATGTAAGGGTTAGGCTTAGGGATGGCTTTAGGGTACGTGTTAG
Organism: Urocyon cinereoargenteus; assembly: GCA_032313775.1. NCBI lineage: Eukaryota > Metazoa > Chordata > Mammalia > Carnivora > Canidae > Urocyon > Urocyon cinereoargenteus. The sequence continues at coordinate 106,566 of JAVLSZ010000021.1, forward strand.
GGTTAGGTTCAGGGTACGGGATAGGGTTAGCGTACAGGTTAAGTTTAGGGTTAGGGTTAGGTTTAGGTTACGGGTTAGGTTTAGTGTACGGGTTAGGGTTAGGTTTAGGGTTAGGGTTAGGGTTAGGGTTAGGGTTAAAGTACGGGGTAGGGTTAGTGTTAGGGTTAGGGTTTGAGTTAACGTACGGTTTAAGCTTAGGTTTAGATTCAGGATTAGGATACGGTTTAGGGTTAGGTTTAGGGTACGCGATAGGGTTAGCATACGGGTTAACTTTAGGGTTAGGGTTAGGTTTATGTTATGGGTTAGGGTTCGGGTAGGGGTTAGGTTTAGGTTAGGTTCCGGGTTAGGGTTAGGGTTAGGGTTAGTGTAAGGGTTAGGGTTAGGTTTCGGGTCAGGGTTAAGGTTAGGGTTAGTGTTAGAGTACGGGTTAGGGTTAGGTTTGTGGTTAGGACACGGGTTAGGTTGAGGGTTAGGGTACAGGTTAGGGTTATGTTTAAGTTTAAGGTTAGGGTTAGGGTATGGGTTAGGGTTAGGTTACGGTTAAGGGTTATGGTTTGGGATAGGGTTAGGGTTAAGTTTAAGGTGCGGGTTAGGTTTAGGGTTAGGGTTAGGGTTAGAGTACGGGATGGGGTTAGTGTTAGGGTACGGGTTAGGTTTACCATTTGGGTACGGGTTAGGGTAAGGGTTAGGGTTAGGGTTAGGTGTTAGGATTAGAGTTAGGGTTAGGCTACGGTTAGGGTTAGGGTACGCGTTAGGTGTAGGGTTAGGGTTAGGGTTAGGGTTAGGGTACGTGTTAGGGATAGGGTACGGGTTAGGGTTAGGTTAAGGGTTAGGGTGAGGGTATGGGTAAGGTTTAGGGTACAGGTTAGGGTTAGGGTTACGATGAGGGTTAGGGTACGGGTTAGGGTTAGGTTTACGGTCAGGGTTAGGGTTAGGGTTAGGTTTAGGATACGGTTTGTTAGGGTATGGGTTAGGTTTAGGGTCAGGTTTAGGGTTAGGGTACGAGATAGGGTTAGGGTTAGGGTACGGGTTAGGGTTAGTGTTATGTTATGTGTTAGGGATACAGTATGGGTTAGCGTTAGGTTGAGGCTTAGGGTTAGGGTTAGAGTATGGTCAGGTTTAGGGTTAGGGTTAGGGTGAGAGTACGGGGTAGGGTTAGTGTTAGGGTTAGGGTTAGGGTTAATGTACGTGTTAGGCTTAGGGTTAGGTTTAAGGTTAGGTTACGGGTTAGCGTTAGGTTACTAGTTAGCGTTAGGTTTAGGGTGCGGGTTAGGGTTAGGTTTAGGGTTAGTGTACGGGTTAGGTTAAGTTGAGGGTCGGGGTTAGGGTTAGGGTTTGTGTTAGGGTATGGGTTAGGGTTAGGGTTGGGGTTAGGGTACGGGTTAGTTTAAGGGTTAGGGTACAGGTAATGGTTACGGTTAAAGTTAGGGTTAGGGTTAGGGTACAGGTTAGGGTTAGGTTTTGGGAACGGGATTGGATTAGTGTACGGGTTAAGTTAGGGTTAGGGTTAGGTTTAGGTTACGGGTTAGGTTAGGGTACGGGTTAGGATTAGGTTTAGGTGCCGGTTAGGGTCAGGTTATGGGTTATGTTTAGGTTTAGGGTCAGGGATAGGGTTAGAAATAGGGTTATGGTACGGGTTAGGGTTAGGGTTGGGGTTAGGGTACGGGTTAGTTTTAGGGTTAGGGTACGGGTTAGGGTTACGGTTAAGGTTAGGGTTAGTGCTAGGGTATGGGTTATGGTCAGGGTACGGGATAGGGTTGGCTACGGGTTAGGTCAAGGTTTAGGGTTACTTTTATGGTATGGGTTAGGGTTAGGGTTATGTTTAGGGTTAGGGTTAGGGTATGGGTTAGGTTTAGGGTACGGGTTAGGGTTATGGTTAGTGTCAGGGTTAGTGTTAGGGTTAGGGTACGAGTTAGGGTTAGGTTTAGGGTTAGGGTTAGAGTACGGGGTAGGGTTAGTGTTAGGGTTAGGGTTAAGTTTAATGTACAGGTTAGGCTTAGGGTTAGGTTTAGGGTTACGTTACGGGTTAGGGTTAGGTTTAGGGTACGGGATAGGATTAGCGTACGGGTTAAGTTTAGGGTTAGGTTTAGGTTTAGGTTATGGGTTAGGGTTAGGGTACAGATTAGGGTTAGGTCTACGGTGCCGGTTAGGGTTAGGATTAGGATTAGTGTACTGGTTAGGGTCATTTTTAGGGTCAGGGTTAGGGTTAGGGTTACTGTTAGGGTATGGGTTAGGGTTAGGGTTGGGGTTAGGGTACGGGTTAGGGTTACGGTTACAGTTAGGGTTAGGGTGTGGGTTAGGGGTTAGGGTACGGTTAAGGTTTATGGTTAGGCTTAGGGTTAGGGTTAAGTTTAGGGTGCGGTTTAGGGTTAGAGTTAGAGTTAGGGTTATAGTACGGGTTTGGGTTAGTGTTAGGGTACGGGTTAGGTTTACCGTTTGGGTATGCGTTAGGGTATGGTTTAGGGTTAGGGGTTAGGGTTAGAGTTAGGGTTAGGCTACGGGATAGGGTTAGAGTACGGGTTAGTATTAGGGTTAAAGTTAGGGTTAGGGTTAGGGTTATAGTACGGGTTAGGGTTAGAGTTAGGGTTAGGTTACGGGTTAGGTTTAGGGTACGGGTTAGGTTTAGGGTTAGGTTCAGTGTTAGGGTTAGAGTTAGGGTACAATTAGGGTAAGGGTTAGGTTTAGGGTATGGGTTAAGGTTAGGGTTACGGTTAGGGTACGGGTTAGGATTAGGGTTATGGTACGTGTTAGGGTTACAGTACAGGTTAGTGTTAGGGTGAGGGTTAGGGTTAGGGTTAGAGTACGGTTAGGGTTAGGGTCAGGGCTAGGGTTAGTGTACGAGTTAGGGTTAGGGTTAGGGTACGGTTTAGGTTTAGGGTTATGGTACGGGTTAGGTTTACAGTACTGGTTAGTGTTAGGGTGAGGGTTAGGGTTAGGGTACGGTTAGGGTTAGGGTTAGAGTACGTCTTAGGGTTAGTGTTAGGGTTAGGGTTAGGGTTAAGGTTAGGGTTAGGTTTAGAGTACGGGTTAGGGTTAGTGTTAGGGTTAGTGTTAGGGTTAATGTACGGGTTAAGCTTAGGGTTAGGTTTAGGGTTAGGATAAGAGTTAGGTTTAGGTTTAGGGTACAGGATAGGGTTAGCGTACGGGTTAATTTTAGTGTTAGGATTAGGTTTAGGTTACCGGTTAGGGTTAGGGTCCGGTTTAGGGTTAGGTTTAGGGTGCGGGTTAGGGTTAGTGTTAGTGTAAGGGTTAGGGTTAGGTTTAGGGTCAGTGTTAGGGTTAGGGATAGGGTCATGGTACGGATTAGTGTTAGGTTTGGGGTTAGGATACGGGTTAGTTTTAGGGTTAGGGTACGGGTTATGTTTACAGTTAAAGTTAGGCTTAGTGTTAGGGTAAGGTTTAGGGTTAAGGTACGGGTAAGTGTTATGGTTAGGTTTAGGGTTACATTAGGTTTAGGGTGCGGGTTAGGCTTAGGGTTAGAGTTAGGGTTAGCGCCAGGGTATGGGTTAGTGTTACTGCTAGGGTTTGGGTACGGGTTAGGGTTAGGGTTAGGTATGGTACGATATAGGGTTGGGTACGGGTTAGGTCAAGGGTTAGGGTTAGGTTTAGGGTACGAGTTAGGTTTAGGGTTAGGTTTAGGGTTAGGATAAGAGTTAGGGTTAGGTGTAGGGTACAGGATAGGGTTAGCGTATGGGTTAAGTTTAGGGTTAGGGTTAGGTTTAGGTTACGGGTTAGGGTTAGGGTACGGATTAGGGTTAGTTTTAGGGTGCAGGTTAGGTTTAGGGTTATGATTAGTGTAAGGGTTAGGGTTAGGTTTAGGGTCAGGTTTAGGGTTAGGGTTAGTGTTAGGGTACGGGTTAGTTTTAGGGTTAGGGTACGGGTTACGTTTAGGCTTAGGGTTAGGGTTAGGTTTAGAGTACGGGTTAGTGTTAGTGTTAGGATAAGGGTTAGTGTACGGATAAGGTTAGGGTTAGGGTTAGGGTTAGGGTACGTGTTAGGGTTAGGTTTAGGTTACGGGATAGGGTTAGTGTACGGGTTAAGTTTAGGGTTAGGGTAGGATTAGGTTACGGGTTAGGGTTAGGGTACGGGTTAGGGTTAGGTTTAGGTGCAGGTTAGGGTTAGGGTACTGGTTAGGGTTAGGTTTAGGGTCAGGGGTAGGGTTAGGGATAGGGTCATGTTACGGGTTAGGGTTAGGTTTGGGGTTAGGGTATGGGTTAGTTTTAGGGTTAGGGTACTGGTTAGAGTTACGGTTAAAGTTAGGGTTAGTGTTAGGGTACGGTTTAGGGTTAGGGTACGGGTAAGGGTTATGGTTAGGGTTAGGGTTACGTTTAGGTTTAGGGTGCAGTTTAGGCTTAGGGTTAGGGTTAGGATTAGCGCTAGCGTATGGGTTAGGGTTACTGTTAGGTTTTGGGTCCGGGTTAGGGTTTGGTTTAGGGCACGAGATAGGGTTGGGTACGGGTTAGGTCAAGGGTTAGGGTTCGGCTAAGGGTACATGTTAGGGTTCGGGTTAGGATTAGGGTTAGGGTTAGGGTTAGGGTTAAGTTTGGGGTTAGGGTAAAGGTAATGGTACGGGTTAGGGTTAAGGTTCCTGTACGGGATAGTGTTAGTGTACGTGTTAGGTCTAGGGTTAGGGTTAGGTTTAGTGTGCAGGTTAGGGTTAGGGTTAGGGTACGTGTTAGTGTTAGGTTTTGGGTACGGGTTAGGGTTACGTTTATGGTTAGGGTACAGATTAGGTTTAGGGTTAGGGTAAGGGTTAATGTTAGTGCACGTGTTAGGGTTAGAGTAAAGTTTAGGGTTAGGTTTAGGGTTAGGGTTAGGTTTAGAGAACGGTTTAGGGTTAGTGTTAGGGTTAGCATTAGTGTTAGTGTGCGGATAGTTTTAGGATTAGGGTTAGGGTACGGGTTAGGGTTAGGTTTAGGGCATGGGATAGGGTTAGTGTACGGGTTAAGTTTAGGGTTAGGGTTAGGTTCAGGGCACGAGTTAGGGTTAGGCTTAGGGTACGGGTTAGGGTTAGGGTTATGTTACGGGTTAGGGTTACAGTACGGGTTAGGGTTAGGGTGAGGGTTAGGGTTATGTTTAGAGTATGGTTAGGGTTAGGGTTAGGTTTAGGGTTAGGGTTAGAGTACAGGTTAGGGTTAGTGTTAGGGTTAGGGAAAGGTTTAGGGTTAGGGTTAGGGTATGGGTTAGGTTTAGGGTTAGGGTTAGGGTTAGGTTACGGAATAGTTTTAGCGTACGGGTTAAGTTTAGGGTTAGGGTTAGGTTTAGGTTATGGGTTAGGGTTAGGGTTAGGGTTAGTGTAAGGGTTAGGGTTAGTTTTTGGGTCAGGTTTAGGTTTAGGGTTAGTGTTAGGGTATGGGTTAGGGTTAGGGTTGGGGTTAGGGTACGGGTTAGTTGTAGGGTTAGGGTACGTGTTTGGGTTACGGTTAAAGTTAGGGTTATGTTAGAGTGTGGGTTAGGGTTTGGGTACGGTTAAGGGTTATGGTTAGGTTTAGGTTTAGGATTATGTTTAGATTGCGGTTTAGGGTTAGGGTTAGGGTTAGGGTTAGGGTTAGGGTTAGGTTTAGAGTACGGGTTTGGGTTAGTGTTAGGGTATGGGTTAGGTTTACCTTTTGGGTAAGGGTTAGGGTAAGGGATAGGGTTAGTGTTAGGGTATGAGTTTGGGTTAGGGTTAGGCTTAGGGTACTGGTTAGGGTTAGGGTTAGGGTTAGGGTACGGGTTAGGTTTAGGTTACGAGTTAGGGTTAGTGTTAGGGTCAGGTTTAGGGTTAGGGAACGAGTTAGGGTTAGGGTTAGGGTACGGGTTAGGGTTAGGGTTATGTTACGGGTTAGGTTTACAGTACGGGTTAGGGTTAGGGTGAGGGTTAGGGTTAGAGTATGGTTTATGGTTAGTGTTAGTGTTACGGTTAGGGTTAGAGTACGGGTTAGTGTTAGTGTTAGGGTTAGGGTAAGGTTTAGGGTTAGGGTTAGGGTACGGTTTAGGGTTAGCGTTAGGGTTAGGGTTAGGGTTAGAGTACGGGGTAGGGTTAGTGTTAGGGTTAGGGTTAGGTTTAATGTACGGGTTAGGCTGAGGATTAGGGTTAGGTTTAGGTTACGGGTTATGGTTATGTTTAGGGTATGGGATAGTGTTAGCGTACGTGTTAAGTTTAGGCTTAGGTTTAGGTTTAGGTTACGGGATAGGGTTAGGGTACAGATTAGGGTTAGGTTTAGGGTGCCGGTTAGGGTTTGGGTTATGGTTAGTGAACTGGTTAGGGTTATTTTTAGGGTCAGGATTAGGGTTAGGGTTACTGTTAGTGTATGGGTTAGGGTTAGGGTGGGGTTTAGGGTACGGGTTAGTTTTAGGGTTAGGGTACGGGTTAGGGTTACGGTTAAAGTTAGGGTTAGGGTTAGGGTGTGGGTTAGGGTTAGGGTACGGTTAAGGGTTATGGTTAGGCTTAGGGTTAGGGTTAAGTTTAGGGTGCGGTTTAGGGTTAGGGTTAGGGTACGGGTTTGGGTTAGTGTTAGGGTACGTGTTAGGTTTACCATTTGGGTACGGGTTAGGGTAAGGGTTAGGGTTAGGGGTTAGGGTTAGAGTTAGGGTTAGGCTACGGGATAGGTTTAGAGTATGGGTTAGTATTAGGGTTAGGGTTAGGGTTAGGTTTAGGGTTATATTACGTGTTAGGGTTAGAGTTAGGGTTAGGGTACAGGTTAGGTTTAGGGTATGGGTTAGTTTTAGGGTTAGGGTCAGTGTTAGGGTTAGGGTAGGGTACGATTTAGGGTTAGGGTTAGGTTTAGGGTACGGGTTGGGTTAGGGTTAGGGTTAGGGTACGGGTTAGGTTTAGGGTACGGGTTAGGGTTAAGGTTATGGGATGTGTTAGGGTTACAGTACGGGTTAGAGTTAGGGTGAGGGTTAGTGTTAGGGTTAGAGTACGGTTAGGGTTAGGGTCAGGGTTAGGGATAGTGTACGAGTTAGGTTTAGGGTTAGGGTACAGCTTAGGGTTAGGTTTATGATACGGCTTAGTGTTACAGTGTGGGTTAGTGTTAGGCTGAGGGTTAGGGTTAGGGTTAGAGTAGTGTAAGGGTTAGGTTTAGAGTACGTGGTAGGGTTAGTGTTAGTGTTAGGGTTAAGGTTTATGTACGGGTTAGACTTAGGGTTAGGTTTAGGGTTAGGATAAGATTTAGGGTGAGGTTTAGGGTACGGGATAGGGTTAGCGTACGGGTTAAGTTTAGGGGTAGGGTAGGTTTAGGTTATGGGTTAGGGTTAGGGTACGGGATAGGGTTAGGTTTAGGGTCAGGGTTAGGGTTAGGGTTAGTGTTAGGGTACGGGTTAGTTTTAGGGTTAGGGTACGGGTTAGGTATAGGTTTAGGGTTAGGGTTAGGTTTAGAGTATGGGTTAGGGTTAGTGTTAGTGTTAGGGTTAGGGTTAGTGTACGGATAGGGTTAGGGTTAGGGTTAGGGTACGGGGTAGGGTTAGTGTACAGGTTAAGTTTAGGGTTAGGGTAGGATTAGGTTATGGGTTAGGGTTAGGGTACGGATTAGAGTTAGGTTTAGGTGCGGAATAGGGTTAGGGTATGGGTGAGGGTTAGGTTTAGGGTCAGGGTTAGGTTTAGGGATAGGGTCATGATACGGGTTACGGTTAGGGTTGGGGTTAGGGTATGGGTTAGTTTTAGGGTTAGGTTACGGGTTAGGGTTACGGTTAAATTTAGGGTTAGTGTAGTGTATGGGTTACGGTTACTGTTAGGGTTTGGGTACGGGTTAGGTTTAGGTTTAGGGTACGAGATAGGGTTGGGTACGGCTTAGGTCAAGGGTTAGGTTTCGGTTTAGGGTACGGGTTAGGGTTCGGGTTAGGTTTAGGGTTAGGATTCGTGTTAGGGTTAAGTTTAGAGTTAGGTTTAGGGTTACGGTACTGGTTAGGGTTAAGGTTCCAGTACGGGATAGGGTTAGTGTACGTGTTAGGTCTAGGGTTAGGGTTAGGTTTAGTGTGCGGTTAGGGTTAGGGTTAGGGTACGTGTTAGGGTTTAGGGTTAGGGTACGGGTTAGGGTTACATTTACGGTTAGGGTACGGGTTAGGTTTACGGTTAGGTTAAGGGTTAATTTTAGGGTATGGGTTAGTATTAGAGTAAGGGTTAGGGTTAAGTTTAGGGTTAGGGTTAGGGTTAGAGTACGGGTTAGTGTTAGTGTTAGGGTTAAGGTAAGGGTTAGGGTTAGGGTACGATTTAGGGTTAGGGTTCGGTTTAGGGTACGGGTTAGGTTTAGGGTTAGGGTTAGGGTACGGGTTAGGGTTACAGTACGGTTTAGTGTTAGGGTGAGGGTTAGGGTTAGGGTTAGAGTATGGTTTTGGGTTAGGGTCAGGGTTAGGGTTAGTGTCCGTGTTAGGGTTAGGGTTAGGGTACATGTTAGGTCTAGGGTTATGGTACGGGTTAGGGTTACAGTACGGGTGAGTGTTAGGGTGAGGGTTAGGGTTAGGGTAAGAGTACGGTTAGAGTTAGGGTTAGGGTTAGGGTTAGGTTTAGAGTACGGGTTAGGGTTAGTTTTAGGGTTAGGTTTAGGGTTAGGGTTAGGTTTAGAGTATGGTGTAGGGTTAGTGTTAGGGTCAGGGTTAATGTACAGGTTAGGCTTAGGGTTAGGTTTAGGGTTAGGATAAGAGTTAGGGTTAGGTTTAGGGTACGGGATACGGTTAGCATACGGGTTAAGTTTAGGCTTAGGGTTTAGGTTTAGGTTACTGGTTAGGGTTATGGTACGGGTTATGGTTAGGTTTAGGGTGCGGGTTAGGGTAGGGTTAGTGTAACGGTTAGGGTTAGATATAGGGTCAGGGTTAGGGTTAGGGTTAGTGTTAGGGTACGGGTTAGTTTTAGGTTTAGGGTCGGGTTAGGGTTAGGTTTAGGGTTAGGGTGAGGTTTAGAGTACAGGTTAGGGTTAGTGTTAGTGTTAGGGTAAGGGTTAGTGTACGGATAGGGTTAGGGTTAGGGTTAGGGTACGGGTTAGGGTTAGGTTTAGTGTACGGAATAGGGTTACTGTACGGGTTAAGATTAGGTTTAGGGTTAGGTTTAGGTTACGGATTAAGGTTAGGGTACGGGTTAGGGTTAGGTTTAGGTGCAGGTTAGGTTTAGGGTACGGTTTAGGGTTAGGTTTAGGGTCAGGGTTAGGGTTAGGGATAGGGTCATGGTACGGGTTAGGGTTAGGGTTGGGGTTAGGGTATGGGTTAGTTTTAGGGTTAGGGTACGGGTTAGGGTTACGGTTAAAGTTAGGGTTAGTGTTAGGGTATGGGTTAGCATTAGGGTATGGGTAAGGGTTAAGGTTAGGTTTAGGGTTACGTTTAGGTTTAGGGTGCGTGTTAGGCTTAGGGTTAAAGTTAGGGTTAGCGCTAGGGTATGGGTTAGGGTTACTGTTAGGGTTTGGGTACGGGTTAGGGTTAGGTTTAGGGTACGAGATACGGTTGGGTACGGGTTAGGTCAAGGGTTAGGGTTAGGTTTAGGGTACGGGTTAGGGTTAGGTTTAGGTTTAGGGTTAGGATAAGAGTTAGGGTTAGGTTTAGGGTACGGGATAGAGTTAGCGCACGGGTTAAGTTTAGGGTTAGGTTTAGGTTACGGTTTAGGGTTAGGTTTAGGTTACGGGTTAGGGATAGGTTTAGGGTGCGGGTTAGGGTTAGGGTTAGGGTTAGTGTAAGGGTTACGGTTAGGTTTAGCGTCAGGGTTAGGGTTAGGTTTAGTGTCATGGTACGTGTTAGTTTTAGGGTTAGGGTACGGGTTAGGGTTAGGTTTAGGGTTAGGGTTAGGTTTGGAGTACGGGTTAGGTTTACTGTTAGTGTTAGGGTTAGGGTGAGTGTATGGATAGGGTTAGGGTTAGGGTTAGGGTACGGGTTAGGCTTACGTTTATGTGTGGGTTAGGGTTAGGGTATGGGTTAGGGTTAGGTTAAGGTCAGGGTTATGGTTAGGTATAGGGTCATGCTATGGGTTAGGGTTAGGGATGGGGTTATGGTACGGGTTAGTTTTAGGGTTAGGGTATGGGTTAGGGTTACGGTTAAAGTTATGGTTAGTGTTAGGGTATGGTTTGGGGTTAGGGTGCGGGTTAGGATAGGGTTAGGTTTAGGGTTAGCTCGAGGTTACGTGTTAGGGTTACTGTTAGGGTTTGGGTACATGTTAGGGTTAGGTATAGGGTACGAGATAGGGTTGGGTACGGGTTAGGTCAAGGTTTAAGTTTAGGTTTAGGGTATGGGTTAGGGTTAGGTTTAGCTAAGGGTTAGGGATAGGGTATTAGTTAGGTTTAGGGTAGGGGTTAGGGTTAGGGTTAAGGTCAGGGTTAGGGTTAGGGTTAGGGTATGAGTTAGGGTTAAGTTTAGGGTTAGGTTTAGGGTACCGGTTAGGGATAGGGTTAGGTTTAGGATACGGTTTAGTTTAGGGTACGGGTTAGGGTTAGGGTCAGGTTTAGGCTTAGGGTACGAGTTCGGGTTAAGGTTAGGGTACGGGTTAGGGTTAGGTTTAGTGTACGGAATAGGGTTACTGTACGGGTTAAGATTAGGGTTAGGGTTAGGTTTAGGTTACGGATTAAGGTTAGGGTACGGGTTAGGGTTAGGTTTAGGTGCAGGTTAGGATTAGGGTACGGGTTAGGGTTAGGTTTAGGGTCAGGGTTAGGGTTAGGTATAGGGTCATGGTACGGTTTAGGGTTAGGGTTGGGGTTAGGGTATGGGTTAGTTTTAGGGTTAGGGTACGGGTTAGGGTTACGGTTAAAGTTAGGGTTAGTGTTAGGGTATGGGTTAGCGTTAGGGTATGGGTAAGGGTTAAGGTTAGGTTTAGGGTTACGTTTAGGTTTAGGGTGCGGGTTAGGCTTAGGGTTAAAGTTAGGGTTAGCGCTAGGGTATGGGTTAGGGTTACTGTTAGGGTTTGGGTACGGGTTAGGGTTAGGTTTAGGGTACGAGATACGGTTGGGTACGGGTTAGGTCAAGGGTTAGGGTTAGGTTTAGGGTACGGGTTAGGGTTAGGTTTAGGTTTAGGGTTAGGATAAGAGTTAGGGTTAGGTTTAGGGTACGGGATAGAGTTAGCGCACGGGTTAAGTTTAGGGTTAGGGTTAGGGTTAGGTTACGGTTTAGGGTTAGGTTTAGGTTACGGGTTAGGGTTAGGTTTAGGGTGCGGGTTAGGGTTAGGGTTAGGGTTAGTGTAAGGGTTACGGTTAGGTTTAGTGTCAGGGTTAGGGTTAGGGTTAGTTTTATGGTACGTGTTAGTTTTAGGGTTAGGGTACGGGTTAGGGTTAGGTTTAGGGTTAGTGTTAGGTTTAGAGTATGGGTAAGGTTTAGTGTTAGTGTTAGGGTTAGGGTGAGTGTACGAATAGAGTTAGGGTTAGGGTTAGGGTACGGGTTAGGCTTAGGTTTATGTGCGGGTTATTGTTAGGGTATGGGTTAGGGTTAGGTTAAGGTCAGGGTTATGGTTAGGGATAGGGTCATGCTACGGGTTAGGGTTAGGGATGCGGTTAGGGTACAGGTTAGTTTTAGGGATAGGGTACGGGTTAGGGTTACGGTTAAAGTTATGGTTAGTGTTAGGGTATGGGTTGGGGTTAGGGTATGGGTTAGGCTTAAGGGTACGTTTAGGGTTAGCTCTAGGTTACAGGTTAGGGTTACTGTTAGGGTTTGGGTACATGTTAGAGTTAGGTATAGGGTACAAGATAGGGTTGGGTACTGGTTAGGTCAAGGGTTAATTTAGGTTTAGGGTACGGGTTAGGGTTAGGGTTAGCTAAGGGTTAGGGATAGGGTATGGGTTAGGTTTAGGGTATGGGTTAGGGTTAGGGTTAGCTAAGGTTTAGGGATAGGGTTAGGGTTAGGTTTAGGGTACCGGTTAGGGATAGGGTTAGGTTTAGGATACGGTTTAGTTTAGGGTACGGGTTAGGGTTAGGTTCAGGTTTAGTGTTAAGGTACGAGTTAGGGTTAGGGTTAGGGTACGGGTTAGGGTTAGGGTTATGTTATGGGTTAGGGATACAGTATGGGTTAGGGTTAGGTTGAGGCTTAGGTTTAGGGTTAGAGTACGGTTAGTGTTAGGGTTAGGGTTAGGGTTAGGGTTAGATTACGGGTTAGGGTTAGTGTTAGGTTTAGGGAAAGGGTTAGGTTTAGGGTTAGGGCACGGGTTAGGGTTAGGGTTAGGGATAGAGTACGGGGTAGGGTGAGTGTTAGGGTTAGGGTTAGGGTTAATGTACGTGTTAGGCTTAGGGTTAGGTTTAGGGTTAGGTTACGGGTAGCGTTAGGGTACTGTTTAGGGTTAGGTTTAGGGTGCGGGTTAGGGTTAGGGTTAGGGTTAGTGTACGGGTTAGGGTTAGGTTGAATGTCAGGGTTAGGGTTAGGGTTAGTGTTAGGGTATGGGTTAGGGTTAGGGTTGGGGTTAGGGTACGCGTTAGTTTTCGGGTTAGGGTACAGGTTATGGTTACGCTTAAAGTTAGAGTTAGGGTTAGGGTACGGGTTAGGGTTAGGTTTAGGGAATGGGATAGGGTTAGTGTACGGGTTAAGTTTAGGGTTAGGGTTAGGTTTAGGTTACGGGTTAGGGTTAGGTAACGGGTTAGGATTAGGTTTAGGTGCGGATTAGGGTCAGGGTACGGGTCACGATTAGGTTTAGGGTCAGGGTTAGGTTTAGAAATAGGGTTAAGATACAGGTTAGGGTTAGGGTTGGGGTTAGGGTTCGGGTTAGTTTTAGGGTTTGGGTACAGGTTAGGGTTACAGTTAAGATTAGGGTTAGTGTAGGGTATGGGTTAGGGTTAGGGTACGGGTAAGGGTTATGTTTAGGGTTAGGGTTAGGTTTAGGTTTAGGGTGCGGTTTAGGCTTAGGGTTAGGTTTAGGGTTAGGGCTAGGGTATGGGTTAGGGTTAATGTTAGGTTTCGGGTACGGGTTAGGGTTAGGGTTATGTTACGGGTTAGGGATACAGTATGGGTTAGGGTTAGGTTGAGGCTTAGGTTTAGGGTTAGCGAACGGTTAAGGTTAGGGTTAGGGTTAGGGTTAGAGTACGTGTTAGGGTTAGTGTTAGGTTTAGGGAAAGGGTTAGGTTTAGGGTTAGGGCACGGGTTAGGGTTAGGGTTAGGGATAGAGTACGGGGTAGGGTGAGTGTTAGGGTTAGGGTTAGGGTTAATGTACGTGTTAGGCTTAGGGTTAGGTTTAGGTTTAGGTTACGGGTTAGCGTTAGGGTACTGTTTAGGGTTAGGTTTAGGGTGCGGGTTAGGGTTAGGGTTAGGGTTAGTGTACGGGTTAGGGTTAGGTTGAATGTCAGGGTTAGGCTTAGGGTTAGTGTTAGGGTATGGGTTATGGTTAAGGTTGGGATTAGGGTACGGGTTAGTTTTCAGGTTAGGGTACAGGTTATGGTTACGCTTAAATTTAGGGTTAGGGTTAGGGTACGGGTTACGGTTAGGTTTAGGGAATGGGATAGGGTTAGTGTACGGGTTAAGTTTAGGGTTAGGGTTAGGTTTAGGTTACGGGTTAGGGTTAGGTAACGGGTTAGGATTAGGTTTAGGTGCGGATTAGGGTCAGGGTACGGGTTACGATTAGGTTTAGGGTCAGGGTTAGGTTTAGAAATAGGGTTATGGTACAGGTTAGGGTTAGGGTTGGGGTTAGGGTACGGGTTAGTTTTAGGGTTTGGGTACAGGTTAGGGTTACGGTTAAGTTTAGGGTTAGTGTAGGGTATGGGTTAGGGTTAAGGTACGGGTAAGGGTTATGTTTAGGGTTAGGGTTAGGTTTAGGTTTAGGGTGCGGGTTAGGCTTAGGGTTAGGTTTAGTGTTAGGGCTAGGGTATGGGTTAGGTTTAATGTTAGGTTTTGGGTACGGGTTAGGGTTAGTGTTAGTGTACTGGTTAGGGTTAGGTTTAGGGTTAGGGTTAGGGTACGGTTTAGGGTTTGGTTTAGGGTTAGGTTTAGGGTCAGGGCTAGGGTTAGGGATAGGGTTATGGTACGGGTTATTGTTAGGTTTGGGGTTAGGGTACAGGTTAGTTTTAGGGTTAGGGTACGGGTCTGGGTTACGGTTAAGGTTAGGGTTATGTTTAGGGTTAGGGTTAGGGTATGGGTTAGGTGTATGGTACGGGTTAGGGTTAGGGTTAGGTTCAGGGTTAGGGTTAGGGTTAGGGTACAAGTTAGGGTTAGGGTTACATTTAGGGTACGGTTTAGGTTTAGTGTTAGGGTCAGGGTTAGGGTTAGGGTATGAGTTAGGGTTAGGGTTAGGGTATGGGTTAGGGTTAGGGTTATGTTACGAGTTAGGGTTACAGTACGGGTTAGGTTTAGGGTGAGGGTTAGGGTTAGGGTTAGAGTATGGTTAGGGTTAGGTTTAGAGTTAGAATATGGGTTAGGATTAGTGTTAGGGTTAGGGAAAGTGTTAGGGTTAGGGTTAGGGTACGGGGCAGAGTTAGGGTTAGGGTTAGGGTTAGGGTTAGGGTACGAGTTAGGGTTAGGTTTAGTGTATGGGCTAGTGTTAGCGTACGGGTTAAGATTAGGTTTAGTGTTAGGTTTAGGTTACGGGTTAGGTTTAGGGTACTGGTTAGGGTTAGGTTAAGGTGAGGGTTAGGGTTAGGGTTAGGGTACGGGTTAGTTTTAGGGTTGGGGTATGGGTCAGGGTTACTGTTAAGGTTAGGGTTAGGGTTAGGCTATGTGTTAGTGTTAGGGTACAGGTAAGGGTTATGGTTAGGATTAGGGTTAGGTTTAGGTTGAGGGTGCGGTTTAGGATTAGGGTGAGGTTTAGTGCTAAGCTAAGGGTTAGGGTTACGGTTAGGGTTTTGGTACGGGTTAGGGTTAGGTTTAGGTTACAGGATAGGGTTGGGTATGGGTTAGGTCAAGGGTTATGGTTAGGTTTAGCGTACGGTTTAGGGTTAGGGTTAGCGTCAGGGTTAGGGTTAGGGTTAGGGTACGGTTTAGGGTTAGGGTTAGGTTTAGGGTACAGTTTAGGGTACGGGTACGGGTTAGGGTTAGGTTTAGGGTACGGGTGAGGGTACGGGTTAGGGTTAGGTTTAGAGTACAGGGTAGGCTTAGTGTTAGGGTTAGGGTTAGGGTTAAATTTCGGGTTAGGCTTAAGGTTAGGTTACGGGTTAGAATACGGGTTAGGGTTAGGTTTAGGGTATGGGATAGGGTTAGCGTACGGGTTAAGTTTAGGTTTAGGGTTAGGTTTAGGTTACGGGTTAGGGTTAGGGTACGGGTTAGGGTTAGGTTTAGGGTGCGGGTTAGCGTTAGGGTTAGGATTAGTGTAAGGGTTAGGGTTAGTTTTAGGGTCAGGGTTAGGGTTAGGGATAGTGTTAGGGTACGGGTTAGGGTTAGGGATGGGGTTAGGGTACGGGTTAGTTTTAGGGTTGGGGTACGGGTCAGGGTTACTGTTAAGGTTAGGGTTAGGGTTAGGCTATGGGTTTGTGTTAGGGTACGGGTAAGGGTTATGGTTAGGGTTAGGGTTAGGTTTAGGTTGAGGGTGCGTTTTAGGGTTAGGGTTATGGTTAGTGCTAGGCTATGGGTTAGGGTTACGGTTAGGGTTTTGGTACGGTATAGGGTTAGGGTTAGGTTACAGGATAGGGTTGGGTATGGGTTAGGTCAAGGGATACGGTTAGGTTTAGCGTACGGTTTAGGGTTAGCGTCAGGGTTAGGGTTAGTGTTAGGGTACGAGTTAGGGTTAGGTTTAGGTTTAGGGTACGGTTTAGGGTTAGGGTTAGGGTTAGGGTACGGGTTAGGGTATGGGTTTGTGTTAGGGTTGGGTTTAGGGTACGGGTTAGTTTTAGGGTTAGGGTTAGGATTAGTGTAAGGGTTAGGGTTAGTTTTAGGGTCAGGGTTAGGGTTAGGGTTAGGTTTAGGGTTGGGGTTAGGGTACGGGTTAGTTTTAGGGTTAGGGTACGGCTTAGGGTTACGGTTAAGGTTAGGGTTAGGGTTAGGGTATGAGTTAGGGTTAGATTACGGTTAAGGGTTTTGGTTTGGTTAGGGTTCGGGTTAAGTTAGGGTGCGGGTCAGGGTTAGGTTTAGGTTTAGGGTTAGGGTTAGAACACGGGTTTGGGTTAGTGTTAGGGTACGGGTTAGATTTACTGTTTGCGTACGGGTTAGGGTAAGGGTTAGGGTTAGGGTTAGGGGTTAGGGTTAGAGTTAGGATTAGGCTACGGTAGGGTTAGGGTACGGGTTAGGTTTAGAGTTAGGGATCGGGTTAGGGTTAGTGTACGGTTTAGATTTAGGTTAAGGGTTAGGGTTAGTGTTAGGGTTACGATACGGGTTAGGGTTAAGGTTGGGGTATGGGATAGGGTTAGTGTACGTGTTAGGTCTAGGGTTAGGTTTAGGTTTAGTGTGCGGGTTAGGGTTAGGTTTAGGGTATGTGTTAGGGTTAGGGTTTGGGTACGGGTTGGCGTTACGTTTAGAGTTAGGGTACGTGTTAGGTTTAGGGTTAGGGTTAGGGTACGGTTTACGGTTAGGGTATGGGTTAGGGTTAGGTTTAGGTCAAGGTTAGCATTAGGGTTAGGGTACGGTTTAGGGTTACTGTATGGGTTAGGGTTATGGTTATGGTTAGGGTTAGGGTTAGCGTTATAGTACGGGTTAGGTTTAGATTTAGGGTTAGGTTTAGGGTTAGAGTACGGGTTAGGGTTAGTGTTAGGTTTCTGTTTAGGATTAGGGTTAGGGTTAGAGTATGGGTTAGGGTTAGTGTTGGTGTTAGGGTTAGGGTTAGGGTTGGTGTATGGATAGGGTTAAGGTTACGGTTAGGGTTAGGGTACTGGTTAGGGTTAGATTTAGGATACGGGATAGGATTAGCATACGGATTAAGTTTAGGGTTAGGGTTAGGTTTAGGTTACGGGTTAGGGTTAGGGAACGGGTTAAAGTTAGGTTTAGGTGCGGGTTAGGGTTAGGGTTTGGGTTAGGTTTAGGTTTAGGGTCAGGGTTAGGGTTAGGGATAGGGTTATGGTACGGGATAGGGTTAGGTTTGGGGTTAGGGTACAGGTTAGTTTTAGGGTTAGGGTACGGGTCAAGGTTACAGTTAAGGTTAGGGTTAGGGTTACGGTTAGGGTACAGGTAAGGGTTATGGTTAGGGTTAGGGTTAAGTTTAGGTTTAGGGTGCGGGTTAGGGTTTGGGTTAGGGTTAGGGCTAGGTTATGGGT
The DNA here is from genome assembly GCA_032313775.1 of Urocyon cinereoargenteus. Taxonomy (NCBI): domain Eukaryota; kingdom Metazoa; phylum Chordata; class Mammalia; order Carnivora; family Canidae; genus Urocyon; species Urocyon cinereoargenteus. Next base: position 123,605 of record JAVLSZ010000021.1, read on the forward strand.
TAGGGTTACTTTTAGGGTATGGTACGGGTTAGGTCAACGGCTAGGGTTAGGTTTAGGGTACGGGTTAAGGTTAGGGTTAGGTTTAGGGTTAGTGTTAGGGTATGGATTAGGCTTAGGGTACGGGTTAGGGTTAATGTTAGGGTATGGTTAAGGTTAGGGGTAGGGTACGAGTTAGGCTTAGGGTTAGGTTTAGGGTACGGGTTAGGGTTAGGATTAGGGTTAGAGTACGGGTTAGGTTTAGGGTACGGGTTACGGTTAGTGTTAGGGTCAGTGTTAGTGTTAGGTTTAGGGTACATGTTAGGTTTAGGTTTAGGGTATGGGTTAGGGTTAGTGTTATGGTACAGGTTAGAGTTATAATACGGGTTAGGGTTAGGGTGAGGGTTAGGTTTAGGGTTAGAGTACGGTTAGGGTTAGGGTTAGGGTTAGAGTACGGGTTAGGGTTAGTGTTAGGTTAGGTTTAGGGTTAGGGTTAGTGTACGGTTTAGGGTAATGGTTAGAGTTAGGGTTAGGTTTAGAGTGTGGGGTAGGGTTAGTGTTAGGGTTAGGGTTAGGGTTAATGAACGGGTTAGGCTTAGGTTTAGGTTTAGGGTTAGAATACGGGTTAGGGTTAGGTTCAGGGTACGGGATAGGGTTAGCGTACGGGTTAAGTTTAGGGTTAGGGTTAGGTTAAGGTTACTGGTTAGGGTTAGGGTACGGGTTACGGTTATGTTTAGGGTGCAGGTTACGGTTAGTGTTAGGATTAGTGTAAGGGTTAGGGTTAGTTTTAGGGTTAGGGTTAGGGTTAGGGTTAGAGTTAGGGACGGTTTAGGGTTAGGTTTGGGGTTAGGGTACGCGTTAGTGTTAGGTTTGGGGTTAGGGTACGGGTTTGTTTTAGGGTTAGGGTACAGGTTAGGGTTATGGTTAAGGTTAGGGTTAGGGTATAGGTTTGAGTTAGTTTACCATTCAGGGTTATGGTTTTGTTTAGGGTTTGGGTTAAGTTTAGGGTTAGGGTTAGGGTTAGGTTTAGGGTAAGGGTTAGGATTAGGGTTAGAGTACGGGTTTGGGTTACTGATAGGGTACGGGTTAGGTTTACCATTTGGGTACGGTTTAGGGAAGGGTTAGGTTTAGGGTTAGGGTTTAGGGTTATAGATAGGGTTAGGCTACGGGTAGGGTTAGGGTACGGGTTAGGGTTAAGGTTAGGGTCAAGGTTAGGGTTAGGGTTAGGGTACGATTTAGGGTTAGGGTTATGTTTAGGGTACGGGTTAGGGTTAGGATTAGGGTAAGGGTACGGGTTAGGTTTAGGGTTAGGGTTAGGGTACGGTTTAGGGATAGGGTACGGGTTAGGGTTAGGTCAGGGTTAGGTTTAGGGTTAGGGTTAGGGTATCCGTTAGGGTTACTGTACGGGTTAGGGTTATGGTTAGGTTTAGGGTTAGGGTTAGCGTTATAGTACGGGTTAGGGTTAGGGATAGGTTAGGTTTAGTGTTAGTGTATGGGTTAGGCTTAGAGTACGGGTTAGGGTTAAGGTTAGGGTCAAGGTTAGGGTTAGAGTACGGGTTAGGGTTAGGTTGAGGGTTAGGGTTAGGGTTAGAGTACGGGTTAGGGTTAGTGTTAGTGTTAGGGTTAGGGTTAGGGCTAGTGTACGGATAGGGTTAGGGTTAGGTATAGTGTACGGGTTAGGGTTAGGTTTAGGATACGGGATATGGTTAGTGTAGGGGTTAAGTTTAGGGTTATGCTTAGGTTTAGATGATGGGTTAGGGTTAGGGAACGGGTTAGGGTTAGGTTTAGGTGCGGGCTAGAGTTAGGGTTAGTGTTAGGGTTAGGGTTTGGTATAGGGTTACGTTTAGGGTCAGGATTAGGGTTAGGGATAGGGCTATGGTACGGGTTAGGGTTAGGTTTGGGGTTAGGGTACAGGTTAGTTTTAGGTTTAGGGTATGGGTCAGTGATACGGTTAAGGTTATGGTTAGGGTTTGGGTATGGGTTAGGGTTAGGGTAAGGGTAAGGGTTATGTTTAGGGTTAGGGTTAGGTTTCGGTTTAGGGTGTGGGTTAGGATTAGGGTTAGGGTTAGTGCTAGGTTATCATTTAGGGTTACTGTTAGGGTTTGGGTACGGTTTAGGGTTAGGTATAGGGGGATAGGGTTGGTAAGGGTTAGGTCAAGGGTTAGGGTTAGGTTTCGGGTACGGGTTAGGATTAGGGTTAGGTTAGGGTTAGTGTTAGTGTATGGGTTAGGCTTAGAGTACGGGTTAGGGTTAAGGTTAGGGTCAAGGTTAGGGTTAGGGTTAGCGTACGATTTAGGGTTAGGGTTAGGTTTAGGTTACGGGTTAGGGTTAGGATTAGGGTTAGGGTACGGGTTAGGATTAGGGTGCGGGTTACGGTTAGGGTTAGGGTCAGGCTTAGGGTTAGGGTTAGGGTACAAGTTAGGGTTAGGGTTAGGATACGGGTTAGAGTTAGGGTTATGGTATGGGTTAGGGTTACAGTACGGGTTAGGGTTAGGGTGAGGGTTAGGGTTAGAGTATGGTTAGGGTTAGGGTTAAGGTTAGGGTTAGAGTACGGGTTAGGGTTAGTTTTAGGTTAGGTTTAGGGTTAGGGTTAGTGTACGGGTTAGGGTTAGGTTCAGGGTACGGGATAGGGTTAGCGTACGGGTTAAGTTTAGGTTTAGGGTTAGGTTTAGGTTACGCGTTAGGGTTAGGGTATGGGCTAGGGTTAGGTTTAGGGTGCGGGTTAGGGTTAGGGTTAGGGTTAGTGTAAGGGTTAGGGTTATGTTATTGGTTAGGGTTAGGGTTAGGGTTAGTGTTAGGTTACGCGTTAGTGTTAGGGTTGGGGTTAGGGTACGGGTTAGTTTTAGGGTTAGGGTATTGGTTAGGGTTAAGGTTAAGGTTAGGTTTAGGTTTAGGGTATGGGTTAGGGTTAGGTTACGGTTAAGGGTTATGGTTTCGGTTAGGGTTCGGGTTTAGTTTAGGGTGCGGTTTCAGTTTAGGTTTAGCGTTAGTGTATGGGTTTGTGTTACTGTTAGGGTACGGGTTAGGTTTACCTTTTGGGTACGGGTTAGTGTAAGGGTTAGGGTTAGGGTTAGGGTTAGGGGTTAGGGTTAGAGTTAGGGTTAGGCTATGGGTAGAGTTAGGGTATGGGTTAGGGTACGGGTTAGGTTTCGGGTTAGGTTTAGTGTACGGGTTAGGCATAGGGTTAGATTTAGGGTTAGGGTTAGGGTTAGGGTTAGGGTTAGTGTTAGGGTTACGGTATGGATAGGGTTAAGATTCCGGTACGGGATAGGGTTAGTGTACGTGTTAGGTCTAGGGTTAGGGACAGGTTTAGTGTGCGGTTTAGGGTTAGGGTTAGGGTTAGGGTTAGGGTTAGGGTTAGGGTTAGGGTACGTGTTAGGGTTAGGGTTTGGGTACGAGTAAGGGTTACATTTAGGCTTAGGGTACGGTTTAGGTTTAGGGTTAGGGTAAGGGTTAGTGTTAGGGTATGGGTTAGGGTTACAGAATGGGTTAGGGGTAGGTTTAGAGTTAGGTTTAGGGTTAGAGTACGTGTTAGGGTTAGTGTTAGGGTTAGCGTTAGTGTTACTGTGCAGATAGGGTTAGGGTTAGGGTTATGGTATGGGTTAGGGATAAGTTTAGGGTACGGGATAGGGTTAGTGTACAGGATAAGTTTAGGTTTAGGGTTAGGTTTAGGGTACGAGTTAGGGTTAGGGATAGGGTACGGGTTAGGGTTAGGGTTATGTTACGGGCTAGGGTTAGAGTACGGGTTAGTGTTAGGGTGAGGGTTAGGGTTACGGTTAGATTACGGTTAGGGTTAGGGTTAGGGTTAGGTTTAGAGTACGGGTTATGGTTAGTGTTAGGCTTAGGTTTAGGGTTAGGGTTAGGGTTTGGGTTAGGATAGGTTTAGAGAACGGGGTACGGTTAGTGTTAGGTTTAGGGTTAGGGTTAATGTTCGGGTTTGGCTTAGGTTTAGGTTTAGGGTTAGGATAAGGTTTAGGGTTAGGTTTAGGGTACGGGATAGGGTTAGCGTACAGGTTAAGTTTAGGGTTAGGGTTAGGTTTAGGTTACGGGTTATGGTTAGGGTACGGGTTAGGGTTAGGTTTAGGGTGCGGGTTAGTGTTAGAGTTAGGTTTAGTGTAAGGGTAAAGGTTAGGTTTAGGGTGAGGGTTAGGGTTAGGGTTAGTTTTAGGGTACGGTTTAGGGTTAGGGTTGGGGTTAGGGTATGGGTTATTTTAGGGTTAGGGTACGGGTTAGGGTTATGGTTAAGTTTAGGTTTAGGTTTAGGGTATGGATTAGGGTTAGGTTACGGTTAAGGGTTATGGTTTGGATTAGGGTTAGGGTTAAGTTTAGGGTGAGGGTTAGGGTTAGGGTTAGGGTTAGGGTTAGAGTAAGGGTTTGGGTTACTGTTAGGGTATGGTTTAGGTTTACCATTTGGGTACGGGTTAGGGTAAGGTTTAGGTTTAGGGTTAGGTGTTAGGGGTAGGGTTAGGGTTAGGCTACGGGTAGGGTTAGGGTACGGGTTAGGGTTAGGGTTCGGGTTAGGGTTAGTGTACGTGTTAGGGTTAGGGTTAGGGTTAGGATTAGGGTACGGTTTAGGGTTAGGGTTGTGTTTAGGGTACGGGTTAGTTTTAGGGTTAGGTAACGTGTCAGGGTAACGGTTAAGTTTAGGGTTAGGGTTAGGGTATGGGTGAGTGTTAGGGTACGGATTAGTGTTAAGGTTAGGGTTCGGGTTAGGGTTAGTGTATGGGTTAGGGTTAGGTTTAGGGTTAGGGTTAGAGTTAGGGTATGGTTTAGGGTTAGGTTTAGGGTCAGGGTTAGCGTTAGGGACAGGGTTGTGGTACGGGTTAGGGTTAGGGTTGGGGTTAGGGTACGGGTTAGTTTTAGGGTTAGGGTACGGGTTAGGGTTACGGTTAAGGTTAGGGTTAGTGTAGGGTATGGGTTAGGGTCACGGTACGGGATAGGGTTGGCTACGGGTTAGGTCAAGGGTTAGGGTTAGTTTTAGGGTACGGTTTATGGTTAGGGTTAGGTTTAGGGTTAGGATTAGGGTATGGGTTAGGTTTAGGGTACGGGTTAGGGTTAGGGTTACGGTAAGGGTTAGGGTTAGTGTTAGGGAATGAGTTAGGATTAGGTTTACATTTAGGGTACAGTTTATGGTTAGTGTTAGGGTCAGGGTTATGGTTAGGGTACGAGTTAGGGTAGGGTTAGGGTACGGGTTAGGATTAGGGTTAGAGTACGGTTAGGGTTAGGGTTAGGGTTAGGGTTAGAGTACGGGTTAGGGTTAGTGTTAGGGTTAGGGAAAGTGTTAGGGTTAGGGTACGGGTTAGAGTTAGGGTTAGGGTTAGGGTTGGGATACGGGTTAGGGTTAGGTTTAGGGTACGGGCTAGGGTTAGCGTACGGGTCAAAATTAGGTTTAGGGTTAGGTTTAGGTTACGGGTTAGGGTTAGGTTACGGGTTAGGGTTAGGTTTAGGTGAGGGTTAGGGTTAGGGTTAGAGTACGTGTTTCTGTTACTGTTAGGGTATGGTTTAGGTTTACCATTTGGGTATGGGTTAGGGTAAGGTTTAGGTTTAGGGTTAGGTGTTAGGGGTAGGGTTAGGGTTAGGCTACGGGTAGGGTTAGGGTACGGGTTAGGGTTAGGGTTCGGGTTAGGGTTAGTGTACATGTTAGGGTTAGGGTTAGGGTTAGGATTAGGATATGGTTTAGGGTTAGGGTTGTGTTTAGGGTACGGGTTAGTTTTAGGGTTAGGTAACGTGTCAGGGTAATGGTTAGGTTTAGGGTTAGGGTTAGGGTATGGGTGAGTGTTAGGGTACGGATTAGTGTTAAGGTTAGAGTTCGGGTTAGGGTTAGTGTACGGGTTAGGGTTAGGTTTAGGGTTAGGGTTAGAGTTAGGGTATGGTTTAGGGTTAGGTTTAGGGTCAGGGTTAGCGTTAGGGACAGGGTTGTGGTACGGGTTAGGGTTAGGGTTGGGGTTAGGGTACGGGTTAGTTTTAGGGTTAGGGTACGGGTTAGGGTTACGGTTAAGGTTAGGGTTAGTGTAGGGTATGGGTTAGGGTTAGGGTACGGGTAAGGGCTATGGTTAGGGTTAGGGTTAAGTTTAGGTTTAGGGTGCGGTTTAGGCTTAGGGTTAGGGTTAGGGTTAGCACTAGGTTATGGGTTAGGGTTTACGTTAAGTTTTGGGTACGGGTTAGGGTTAGGGTTAGGGTACGGGATAGGGTTGGCTATGGGTTAGGTCAAGGGTTAGGGTTAGTTTTAGGGTACGGTTTATGGTTAGGGTTAGGTTTAGGGTTAGGATTAGGGTATGGGTTAGGTTTAGGGTACGGGTTAGGGTTAGGGTTACGGTAAGGGTTAGGGTTAGTGTTAGGGAATGAGTTAGGATTAGGTTTACATTTAGGGTACAGTTTATGGTTAGTGTTAGGGTCAGGGTTATGGTTAGGGTACGAGTTAGGGTAGAGTTAGAGTACGGGTTAGGGTTAGGGTTAGAGTACGGTTAGGGTTAGGGTTAGGGTTAGGGTTAGGGTTAGGGTTAGGGTTAGAGTACGGGTTAGGGTTAGTGTTAGGGTTAGGGAAAGGGTTAGGGTTAGGGTACGGGTTAGAGTTAGGGTTAGGGTTAGGGTTAGGATACGGGTTAGGGTTAGGTTTAGGGTACGGGCTAGAGTTAGCGTACGGGTCAAAATTAGGTTTAGGGTTAGGTTTAGGTTACGGGTTAGGGTTAGGTTACGGGTTAGGGTTAGGTTTAGGTGAGGGTTAGGGTTAGGGTTAGGGTTAGAGTACGGGTTTCTGTTACTGTTAGGGTATGGTTTAGGTTTACCATTTGGGTATGGGTTAGGGTAAGGTTTAGGTTTAGGGTTAGGTGTTAGGGGTAGAGTTAGGGTTAGGCTACGGGTAGGGTTAGGGTACGGGTTAGGGTTAGGGTTCGGGTTAGGGTTAGTGTACGTGTTAGGGTTAGGGTTAGGGTTAGGATTAGGATATGGTTTAGGGTTAGGGTTGTGTTTAGGGTACGGGTTAGTTTTAGGGTTAGGTAACGTGTCAGGGTAACGGTTAAGTTTAGGGTTAGGGTTAGGGTATGGGTGAGTGTTAGTGTACGGATTAGTGTTAAGGTTAGGGTTCGGGTTAGGGTTAGTGTATGGGTTAGGGTTAGGTTTAGGGTTAGGGTTAGAGTTAGGGTATGGTTTAGGGTTAGGTTTAGGGTCAGGGTTAGCGTTAGGGACAGGGTTGTGGTACGGGTTAGGGTTAGGGTTGGGGTTAGGGTACGGGTTAGTTTTAGGGTTAGGGTACGGGTTAGGGTTACGGTTAAGGTTAGGGTTAGTGTAGGGTATGGGTTAGGGTCACGGTACGGGATAGGGTTGGCTACGGGTTAGGTCAAGGGTTAGGGTTAGTTTTAGGGTACGGTTTATGGTTAGGGTTAGGTTTAGGGTTAGGATTAGGGTATGGGTTAGGTTTAGGGTACGGGTTAGGGTTAGGGTTACGGTAAGGGTTAGGGTTAGTGTTAGGGAATGAGTTAGGATTAGGTTTACATTTAGGGTACAGTTTATGGTTAGTGTTAGGGTCAGGGTTATGGTTAGGGTACGAGTTAGGGTAGGGTTAGGGTACGGGTTAGGATTAGGGTTAGAGTACGGTTAGGGTTAGGGTTAGGGTTAGGGTTAGAGTACGGGTTAGGGTTAGTGTTAGGGTTAGGGAAAGTGTTAGGGTTAGGGTACGGGTTAGAGTTAGGGTTAGGGTTAGGGTTGGGATACGGGTTAGGGTTAGGTTTAGGGTACGGGCTAGGGTTAGCGTACGGGTCAAAATTAGGTTTAGGGTTAGGTTTAGGTTACGGGTTAGGGTTAGGTTACGGGTTAGGGTTAGGTTTAGGTGAGGGTTAGGGTTAGGGTTAGAGTACGTGTTTCTGTTACTGTTAGGGTATGGTTTAGGTTTACCATTTGGGTATGGGTTAGGGTAAGGTTTAGGTTTAGGGTTAGGTGTTAGGGGTAGGGTTAGGGTTAGGCTACGGGTAGGGTTAGGGTACGGGTTAGGGTTAGGGTTCGGGTTAGGGTTAGTGTACATGTTAGGGTTAGGGTTAGGGTTAGGATTAGGATATGGTTTAGGGTTAGGGTTGTGTTTAGGGTACGGGTTAGTTTTAGGGTTAGGTAACGTGTCAGGGTAATGGTTAGGTTTAGGGTTAGGGTTAGGGTATGGGTGAGTGTTAGGGTACGGATTAGTGTTAAGGTTAGGGTTCGGGTTAGGGTTAGTGTACGGGTTAGGGTTAGGTTTAGGGTTAGGGTTAGAGTTAGGGTATGGTTTAGGGTTAGGTTTAGGGTCAGGGTTAGCGTTAGGGACAGGGTTGTGGTACGGGTTAGGGTTAGGGTTGGGGTTAGGGTACGGGTTAGTTTTAGGGTTAGGGTACGGGTTAGGGTTACGGTTAAGGTTAGGGTTAGTGTAGGGTATGGGTTAGGGTTAGGGTACGGGTAAGGGCTATGGTTAGGGTTAGGGTTAAGTTTAGGTTTAGGGTGCGGTTTAGGCTTAGGGTTAGGGTTAGGGTTAGCACTAGGTTATGGGTTAGGGTTTACGTTAAGTTTTGGGTACGGGTTAGGGTTAGGGTTAGGGTACGGGATAGGGTTGGCTATGGGTTAGGTCAAGGGTTAGGGTTAGTTTTAGGGTACGGTTTATGGTTAGGGTTAGGTTTAGGGTTAGGATTAGGGTATGGGTTAGGTTTAGGGTACGGGTTAGGGTTAGGGTTACGGTAAGGGTTAGGGTTAGTGTTAGGGAACGAGTTAGGATTAGGTTTACATTTAGGGTACAGTTTATGGTTAGTGTTAGGGTCAGGGTTATGGTTAGGGTACGAGTTAGGGTAGAGTTAGAGTACGGGTTAGGGTTAGGGTTAGAGTACGGTTAGGGTTAGGGTTAGGGTTAGGGTTAGGGTTAGGGTTAGGGTTAGAGTACGGGTTAGGGTTAGTGTTAGGGTTAGGGAAAGGGTTAGGGTTAGGGTACGGGTTAGAGTTAGGGTTAGGGTTAGGGTTAGGATACGGGTTAGGGTTAGGTTTAGGGTACGGGCTAGAGTTAGCGTACGGGTCAAAATTAGGTTTAGGGTTAGGTTTAGGTTACGGGTTAGGGTTAGGTTACGGGTTAGGGTTAGGTTTAGGTGAGGGTTAGGGTTAGGGTTAGGGTTAGAGTACGGGTTTCTGTTACTGTTAGGGTATGGTTTAGGTTTACCATTTGGGTATGGGTTAGGGTAAGGTTTAGGTTTAGGGTTAGGTGTTAGGGGTAGAGTTAGGGTTAGGCTACGGGTAGGGTTAGGGTACGGGTTAGGGTTAGGGTTCGGGTTAGGGTTAGTGTACGTGTTAGGGTTAGGGTTAGGGTTAGGATTAGGATATGGTTTAGGGTTAGGGTTGTGTTTAGGGTACGGGTTAGTTTTAGGGTTAGGTAACGTGTCAGGGTAACGGTTAAGTTTAGGGTTAGGGTTAGGGTATGGGTGAGTGTTAGTGTACGGATTAGTGTTAAGGTTAGGGTTCGGGTTAGGGTTAGTGTATGGGTTAGGGTTAGGTTTAGGGTTAGGGTTAGAGTTAGGGTATGGTTTAGGGTTAGGTTTAGGGTCAGGGTTAGCGTTAGGGACAGGGTTGTGGTACGGGTTAGGGTTAGGGTTGGGGTTAGGGTACGGGTTAGTTTTAGGGTTAGGGTACGGGTTAGGGTTACGGTTAAGGTTAGGGTTAGTGTAGGGTATGGGTTAGGGTCACGGTACGGGATAGGGTTGGCTACGGGTTAGGTCAAGGGTTAGGGTTAGTTTTAGGGTACGGTTTATGGTTAGGGTTAGGTTTAGGGTTAGGATTAGGGTATGGGTTAGGTTTAGGGTACGGGTTAGGGTTAGGGTTACGGTAAGGGTTAGGGTTAGTGTTAGGGAATGAGTTAGGATTAGGTTTACATTTAGGGTACAGTTTATGGTTAGTGTTAGGGTCAGGGTTATGGTTAGGGTACGAGTTAGGGTAGGGTTAGGGTACGGGTTAGGATTAGGGTTAGAGTTCGGTTAGGGTTAGGGTTAGGGTTAGGGTTAGAGTACGGGTTAGGGTTAGTGTTAGGGTTAGGGAAAGTGTTAGGGTTAGGGTACGGGTTAGAGTTAGGGTTAGGGTTAGGGTTGGGATACGGGTTAGGGTTAGGTTTAGGGAACGGGCTAGGGTTAGCGTACAGGTCAAAATTAGGTTTAGGGTTAGGTTTAGGTTACGGGTTAGGGTTAGGTTACGGATTAGGGTTAGGTTTAGGTGAGGGTTAGGGTTAGGGTTAGAGTACGTGTTTCTGTTACTGTTAGGGTATGGTTTAGGTTTACCATTTGGGTATGGGTTAGGGTAAGGTTTAGGTTTAGGGTTAGGTGTTAGGGGTAGGGTTAGGGTTAGGCTACGGGTAGGGTTAGGGTACGGGTTAGGGTTAGGGTTCGGGTTAGGGTTAGTGTACGTGTTAGGGTTAGGGTTAGGGTTAGGATTAGGGTACGGTTTAGGGTTAGGGTTGTGTTTAGGGTACGGGTTAGTTTTAGGGTTAGGTAACGTGTCAGGGTAATGGTTAAGTTTAGGGTTAGGGTTAGGGTATGGGTGATTGTTAGGGTACGGATTAGTGTTAAGGTTAGGGTTCGGGTTAGGGTTAGTGTACGGGTTAGGGTTAGGTTTAGGGTTAGGTTTAGAGTTAGGGTATGGTTTAGGGTTAGGTTTAGGGTCAGGGTTAGCGTTAGGGACAGGGTTGTGGTACGGGTTAGGGTTAGGGTTGGGGTTAGGGTACGGGTTAGTTTTAGGGTTAGGGTACGGGTTAGGGTTACGGTTAAGGTTAGGGTTAGTGTAGGGTATGGGTTAGGGTTAGGGTACGGGTAAGGGCTATGGTTAGGGTTAGGGTTAAGTTTAGGTTTAGGGTGCGGTTTAGGCTTAGGGTTAGGGTTAGGGTTAGCACTAGGGTATGGGTTAGGGTTTATGTTAAGTTTTGGGTACGGGTTAGGGTTAGGGTTAGGGTACGGGATAGGGTTGGCTATGGGTTAGGTCAAGGGTTAGGGTTAGTTTTAGGGTACGGTTTATGGTTAGGGTTAGGTTTAGGGTTAGGATTAGGGTATGGGTTAGGTTTAGGGTACGGGTTAGGGTTAGGGTTACGGCAAGGGTTAGGGTTAGTGTTAGGGAACGAGTTAGGATTAGGTTTACATTTAGGGTACAGTTTATGGTTAGTGTTAGGGTCAGGGTTATGGTTAGGGTACGAGTTAGGGTAGAGTTAGAGTATGGGTTAGGGTTAGGGTTAGAGTACGGTTAGGGTTAGGGTTAGGGTTAGGGTTACGGTTAGGGTTAGAGTACGGGTTAGGGTTAGTGTTAGGGTTAGGGAAAGGGTTATGGTTAGGGTACGGGTTAGAGTTAGGGTTAGGGTTAGGGTTAGGATACGGGTTAGGGTTAGGTTTAGGGTACGGGCTAGGGTTAGCGTACGGGTCAAAATTAGGTTTAGGGTTAGGTTTAGGTTACGGGTTAGGGTTAGGTTACGGGTTAGGGTTAGGTTTAGGTGAGGGTTAGGGTTAGGGTTAGGGTTAGAGTACGGGTTTCTGTTACTGTTAGGGTATGGTTTAGGTTTACCATTTGGGTATGGGTTAGGGTAAGGTTTAGGTTTAGGGTTAGGTGTTAGGGGTAGAGTTAGGGTTAGGCTACGGGTAGGGTTAGGGTACGGGTTAGGGTTAGGGTTCGGGTTAGGGTTAGTGTACGGGTTAGGGTTAGGGTTAGGGTTAGGATTAGGATACGGTTTATGGTTAGGGTTGTGTTTAGGGTACGGGTTAGTTTTAGGGTTAGGTAACGTGTCAGGTTAACGGTTAAGTTTAGGGTTAGGGTTAGGGTATGGGTGAAATGTTAGTGTACGGATTAGTGTTAAGGTTAGGGTTCGGGTTAGGGTTAGTGTACCTGTTAGGGTTAGGTTTAGGTTTAGGGTTAGTGTTAGGGTATGGTTTAGGGTTAGGTTTAGGGTCAGGGTTAGCGTTAGGGATAGGGTTGTGGTACGGGTTAGGGTTAGGGTTGGGGTTAGGGTACGGGTTAGTTTTAGGGCTAGGGTACGGTTTAGGGTTACGGTTAAGGTTAGTGTTAGTGTAGGGTATGGGTTAGGGTTAGGGAACGGGTAAGGGTTATGGTTAGGGTTAGGGTTAGGTTTAGGTTTAGGGTGCGGTTTAGGCTTAGGGTTAGGGTTAGGGTTAGCACTAGGGTATGGGTTAGAGTTTATGTTAAGTTTTGGGTACGGGTTAGGATTAGGGTTAGGGTACGGGATAGGGTTGGCTACGGGTTAGGTCAAGGGTTAGGGTTAGTTTTAGGGTACGGTTTATGGTTAGGGTTAGGTTTAGGGTTAGGGTTAGGGTATGGGTTAGGTTTAGGGTACGGGTTAGGGTTAGGGTTACGGTAAGGATTAGGGTTAGTGTTAGGGAACGAGTTAGGGTTAGGGTTACGTTTAGGGTATGGTTTATGGTTAGTTGTAGGGTCAGGGTTATAGTTAGGGTACTAGTTAGGGTTAGGGTTACGGTACGGGTTAGGGTTAGGATTAGAGCACGGTTACGGTTAGGGTTAGGGTTAGATTTAGAGTACGGGTTAGGGTTAGTGTTAGGGTTAGGGAAAGGGTGTGGGTTAGGGTACGGGTTAGATTTAGGGTTAGGGTTAGGATACGGGTTAGGGTTAGGGTTAGGGTACGGGTTAGGGTTCGGTTTTGGGAACGGGATTGGATTAGTGTACGGGTTAAGTTAGGGTTAGGGTTAGGTTTAGGTTACGGGTTAGGTTAGGGTACGGGTTAGGATTAGGTTTAGGTGCCGGTTAGGGTCAGGTTATGGGTTATGTTTAGGTTTAGGGTCAGGGATAGGGTTAGAAATAGGGTTATGGTATGGGTTAGGGTTAGGGTTGGGGTTAGGGTACGGGTTAGTTTTAGGGTTAGGGTATGGGTTAGGGTTACGGTTAAGGTTAGGGTTAGTGCTAGGGTATGGGTTAGGGTCAGGGTATGGGATAGGGTTGGCTACGGGTTAGGTCAAGGGTTAGGGTTAGTTTTACGGTATGGGTTAGGGTTACGGTTATGTTTAGGGTTAGGGTTAGGTTATGGGTTAGGTTTAGGGTACGGGTTAGGGTTATGGTTAGTGTCAGGGTTAGGGTTAGGTTTAGGGTACGAGTTAGGGTTAGGTTTAGGGTTAGGGTTAGAGTACGGGGTAGGTTTAGTGTTAGGGTTAGGGTTAAGTTTCATGTACACGTTAGGCTTAGGATTAGGTTTAGGGTTAAGTTACGGGTTAGGGTTAGGTTTAGGGTACGGGATAGGGTTAGCGTACACGTTAAGTTTAGGGTTAGGTTTAGGTTTAGGTTACGGGTTAGGGTTAGGGTACGGATTAGGGTTAGTTTTACGGTGCCAGTTAGGGTTAGGATTAGGATTAGTGTACTGGTTAGGGTCATTTTTAGGTTCAGGGTTAGGGTTAGGGTTACTGTTAGGGTACGGGTTAGGGTTAGGGTTATGGCACATGTTAGGGTTACAGTACGGGTTAGTGTTACGGTGAGGGTTAGGTTTAGGGTTAGAGTACGGTTAGGGTTAGGGTCAGGGTTAGGTTTAGTGTACGAGTTAGGGTTAGGGTTAGGGTACGGGTTAGGTTTAGTGTTATGGTATGGGTTAGGTTTACAGTACTGGTTAGTGTTAGGGTGAGGGTTAGGGTTAGGGTTAGAGTACGGTTAGGGTTAGGGTTAGAGTACGGGTTAGGGTTAGTGTTAGGGTTATTGTTAGGGTTAATGTACGGGTTAGGCTTAGGGTTAGGTTTAGGGTTAGGATAAGAGTTAGGTTTAGGTTTAGGGTACAGGATAGGGTTAGCGTACGGGTTAAGTTTAGTGTTAGGATTAGGTTTAGGTTACGGGTTAGGGTTAGGGTCCGGTTTAGGGTTAGGTTTAGGGTGCGGGTTAGGGTTAGGGTTAGTGTAAGGGTTAGGGTTAGGTTTAGGGTCAGTGTTAGGGTTAGGGATAGGGTCATGGTACGGAGTAGTGTTAGGTTTGGGGTTAGGGTACGGGTTTGTTTTAGGGTTAGGGTACGGGTTATGTTTACAGTTAAAGTTAGGCTTAGTGTTAGGGTAAGGTTTAGGGTTAAGGTACGGGTAAGTGTTATGGTTAGGTTTAGGGTTACATTAGGTTTAGGGTGCGGGTTAGGCTTAGGGTTAGAGTTAGGGTTAGCGCCAGGGTATGGGTTAGGGTTACTGCTAGGGTTTGGGTACGGGTTAGGGTTAGGTTTATGGTACGATATAGGGTTGGGTACCGGTTAGGTCAAGGGTTAGGGTTAGTTTTAGGGTACGAGTTAGGTTTAGGGTTAGGTTTAGGGTTAGGATAAGAGTTAGGGTTAGGTTTAGGGTACAGGATAGGGTTAGCGTACGGGTTAAGTTTAGGGTTAGGGTTAGGTTTAGGTTACGGGTTAGGGTTAGGGTACGGGTTAGGGTTAGGTTTAGGGTGCAGGTTAGGGTTAGGGTTATGATTAGTGTAAGGGTTAGGGTTAGGTTTAGGGTCAGGTTTAGGGTTAGGGTTAGTGTTAGGGTATGGGTTATTTTTAGGGTTAGGGTAGGGGTTACGGTTAGGCTTAGGGTTAGGGTTAGTTTTAGAGCACGGGTTAGGGTTAGTGTTAGTGTTAGGATTAGGGTTAATGTACGGATAGGGTTAGGGTTAGGGTTAGGGTTAGGGTACGTGTTAGGGTTAGGTTTAGGGTACGGGATAGGGTTAGTGTACGGGTTAAGTTTAGGGTTAGGGTAGGATTAGGTTACGGGTTAGGGTTAGGGTACGGGTTAGGGTTAGGTTTAGGTGCGGGTTAGGGTTAGGGTACGGGTTAGGGTTAGGTTTAGGGTCAGGGGTAGGGTTAGGGATAGGGTCATGTTACGGGTTAGGGTTAGGTTTGAGGTTAGGGTACAGGTTAGTTTTAGGGTTAGGCTACTGGTTAGAGTTACGGTTAAAGTTAGGGTTAGTGTTAGGGTACGGTTTAGGGTTAGGGTACGGGTAAGGGTTATGGTTAGTGTTAGGGTTACGTTTAGGTTTAGGGTGCCGTTTAGGCTTAGGGTTAGGGTTAGGGTTAGCGCTAGCGTATGGGTTAGGGTTACTGTTAGGTTTTGGGTACGGGTTAGGGTTAGGTTTAGGGCATGAGATAGGGTTTGGTACGGGTTAGGTCAAGGGTTAGGGTTCTGCTAAGTGTAAATGTTAGGGTTCGGGTTAGGATTAGGGTTAGGGTTAGGGTTAGGGTTAAGTTTAGGGTTAGGTTTAGGGTAACGGTACGGGTTAGGGTTAAGGTTCCGGTACGGGATAGGTTTAGTGTACGTGTTAGGTCTAGGGTTAGGGTTAGGTTTAGTGTGCGGGTTAGGGTTAGGGTTAGGGTTAGGGTACGTGTTAGGGTTAGGGTTTGGGTACGGGTTAGGGTTACGTTTACAGTTAGGGTACAGGTTAGGTTTAGGGTTAGGGTAAGGGTTAATGTTAGTGCACGTGTTAGGGTTAGAGTAAGGTTTAGGGTTAGGTTTAGGGTTAGGGTTAGGGTTAGAGTACGGTTTAGGGTTAGTGTTAGGGTTAGCGTTAGTGTTAGTGTGCGGATAGTTTTAGGGTTAGGGTTAGGGTACGGGTTAGGGTTAGGTTTAGAGCATGGGATAGGGTTAGTGTACGGGTTAAGTTTAGGGTTAGGGTTAGGTTTAGGGCACGAGTTAGGGTTAGGGTTAGGGTATGGGTTAGGGTTAGGGTTATGTTACGGGTTAGGGTTACAGTAAGGGTTAGGGTTAGGTTGAGGGTTAGGGTTATGTTTAGAGTACGGTTAGGGTTAGGGTTAGGTTTAGGATTAGGGTTAGAGTACGGGTTAGGGGTAGTGTTAGGGTTAGGGAAAAGTTTAGGGTTAGGGTTAGGGTATGGGTTAGGTTTAGGGTTAGGTTTAGGGTTAGGTTACGGAATAGTTTTAGCGTACGGGTTAAGTTTAGGGTTAGGGTTAGGTTTAGGTTATGGGTTAGGGTTAGGGTTAGGGTTAGTGTAAGGGTTAGGGTTAGTTTTTGGGTCAGGTTTAGGGTTAGGGTTAGTGTTAGGGTATGGGTTAGGGTTAGGGTTGGGGTTAGGGTACGGGTTAGTTTTAGGGTTAGGGTACATGTTAGGGTTACGGTGAAAGTTAGGGTTATGTTAGAGTGTGGGTTAGGGTTTGGGTACGGTTAAGGGTTATGGTTAGGGTTAGGGTTAGGGTTATGTTTAGATTGCGGTTTAGGGTTAGGGTTAGGGTTAGGGTTAGGTTTAGAGTACGGGTTTGGGTTAGTGTTAGGGTATGGGTTAGGTTTACCTTTTGGGTAAGGGTTAGGGTAAGGGTTAGGGTTAGTGTTAGGGTACGAGTTTGGGTTAGGGTTAGGTTTAGGGTACTGGTTAGGGTTAGGGTTAGGGTTAGGGTACGGGTTAGGTTTAGTTTACCAGTTAGGGTTAGTGTTAGGGTCAGGGTTAGGGTTAGGGAACGAGTTAGGGTTAGGGTTAGGGTACGGGTTAGGGTTATGTTACGGGTTAGGTTTACAGTACGGGTTAGGGTTAGGGTGAGGGTTAGGGTTAGTGTACCATTTATGGTTAGTGTTAGGGTTAGGGTTAGGGTTAGAGTATGGGTTAGTGTTAGTGTTAGGGTTAGGGTAAGGTTTAGGGTTAGGGTTAGGGTACGGTTTAGGGTTAGCGTTACGGTTAGTGTTAGGGTTATAGTACGGGGTAGGGTTAGTGTTAGGGTTAGGGTTAGGTTTAATGTACGGGTTAGGCTGAGGATTAGGGTTAGGTTTAGGTTACGGGTTATGGTTATGTTTAGGGTACGGGATAGGGTTAGCGTACGTGTTAAGTTTAGGGTTAGGTTTAGGTTTAGGTTATGGGATAGGGTTAGAGTACGGATTAGGGTTAGGTTTAGGGTGCCGGTTAGGGTTTGGGTTAGGGTTAGTGAACTGGTTAGGGTTATTTTTAGGGTCAGGATTAGGGTTAGGGTTACTGTTAGTGTATGGGTTAGGGTTAGGGTGGGGTTTAGGGTACGGGTTAGTTTTAGGGTTAGGGTACGGGTTAGGGTTATGGTTAAAGTTAGGGTTAGGGTTAGGGTGTGGGTTAGGGTTAGGGTACGGTTAAGGGTTATGGTTAGGCTTAGGGTTAGGGTTAAGTTTAGGGTGCGGTTTAGGGTTAGGGTTAGGGTTAGGGTACGGGTTTGGGTTAGTGTTAGGGTACGTGTTAGGTTTACCGTTTGGGTACGGGTTAGGGTAAGGGTTAGGGTTAGGGGTTAGGGTTAGAGTTAGGGTTAGGCTACGGGATAGGTTTAGAGTATGGGTTAGTATTAGGGTTAGAGTTAGGGTTAGGGTACGGGTTAGGTTTAGGTTATGGGTTAGTTTTAGGGTTAGGGTCAGTGTTAGGATTAGGGTTAGGGTACGATTTAGGGTTAGGGTTAGGTTTAGGGTACGGGTTAGGGTTAGGGTTAGGGTTAGGGTACGTGTTAGGTTTAGGGTACGGGTTAGAGTTAAGGTTATGGGACGTGTTAGGGTTACAGTATGGGTTAGTGTTAGGGTGAGGGTTAGTGTTAGGGTTAGAGTACGGTTAGGGTTCGTGTACGAGTTAGGTTTAGGGTTAGGGTACGGCTTAGGGTCAGGTTTATGATACGGCTTAGTGTTACAGTATGGGTTAGTGTTAGGTTGAGGGTTAGGGTTAGGGTTAGATTAGTGTAAGGGTTAGGGTTAGAGTACGGGTTAGGGTTAGTGTTAGCGTTAGGGTTAGGGTTAGGGTTAGGTTTAGAGTACGGGGTAGGGTTAGTGTTAGTGTTAGGGTTAAGGTTTATGTACGGGTTAGACTTAGGGTTAGGTTTAGGGTTAGGATAAGAGTTAGGGTTAGGTTTAGGGTACGGGATAGGGTTAGCGTATGGGTTAAGTTTAGGGTTAGGGTAGGTTTAGGTTATGGGTTAGGTTTAGGGTATGGGTTAGGGTTAGGTTAGGGTGCGGGTTAGAGTTAGGGTTAGGGTTAGGGTAAGGGTTAGGGTTAGGTTTAGGGTCAGGGTTAGGTTTAGGGTTAGTGTTAGGGTACGGGTTAGTTTTAGGGTTAGGGTACGGGTTAGGTTTAGGTTTAGGGTTAGGGTTAGGTTTAGAGTACGGGTTAGGGTTAGTGTTAGTGTTAGGGTTAGGGTTAGTGTACGGATAGGGTTAGGGTTAGGGTTAGGGTTAGGTTTAGGGTACGGGTTAGGGTTAGGTTTACGGTACGGGGTAGGGTTAGTGTACAGGTTAAGTTTAGGTTTAGGGTAGGATTAGGTTACGGTTAGGGTTAGGGTACGGGTTAGGGCTAGGTTTAGGTGCGGGTTAGGGTTACGGTACGGGTTAGGGTTAGGGTGCGGGTTACGGTTAGGGTTAGGGTCAGGCTTAGGGTTAGGGTTAGGGTACAAGTTAGGGTTAGGGTTAGGATACGGGTTAGAGTTAGGGTTATGGTATGGGTTAGGGTTACAGTATGGGTTAGGGTTAGGGTGAGGGTTAGGGTTAGATTATGTTTAGGGTTAGGGTTAAGGTTAGGTTTAGAGTACGGGTTAGGGTTAGTTTTAGGTTAGATTTAGGGTTAGGGTTAGTGTACGGGTTAGGGTTAGGTTCAGGGTATGGGATAGGGTTAGCGTACGGGTTAAGTTTAGGTTTAGGGTTAGGTTTAGGCTACGCGTTAGGGTTAGGGTATGGGTTAGGGTTAGGTTTAGGGTGCGGGTTAGGGTTAGGGTTAGGGTTAGGGTTAGTGTAAGGGTTAGGGTTATGTTACGGGTTAGGGTTAGGGTTAGGGTTAGTGTTAGGTTACGCGTTAGTGTTAGGGTTGGGGTTAGGGTACGGGTTAGTTTTAGGGTTAGGGTATTGGTTAGGGTTATGGTTAACGTTAGGTTTAGGTTTAGGGTATGGGTTAGGGTTAGGTTACGGTTAAGGGTTATGGTTTCGGTTAGGGTTCGGGTTAAGTTTTGGTGCGGTTTCGGTTTAGGGTTAGGGTTAGTGTACGGGTTTGGGTTACTGTTAGGGTACGGGTTAGGTTTACCTTTTGGGTACGGGTTAGTGTAAGGGTTAGGGTTAGGGTTAGGGTTAGGGGTTAGGGTTAGAGTTAGGGTTAGGCTATGGGTAGAGTTAGGGTATGGGTTAGGGTACGGGTTAGGGTTCGGGTTAGGGTTAGTGTACGGGTTAGGCATAGGGTTAGATTTAGGGTTAGGGTTAGGGTTAGGGTTAGGGTTAGTGTTAGGGTTACGGTATGGATTAGGGTTAAGATTCCGGTACGGGATAGGGTTAGTGTACCTGTTAGGTCTAGGGTTAGGGATAGGTTTAGTGTGCGGTTTAGGGTTAGGGTTAGGGTTAGGGTTAGGGTTAGGGTACGTGTTAGGGTTAGGGTTTGGGTACGAGTAAGGGTTACATTTAGGCTTAGGGTACGGTTTAGGTTTAGGGTTAGGGTAAGGGTTAGTGTTAGGGTACGGGTTAGGGTTACAGAATGGGTTAGGCGTAGGTTTAGGGTTAGGTTTAGGGTTAGAGTACGTGTTAGGGTTAGTGTTAGGGTTAGCGTTAGTGTTACTGTGCAGATAGGGTTAGGGTTAGGGTTATGGTACGGGTTAGGGATAAGTTTAGGGTACGGGATAGGGTTAGTGTACGGGATAAGTTTAGGTTTAGGGTTAGGTTTAGGGTACGAGTTAGGGTTAGGGTTAGGGTACGGGTTAGGGTTAGGGTTATGTTACGGGCTAGGGTTACAGTACGGGTTAGTGTTAGGGTGAGGGTTAGGGTTACGGTTAGATTACGGTTAGGGTTAAGGTTAGGGTTAGGGTTAGAGTACGGGTTATGGTTAGTGTTAGGCTTAGGTTTAGGGTTAAGGTTAGGGTTTGGGTTAGGTTTAGGTTTAGAGAACGGGGTACGGTTAGTGTTAGGTTTAGGGTTAGGGTTAATGTACGGGTTTGGCTTAGGTTTAGGTTTAGGGTTAGGATAAGGTTTAGGGTTAGGTTTAGGGTACGGGATAGGGTTAGCGTACAGGTTAAGTTTAGGGTTAGGGTTAGGTTTAGGTTACGGGTTATGGTTAGGGTATGGGTTAGGGTTAGGTTAAGGGTGCGGGTTAGTGTTAGAGTTAGGTTCAGTGTAAGGGTAAAGGTTAGGCTTAGGGTGAGGGTTAGGGTTAGGGTTACTGTTAGGGTACGGTTTAGGGTTAGGGTTGGGGTTAGGGTACGGGTTATTTTAGGGTTAGGGTACGGGTTAGGGTTATGGTTAAGTTTAGGTTTAGGGTTAGGGTATGGATTAGGGTTAGGTTACGGTTAAGGGTTATGGTTTGGGTTAGGGTTAGGGTTAAGTTTAGGGTGAGGGTTAGGGTTAGGTTTAGGGTTAGAGTAAGGGTTTGGGTTACTGTTAGAGTATGGTTTAGGTTTACCATTTGGGTACGGGTTAGGGTAAGGTTTAGGTTTAGGGTTAGGGGTTAGGGGTAGTGTTAGGGTTAGGCTACGGGTAGGGTTAGGGTACGGGTTAGGGTTAGGGTTCGGGTTAGGGTTAGTGTACGGGTTAGGGTTAGGGTTAGGATTAGGGTACGGTTTAGGGTTAGGGTTGTGTTTAGGGTACGGGTTAGTTTTAGGGTTAGGTTACGTGTCAGGGTAACAGTTAAGGTTAGGGTTAGGGTTAGGGTATGGGTGAGTGTTAGGGTATGGATTAGTGTTAAGGTTAGGGTTCGGGTTAGGGTTAGTGTACGGGTTAGGGTTAGGTTTAGGGTTAGGGTTAGAGTTAGGGTATGGTTTAGGGTTAGGTTTAGGGTCAGGGTTAGCGTTAGGGATAGGGTTGTGGTACGGGTTAGGGTTAGGGTTGGGGTTAGGGTACGGGTTAGTTTTAGGGTTAGGGTACGGGTTAGGGTTACGGTTAAGGTTAGGGTTAGTGTAGGATATGGGTTAGGGTTAGGGTACGGGTAAGGGTTATGGTTAGGGTTAGGGTTAGGTTTAGGTTTAGGGTGCGGTTTAGGCTTAAGGTTAGGGTTAGGGTTAGCACTAGGGTATGGGTTAGGATTTATGTTAAGTTTTGGGTACGGGTTAGGGTTAGGGTTAGGGTACGGGATAGGGTAGGGTTAGGGTACGGGTTAAGGTTAGGGTTAGAGTACGGTTAGGGTTAGGGTTAGGGTTAGGGTTAGAGTACAGGTTAGGGTTAGTGTTAGCGTTAGGGAAAGGGTTAGGATTAGGGTACGGGTTAGAGTTAGGGTTAGGGTTAGGGTTAGGATACGGGTTAGGGTTAGGTTTAGGGTACGGGCTAGGGTTAGCGTACGGGTCAAAATTAGGTTTAGGGTTAGGTTTAGGTTACGGGTTAGGGTTAGGTTACGGGTTAGGGTTAGGTTTAGGTGAGGGTTAGGGTTAGGGTTAGAGTACGGGTTTCTGTTACTGTTAGGGTATGGTTTAGGTTTACCATTTGGGTATGGGTTAGGGTAAGGTTTACGTTTAGGGTTAGGTGTTAGGGGTAGGGTTAGTGTTAGGCTACGTGTAGGGTTAGGGTACGGGTTAGGGTTAGGGTTCGGGTTAGGGTTAGGGTACGTGTTAGGGTTAGGGTTAAGGTTAGGATTAGGATACGGTTTAGGGTTAGGGTTGTGTTTAGGGTACGGGTTAGTTTTAGGGTTAGGTAACGTGTCAGGGTAACGGTTAAGTTTAGGGTTAGGGTTAGGGTATGGGTGAGTGTTAGGGTACGGATTAGTGTTAAGGTTAGGGTTCGGGTTAGGGTTAGTGTACAGGTTACGGTTAGGTTTAGGGTTAGGGTTAGTGTTAGGGTATGGTTTAGGGTTAGGTTTAGGGTCAGGGTTAGCGTTAGGGATAGGGTTGTGGTACGGGTTAGGGTTAGGGTTGGGGTTAGGGTACGGGTTAGTTTTAGGGTTAGGGTACGTGTTAGGGTTACGGTTAAGGTTAGGGTTAGTGTAGGGTATGGGTTAGGGTTAGGTTACAGGTAAGGGTTATGGTTAGGGTTAGGGTTTGGTTTTTGTTTAGGGTGCGGTTTAGGCTTAGGGTTAGGGTTAGGGTTAGCACTAGGGTATGGGTTAGTGTTTATGTTAAGTTTTGGGTACGGGTTAGGGTTAGGGATAGGGTACGGGATAGGTTTGGCTACGGGTTAGGTCAAGGGTTAGGGTTAGTTTTAGGGTACGGTTTATGGTTAGGGTTAGGTTTAGGGTTAGGGTTAGGGTATGGGTTAGGTTTAGGGTACGGGTTAGGGTTAGGGTTACGGTAAGGATTAGGGTTAGTGTTAGGGAACGAGTTAGGGTTAAGGTTACGTTTAGGGTATGGTTTATGTTTAGTGTTAGGGTCAGGATTATGGTTAGGGTACCAGTTAGGGTTAGGGTTAGGGTATGGGTTAGGGTTAGGATTAGAGCACGGTTACGGTTAGGGTTAGGGTTAGGGTTAGAGTACGGGTTAGGGTTAGTGTTAGGGTTAGGGAAAGGGTTAGGGTTAGGGTACGGGTTAGAGTTAGGGTTAGGGTTAGGATACGGGTTAGGGTTAGGGTTAGGGTACGGGTTAGGGTTAGGTTTTGGGAACGGGATTGGATTAGTGTACGGGTTAAGTTAGGGTTAGGGTTAGGTTTAGGTTATGGGTTAGGTTAGGGTATGGGTTAGGATTAGGTTTAGGTGCCGGTTAGGGTCAGGTTATGGGTTATGTTTAGGTTTAGGGTCAGGGATAGGGTTAGAAATAGGGTTATGGTACGGGTTAGGGTTAGGGTTGGGGTTAGGGTACGGGTTAGTTTTAGGGTTAGGGTATGGGTTAGGGTTACAGTTAAGGTTAGGGTTAGTGCTAGGGTATGGGTTAGGGTCAGGGTACGGGATAGGGTTGGCTACGGGTTAGGTCAAGGGTTAGGGTTAGTTTTACGGTATGGGTTAGGGTTAGGGTTATGTTTAGGGTTAGGGTTAGGTTATGGGTTAGGTTTAGGGGACGGGTTAGGGTTATGGTTAGGGTCAGGGTTAGGGTTAGCTTTAGGGTACGAGTTAGGGTTAGGGTTAGGTTTAGGGTTAGGGTTAGAGTACGGGGTAGGTTTAGTGTTAGGGTTAGGGTTAAGTTTCATGTGCACGTTAGGCTTAGGATTAGGTTTAGGGTTACGTTACGGGTTAGGGTTAGGTTTAGGGTACGGGATAGGGTTAGCGCACGCGTTAAGTTTAGGGTTAGGTTTAGGTTTAGGTTACGGGTTAGGGTTAGGGTACGGATTAGGGTTAGTTTTACGGTGCCGATTAGGGTTAGGATTAGGATTAGTGTACTGGTTAGGGTCATTTTTAGGGTCAGGGTTAGGGTTAGAGTTACTGTTAGGGTACGGGTTAGGGTTAGGGTTATGTCACATGTTAGGGTTACAGTACGGGTTAGTGTTAGGGTGAGGGTTAGGGTTAGGGTTAGAGTACGGTTAGGGTTAGGGTCAGGGTTAGGGTTAGTGTACGAGTTAGGGTTAGGGTTAGGGTACGGGTTAGGTTTAGTGTTATGGTACGGGTTAGGTTTACAGTACTGGTTAGTGTTAGGGTGAGGGTTAGGTTTAGGGTTAGAGTACGGTTAGGGTTAGGGTTAGAGTACGGGTTAGGGTTAGTGTTAGGGTTAGGGTTAGGGTTAGGGTTAGGGTTAGGTTTAGAGTTCGGAGTAGGGTTAGTGTTAGGGTTAGAGTTAGGGTTAATGTACGGGTTAGGCTTAGGGTTAGGTTTAGGGTTAGGATAAGAGTTAGGTTTAGGTTCAGGGTACAGGATAGGGTTAGCGTACGGGTTAAGTTTAGTGTTAGGATTAGGTTTAGGTTACGGGTTAGGGTTAGGGTACGGGTTAGGGTTAGGTTTAGGGCGCGGGTTAGGGTTAGGGTTAGGGTTAGTGTAAGGGTTAGGGTTAGGTTTAGGGTCAGTGTTAGGGTTAGGGATAGGGTCATGGTACGGAGTAGTGTTAGGTTTGGGGTTAGGGTACGGGTTAGTTTTAGGATTAGGGTACGGGTTATGGTTACGGTTAAAGTTAGGTTTAGTGTTAGGGTAAGGGTTAGGGTTAAGGTACGGGTAAGTGTTATGGTTAGGTTTAGGGTTACATTAGGTTTAGGGTGCGGGTTAGGCTTAGGGTTAGAGTTAGGGTTAGCGCCAGGGTATGGGTTAGGGTTACTGCTAGGGTTTGGGTACGGGTTAGGGTTAGGTTTATGGTACGATATAGGGTTGGGTACCGGTTAGGTCAAGGGTTAAGGTTAGGTTTAGGGTACGAGTTAGGTTTAGGGTTAGGTTTAGGGTTAGGATAAGAGTTAGGGTTAGGTTTAGGGTACAGGATAGGGTTAGCGTACGGGTTAAGTTTAGGGTTAGGGTTAGGTTTAGGTTACGGGTTAGGGTTAGAGTACGGGTTAGGGTTAGGTTTAGGGTGCAGGTTAGGGTTAGGGTTATGATTAGTGTAAGGGTTAGGGTTAGGTTTAGGGTCAGGTTTAGGGTTAGGGTTAGTGTTAGGGTACGGGTTATTTTTAGGGTTAGGGTACGGGTTATGTTTAGGCTTAGGGTTAGGGTTAGGTTTAGAGTACGGTTTAGGGTTAGTGTTAGTGTTAGGTTTAGGGTTAATGTACGGATAGGTTTAGGGTTAGGGTCAGGGTTAGGGTACGTGTTAGGGTTAGGTTTAGGGTACGGGATAGGGTTAGTATACGGGTTAAGTTTAGCGTTAGGGTAGGATTAGGTTACGGGTTAGGGTTAGGGTACGGGTTAGGGTTAGGTTTAGGTGCGGGTTAGGGTTAGGGTACGGGTTAGGGTTAGGTTTAGGGTCAGGGGTAGGGTTAGGGATAGGGTCCTGTTACGGGTTAGGGTTAGGTTTGGGGTTAGGGTACGGGTTAGTTTTAGGATTAGGGTACTGGTTAGAGTTACGGTTAAAGTTAGGGTTAGTGTTAGGGTACGGTTTAGGGTTAGGGTACGGGTAAGGGTTATGGTTAGTGTTAGGGTTACGTTTAGGTTTAGGGTGCGGTTTAGGCTTAGGGTTAGGGTTAGGTTTAGCGCTAGCGTATGGGCAGGGTTACTGTTAGGTTTTGGGTACGGGTTAGGGTTAGGTTTAGGGCACGAGATAGGGTTGGGTACGGGTTAGGTCAAGGGTTAGGGTTCGGCTAAGGGTACATGTTAGGGTTCGGGTTAGGATTAGGGTTAGGGTTAGGGTTAGGGTTAGGGTTAAGTTTAGGGTTAGGTTTAGGGTAACGGTACGGGTTAGGGTTAAGGTTCCGGTACGGGATAGGGTTAGTGTATGTGTTAGGTCTAGGGTTAGGGTTAGGTTTAGTGTGCGGGTTAGGGTTAGGGTTAGGGTACGTGTTAGGGTTAGGGTTTGGGTACGGGTTAGGGTTATGTTTACGGTTAAGGTACAGGTTAGGTTTAGGGTTAGGGTAAGGGTTAATGTTAGTGCACGTGTTAGGGTTAGGTTTAGGGTTAGGGTTAGGGTTAGAGTACGGTTTAGGGTTAGTGTTAGGGTTAGCGTTAGTGTTAGTGTGCGGATAGTTTTAGGGTTAGGGTTAGGGTACGGGTTAGGGTTAGGTTTAGGGCATGGGATAGGGTTAGTGTACGGGTTAAGTTTAGGGTTAGGGTTAGGTTTAGGGCACGAGTTAGGGTTAGCGTTAGGGTATGGGTTAGGGTTAGGGTTATGTTACGGGTTAGGGGTACAGTACGGGTTAGGGTTAGGGTTAGGGTTATGGTTAGAGTACGGTTAGGGTTAGGGTTAGGTTTAGGTTTAGGGTTAGAGTACGGGTTAGGGTTAGTGTTAGGGTTAGGGAAAGGTTTAGGGTTAGGGTTAGGGTATGGGTGAGGTTTAGGGTTAGGTTTGGGTTAGGTTACGGAATAGTTTTAGCGTACGGGTTAAGTTTAGGGTTAGGGTTAGGTTTAGGTTATGGGTTAGGGTTAGGGTTAGGGTTAGTGTAAGGGTTAGGGTTAGTTTTTGGGTCAGGTTTAGGGTTAAGGTTAGTGTTAGGGTATGGGTTAGGGTTAGGGTTGGGGTTAGGGTACGGGTTAGTTTTAGGGTTAGGGTACATGTTAGGGTTACGGTGAAAGTTAGGGTTATGTTAGAGTGTGGGTTAGGGTTTGGGTACGGTTAAGGGTTATGGTTATGGTTAGGGTTAGGGTTATGTTTAGATTGCGGTTTAGGGTTAGGGTTAGGGTTAGGGTTAGGTTTAGAGTACGGGTTTGGGTTAGTGTTAGGGTATGGGTTAGGTTTACCTTTTGGGTAAGGGTTAGGGTAAGGGTTAGGGTTAGTGTTAGGGTACGAGTTTGGGTTAGGGTTAGGTTTAGGGTACTGGTTAGGGTTAGGGTTAGGGTTAGGGTACGGGTTAGGTTTAGTTACGAGTTAGGGTTAGTGTTAGGGTCAGGGTTAGGGTTAGGGAACGAGTTACGGTTAGGGTTAGGGTACAGGTTAGGGTTATGTTACGGGTTAGGTTTACAGTACGGGTTAGGGTTAGGGTGAGGGTTAGGGTTAGAGTACGGTTTATGGTTAGTGTTAGGGTTAGGGTTAGGGTTAGAGTACGGGTTAGTGTTAGTGTTAGGGTTAGATTAAGGTTTACAGTTAGGGTTAGGGTACGGTTTAGGGTTAGCGTTAGGGTTAGTGTTAGGGTTAGAGTACGGGGTAGGGTTAGTGTTAGGGTTAGGGTTAGGTTTAATGTACGGGTTAGGCTGAGGATTAGGGTTAGGTTTAGGTTACGGGTTATGGTTATGTTTAGGGTACGGGATAGGGTTAGCGTACGTGTTAAGTTTAGGGTTAGGTTTAGGTTTAGGTTACGGGATAGGGTTAGGGTACGGATTAGGGTTAGGTTTAGGGTGCCGGTTAGGGTTTGGGTTAGGGTTAGTGAACTGGTTAGGGTTATTTTTAGGGTCAGGATTAGGGTTAGGGTTACTGTTAGTGTATGGGTTAGGGTTAGGGTGGGGTTTAGGGTACGGGTTAGTTTTAGGGTTAGGGTACGGGTTAGGGTTACGGTTAAAGTTAGGGTTAGGGTTAGGGTGTGGGTTAGGGTTAGGGTACGGTTAAGGGTTATGGTTAGGCTTAGGGTTAGGGTTAAGTTCAGGGTGCGGTTTAGATTTAGGGTTAGTGTTAGGGTACGGGTTTGGGTTAGTGTTAGGGTACGTGTTAGGTTTACCGTTTGGGTACAGGTTAGGGTAAGGGTTAGGGTTAGGGGTTAGGGTTAGAGTTAGGGTTAGGCTACGGGATAGGTTTAGAGTACGGGTTAGTATTAGGGTTAGAGTTAGGGTTAGGGTACGGGTTAGGTTTTGGTTATGGGTTAGTTTTAGGGTTAGGGTCAGTGTTAGGGTTAGGGTTAGGGTACGATTTAGGGTTAGGGTTAGGTTTAGGGTACGGGTTAGGGTTAGGGTTAGGGTTAGGGTACGTGTTAGGTTTAGGGTACGGGTTAGAGTTAAGGTTATGGGACGTGTTAGGGTTACAGTATGGGTTAGTGTTAGGGTGAAGGTTAGTGGTAGGGTTAGAGTACGGTTAGGGTTAGGGTCAGGGTTAGGGTTAGTGTACGAGTTAGGTTTAGGGTTAGGGTACGGCTTAGGGTTAGGTTTATGATACGGCTTAGTGTTACAGTATGGGTTAGTTTTAGGCTGAGGGTTAGAGTTAGGGTTAGAATAGTGTAAGGGTTAGGGTTAGAGTACGGGTTAGGGTTAGTGTTAGCGTTAGGGTTAGGGTTAGGGTTAGGTTTAGAGTACGGGGTAGGGTTAGTGTTAGTGTTAGGGTTAAGGTTTATGTACGGGTTAGACTTAGGGTTAGGTTTAGGGTTAGGATAAGAGGGTTAGGTTTAGGGTACGGGATAGGGTTAGCGTACGGGTTAAGTTTAGGGTTAGGGTAGGTTTAGGTTATGGGTTAGGTTTAGGGTACGGGTTAGGGTTAGTTTAGGGTGCGGGTTAGAGTTAGGGTTAGGGTTAGGGTAAGGGTTAGGGTTAGGTTTAGGGTCAGGGTTAGGTTTAGGGTTAGTGTTAGGGTACGGGTTAGTTTTAGGGTTAGGGTACGGGTTAGGTTTAGGTTTAGGGTTAGGGTTAGGTTTAGAGTATGGGTTAGGGTTAGTGTTAGTGTTAGGGTTAGGGTTAGTGTACGGATAGGGTTAGGGTTAGGGTTAGGGTTAGGTTTAGGGTACGGGTTAGGGTTAGGTTTAGGGTACGGGGTAGGGTTAGTGTACAGGTTAAGTTTAGGGTTAGGGTAGGATTAGGTTACGGGTTAGGGTTAGGGTATGGGTTAGGGTTAGGTTTAGGTGCGGGTTAGGGTTACGGTACGGGTTAGGGTTAGGTTTAGGGTCAGGGTTAGGTTTAGAGATAGGGTCATGGTACGGATTACGGTTAGGGTTGGGGTTAGGGTATGGGTTAGTTTTAGGGTTAGGGTATGGGTTAGGGTTACGGTTAAAGTTAGAGTTAGTGTAGGGTATGGGTTAGGGTTATTGTTAGGGTTTGGGTACGGGTTAGGTTTAGGTTTAGGGTACGAGATAGGGTTGGGTACGGGTTAGGTCAAGTGTTAGGGTTCGGTTTAGGGTACGGGTTAGGGTTCGGGTTAGGTTTAGGGTTAGGGTTAGTGTTAGGGTTAAGTTTAGGATTAGGTTTAGGGTTACGGTACTGGTTAGGGTTAAGGTTCCGGTACGAGATAGTGTTAGTGTACGTGTTAGGTCTAGGGTTAGGGTTAGGTTTAGTGTGCGGGTTAGGGTTAGGGTTAGGGTACGTGTCAAGGTTAGGATTTGTGTACGGGTTAGGGTTACATTTACGGTTAGGGTACGGGTTAGGTTTAGGGTTAGGGTAAGGGTTAATTTTAGGGTACGGGTTAGGGTTAGAGTAAGGTTTAGGGTTAAGTTTAGGGTTAGGATTAGGGTTAGAGTACGGGTTAGTGTTAGTGTTAGGGTTAAGGTAAGGGTTAGGGTTAGGGTACGATTTAGGGTTGGGGTTCGGTTTAGGGTACGGGTTAGGTTTAGGGTTAGGGTTAGGGTACGGGTTAGGGTTACAGTACGGGTTAGTGTTAGGGTGAGGGTTAGGGTTAGGGTTAGAGTATGGTTTTGGGTTAGGGTCAGGGTTAGGGTTAGTGTACGTGTTAGGGTTAGGGTTAGGGTACATGTTAGGTCTAGGGTTATGGTACGGTTTAGGGTTACAGTACGGGTGAGTGTTAGGGTGAGGGTTAGGGTTAGGGTAAGAGTACAGTTAGGATTAGGGTAGGGTTAGGGTTAGAGTACGGGTTAGGGTTAGTTTTAGGGTTAGGGTTAGGGTTAGGGTTAGGTTTAGAGTACGGTGTAAGGTTAGTGTTAGGGTCAGGGTTAATGTACGGGTTAGTCTTAGGGTTAGGTTTAGGTTTAGGATAAGAGTTAGGGTTAGGTTTAGGGTACGGGATATGGTTAGCGTACGGGTTAAGTTTAGGGTTAGGGTTAGGTTTAGGTTACTGGTTAGGGTTACGGTACGGATTATGGTTAGGTTTAGGGTGCGGGTTACGGTTAGGGTTAGGGTTAGTGTTAGGGTACGGGTTAGTTTTAGGTTTAGGGTCGGGTTAGGGTTAGGTTTAGGGTTAGGGTGAGGTTTAGAGTACAGGTTAGGGTTAGTGTTAGTGTTAGGGTTAGGGTTTGTGTATGGATAGGGTTAGGGTTAGGGTTAGGGTACGGGTTAGGGTTAGGTTTATTGTAAGGAATAGGGTTACTGTACGGGTTACGATTAGGGTTAGGGTTAGGTTTAGGTTACGGTTTAAAGTTAGGGTACGGGTTAGGGTTAGGTTTAGGGTCAGGGTTAGGGTTAGGGATAGGGTCATGGTACGGGTTAGGGTTAGGGTTGGGGTTAGGGTATGGGTTAGTATTAGGGTTAGGGTACGGGTTAGGGTTACGGTTAAAGTTAGGGTTAGTGTTAGGGTACGGGTTACGGTTAGGTTTAGGGAATGGGATAGGGTTAGTGTACGGGTTAAGTTTAGGGTTAGGGTTAGGTTTAGGTTACGGGTTAGGGTTAGATAACAGGTTAGGATTAGGTTTAGGTGCGGATTAGGGTCAGGGTACGGGTTACGATTTGGTTTAGGGTCAGGGTTAGGTTTAGAAATAGGGTTATGGTACAGGTTAGGGTTAGGGTTGGGGTTAGGGTACGGGTTAGGGTTAGGTTTAGGTTTAGGGTTAGGATAGAGTTAGGGTTAGGTTTAGGGTATGGGATAGCGTTAGCGCACGGGTTAAGTTTAGGGTTAGGGTTAGGTTTAGGTTACGGTTTAGGGTTAGGTTTAGGTTACGGGTTAGGGTTAGGTTTAGGGTGCGGGTTAGGGTTAGGGTTAGGGTTAGTGTAAGGGTTAGCGTTAGGGTATGGGTAAGGGTTATGGTTATGGTTAGGGTTACGTTTAGGTTTAGGGTGCGGGTTAGGCTTAGGGTTAAAGTTAGGGTTAGTGCTAGGGTATGGGTTAGGGTTACTGTTAGGGTTTGGGTACGGGTTAGGGTTAGGTTTAGGGTACGAGATACGGTTGGGTACGGGTTAGGTCAAGGGTTAGGGTTAGGTTTAGGGTACGGGTTAGGGTTAGGTTTAGGTTTAGGGTTAGGATAAGAGTTAGGGTTAGGTTTAGGGTACGGGATAGAGTTAGCGCACGGGTTAAGTTTAGGGTTAGTTTTAGGTTACGGTTTAGGGTTAGGTTTAGGTTACGGGTTAGGGTTAGGTTTAGGGTGCGGGTTAGGGTTAGGGTTAAGGTTAGTGTAAGGGTTACGGTTAGGTTTAGCGTCAGGGTTAGGGTTAGGTTTAGTGTCATGGTACGTGTTAGTTTTAGGGTTAGGGTATGGGTTAGGGTTAGGTTTAGGGTTAGGGTTAGGTTTGGAGTACGGGTTAGGTTTACTGTTAGTGTTAGGGTTAGGGTGAGTGTATGGATAGGGTTAGGGTTAGGGTTAGGGTACGGGTTAGGCTTAGGTTTATGTGAGGGTTAGGGTTAGGGTATGGGTTAGGGTTAGGTTAAGGTCAGGGTTATGGTTAGGTATAGGGTCATGCTATGGGTTAGGGTTAGGGATGGGGTTATGGTACGGGTTAGTTTTAGGGTTAGGGTACGGGTTAGGGTTATGGTTAAAGTTATGGTTAGTGTTAGGGTATGGGTTGGGGTTAGGGTGCGGGTAGGATTAGGGTTAGGTTTAGAGTTACCTCGAGGTTACGTGTTAGGGTTACTGTTAGGGTTTGGGTACATGTTAGGGTTAGGTATAGGGTATGAGATAGGGTTGGGTACGGGTTAGGTCAAGGTTTAAGTTTAGGTTTAGGGTATGGGTTAGGGTTAGGTTTAGCTAAGGGTTAGGGATAGGGTATGAGTTAGGTTTAGGGTAGGGGTTAGGGTTAGGGTTAAGGTCAGGGTTAGGGTTAGGGTTAGGGTATGAGTTAGGGTTAAGTTTAGGGTTAGGTTTAGGGTACCGGTTAGGGATAGGGTTAGGTTTAGGATACGGTTTAGTTTAGGGTACGGGTTAGGGTTAGGGTCAGGTTTAGGCTTAGGGTACGAGTTAGGGTTAGGGTTAGGGTTTGGGTTAGGGTTAGGGTTATGTTACGGGTTAGGGATACAGTATGGGTTAGGGTTAATTTGAGGCTTAGTTTTAGGGTTAGAGTACGGTTAGGGTTAGGGTTAGAGTACGGGTTAGGTTTAGTGTTAGGTTTAGGGAAAGGGTTAGGTTTAGGGTTAGGGCACGGGTTAGGGTTAGGGTCAGGTTTAGGCTTAGGGTACGAGTTAGGGTTAGGGTTAGGGTACGGGTTAGGGTTAGGGTTATGTTACGGGTTAGGGATACAGTATGGGTTAGGGTTAATTTGAGGCTTAGTTTTAGGGTTAGAGTACGGTTAGGGTTAGGGTTAGAGGACGGGTTAGGTTTAGTGTTAGGTTTAGGGAAAGGGTTAGGTTTAGGGTTAGGGCACGGGTTAGGGTTAGGGTTAGGGATAGAGTACGGGGTAGGGTGAGTGTTAGGATTAGGGTTATGGTTAATGTACGTGTTACGCTTAGGGTTAGGTTTAGGTTTAGGTTACGGTTTAGCATTAGGGTACTGTTTAGGGTTAGGTTTAGGGTGTGGGTCAGGGTTAGGGTTAGGGTTAGTGTAAGGGTTAGCGTTAGGGTATGGGTAAGGTTTATGGTTAGGGTTAGGGTTACGTTTAGGTTTAGGGTGCGGGTTAGGCTTAGGGTTAAATTTAGGGTTAGTGCTAGGGTATGGGTTAGGATCACTGTTAGGGTTTGGGTACGGGTACGGGTTAGGTTTAGGGTACTAGATACGGTTGGGTACGGGTTAGGTCAAGGGTTAGGGTTAGGTTTAGGGTACGGGTTAGGGTTAGGTTTAGGTTTAGGGTTAGGATAAGAGTTAGGGTTAGGTTTAGGGTACGGGATAGAGTTAGCGCACGGGTTAAGTTTAGGGTTAGTTTTAGGTTACGGTTTAGGGTTAGGTTTAGGTTACGGGTTAGGGTTAGGTTTAGGGTGCGGGTTAGGGTTAGGGTTAGGGTTAGTGTAAGGGTTACGGTTAGGTTTAGCGTCAGGGTTAGGGTTAGGGTTAGTGTTATGGTACGTGTTAGTTTTAGGGTTAGGGTACGGGTTAGGGTTAGGTTTAGGGTTAGGGTTAGGTTTGGAGTACGGGTTAGGTTTACTGTTAGTGTTAGGGTTAGGGTGAGTGTACGGATAGGGTTAGGGTTAGGGTTAGGGTACGGGTTAGGCTTAGGTTTATGTGCGGGTTAGGGTTAGGGTATGGGTTAGGGTTAGGTTAAGGTCAGGGTTATGGTTAGGGATAGGGTCATGCTATGGGTTAGGGTTAGGGATGGGGTTATGGTACGGGTTAGTTTTAGGGTTAGGGTACGGGTTAGGGTTACGGTTAAAGTTATGGTTAGTGTTAGGGTATGGGTTGGGGCTAGGGTGCGGGTTAGGATTAAGGTTAGGTTTAGGGTTAGCTCTAGGTTACGGGTTAGGGTTACTGTTAGGGTTTGGGTACATGTTAGGGTTAGGTATAGGGTACGAGATAGGGTTGGGTATGGGTTAGGTCAAGGTTTAAGTTTAGGTTTAGGGTACGGGTTAGGGTTAGGTTTAGCTAAGGGTTAGGGATAGGGTATGGGTTAGGTTTAGGGTAGGGGTTAGGGTTAGGGTTAAGGTCAGGGTTAGGGTTAGGGTTAGGGTATGAGTTAGGGTTAAGTTTAGGGTTAGGTTTAGGGTACCGGTTAGGGATAGGGTTAGGTTTAGGATACGGTTTAGTTTAGGGTACGGGTTAGGGTTAGGGTCAGGTTTAGGCTTAGGGTACGAGTTAGGGTTAGGGTTAGGGTACGGGTTAGGGTTAGGGTTATGTTACGGGTTAGGGATACAGTATGGGTTAGGGTTAATTTAAGGCTTAGGTTTAGGGTTAGAGTACGGTTAGGGTTAGGGTTAGAGTACGGGTTAGGTTTAGTGTTAGGTTTAGGGAAAGGGTTAGGTTTAGGGTTAGGGCACGGGTTAGGGTTAGGTTTAGGGATAGAGTACGGGGTAGGGTGAGTGTTGGGATTAGGGTTAGGGTTAATGTACGTGTTACGCTTAGGGTTAGGTTTAGGTTTAGGTTACGGGTTAGCATTAGGGTACTGTTTAGGGTTAGGTTTAGGGTGTGGGTCAGGGTTAGGGTTAGGGTTAGTGTACGGGTAAGGGTTAGGTTGAAAGTCAGGGTTAGGGTTAGGGTTAGTGTTAGGGTATGGGTTTGGGTTAGGGTTGGGGTTAGGGTACGGGTTATTTTTCGGGTTAGGTTACAGGTTAATGTTACGCTTAAATTTAGGGTTAGGGTTAGGGTACGGGTTACGGTTAGGTTTAGGGAATGGGATAGGGTTAGTTTACAGGTTAAGTTTAGGGTTAGGGTTAGGTTTAGGTTACGGGTTAGGGTTAGATAACGGGTTAGGATTAGGTTTAGGTGCGGATTAGGGTCAGGGTACGGGTTACTATTAGGTTTAGGGTCAGGGTTAGGTTTAGAAATAGGGTTATGGTACAGGTTAGGGTTAGGGTTGGGGTTAGGGTACAGGTTAGTTTTAGGGTTTGGGTACAGGTTAGGTTTACCGTTAAGGTTAGGGTTAGTGTAGGGTATGGGTTAGGGTTAGGTTTAGGGAACGGGATAGGGTAAGTGTACGGGTTAAGTTTAGGGTTTGGGTTAGGTTTAGGTTACGGGTTAGGGTTAGGGTACGGGTTAGGGTTAGTTTTAGGGTCGGGGTTAGTGTTAGGGATAGGGTTATGGTACGGGTTAGGGTACGGGTTAAGGTTATGGTTAACGTTAGGTTTAGTGTTAGGGTTTGGTTTAGGGTTAGGGTACGGGTAAGTGTTATGCCTAGGGTAAGGTTTAGGTTTAGGTTTAGGGTGCGTGTTAGGCTTTGGGTTAGGGTTAGGGTTAGCGCTAGGGCATGGTTTAAGGTTACTGTTAGGGTTTGGGTACGGGTTAGGGTTATGGTTAGGGTATGCGATAGGGTTGGGTATGGGTTAGGTCAAGGGTTAAGGTTAGGGTTAGGGTATGTGTTATGTTTAGGGTATGGGTTAGGGTCAGGGTTAGGGTCAGGTTTAGGGTTAGGGTTAGGGTACAAGTTAGGATTAGTGTTAGTGTTAATGTATGGGGTAGGGTTAGTGTAAGGGTTAGGGTTAGGATTAGGGTTAATGTACGGGTTAGGCTTAGGGTTAGGTTTAGGGTTAGGATACGGGTTAGGGTTAGGTTTAAGGTACGGGATATGGTTAGCGTTCGGTTAAGTTTAGGGTTAGGTTTAGGTTTAGGTTACGGGTTAGGTTTAGGGTACTGGTTAGGGTTACGGTTAAGGTTAGGGTTAGGTTAGGATATCGGTTAGTGTTAGATTTCGGTTAAGGGTTATGGTTTGGATTAGGTTTAGGGTTAAGTTAGGGTGCGGGTTAGGGTTAGGGTCAGGGTTAGGTTTAGGTGTAGGGTACGGGTTTGGGTTAGTGTTAGGGTACGGGTTAGGTTTATCGTTTGGGTATGGGTTAGGGTAAGGGTTAGGGTTAGGTTTAGGGGATAGGGTTAGAGTTATGGTTAGGCTACGGGTAGCGTTAGGGTACAGGTTAGGTTTAGGGTTAGGGTTCGGGATAGGGTTAGTGTACAGGTTAGGGTTAGGGTTAGGTTTGGGGTTAGTGTTATGGTTACGGTATGGGTTAGTGTTAAGGTTGGGTTACGGGATAGGGTTAGTGTACGTTGTAGGTCTAGGGTTAGGGTTAGGTTTAGGTGCGGGTTAGGGTTAAGGTTAGGGTACGTGTTAAGGTTAGGGTTTGGGTACGGGTTAGCGTTATTTTAGGGTTAGGGTATGGGCTAGGTTTAGGGTTAGGGTTAGATTCGGTTTAGGATTAGGGTACGGGTTAGCGTTAGGTTTAGGGTCAGGGTTAGGGTTAGTTTTAAGGTTAGGGTTAGGGTACGGATTAGGGTTACTGTACGGTTTAGGTTTAGGGTTAGGGTTATAGTACGTGTTAGGGTTAGAGTTAGGGTTAGGTTTAGGGTTAGAGTACGGGTTAGGGTTAGTGTTAGGGTTAGGGTCAGTGTTAGGGTACGGGTTAGGGTTAGAGTACGGTTTAGGGTTAGGTTTATGGTTAGGGTTAGGGTTAGAGTACGGGTAGGGTTAGTGTTAGTGTTAGTGTTAGTGTTAGTGTTAGGGTTAGGGTTAGTGTACGGATAGGGTTAGGGTTAGGGTTAGGGTACGGGTTAGGGTTAGGTTTAGGGTACGGGTTAGGGTACGGGTTAGGGTTAGGGTTAGGGTACGGGTTAGGTTTAGGGTACGGGTTAGGTTTAGGGTCAGGATAAATGTTAGGGTTAGTGTACGAGTTAGGGTTAGGGTTAGGGTACGGGTTAGGTTTAGGTTTAGGGTACGGGATAGGGTTAGCGTACGGGTTAGGGTTAGGTTTAGGATGCGGGTTAGGGTTAGGGTTAGGGTCAAGTTTAGGGTTAGGGTTAGGGTACAAAGTAGGGTTAGGGTTAGGATACGGGTTAGGGTTAGGGTTATGGTACGGGTAAGGGTTACAGTACGGGTTAGGGTTAGGGTGAGGGTTAGGGTTAGAGTATGGTTTGGGTTAGGGTTAGGGTTAGGTTCAGGGTACGGAATAGGGTTAGCGTACGGGTTAAGTTTAGGGTTAGGGTTAGGTTTAGTTTAGGGGTTAGGGTTAGGTTACGGGTTACGGTTAGGTTTATGGTGCGGGTTAAGGTTAGGGTTAGGGTTAGTGTAAGGGTTAGGGTTAGGTTTAGGGTCAGGGTTAGTGTTAGGGTTAGTGTTAGGGTACGCGTTAGTGTTAGGGTTGGGGTTAGTGTACGGGTTAGTTTTAGGGTTAGGGTACAGTTTAGGGTTATGGTTAAGGTTAGGGTTAGGGATAGTGTATGGGTTAGGGTTAGGTTTCGGTTAAGGGTTATGGTTTCGCTTAGGTTTCGGGTTAAGATTAGGGTGCGGGTTAGGGTTAGGGTTAGGGTTAGAGTACGGGTTTGGGTTACTGTTAGGGTACGGGTTAGGTTTACCATTTGGGTACGGGTTAGGGAAGGGTTAGGTTTAGGGTGAAGGTTTAGCGTTATAGGTAGGGTTAGGCTACGGGTAGGGTTAGGGTACGGGTTAGGGTTAGGGTTAGGTTTCGGGTTAGGGTTAGTGTACGGGTTAGGGTTAGGTTTAGGGTTAGGGTTAGTTTTAGGGTAACGATACCGGTTAGGGTTAAGGTTGGGGTATGGGATAGGGTTAGTGTATGTGTTAGGTCTAGGGTTAGGGTTAGGTTTAGTGTACGGGTTAGGGTTAGGGTTAGGGTATGTGTTAGGGTTAGGGTTTGGTTACGGGTTAGCGTTACGTTTAGGGTTAGGGTACGGGTTAGGTTTAGGGTTAGGGTTAGGGTACGGTTTAGGGTTAGGGGACCGGTTAGGGTTAGGTCAAGGTTAGGTTTAGGGTTAGGGTTAGGGTACCGGTTAGGTTTACTGTACGGGTCAGGGTTATGGTTAGGGTTAGGGTTAGGGTTAGCGTTATAGTACGGGTTAGGGTTAGAGTTAGGGTTAGGTTTAGGGTTAGAGTACGGTTTACGGTTAGTGTTAGGGTTAGGGTTAGTGTTAGAGTATGGGTTAGGTTTAGGTTTATGGTTAGGGTTAGGGTTAGAGTACGGGTTAGGGTTAGTGTTAGTGTTAGTGTTAGGGTTAGGGTTAGTGTACGGATAGGGTTAGGGTTAGGGTACGGGTTAGGCTTAGGTTTAGGATACGGGATAGGATTAGTGTACGGGTTAAGTTTAGGGTTAGGGTTAGGTTTAGGTGACGGGTTAGGGTTAGGGAACGGGTTAGGGTTAGGTTTAGGTGTGGGTTAGATTTAGGGTTAGGGTTAGGGTTAGGGTTTGGTTTAGGGTTAGGTTTAGGGTCAGGGTTAGCGTTAGGTATAGAGTTATCGTACGGGTTAGCGTTAGAATTGGTGTTAGGGTACAGGTTAGTTTTAGGGTTAGGGTATGGGTCAGGGTTATGGTTAATGTTATGGTTAGGGTTAGGGTATGGGTTAGGTTTAGGGTACGATTAAGGGTTATGGTTAGGGTTAGGGTTAGGTTTAGGTTTAGGGTGCGGGTTAGGGTTAGGGCTCGGGTTAGGGCTAGGTTATGGGTTAGGGTTACTGTTACGGTTTGGCTACGAATTAGGGTTAGGGATAGGTTACGGGATAGGGTTGGGTAAGGGTTAGCTCAAGGGTTAGGGTTAGGTTTAAGGTACGGGTTAGGGTTAGGGTTAGGTTTGGGTTAGTGTTAGGGTATGGGTTAGGCTTAGAGTACGGTATAGGGTAAAGGTTAGGGTTAGGGTTAGGGTACGAGTTAGGGTTAAGGTTAGGTTTAGGGTACTGGTTAGGGATAGGATTAGGGTTAGGGTACAGGTTAGGTTTAGGGTACGGGTTACGGTTAGGGTTAGGGTCAGGTTTAGGGTTAGGGTTAGGGTACAAGTTAGGGTTAGGGTTAGGATACGGGTTAGGGTTAGGGTTATGGTACGGGTTGGGGTTACAGTACGGGTTAGGGTTAGGGTGAGGGTTAGGGTTAGAATACGAGTTAGGGTTAGTGTTAGTGTTAGAGTACGGGGTAGGGTTAGTGTAAGGGTTAGGGTTAGGGTTAGGTTTAGTGTGCGGTTTAGGGTTAGGGTTTGGGTACAGGTTAGGGTTAGGGTTAGGGTATGGGATAGGGTTAGGTATGGGTTAGGTCAAGGGTTAAGGTTAGGGTTAGGGTATGTGTTATGTTTAGGGTACGGGTTAGGGTTAGGGTTAGGGTCAGGGTTAGGGTTAGGGTTAGGGTACGAGTTAGGGTTAGTGTTAGTGTTAGAGTACGGGGTAGGGTTAGTGTAAGGGTTAGGGTTAGGGTTAGGGTTAATGTACGGGTTAGGCTTAGGGTTAGGTTTAGGGTTAGGATACGGTTTAGTGTTAGGTTTAAGGTTCTGATAGGGTTAGCGTTCGGGTTAAGTTTAGGGTTAGGGTTAGGTTTAGGTTACGGGTTAGGTTTAGGGTACTGGTTAGAGTTACGGTTAAGGTTAGGGTTAGGTTAGGTTATTGGTTAGGGTTAGATTACGGTAAAGAGTTATGGTTTGGGTTAGGTTTAGGGTTAAGTTTAGGGTGTGGGTTAGGTTTAGGGTCAGGGTTAGGTTTAGGTGTAGGGTACGGGTTTGGGTTAGTGTTAGGGTACGGGTTAGGTTTACCATTTGGGTATGGGTTAGGGTAAGGTTTAGGGTTAGGTTTAGGGGATAGGGTTAGAGTCATGGTTAGGCTACGGGTAGCGTTAGGGTACGGGTTAGGGTTAGGTTTAGGGTTCGGGATAGGGTTAGTGTACAGGTTAGGGTTAGGGTTAGGTTTAGGGTTAGTGTTATGGTTATGGTACGGGTTAATGTTAAGGTTGGGTTATGGGATAGGGTTAGTTACGTGTTAGGTCTAGGGTTAGGGTTAGGTTTAGGTGCGGGTTAGGGTTAGGGTTAGGGTACGTGTTAGGGTTAGGGTTTGGGTACGGGTTAGTGTTATGTTTAGGGTTAGGGTATGGGTTAGGTTTAGGGTTAGGGTTAGATTCGGTTTAGGATTAGGGTACGGGTTAGCGTTAGGTTTAGGTCAGGGTTAGGGTTAGGTTTAGGGTTAGGGTTAGGGTACGGATTAGGGTTACTGTACGGTTTAGGGTTAGGGTTAGGGTTATAGTACGTGTTAGGGTTAGAGTTAGGGTTAGGTATAGGGTTAGAGTATGGGTTAGGGTTAGTGTTAGGGTTAGGTTCAGTGTTAGGGTACGGGTTAGGGTTAGAGTATGGGTTAGGGTCAGGGATAGGGTTAGGGATAGGGTTAGGTTTAGAGTACGGGTTTGGGTTAGTGTTAGGTTACGGGTTAGGTTTACTGTTTGGGTACGGGTTAGGGTATGGTTTAGGGTTAGGTTTAGGGTTAAGGGTTAGGGTTAGAGTTAGGTTAGGCTACGGGATAGTGTTAGAGTACGGGTTAGGGTTACGGTTAGGGTAAGGGTTATGTTTAGGATTATAGTATGGATTAGGTTTAGAGTTAGGGTTAGGTTTAGGGTTAGAGTACGGGTTAGGGTTAGTGTTAGGGTTAGGGTTAGTGTTAGAGTATGGGTTAGGGTTAGAGTACGGGTTAGGGTTAGTTTTAGGGTTTGGTTAGGGTTAGAGTACAGGTTATGGTTATTTTTAGGGTTAGGGTTAGGGTTAGTGTACGGATGATGTTAGGTTTAGGGCTAGGGTTAGGGTACGGGTTAGGGTTAGGTTTAGGGTACGGGATAGGGTTAGCGTACGGGTTAAGTTTAGGGTTAGGGTTAGGTTTAGGTTACGGGTTAGGTTTAGGTAAGTGTTAGGGTTAGGTTTAGGTGAGGGTTAGGATTAGGGTTAGGGTTAGGGTACGGGTTAGGGTTAGGTTTAGGGTCAGAATTAGCGTTAGGGATAGGGTTATGGGACGGGTTAGGGTTAGGGTTGGGGTTAGGGTACGAGTTAGTTTTAGGGTTAGGGTACGGGTCAGGGTTATGGTTAGGGTTAGGGTTAGGTTTAGGTTTAGCGTGTGGGTTAGGTTTAGGGTTAGGGTTAGGTTTAGGGTTAGCATTAGAGTATGGGTTAGAGTTACTGTTAGAGTTTGGGTACGGTTTATATTTAGGGTTAGTGTATGGGATAGGTTTGGATACGGGTTAGGTCAAGGGTTAGGGTTAGGTTTAGGGTACCGGTTAGGGTTAGGGTTAGGTTTAGGGTTAGGGTTAGGTTATGGGTTAGGCTTAGAGTACGGGTTAGGGTGAGGGTTAGGGTCCGGGTTAGGGTTAGGGTTAGGGTACGAGTGAGGTTTAGGGTTAGGGTTAGTGTACGGGTTATGTTTAGGGTTAGGGTTAGGGTACGGTTTAGGTTTAGGGTACGGGTTAAGGTTAATGTTAGAGTCAGGGTTAGGTTTAGGGTTAGGGTACGAGTTAGGGTTAGGTTTAGGGTACGGGTTAGGGTTAGGTTTAGGGTCAGGGTATTGGGTTAGGGATTGGGTTATTGTATGGGTTAGGGTTATGGTTGGGGTTAGGGTATGGGTTAGTTTTAGGGTTAGGGTACTGGTTAGGGTTAAGGTTAAGGTTAGGATTAGTTTTAGGGTATGGGTTAGGGTTAAGGTACGGGTCAGGATTATGTTTAGGGTTAGGGTTAGGTTTAGGTTAAGGGTCAGGGTTAGGGTTAGCGCTAGGGTATGGTTTAGGGTTATTGTTAGGGTTTGGGTACGGGTTAGGTTTAGGGTTAGGGTATGGGATAGGCTTGGGTACGGGTTAGGTCAAGGGTTAGGGTTAGGTTTAGGGGACGGGTTAGGGTTAGGTTTAGGTTTAAGGTTAGGGTTAGGGTATGGATTAGGTTTAGGGTACGGGTTAAGGTTAGGGTTAGGGTCAGGTTTAGGTTTAGGGTTTGGGTACGAGTTAGGGTTAGGGTTAGTTTTAAGGTACGGGTGAGGGTTAGGGTTAGGGTGAGGTTTAGGGTTAGAGTACGGGGTAGGGTTAGTGTTAGGGTTAGGGTTAGGGTTAATGTACGGGTTAGGCTAAGGGTTAGGTTAAGGTTAGGATATGGCTTAGGGTTAGGTTTAGGGTACGGGATAGGGTTAGCGAACGGGTTAAGTTTAGGATTTGGTTCGGTTGAGGTTACGGGTTAGGGTTAGGATACGGGTTAGGGTTAGGTTTAGGGTGTGGGTTGGGTTAGAGTTAGGGTTAGTGTAAGCGGTATGT
This sequence comes from Urocyon cinereoargenteus, assembly GCA_032313775.1. NCBI lineage: Eukaryota > Metazoa > Chordata > Mammalia > Carnivora > Canidae > Urocyon > Urocyon cinereoargenteus. Next base: position 164,520 of record JAVLSZ010000021.1, read on the forward strand.
TTAGGTTTAGGGTCAGGGTTAGGGTTATGTTTGGGGTTAGGTTACGGATTAGTTTTAGGGTTAGGGTATGGATTAGGGTTATGGTTAAGGTTAGGGTTAGGGTTAGGTTATGGGTTAGGGTTGTTACGGTTAAGGGTTATGGTTTGGGTTACGGTTAGAGTTAAGTTTAGGGTGCGGGTTAGGGTTATCGTTAGGGTTAGTGTACGTGTTTGGGTTAGTGTTAGGGTACGGGTTAGGTTTACCATTTGGATACGGGTTAGGGTAAGGGTTAGGGTTAGTTTTAGGGTTAGGGGTTAGGGTTCAGGTTAGGATTAGGCTACGGGTAGGGTTAGGTTACAGGTTAGGTTTAGGGTTAAGGTTCGGGTTAGGGTTAGTGTACGGGTTAGTGTTAGGGTTAGGGTTAGGTTTAGGTTTAGGGTTAGTGTTAGGGTCATGGTACGGGTTATGGTTAAGGTTAGGGTATGGGATAGGGTTAGTGTGCATGTTAAGTCTAGGGTTAGGGTTAGGTACAGTGTGCAGGTTAGGGTTAGGGTTAGGGTTAGGATATGTGTTAGGGTTAGGGTTTGGGTACAGGCTAGGGTTAAGTTTAGGGTTAGGGTATGGGTCAGGTTTAGGGTTAGGGTTAGGGTACGGTTTAGGGTTAGGGTATGGGATAGGGTTAGTGTTAGGGCCAGGGTTAGGGTTAGGTTTGGGGTCCGGGTTATGGTGAGGGTTAGGGTTAGCGCTAGGGTATGGGTTAGGTTTACTGTTAAGTTTTGGGTACGGGTTAGGGTTAGGGTTAGGGTACGGGATAGTTTTGGGTACGGGTTAGGTCAAGGGTTAGGTTTAGGGTACGGGTTAGGGTTAGTGTTAGTTTTAGGGTTAGGATTAGGGTTAGTGTACAGATAGGGTTAGGGTTAGGGTACGGGTTAGGGTTAGGTTTAGTGTACGGGACAGTGTTAGCATACGGGTTAAGTTTAGGGTTAGGGTTAGGTTTAGGTTACAGTTTGGGTTAGGGTACGAGTTAGGGTTAGGTATAGGTGAGGGTTAGGGTTAGGGTTAGGGTTAGGGTACTGGTTAGGGTTAGGTTTGGGGTAAGGGAACGTGTTAGTTTTAGGTTTAGGGTACGGGTCAGGGTTAAGGTTAAGGTTAGGGTTAGGGTTAGGGCATGGCTTAGGGTTAGAGTACGGGTAAGGATTATGGTTAGGGTTAGGGTTAGGTTTAGGTTTAGGGTGCGGGTTAGGGTTAGGTTTAGGGTTAGGGTTAGCGCTAGGGTATGGGTTAGGGTTACTGTTAGGTTTTGGGTACGGGTTAGGGTTAGGGTTAGTTTACAGGATAGGGTTGGGTACGGGTTAGGTCAAGGGATAGGGTTAGGTTTAGGGTACGTGTTAGGGTTAGGGATGGTTTACGGTTAGGGTTAGGGTATGGGTTAGGCTTAGGGTATGGGTTAGGGTTAGGGTTAGTGTCAGGGTTAGTATTAGTGTTAGGGTTAGGGTACGGGTTAGGTTTACTGTACCGCTTAGGGTAAGGTTTAGGATTAGGGTTACGGTTAGGGTTATAGTCTGGGTTAGGGTTAGGTTTAGGGTTTGAGTACGGGTTAGGGTTAGTATTAGTGTTAGTGTTAGGGTTAGGGTTAGTGTACGAATAATGTTAGTGTTAGGGTTAGGGTACGGGTTTGGTTAGGTTTAGGGTATGAAATAGGGTTAGCGTACGGGTTAAGTTTAGGGTTAGGGTTAGGTTTAGTTTACGGGTTAGGGTTAGGGTACGGGTTAGGGTTAGGTTTAGGTGCGGGTTAGGGTTAGGATTAGGGTTATAGTACGGGTTAGGGTTAGAGTCAGGGTTAGGTTTAGGGTTAGGGCACGAGTTAGGGTTAGGTTACGGGTTAGGTTTAGGGTTATGGTATGGGTTAGGGTTACAGTACGGGTTAGGGTTAAGGTGAGGGTTAGGGTTAGGATTAGAGTACGGTTAGGGTTAGGGCTAGGTTTAGGGTTAGGTTTAGAGTACGGGTTAGGGTTCATGTTAGAGTTAGGGTTAGCTTTAGGGTTAGGGTATGGTTTAGGGTTAGTTTTAGGGTTAGTGTACGGGGTAGGGTTAATGTTAGGGTTGGTGTTAGGTGTAATGTACAGGTTAGGCTTAGGTTTAGGTTTAGGGTTAGGATACGGGTTAGGGTTAGGTTCAGGTTACGGGATAGGGTTAGTGTACGGGTTAAGTTTAGGGTTAGGGTTAGGTTTAGTTTACGGGTTAGGGTTAGGTAAGTGTAAGGGTTAGGTTTAGGTGAGGGTTAGGGTTAGGGTACGAGTTAGGGTTAGGTTTAGGGTTAGGGTTAGGGTTAGAGTACGGGTTTGGGTTTGTGTTAGGGTACGGTTTAGGTTTACCGTTTGGGTACGGGTTAGGGAAGGGTTAGGTTTAGGGTTAGGGTTTAGGGTTATAGATAGTGTTAGGCTACGGGTATGGATAGGGTTCGGGTTAGGGTTAGGGTTAGGGTTCGGGTTAGGGTTAGTGTACGGGTTAGGGTTAGTTTTAGCGTAGGGTTAGTGTTAGGGTTACGATACGGGTTAGGGTTAAGGTTGGGGTATGGGATAGGGTTAGTGTACGTGTTAGGTCTAGGGTTAGGGTTAGGTTTAGTGGGCGGGTAGGGTTAGGGTACGTGTTAGGGTTAGGGTTTGCTTACGGTTTAGCGTTACGTATAGGGTTAGGGTACGGGTTAGGTTTAGGGTTAGGGTTAGGGTACGGTTTAGGGTTAGTGTACGGGTAAGGGTTAGGTCAGGGTTAGGTTTAGGGTTAGGGTTAGGGTACCGGTTAGGGTTACTGTATGGGTTAGGTTTATGGTTATGGTTAAGGTTAGGGTTAGCGTTATAGTACGGGTTAGGGTTTGAGTTAGGGTTAGGTTTAGGGTTAGAATACGAGTTACGGTTAGTGTTAGGGTTAGAGTTAGTGGTAGAGTACGGGTTAGGGTTAGAGTACGGGTTAGGTTTAGGTTTAGCGTTAGGTTTAGGGTTAGAGTATGGGTTAGGGTTAGTGTTAGTGTTAGGGTTAGGGTTAGGGTTAGGGTTAGGGTTAGGGTTAGTGTACGGATAGGGTTAGGGTTAGGTTTAGGGTTGGGGTACGGGTTAGGGTTAGGTTTAGGGTACGGGTTAGGGGTAGGGTTAGAGTTAGGGTATGGGTTAGTTTTAGGGTACGGGTTAGGGTTAGGGTTAGGGTCAGGGTTAGGGTTAGGGTACGAGTTAGGGTTAGGGTTATGGTACGGATTTGGGTTACAGTACGGGTTAGGGTTAGGGTGAGGGTTAGGGTTAGGGTTAGAGTACGGTTAGGGTTAGGGTTAGGGTTAGGGTGAGAGTACGGTTTAGGGTTAATGTTAGGGTTATGTTTAGGGTTAGGTTTAGGGTTAGGGTACGATTTAGGGTTAGGATTAGTGTTAGAGTACGGGGTAGGGTTAGTGTTAGGGTTAGGGTTAGGGTTAATGTACGGGTTAGGCTTAGGTTTAGGTTTAGGTTTAGGATACGGTTAGGGTTAGGTTCAGGGTACGGGATAGGGTTAGCGTACGGGTTAAGTTTAGGGTTAGGGTTAGGTTAAGGTTACGGGTTAGAGTTAGGGTACAGGTTAGGGTTAGGTTTAGGGTGCTGGTTAAGGTTAGGTTTAGGATTAGTGTAAGGGTTATGGTTATGTTTAGGGTCAGGGTTAGGGTTAGTGTTAGTGTTAGGGTACGCTTTAGTGTTAGGTTTGGGTTTAGAGTATGGGTTAGTTTTAGGGTTAGGGTACAGGTTAGATTTATGGTTAAGGTTAGGATTAGGGTTAGGGTATGGGTTTGGGTTAGGATACAGTTTAGGGTTATGGTTTCGGTTAGGGTTCAGGTTAAGTTTAGGGTGCGGGTTAGGGTTAGGGTTAGGGTTAGTGTAAGGGTTTGGGTTAGGTTTAGGGTCAGGGTGAGGGTTAGGTTTAGTGTTAGGGTACGGGTTAGGGTTAGGGTTGTGGTTAGGTTACGGGTTAGTTTTAGGGTTAGGGTACAGTTTAGGGTTATGGTTAAGGTTTGGGTTAGGTTTAGGGTATGGGTTAGGGTTAGGTTACAATTAAGGGTTATGGTTTGGGTTAGGGTAGGGTTAAGTTTAGGCTGCGGGTTAGAGTTAGAGTTAGGGTTAGAGTACGGGTTTGGGTTAGTTTTATGGTACGGGTTATGTTAACCATTTGGGTATGGGTTAGGGAAGGGTTAGGTTTAGGTTTACGGTTAGGGGTTAGGGTTAGGGTTAGGGTTAGGCTACGGGTAGGTTTAGGGTACAGGTTAGGGTGAGGGTTAGGGTTCGGTTTAGGGTTAGTGTACGGGTTAGGGTTAGGGTTAGGGTTAGGATTAGGTTTAGGGTCAGTGTTAGGGTTACGGTAAGGGTTAGGGTTAAGGTTATGGTAAGGGATAGGTTTACTGTACGTGTTAGGTCTAGGGTTAGGTTTAGGGTTAGGGTACGGGTTAGGGTTATGGTTAAGGTTAGGGTTAGTGATAGGTATGGGTTAGGGTTAGGGTACGGGTAAGGGTTATGGTTAGGGTTAGGTTTAGGTTTTGGGTGCGGGTTAGGCTTAGGTTTAGGGTTAGGTTTAGCGCTAGTGTATGGGTAAGGGTTACTGTTAGTGTTTGGGTACGGTTTAGGGTTAGGGTTAGGGTACGAGATAGGGTTGGGTACGGGTTAGGTCAAGGGTTAGCGTTAGGTTTAGTGTACTTGGTAGGGTTAGGATTTGGTTTAGGTTTAGGGTTAGGGTATGGGTTAGGTTTAGGGTACGGGTTAGGGTTAGGTTTAGGGTCAGGGTTAGGGATAGGGTTAGGGTACGAGTTAGGGTTAGGGGTAGGTTTAGGGTATGGGTTAGGGTTAGGGTTAGGGTTAGGGTACAGGTTAGGTTTAGGTTACGGGTTAGGGTTGGTGTTAGGGTCAGGTTTAGGGTTAGGGTATGAGTTAGGGTTAGGGTTAGGGTACGGGTTAGGGTTTGGTTTATGTTACGGGTTAGGTTTAGAGTACGGGTTAGGGTTAGGGTGAGGGTTAGGGTTAGGGTTAGAGTACGGTGAGGGTTAGGGTTAGGGTTAGGGTTAGGGATAGGGAAAGGTTTAGGGTTAAGGTACGGGTTAGGCTTAGGGTTAGGGTTAGGGTTAGAGTATTGGGTAGGGTTAGTGTTAGGGTTAGGGTTAGGGTTAATGTACGGGTTAGGCTTAGATTTAGGTTAGGGTTAGGTTACAGGTTAGGGTTAGGGTTATGGTACGGGATAGGGTCAGCTTATGGGTTAAGTTTAGTGTTGGGTTATGTTTAGGTTACGGGTTAATGTTAGGGTACGGGTAAGGGTTAGGTTTAGGGTTCGGGTTAGGGTTAGGGTTAGGGTTAGTGTACGGGTTACGGTTAGGTTTAGGGTCAGGGTTAGGGTTAGGGTTAGTTTAGGGTATGAGTTAGGGTTAGGGTTGGGGTTAGAGTACGGGTTATGTTTAGGGTTAGGGAATGGGTTAGGGTTATGGTTAAAGTTAAGGTTAGGGTTAGGGTGTGGGTTAGGGTTAGGGTACGATTAAGGGTTATTTTTAGGGTTAGGGTGAGGGTTAAGTTTAGGGTGCGGTTTAGGGTTAGGTTTAGGGATAGGTTTAGGGTTAGAGTACGGGTTTGGGTTAGTGTTAGGGTACGGGTTAGGTTTACCGTTTGGGTACGGGTTAGGGTAAGGTTTAGGGTTAGGGTTAGGGTTTGGGGTTAGGGTTAGAGTTAGGGTTAGGCTACGGGATAGGGTTAGAGTACGGGTTAGGGATACATTTAGGGTAAGGGTTAGGGTTATAGTACGGGTTAGGGTTAGAGTTAGGGTTAGGTTTAGGGTTAGAGTACAGGTTAGGGTTAGTGTGAGGGTTAGAGTTAGTGTTAGGGTACGGGTTAGGGTTAGAGTACGGGTTAGGGTTAGGTTCAGGGTTAAGTTTAGTGTAGAGTATGGGTTAGTGTTAGTGTTAGGGTTAGGGTTAGGGTTAGGGTTAGTGTACGGATCGGGTAAGGGTTAGGGTTAGGGTACGGGTTAGTGTTAGGTTTAAGGTACGGGATAGGGTTAGGTTTAGGTGAGGGTTTGTGTTAGGGTTAGGGTTTGGGTTAGGGTTAGGGTACGGGTTAGGGTTAGGTTTAGGGTCAGGGTTAGGGATAGGGTTAGGGTAATCGTATGGGTTAGGGTTCGGTTGGGGTTATGTTACGGGTTAGTTTTAGGGTTAGGATACGGGTCAGTGTTACGGTTAAGGTTAGGGTTAAGGTTAGGTTATGGGTTAGGTTTAGAGTACGGGTAAGGGTTATGTTTAGGGTTAGGGTTAGTTTTAGGTTTAGGGTGCGGGTTAGGGTCAGGGTTAGGGTTAGGGTACGAGTTAGGGTTAGAGTTAAGTTTAGGGTGCGGGTTAGGGTTAGGGTTAGGGTACGGGTTAAGTTTAAGGTATGGGTACGGGTTAGGGTTAGGGTCAGGGTTAGGGTTAGGGTTAGGTTATGAGTTAGGGTTAGGGTTAGTTTTAGGGTACGGGTTAGTGTTATGGTAAGGGTTAGGGTACGGGTTAGGTTTAGGTTACGGGTTAGGGTTAGGGTACGGGTTAGGGTTAGGTTTAGGTGTGGGTTAGGGTAAGGGTACGGGTTTTGGTTAGGTTTAGGGTCAGGGTTAGGGTCAGGGATAGGGCTATGGTACGGGTTAGGGTTAGGCTTGGGGTTAGGGTACGGGTTAGTTTTAGGGTTAGGGTACGGGTTAGGGTTAGTGTAAGAGTTAGGGTTAGGGTTAGGGTACGGTTTAGGGTTAGGGTTATGGTATGGGTTAGGGTTACAGTAAGGGTTAGTGTTATGGTGAGAGTTAGGGTTAGGGTTAGAGTACGGGTTAGGTTTAGTGTTAGGGTTAGTGTTAGGGTTAGGTTTAGAGTACTTGGTAGGGTTAGTGTTAGGGTTAGTGTTAGGGTTAGTGTATGGATCATGTTAGGTTTAGGGCTAGGGTTAGGGTACGGGTTAGGGTTAGGTTTAGGGTACGGGATAGGGTTAGCATACGGGTTAAGTTTAGGGTTAGGGTTAGGTTTAGGTTACGGGTTAGGGTTAGGTAAGTGTTAGGGTTAGGTTTAGGTGAGGGTTAGGGTTAGAGTTAGGGTTAGGGTTATGGTACGAGTTAGGGTTAGGTTTAGGGTCAAGATTAGCATTAGGGATAGGATTATGGGACGGGTTAGGTTTAGGGTTGGGGTTAGGGTACGAGTTAGTTTTAGGGTTAGGGTACGGGTCACGGTTACGTTTAAGGTTAGGGATACGGTTAGGATATGGGTTAGGGTTAGGGTACGGGTAAGGGTTATGCTTAGGGTTAGGGTTAGGTTTAGGTTTAGCGTGTGGGTTAGGTTTAGGCTTAGGGTTAGGGTTAGGGTTAGCGCTAGGGTATGGGTTAGAGTTACTGTTAGAGTTTGGGTACAGGTTATATTTAGGGTTAGTGTACGGGATAGGTTTGGATGCGGGTTAGGTCAAGGGTTAGGGTTAGGTTTAGGGTACGGGTTAGGGTTAGGGTTAGGTTTAGGGTTAGGGTTAGGTTTAGGTTTAGGGTACAGGTTGTGTTTAGGGTTAGGGTTAGGGTACGGTTTAGGTTTAGGGTATGGGTTAAGGTTAATGTTAGAGTCTGGGTTAGGTTTAGGGTTTGGGTACGAATTAGGGTTAGGTTTAGGGTACGGGTTAGGGTTAGGGTTATGGTACGGGTTAGGGTTACAGTACGGGTTAGGGTTAGGGTTAGGGTTAGGGTTAGGGTTAGGGTTAGAGTACGGTTAGGGTTAGGGTTAGGTTTAGGGTTAGGTTTAGAGTACGGTTTAGGGTTAGTGTTAGGGTTATGGTTAGGGTTAGGGTACGGGTTAGGGTTAGGGTTAGGGTTAGGGTTAGAGTACGGGGTAGGGTTAATGTTAGAGTTAGTGTTAGGGGTAATGTACAGGTTAGGCTTAGGGTTAGGTTTAGGGTTAGGATACGGGTTAGGGTTAGGTTTAGGGTACGGGATAGGGTTAGCGTACGGGTTAAGCATAGGTTTAGGGTTAGCTTTAGGTTACGGGTTAGGGTTAGGGTGCGGGTTAGGGTTAGGATTAGTGTAAGGGATAGGATTAGGTTTAGGGTCAGGGTTAGGGTTAGTGTTAGTGTTAGGGTACGGGTTAGGGTTAGGGTTGGGTTAGGGTACGGGTTAGTTTTAGGGCTAGGGTACGGGTTAGGGTTACGGTTAAGGTTAGGGTTAGGGTTAGCATATGGGTTAGGGTTAGATTACGGTTAAGGGTTATGGTTTGTGTTAGGGTTAGGGTTAAGTTTAGGGTACGGGTTAGGGTTAGGGTTAGGGTTAGAGTACGGGATTGGGTTAGTGTTAGTGTACGGGTTAGGTTTACCATTTGGGCACGGAATTGAGTAAGGGTTAGGGTTAGGGTTATGGTTAGAGTTAGGATTAGGCTACGGATAGGGTTAGGGTACGGGTTAGGGTTAGGGTTAGGTTTCGGGTTAGGGTTAGTGTACGGATAGGGTTAGAGTTAGGGTTAGGGTTAGGGTTAGGGTTAGGGTTAGGGTTAAGTTTAGGGTACGGGATAGAGTTAGTCTACGTGTTAGGTCTAGGGTTAGGGTTAGGTTTAGTGTGCGGGTTAGGGTTAGGGTTAGGGTACGTGTTAGCTTTAGTGTTTGGTTACGGGTTAGCGTTATGTTTAGGTTAGGGTACGGGTTAGGTTTAGGGTTAAGGCTAAGGTACGGTTTAGGTTTAGGGAAAGGGATAGGGTTAGGTTTATGGTCAGGGTTAGGGTTAGGTTTAGGGTTAGGGTTAGGGTTAGGGTTTGGGTACGGTTTAGGGTTACTGTACGGGTTAGGGTTAGGGTTAGGGTTAGGGTTAGGTTTAGGGTGCAGTTAAGGGTTAGGGTGAGGGTACGGTTCAGTGTTAGATTTGTGGTTAGGGTACGGGTTAGTTTTAGGGTTAGGGTACGGGTTAGGGTTATGGTTAAAGTTACTGTAGGGTTAGTGTGTGGGTTAGGGTTAGGGTACGGTAAAGGGTTATGGTTAAGGTTAGGGTTAGGGTTAAGTTTAGGGTACAGTTTCGGGTAAGGGTTAGGGTTAGGGTTAGGTTTAGAGTACGGGTTTGGGTTAGTGTTAGGTTAGGGTTAGGTATACCGTTTGGGTCCGGGTTAGGGTAAGGGTTAGGGTTAGGGTTAGCATTAGGCATTACGGTAAGAGTTAGTGTTAGGGTACGGGATAGTGTTAGAGTAAGGGTTAGGGTTAGGGTAAGGGTTAGGGTTAGGGTTATACTACGGGTCAGGGTTAGAGTTAGGGTTAGGTTTAGTGTACGGATAGGGTTAGGGTTAGGGTTAGGGTATGGGATAGGGTTAGGTTTAGGTTTCGGGCTAGGGTTAGCGTACGGGTTAAGTTTAGGATTAGGGTTAGGTTTAGGTTACAGGTTAGGGTTAGGGTATGGGTCAGGTTTAGGTGAGTCTTAGTGTTAAGGTTAGGGTTAGGGTTAGGGTACGGTTTAGGGTTAGGTTTAGGGTCAGGGTTAGTGTTAGGGATAGGGTTATGGTACAGGTTAGGGTTAGGGTTGGGGTTAGGATACGGTTAGTTTTAGGGTTAGGTTACAGGTCAGGGTAACGGTTAAGGTTAAGGTTAGGGTTAGGGTAAGGGTGAGTGTTAGGGTACGGATTAGCGATAAGGTTAGGGTTAGGGTTAGGGTTAGTGTACGGGTTAGGGTTAGGGTTAGGGTTAGGGTTAGGGTTAGGGTTAGTGTACGGGTTAGGGTTAGGGTTAGGGTTAGGGTTAGGGTTAAGGTTCCGGTACGGGATAGGTTTAGTGTACGTGTTAGGTCTAGGGTTAGGGTTAGGTTTATGTGTGGGTTAGGGTTAGGGTTAGGATACGAGTTTGGGTTAGGGTTTGGGTACAGGTTAGGGTTACGTTTAGGGTTAGTGTACGGGTTAGGTTTAGGGTCAGGGTAAGGGTTAGTGTTAGGATATGGGTTAGGGTTAGAGTACGGGTTAGGGTACAGTTTAGGGTTAGGTTTAGGGTCAGGATTAGCGTTAGGGATAGGGTTATGGTACGGGTTAGGGTTAGGTTTGGGGTTAGGGTACGGGTTAGTTTTAGGGTTAGGGTACGGGTTAGGGTTACGGTTAAGGTTAGGGTTAGTGTAGGGTATGGGTTAGGTTTAGGGTACGGGTAAAGGTAATGGTTAGGGTTAGGTTTAGGTTTAGGGTGCGGGTTAGGCTTAGGTTTAGGGTTAGGGTTAGCACTAGGGTATGGTTAGGGTTAATGTTAGGGTTTGGGTACGGGTTAGGGTTAGGGTTAGGGTACGGGATAGGTTTGGCTACGGGTTAGGTCAAGGGTTATTGTTAGTTTTAGGGTACGGTTTAGGGTTAGGGTTAGGTTTAGGGTTAGGGTTACGGTATGGGTTAGGTTTAGGGTTAGAGTTAGGGTTAGGGTTAGGGTAAGGGTTAGGGTTAGGGTTAGCTTGCGAGTTAGGGTTAGGGTCACATTTAGGGTATGGTTTATGGTTAGTGTTAGGGTCAGGGTTATGGATAGGGTACAAGTTAGGGTTAGGTTTAGGGTACGGGTTAGGGTTAGGGTTATGTTACGGGTTAGGGTTACAGTACGGGTTAGGGTTAGTTTGAGGGTTAGGGTTAGGGATAGAGTATGGTTAGGGTTAGGGTTAGGGTTAGGGTTAGAGTACGGGTTAGGGTTAGTGTTTGGTTTAGTGAAAGGGTTAGGGTTAGGGTACGGGTTAGAGTTAGGGTTAGGGTTAGGGTTAGGGTTCGGGTTAGGGTTAGGTTTAGGATACGGGATAGGATTAGCGTACGGGTTAACTTTTGGGTTAGGGTTAGGTTTAGGCTATGGGTAGGGTTAGGGTACGGGTTTTGGTTAGGTTTAGGGTACAGAATAGGTTTAGGGTATAGGTTAGGGTTAGGATTATGTTACGGGTTAGGGTTACAGTACGGGTTAGTGTTAGGGTGAGGGTTAGGTTTACGGTTAGATTACGGTTAGGGTTAGGGTTAGGGTTAGGGTTAGGGTTAGAGTACGGGTTAGGGTTAGTGTTAGGGTTAGGTTTAGGGTTAGGGTTAGGGTTAGGGTTAGGGTTAGGTTTAGGTTTAGAGAATGGTGTAGGGTTAGTGTTAGGTTTAGGGTTAGTGTTAATGTACGGGTTAGGCTTAGGTTTAGGTTTAGCATTAGGTTAAGGGTTAGGGTTAGGTTAAGGGTACGGGATAGAGTTAGCGTACGGGTTAAGTTTAGGGTTAGGGTTATTTTTAGGTTACGGTTTAGGGTTAGGGAACGGGTTAGGGTTAGGTTTAGGCTGCGGGTTAGGGTTAGTGTAAGGGTAAGGGTTAGGTTTAGGGTCAGGTTTAGGGTTAGGGTTAGTGTTAGGTTTAGGGAAAGGGTTAGGTTTAGGGTTAGGGTATGGGTTAGGGTTATGTTACGGTTAAGGCTTATGGTTTGGGTTAGGGTTAGGGTTAAGTTTAGGGTGCGGGTTAGGGTTATGGTTAGGGTTAGGGTTAGAGTACGGGTTTGGGTTAGTGTTAGGGTATGTGTTAGGTTTACCGTTTGGGTACGGGTTAGGCTAAGGGTTAGGGTTAAGGTAAGGGTTAGGTGTTAGGGTTAGAGTTTGTTTTAGGCTACGGGTAGGGTTAGGGTACGGCTTAGGGTTACGGTACGGGTTAGGGTAACGTTAGGGTACGGGATAGGTTTAGTGTATGGTTAGGTCTAGGGTTAGGGTTAGGTTTAGTGTGCGGGTTAGGGTTAGAGTTAGGGTACGTGTTAGGGTTAGGAGTTGGGTACGGGTTAGCGTTATGTTTAGGTTAGGGTACGGGTTAGGTTTAGGGTTAGGGTTAGGGTACATTTTAGGGTTAGGGTTGGGTTAGGTCAGGGTTAGTGTTAGGTTTAGTGTTAGGGTTAGGGTTAGGGTACGGGTTAGGGTTACTGTACAGGTAGGGTTAGGGTTAGGGTAAGGTTTATAGTACGGTTTAGGGTTTGAGTTAGGGTTAGTTATAGTGGTAGAGAATGGGTTAGGGTTAGTGTTAGGGTTAGGGTTAGTGTTAGGGTTAGGGTTAGGGTTAGGGTTAGTGTTAGGATATGGGTTACGGTTAGAGTACGTGTTAGGGTTAGTATTAGGTTTAGAGTTAGTGTTAGGGTACGGGTTAGGGTTAGAGTACGGGTTAGGGTTAGGTTTAGGGTTAGGGTTAGGGTTAGAGTACGGGTTAGGGTTAGTGTTAGTGTTAGAGTTAGAGTTAGGGTTAGTGTACGGATAGGTTTAGGGTTAGGGTTAGGTTTAGGGTACGGGTTAGGGTTAGTTTTAGGGTACGGGAAAGGTTAGCGTACGGGTTAAGTTTAGGGTTATGTTTAGGTTTACGTTACGGTTTAGGGTTAGGGTACAGGTTAGGGTTAGGTTTAGGTGCGGGTTAGGGTTAGGGTTAGGGTTAGGTTTAGGGTTAGGGTTCGGTTTTGGTATGGTTTAGGGTCAGGGTTAGGGTTAGGGATAGGGTTATGTTACGGGTTAGGGTTAGGGTTGGGGTTAGGGTACAGGTTAGTTTTAGGGTTAGGGTACGGGTCCGGGTTATGGTTAAGGTTAGGGTTAGGGTTAGGGTATGGGTTAGGGTTAGGGGATGGTTAAGGTTATGGTTAGGTTTAGGGTTAGGGTTAGGTTTAGGTTACGGGTTAGGGTTAGGGTACGGGTTAGGTTTAGGTTTAAAGTGCGTGTTAGGCTTTGGGTTAGGGTTAGGGTTAGCGCTAGGGCATGGTTTAAGGTTACTGTTAGGGTTTGGGTACAGGTTAGGGTTAGGGTTAGGGTATGGGATAGGGTTGGGTATGGGTTAGGTCAAGGGTTAGGGTTAGGTTTAGGGTATGTGTTATGTTTAGGTTACGGGTTAGGGTTAGGGTTAGGGTCAGGGTTAGGGTTAGGTTTAGGGTACGAGTTAGGGTTAGTGTTAGTGTTAGAGTATGGGGTAGGGTTAGTGTAAGGGTGAGGGTTAGGGTTAATGTACGGGTTAGGCTTAGGGTTAGGTTTAGGGTTAGGATACGGGTTAGGGTTAGGTTTAAGGTACGGGATAGGGTTAGCGTACGGGTTAAGTTTAGGGTTAGGGTTAGGTTTAGGTTACGGGTTAGGCTTAGGGTACGGGTTAGTGTTACGATTAAGGTTAGGGTTAGGTTAGGATATCGGTTAGGGTTAGATTACGGTTAAGGGTTATGGTTTGGGTTAGGGTAGGGTTAAGTTTTGGGTGCGGGTTAGGGTTAGGATCAGGGTTAGGGTTAGGTGTAGGGTACGGGTTTGGGTTAGTGTTAGGGTACGAGTTAGGTTTACCGTTTGGGTATGGGTTAGGGGAAGGGTTAGGGTTAGGGTTAGGGGATAGGGTTAGAGTTATGGTTAGGCTACGGGTAGCGTTAGGGTACGGGTTAGTGTTAGGGTTAGGGATAGGGTTAGTGCACAGGTTAGGGTTAGGGTTAGGGTTAGGGTTAGTGTTATGGTTACGGTACGGTTTAGTGTTAAGCTGGGTTTTGGGATAGAGTTAGTGTACGTGTTAGGTCTAGGGTTAGGGTTAGGTTTAGGTGCGGGTTAGGGTTAGGGTTAGGGTACGTGTTAGGGTTAGTGTTTGGGTACGGGTTAGCGTTACGTTTAGGGTTAGGGTAAAGGTTAGGTTTAGGGTTAGGGTTAGGGTACGGTTTAGGATTAGGGTACGGGTTAGCATTAGGTTTAGGGTCAGGGTTAGGGTTAGGTTTAGGTTTAGGGTTCGGATTAGGGTTACTGTACGGTTTAGGGTTAGGGTTAGGGTTACAGTACATGTTAGGGTTAGAGTTAAGGTTAGGTTTAGGGTTAGAGTACGGGTTAGGGTTAGTGTTAGGGTTAGTGTTAGGGTACGGGTTAGGGTTAGAGTACGGGTTAGTTTTAGGTTTATGGTTAGGGTTAGGGTTAGAGTACGGGTAGGGTTAGTGTTAGTGTTAGTGTTAGTGTTAGTGTTAGGGTTAGTGTACGGATAGGGTTAGGGTTAAGGTTAGGGTACGGGTTAGGGTTAGGTTTAGGGTACGGGTTAGGGTTAGGGTTAGGGTTAGGGTACGGGTTAGGGTTAGGGTACGGGTTAGGGTTAGGTTTATGGTACGGGTTTGGGTTACAGTATGGGTTAGGGTTAGGGTGAGGGTTAGGGTTAGGGTTAGATTGCGGTTAAGGTTAGGGTTAGGGTTAGGGTGAGAGTACGATTTAGGGTTAATATTAGGGTTAGGGTTAGGGTTAGGTTTAGGGTTAGGCTACAATTTAGGGTTAGGGTTAGTGTTAGAGTACAGGGTAGGGTTAGTGTTAGGGTTAGGGTTAGGGTTAATGTACGGGTTAGGCTTAGGGTTAAGTTTAGGTTTAGAATACGGGTTAGGGTTAGGTTTAGGGTACGGGATAGGGTTAGCGTACGGGTTAAGTTTAGGGTTAGGGTTAGGTTTAGGGTGTGGGTTAGGGTTAGGGTTAGTGTAAGGGTTATGGTTTTTTTAGGGTCAGGGTTAGGGTTAGGGTTAGTGTTAGGGTACAGTTTAGGATTAGGGTTGCGGTTAGGTTACGGGTTAGTTTTAAGGTTAGGGTACAGATTAGGGTTATGGTTAAGGTTAGGGTAAGGTTTAGGGTATGGTTTAGGGTTAGGTTACGGTTAAGTGTTATGGTTAGGGTTAGGGTTAGGTTTAAGTTTAGGCTGCGGGTTAGAGTTAGAGTTAGGGTTAGAGTACGGGTTTGGGTTAGTGTTAGGGTACGGGTTAGGTTAACCGTTTGGGTATGGGTTAGGGAAGGGTTAGGGTTAGGAATAGGGTTAGGGGTTAGGGTTAGAGTTAGGGTTAGGCTATGGGTAGGTTTAGGGTATGGGTTAGTGTTAGGGTTAGGGTTCGGGTTAGGGTTAGTGTACGGGTTAGGGTTAGGGTTAGGGTTAGGTTTAGGGTTAGGGTTAGTGTTAGGGTTACGGTACGGGTTAGGGTTAATGTTACGGTAAGGGATAGTTTACTGTACGTGTTACGTCTAGCGTTAGGTTTAGGTTTAGTGTGCGGGTTAGGGTTAGGTTTAGGGTTAGGGTTAGGGTACATGTTAGGTTTAGGGTTCGTGTACGGGTTAGAGTTACATTTAGGGTTAGGGTATGGGTTAGGTTTAGGGTTAGTGTAAGGGTTAGTGTTAGGGTACGGGTTAGGGTTAGAGTATGGGTTAGGGTTAGGTTTAGGGTTAGGGTAAGGTTTAGAGTACGCGTTAGGTTTAGTGTTATGGTTAGGTTTAGGGTTAGTTTACGGAAAGGATTAGGGTTAGGGTGTGGGTTAGGGTACGGGTTATGGTTAGGTTTAGGGTACGGGATAGGGTTAATGCACGGGTTAATTTTAGGGTTAGGGTTAGGGTTAGGTTACGAGTTAGTGTTAGGGTGCGTGTTAGGGTTAGGGTTAGGTGCGGGTTAGGGTAAGAGTACGGGTTAGGTTTAGTTTTAGGTTCACGGTTAGGGTTAGGGATAGGGTTTATGTTACGGGTCAGGTTTAGGGTTGGGGTTAGGTTACGGGTTAGTTTTAGGTTTAGGGTACGGGTTAGGGTTACGGTTAAGGTTAGGGTTACTGATAGGGTATTGGTTAGGGTTAGGGTATGGGTAAGGATTATGGTTAGGGTTAGGTTTAGGTTTAGGGTGCGGTTTAGGCTTAGGTTAGGGTTAGTGTTAGCGCTAGGGTATGGGTTAGGGTTACTCTTAGGGTTTGGGTACGGGTTAGGTTTAGGGTTAGGGTACGAGATAGGGTTGTGTACGAGTTAGGTCAAGGGTTAGGGTTAGGTTTAGTGTACTGGTTAGGGTTAGGATTAGGTTTAGGGTTAGGGTTAGGTTATGGGTTAAGTTTAGTGTACTTTTTAGGGTTAGGTTTAGGGTCAGGGTTAGGGTTAGGGTTAGGGTACGAGTTAGGGTTAGGTTTAGGTTTAGTTTATGGGTTAGGGTTAGGGTACGGGTTAGTTTTAGGTTACGGGTGATGGTTAGTTTTAGGGTCAGGGTTAGGGTTAGGGTACGAGTTAGGGTTAGGGTTAGGGTACGGCTTAGGGTTTGAGTTATGTTACGGGTTAGGTTTAGAGTACGGGTTAGGGTTAGGGTGAGGGTTAGGGTTAGGGTTAGAGTATGGTGAGTGTTAGGGTTAGGGTTATGGTTACGGTTAGGGTAAGGGAAAGGGTTAGTGTTAGTGTTAGGGTACGGGTTAGGCTTAGGGTTAGGGTTAGGGTTAGAGTATGGGGTAGGGTTAGTGTTAGGGTTAGGGTTAGGGTTAATGTACGGGTTAGGCTTAGAGTTAGGTTTAGGGTTAGTTTACGGGTCGGGGTTAGGGTAAGGGTACGGGATAGGGTTAGCGTATGGGTTAAGTTTAGTGTTAGGGTTATGTTTAGGTTACGGGTTAGGGTGAGGGTACGGGTTAGGGTTAGGTTTAGGGTTCGGTTTAGGGTTAGGTTTAGGGTTAGTGTACGGGTTAGGGTTAGGTTTAGGGTCAGGGTTAGGGTTAGAGTTAGTGTTAGGGTATGAGTTAGTGTGAGTGTTGGGGTTAGAGTTCGCGTTAGTTTTAGGGTTAGGGTATGGGTTAGGGTTATGGTTAAAGTTAGGGTTAGGTTTAGGGTGTGGGTTAGGGTTAGGGTACATTTAAGGGTTATGTTTAGGGTTAGGTTTAGGGTTAAGTTTAGGGTGCGGTTTAGGGTTAGGGTTAGGGATAGGGTTAGGTTTAGAGTACGGGTTTGGGTTAGTGTTAGGTTACGGGTTAGGTTTACTGTTTGGGTAGGGGTTAGGGTAAGGTTTAGGGTTAGGTTTAGGGTTAAGTGTTAGAGTTAGAGTTAGGTTAGGCTACGGGATAGGGTTAGAGTACGGGTTAGGGTTACGGTTAGGGTAAGGGTTAGCGTTAGGATTATAGTGTGGATTAGGTATAGAGTTAGGGTTAGTTTTAGGGTTAGAGTACGGGTTAGGGTTAGTGTTAGGGTTAGGGTTAGTGTTAGAGTATGGGTTAGGGTTAGAGTACGGGTTAGGGTTAGTTTTAGGGTTTGGTTATGGTTAGAGTACAGGTTAGGGTTAGGGTTAGTGTATGGATCATGTTAGTTTTAAGGCTAGGGTTAGGGTACGGTTTAGGGTTAGGTTTAGGGTACGGGATAGGGTTAGCGTACGGGTTAAGTTTAGTGTTAAGGTTAGGTTTAGGTTACGGGTTAGGGTTAGGTAAGTGTTAGGGTTAGGTTTAGGTGAGGTTTAGGGTTACGGTTAGGGTTAGGGTTAGGGTACGAGTTAGGGTTAAGTTTAGGGTCAGGATTAGCTTTAGGGATAGGGTTATGGGACGGGTTAGGGTTAGGGTTGGGGTTAGGGTACGAGTTAGTTTTAGGGTTAGGGTACGGGTCAGGGTTATGTTTAAGGTTAGGGTTATGGTTAGGGTTAGGGTACGGGTAAGGGTTATGGTTAGGGTTAGGGTTAGGTTTAGGTTTAGCGTGTGGGTTAGGTTTAGGGTTAGGGTTAGGGTTAGGGTTAGGGTTAGCCTTAGGGTATGGGTTAGAGTTACTGTTAGAGTTTGGGTGCGGGTTATATTTAGGGTTAGTGTACGGGATAGGTTTGGATACGGGTTAGGTCAAGGGTTAGAGTTAGGTTTAGGGTACGCGTTGGGTTAGGGTTAGGTTTAGGGTTAGGGTTAGGGTATGGGTTAGGCTTAGAGTACGGGTTAGGGTGAGGGTTAGGGTCTGGGTTAGGGTTAGGGTTAGGGTACGAGTTAGGGTTAGCGTTAGGTTTAGGGTACGGGTTATGTTTAGGGTTAGGGTTAGGGTACGGTTTAGGTTTAGGGTACGGGTTAAGTTTAATTTTAGAGTCAGGGTTAGGTTTAGGGTTAGGGTACGAGTTTGGGTTAGGTTTAGGGTACGGGTTAGGATTAGTGTTATGGTACGGGTTAGGGTTACAGTACGGGTTAGGGTTAGGGTTAGGGTTAGGGTTAGTGTTGAGTACGGTTAGGGTTAAGGTTAGGTTTAGGGTTAGGTTTAGAGTACGGTTTAGGGTTAGTGTTAGGGTTAGGGTTAGGGTTAGGGTACGGGTTAGTGTTAGGGTTAGGGTTAGTGTTAGAGTATGGGGTAGGGTTAATGTTAGGGTTAGTGTTAGGGGTAATGTACAGGTTAGGCTTTGGGTTAGGTTTAGGGTTAAGATATGGGTTAGGGTTAGGTTTAGGGTACGGGAGAGGGTTAGCGTACATGTTAAGCATAGATTTAGGGTTAGCTTTAGGTTACGGGTTAGGGTTACGGTGCGGGTTAGGGTTAGGATTACTGTAAGGGATAGGATTAGGTTTAGGGTCAGGGTTAGGGTTAGTGTTAGTGTTAGGGTACGGGTTAGGGTTAGGGTTGGGGTTAGGGTACGGGTTAGTTTTAGGGTTAGGGTATGGGTTAGGGTTACGGTTAAGGTTAGGGTTAGGGTTAGCGTATGGGTTAGGGTTAGATTATGGTTAAGGGTTATGTTTTGGGTTAGGGTTAGGGTTAAGTTTAGGGTGCGGGTTAGGGTTAGGGTTAGAGTACGGGATTGGGTTAGTGTTAGGGTACGGGTTAGGTTTACCATTTGGGTACGGGATTGGGTAAGGGTTAGGGTAGGGTTATGGTTAGAGTTAGGGTTAGGCTACGGATAGGGTTAGGGTACGGGTTAGGGTTAGGGTTAGGTTTCGGGTTAGGGTTAGTGTACGGTTTAGGGTTAGAATTAGGGTTAGGGTTAGGGTTAGGGTTGGTGTTAGGGTTATGGTACGGGTTAGGGTTAAGTTTAGGGTACGGGATAGAGTTAGTCTATGCGTTAGGTCTAGGGTTAGGGTTAGGTTTAGTGTGTGGGTTTGGGTTAGGGTTAGGGTACGTGTTAGCTTTAGGGTTTGGGTACGGGTTAGCGTTATGTTTAGGTTAGGGAACGGGTTAGGTTGAGGGTTAAGGCTAAGGTACGGTTTAGGTTTAGGGAATGGGATAGGGTTAGGTTTAGGGTCAGGGTTAGGGTTATGTTTAGGGTTAGGGTTAGGGTTTGGGTACGGTTTAGGGTTACTGTACGGGTTAGGGTTAGGGTTAGGTTTAGGTTTAGGTTTATAGTACGGGTTAGGTTTTGAGTTAGGCTGAGGTATAGGTTTAGAGTACGGGTTAGGGTTAGTGTTATGGTTAGGGTTAGTGTTAGTTTACGAGTTAGTGTTAGGGAACGTGTTAGGTTTAGGTTTAGGGTGCAGGTTAGGGTTAGAGTTAGGGTTAGTGTAAGGGTTAGGGTTAGGTTTAGGGTCAGGGTTAGGTTTGGGTTAGTTTTAGGTTACGGGATATGTTTAGGGTTGGGGTTAGGGTACGGGTTAGTTTTAGGGCTAGGGTACTGGTTAGGGTTATGGTTAAGGTTAGGGTTAGGGTTAGGTTATGGTTTAGGGTTAGGTTACGGTTAAGGGTTATGGTTTGGTTTAGGGTTAGGTTTAAGTTTAGGGTGCGCGTTAGGGTTAGGGTTAGGGTTAGGGTTAGAGTACGGTTTTGGGTTAGTTTTAGGGTACAGGTTAGGTTTACCATTTGGGTACGGGTTAGGGTAAGGGTTAGGGTTAGGGTTAGGTGTTAGGGGTAGGGTTAGGGCTAGGCTACAGGTAAGGTTAGGGTACGGGTTAGGGTTAGGGTTAGGGTTCGGGTTAGGGTTTGTGTACGGGTTAGGGTTAGGGTTAGGGTTAGGTTTAGGGTTAGGATTTGTGTTAGGGTTACCGTACGGGTTAGGGTTAAGGTTACAGTACAGCATAGGATTAGTGTACGTGTTAGGTCTAGGCTTAGGGTTAGGTTTAGTATGCGGGTTACGATTAGGTTTAGGTTTAGTGTATGGGTTAGGTATAGGGTTAGGTTTAGGGTACGGGTTAGGTTTAGGGTTAGGGTCAGGGTTAGGGTTAGGGTTAGGGTATGAGTTAGGGTTAGTGTTAGGTTTAGGGTACGGGTTAGTTTTAGGGTTAGGTTATGGGTTAGGGTTAGGGTTAGGGTTAGGGTTAGAATACGGGGTAAGGTTAGTGTTAAGGTTAGGTTTAGGGTTAATGTACGGGTTAGGCTTAGGGTTAGGTTTAGGGTTAGGTTACGGGTTAGGGTTAGGTTTAGGATACGGGATAGAGTTAGTGTACGGGTTAAGTTTAGGTTAGGATTAGGTTTAGGTTACGGGTTAGGGTTAGGGTACGGGTGAGAGTTAGGTTTAGGGTGTGGTTTAGGGTTAGGGTTAGGGTTAATGTATGGGTTAGGGTTAGGTTGAGGGTCAGGGTTAGGGTTAGCGTTAGTGTTAGGGTATGGTTTAGGGTTAGGGTTGGGGTTAGGGTACGAGTTAGTTTTATCGTTAGGGTATGGGTTAGGGTTACTGTTAAAGATAGGTTTAGAGTTAGGGTGTGGATTAGGGTAAGGGTATGGTTAAGGGTTATGGTTATGGTTAGGGTTAGGGTTAAGTTTAGGGTGTGGTTTAGGGTTCAGGTTAGAGTTAGTGTTAGGGTTAGAGTACGGGTTTGGGTTAGTGTTAGGGTACGGGTTAGGTATACCGTTTGGGTACGGGTTAGGGTAAGGGTTAGGCTTAGGGTTAGGGTTAGGGGTTAGGGTTAGAGTTAGGTTTAGGCTACGGGATAGTGTTAGAGTACAGGTTAGGGTTAGGGTTAGGGTAAGGGTGAATGTTAGGGTTATAGTACTGGTTAGGGTTAGAGTTAGGGTTAGGTTTAGTGTTAGAGTACGGGTTAGGGTTAGTGTGAGGGTTAGGGTTAGTATTAGGGTACGGGTTAGGGTTAGGTTTAGTGTACGGATTGGTTTAGGGTTAGGGTTAGGGTTAGGGTATGGGTTAGGTTTAGGTTTCGGTACGGGCTAGGGTTAGCATACGGGTTAAGTTTAGGTTTAGATTTAGGTTTAGGTTATGGGTTAGGGTTAGGGTACGTGTTAGGGTCAGGTTTAGGTGAGGGTTAGGTTTAAGGTTAGGGTTAGGGTTAGGGTACGTGTTAGGGTTAGGTTTAGGTGCGGGTTAGGGTTGTGGTTAGGGTTAAGTTTAGATTTAGGGTTCTGTTTAGGGTTAGGTTTAGGGTCAGGGTTAGGGTTAGGGATAGGGTTATGGTACGGGTTAGGGTTAGGGTTGGGGTTAGGGTACGGGTTAGTTTTAGGTTTAGGGTACGGTCAGGGTTACGGTAAAGTTTAGGGTTAGGTTTAGGGTATGGGTTAGGTTTAGGTTACGGGTAAGGGTTATGGTTAGGGTTAGGGTTAGGTTTTGGTTTAGGGTGCAGTTTAGGGTTAGGGTTAGGTTTAGTGCTAGGGTATGGGTTAGGGTTACTGTTAGGGTTTGGATACGGGTTAGGGTTAAGTTTAGGTTACGGGATAGGGTTGGGTATGGGTTAGGTCAAGGGTTAGGCTTAGGGTTAGGGTATGTGTTAGGTTTAGGGTACGGGTTAGGGTTAGGGTTAGGGTTAGGGTATGGGTTAGGGTTAGTGTAGGAGTACGGGGTAGGGTTAGTGTTAGGATTAGGGTTAGGTTTAATATACGGGTTAGGCTTAGGGTTAGGTTTAGGGTTAGGATACGGGTTAGGGTTAGGTTTAAGGTACGGGATAGGGTTAGCCTAAGGGTTAAGTTTAGGGTAAGGGTTAGGTTTAGGTTATGGGTTAGGGTTAGGGTACGGGTTAGGGTTAGGTTTAGGGTCATGGTTAGGTTTAGGTTTAGGATTAGTGTAAGGGTTAGGGTTAGTTTTAGTGTCAGTGTTAGGGTTAGGGTTAGTGTTAGGGCACGGGGTAGGGTTAGGGTTGGGGTTAGGGTACGGGTTGGTTTTAGCACTAGTGTACGGGTTAGGGTTACAGTTAAGGTTAGGGTTAGGTTTAGGATAAGGGTTAGGGTAAGATTACGGTTAAGTTTTATGGTTTGAGTTAGGGTTAGGGTTAAGTTTAGGGTGCGGGTTAGGGTTAGGGTCAGGGTTAGGGTTAGGGTTAGGGTACGGGTTTGGGTTAGTGTTAGGGTACGGGTTAGGTTTACCTTTTGGGTACGGGTTAGGGTAAGGTTTAGGGTTAGGGTTAAGGGTTAGGGTTATAGTTATGGTTAGGCTGCGGGTAGCGTTAGGGTAATGGTTAGGGTTAGGTTTAGGGTTCGGGATAGGGTTAGTGTACGGGTTAGGTTTAGGGTTAGTGTTATGGTTACGGTATGGTTTAGGGTTAAGGTTGGGTTACAGGATAGGGTTAGTGTACGTGTTAGGTCTAGGATTAAGGTTAGGTTTAGGTGCATGTTAGGGTTAGGGTTAGGGTTAGGTTACGTGTTAGGGTTAGGGTTTGGGTACGGGTTAGCATTACGTTTAGGGTTAAGGTGCGGTTTAGTGTACGGTTAGGGTTAGGGTACGGTTTAGGATTAGGGTACGGGTTGGCATTAGGGTTAGGGTCAGGGTTAGGGTTAGGTTTAGGGTTAGGTTTAGGGTTAGGGTACTGATTAGGGTACTGTACGATTTAGGGTTAGGGTTAGGGTTAGGGTTATAATACGTGTTAGGGTTAGAGTTAGGGTTAGGTTTAGGGTTAGAGTACGGGTTATGGTTAGTGTTAGGGTTACGGTTAGTGTTAGGGTATGGGTTCGGGTTAGAGTACTGGTTAGGGTTAGGTTTAGTGTTATGGTTAGAGTACGGGTTAGGGTAGTGTTAGTTTAGGGTTAAGGTTAGGTTTGTTGTACGGATACGGTTAGGGCAGGGTTAGGGTTAGGGTACAGGTGAGGGTTAGGTTTAGGGTACGGGTTAGGGTTAGGGTACGGGTTAGGGTACGGGTTAGGTTTAGGGTACGGGTTAGGGTTAGGGTTAGGGTTAGGGTACGAGTTAGGGATAGGGTTAGGGTACGGGTAAGGTTAGGGTTATGGTACGGGTTTGGGTTACAGTACGGGTTAGGGTTAGGGTTAGGGTGAGGCCTAGGGTTAGGGTTAGAGTATGGTTAGGGTTAGGGTTAGGGTTAGGGTGAGAGTACGGTTTAGGGTTAATGTTAGGGTTAGGGTTAGGGTTAGGTTTAGGATTAGGCTACGATTTAGGGTTAGGTTTAGTGTTACAGTACGGGGTAGGGTTAGTGTTAGGGTTAGGGTTAGGGTTAATGTACGGGTTAGGCTTAGGGTTAGGTTTAGGGTTAGTATACAGTTAGGGTTAGGTTTAGGGTACGGGATAGGGTTAGCGTACGGGTTAAGTTTAGGGTTAGGGTTAGGTTTAGGGTGCGGGTTTGGGTTAGGGTTAGTGTAAGGGTTAGCGTTAGGTTTAGGGTCAGGGTTAGGGTTAGGGTTAGTGTTAGGGTATGGGTTACGGTTAGGGTTGCAGTTAGGTTACGGGTTAGTTTTAGGGTTAGGGTACAGTTTAGGGTTATGGTTCAGTTTAGGGTTAGGGTTAGGGTATGGGTTAGGTTTAGGTTACGGTTAAGGGTTATGGTTTGGGTAAGGGTCAGGGTTAAGTTTAGGGTGCGGGTTAGAGTTAGAGTTAGGGTTAGATTACGGGTTTGCGTTAGTGTTAGGGTACGGGTTAGGTTCACCGTTTGGGTATTGGTTAGGGTAAGGGTTAGGGTTAGGGTTAGGGTTAGGGGTTAGGGTTAGAGTTAGGGTTAGGCTACGGGTAGGTTTAGGGTACGGGTTAGGGTTAGGGTTAGCGTTCGGGTTAGGGTTAGTGTACGGGTTAGGGTTAGGTTTAGGGTTAGGGTTAGGTTTAGGGTTAGGGTTAGTGTTAGGGTTATGGTACGGGTTAGGGTTAAGTTTACGGTACGGGATAGGTTGAGTGTACATGTTAGGTCTAGGGTTAGGTTTAGATTTAGTGTACGGGTTAGGGTACGAGATAGGGTTAGGGTTAGGGTACGGGTTAGGGTTAGAGTTATGGTACGGGTTAGGGTTACAGTACGGGATAGGTTTAGGGTGAGGCTTAGGGTTAGGGTTAGAGTATGGTTCGGGTCAGGGTTAGGGTTAGAGTACGGTTTAGGGTTAGTGTTAGGGTTAGGGTAATGTTAGGGTTAGGGTTAGGGTTAGAGTACGGGGTAGGGTTAGTGTTAGGGTTAGGGTTAGGTTTAGTGTTAGGGTACGGGATAGGGTTTGGGTTAGGGTTAGTGTTAGGTTACGGGGTAGGGTTAGTGTTAGGTTTAGGTTTATGGTTAGTGTTAGGGTACGGGATAGGGTTTGGGTTAGGGTTAGGGTTAGGGTACGGGTAATGTTAGTGTTAGGGTTAGGGTTTGGGTTAATGTACGGTTTAGGCTTAGGGTTAGGTATAGGGTTCGGATACGGGTTAGTGTTAGGTTTAGGGTATGGGATAGGTTTATCGTACGGGTTAAGTTTAGGGTTAGGGTTAAGTTTACGTTAAGGGTTAGGGTTAGGGTACGGTTTAGGGTTAGGTTTAGGGTGCGGGTTAGGGTTAGGGTTAGGGTTAGGATTAGTGTAAGGGTTAGGGTTAGGTTTAGAGTCAGGTTTAGGGTTAGGTTTAGTGTTGGGGTACGGGTTAGGGTCGGTAGGGGTTACTGTACGGGTTAGGTTTATGGTTAGGGTATGGGTTAGGGTACGGTTAAGGTAAGGGTTAGGGTTAGTGTTAGGGTTAGCGTACGTGTTAGGGTTAGGGTTTGGGTACGGGTTAGGGTTACGTTTAGGGTTAGGGTTCGGTTTAGTTTTAGGATTAGGGTAAGGGTTAGCGCTAGGGTATGGGTTAGGTTTACTGTTAAGGTTTGGGAACGGGTTAGGGTTAGCGTTAGGGTACGGGATAGGGTTGGGTACGGGTTAGGTCAAGGGTTAGGGTTGGGTTTAGGGTACTGGTAAGGGTTAGGGTTAGGTTTAGGGTTAGGGTTAGGGTATGGGTTAGGTTTAGGGTATGGGTTAAGGTTAGGGTTAGGGTCAGGTTTAGGGTTAGGGTTAGGGTACGAGTCAGGGTTAGGGTTAGGTTAAGGGTATGGGTTAGGGTTAGGGTTAGGGTTAGCGTACGTGTTAGGGTTAGGGTTTGGGTACGGGTTAGGGTTACATTTAGGGTAAGGGTTCGGTTTAGTTTTAGAGTTAGGGTTAGGGTTAGCGCTAGGGTATGGGTTAGGTTTTCTGTTAGGGTTTGGCAACGGGTTAGGGTTAGGGTTAGGGTACACGATAGGGTTGGGTACGGGTTAGGTCAAGGGTTAGGGTTGGGTTTAGGGTACTGGTAAGGGTTAGGGTTAGGTTTAGGGTTAGGTTTAGTGTATGGGTTAGGTTTAGGGTACGGGTTAAGGTTAGGGTTAGGGTCAGGTTTAGGGTTAGGGTTAGGGTACGAGTCAGGGTTAGGGTTAGGTTAAGGGTATGGGTTAGGGTTAGGGTTAGGGTAAGGGTTAGGGTTAGAGTACGGGGTAGGGTTAGTGTTAGTGTTAGTGTTAGGGTTAATGTACAGGTTAGGCTTAGGGTTAGGTTAGGGTTAGGAAATGGGTTAAGGTTAGGTTTAGGGTGCGGGTTGGGTTAGGGTTAGAGTTAGTGTAAGGGTTAGGGTTAGGTATAGGGTCAGGGTTAGGGTTAGGGTTAGTGTTAGGGTATGGGTTAGGGTTAGGGTTGCGGTTAGGGTACGGGATAGTTTTAGGTTTAGGGTACGGATTAGGGTTATGTTTAAGGTTAGGGTTAGGGTTAGGTTATGAGTGAGGGTTAAATTACGGTTAAGGGTTATGGTTTGGGTTAGGGTTAGAGTTAAGTTTAGGGTGCGGGTTAGGGTTAGTGTTAGGGTTACAGTGCGGGTTTGGGTTAGTGTTAGGGTACGGGTTAGGTTTACCGTTTGGATACGGGTTAGGGTTAGGCTTAGTGTTAGGGGTCGGGTTAGAGTTAGGATTAGGCTACAGGTAGGGTTAGGGTTCGGGTTAGGGTTAGGGTTAAGGTTCAGGTTAAGGTTAGTGTACGGGTTAGGGTTAGGGTTAGGGTAAGGGTTAGTGTTAGGGTCACTGTACTGGTTAGGGTTAAGGTTAGGGTACGGGATAGGGTTAGTGTACGTGTTAGGTATAGGGTTAGGGTTAGGTTCAGTGTGCGGGTTAGGTTTAGGGTTTGGGTTAGGATACGTGTTAGGGTTAGGGTTTGGGTACGGGCTAGGGTTAAGTTTAGGGTTAGGGTATGGGTTAGGTTTAGGGTTAGGGTTAGGGTACGGTTTAGGGTTAGGGTACGGGATAGGGTTAGTGTTAGGGTCAGGGTTAGGGTTAGGTTTGGGGTCCGGGTTAGGGTTAGGTTTAGGGTTAGGGTTAGCGCTACAGTATGGGTTAGGGTTACTGTTAGGTTTTGGGTACAGGTTAGGGTTAGGGTTAGGGTAGGGTACGGGATAGGTTTGGGTACGGGTTAGGTCAAGGGTTAGGTTTAGGTTTAGGGTATGGGTTAGGGTTAGGGTTTGGTTTAGGGTTAGGGTTAGGGTATGGGTTAGGCTTAGGGTACGGGTTAGGTTTAGGGTTAGGGTCAGGGTTAGGGTTAGTGTTAGGGTATGAGTTAGGGTTAGGGTTAGGTTTAGGGTATGGGTTAGGGTTAGGGTTAGGGTTAGGGTTAGGGTTAGGGTTAGGGTTAAAATACGGGTTAGGTTTGGGGTACGGGTTAGGGTTAGGATTATGATCCAGGTTAGGGTTAGGGTTAGGGTACGAGTTAGTGTTAGGTTTAGGGTACGGGTTAGGGTTAGGGTTATGGTACGGGTTAGGGATACAGTATGGGTTAGGGTTAGGGTGAGGGTTAGGGTTAGGGTTAGGGTTAGAGTAGGGTTAGGGTTAGGGTTAGGTTTAGAGTACGGGTTAGGGTAGTGTTAGGGTTAGGGTAAGGGTTAGGGTTAGGGTTAGGGTTAGGGTTAGGGTTAGAGTACGGGGTAGGGTTAGTGTTAGGGTTAGGGTTGTGGTTAGTGTAATGGTACGGGTCAGGTATAGGGTTCGGGTTAGGGTTAGGTTAGGGTTAGTGTTAGGGTTAGCGTTATGGTTAAAGTACGGGGTAGGGTTAGTGTTAGGGTTAGGGTTAGGGGTTAGGGTTAGAGTTAGGGTTAGGCTACGGGTAGGGTTAGGGTACGGGTTAGGGTTAGGGTTAGGGTTAGGGTTAAGATTAGTGTTAGGGTTACGATACGGGTTAGGGTTAAGGTTGGGGTATGGGATAGGGTTAGTGTACGTGTTAGGTCTAGGGTTAGGGTTAGTTTTAGTGTACGGGTTAGGGTTAGGGTTAGGATACGTGTTAGGGTTAGGGTTTGGTTACGGTTTAGCGTTACGTTTAGGGTTAGGGTACGGGTTAGGTTTAGGGTTAGGGTTAGGGTACGGTTTAGGGTTAGGGTACGGGTTAGGGTTAGGTCAAGGTTAGGTTTAGGGTTAGGGTTAGGGTACCGGTTAGGGTTACTGTACGGGTAGGGTTATGTTTAGGGTTAGGGTTAGGGTTAGGGTTAGCGTTATAGTACGGATTAGGGTTAGAGTTAGGGTTAGGTTTAGGGTTAGAATACGGGTTACGGTTAGTGTTAGGGTTAGGGTTAGTGTTAGGGTTAGTGTACGGATAGGGTTAGGGTTAGTGTTAGGGTACGGGTTAAGGTTAGGTTTGGGATACGGGATAGGGTTAGTGTACAGGTTAAGTTTAGGGTTAGGGTTAGTTTTAGGTGATGGGTTAGGGTTAGGGAACGGGTTAGGGTTAGGTTTAGGTGCGGGTTAGTGTTAGGTTTAGGGTTAGGGTTAGGGTTTGGTTTAGGGTTAGGTTTAGGGTCAGGGTTAGGGTTCGGGATAGGGTTATGGTACGGGTTAGGGTTAGGTTTGGGGTTAGGGGACAGGTTAGTTTTAGGGTTAGGGTATGGGTCAGGGTTACGGTTAAGGTTATGGTTAGGGTTAGGGTATGGGTTAGGGTTAGGGTACGGGTATGGGTTATGGTTAGGTTTAGGTTTAGGTTTAGGTGTAGGGTGCGGGTTAGGGTTAGGGTTTGTGCTAGGTTATGAGTTAGGGTTAATGTTAGGGTTTGGGTACGGGTTAGGGTTAGGGATACGTTACGGGATAGGGTTGGGTAAGGGTTAGGTCAAGGGTTAGGGTTTGGTTTTGGGTACGGGTTAGGGTTAGGGTTATGTTTAGGGTTAGTGTTAGGGTATGGGTTAGTCTTAGTGTACGGGTTAGGGTTAAGGTTAGGGTCAATTTTAGGGTTAGGGTTAGGGTACCAGTTAGGGTTTGTTTTAGGTTTACGGTACGGGTTATGGTTAGGATTAGGGTTAGGGTATGGGTTAGTTTTAGGGTACGTGTTACGTTTAGGTTTAGGGTCAGCTTTAGGGTTAGGGTTAGGGTACAAGTTAGGTTTAGGATTAGGATACGTGTTAAGGTTAGGGTTATGGTAAGGGTTAGGGTTACAGTACGGGTTAGGGTTAGGGTGAGGGTTAGGGTTAGAGTATGGTTAGGGTTAGGGTTAGGGTTAGGGTTAGAGTACAGGTTAGGGTTAGTGTTAGGTTAGGTTTAGGATTAGGGTTAGTGTACGGGTTAGGGTTAGGTTCAGGGTACGGGATAGGTTAGCGTACGGGTTAAGTTTAGGGTTAGGGTTAGGTTTAGGTTACCGGTAAGGGTTAGGGTACGGGTTAGGGTTAGGTTTAGGGTGCGGGTTAGGGTTAGGGTTAGGGTTAGTGTAGGGTTAGGGTTAGGTTTAGGGTCAGGGTTCGTGTTAGGGTTAGTGTTAGGGTACTCATTAGTGTTAGGGTTGGCGTTAGGGTACGGGTTAGTTTTAGGGTTAGGGTACAGGTTAGGGTTATATATAAGGTTAGTGTTAGGGTTAGGGTATGGTTTAGGGTTAAGTTACGGTTAAGGGTTATGGTTTCAGTTAGGGTTCGGGTTAAGATTAGGGTGTGGGTTAGGGTTAGGGTTAGGGTTAGAGTACGGATTTGGGTTACTGTTAGGGTACGGGTTAGGTTTACCTTTTGGGTACGGGTTAGTGTAAGGTTTAGGGTTAGTGTTAGGGTTAGGGGTTAGGTTTAGAGTTAGGGTTAGGCTATGGGTAGGGTTAGGGTATGGGTTAGGGTACGGGTTAGGATTCGGGTTAGGGTTAGTGAACGGATTAGGGATAGGTTTAGGGTTAGGTTTAGGGTTAGTGTAAGGGTTATGGTTCGGGTTAGGGTTAAGATTCCAGTACGGGATAGGGTTAGTGTACGTGTTAGTTCTAGGGTTAGGGTTAGGTTTAGTGTGCGGTTTAGGGTTAGGGTTAGGGTTTGGGTTAGGGTACGTGTTAGGGTTAGTTTTTAGGTACGGGTAAGGGTTACGTTTAGTGTTAGGGTATGGGTTAGGTTTAGGCTTAGGGTAAGGTTTAGTGTTAGGGTACGGGTTAGAGTTACAGAATGGGTTAGGGTTAGGTTTAGGGTTAGGTTTAGGGTTAGAGTACGGGTTAGGGTTAGTGTTAGCGTTAGCGTTAATGTTATTGTGTGGATAGGGTTAGGGTTAGGGTTAGGATACGGGTTAGAGTTAAGTTTAGGGTACGGGATAGGGTTAGTGTACGGGATAAGTTAAGGGTTAGGGTTAGGTTTAGGGTACGAGTTAGGATTAGGGTACGGGTTAGGGTTAGGGTTATGTTACGGGTTAGGGTTACAGTACTGGTTAGTGTTAGGGTGAGGGTTAGGGTTATGGCTAGATTACGGTTAGAGTTAGGGTTAGGATTATAGTACGGGTTAGGGTTAGTGTTAGGGTTAGGTTTAGGGTTATGGTTAGGGTTAGGGTTAGGGTTAGGTTTAGGTTTAGAGAACGGGGTAGGGTTAGTGTTAGGTCTGGTTAGGGATAATGTATGGGTTAGGCTTAGGTTTAGGTTTAGGGTTAGGATAAAGGTTAGGGTTAGGTTTAGGGTACGGGATAGGGTTAGCGTACGGGTTAAGTTTAGGGTTAGGGTTAGGTTTAGGTTATAAGTTAGGGTTAGGGAACTGGTTAGGGTTAGGTTTAGGGTGCGGGTTAGTGTTAGGGTTAGGGTTAGTGTAAGGTTAATGGTTAGGTTTAGGGTCAGAGTTAGGGTTAGGGTTAGTGTTAGGGTACGGTTTATGGTTAAGGGTGGGGTTAGGGTACGGGTTAGTTTTAGGGTGAGGGTACGGGTTAAAGTTATGTTTAAGGTTAGGGTTAGGTTTAGGGTATGGATTAGGGTTAGGTTACGGTTAAGGGTTATGGTTTGGGTTAGGGTTAGGGTTAATTTTAAGGTTCGGGTTCGGGTTAGGGTTAGTGTTAGAGTACTGGTTTGGGTTAATGTTAGGGTATCGGTTAGGTTTACCATTTGTGTACGGGTTAGTGTAAGGGTTAGGTTTAGGTTTAGGGTTTAGGGGTAGGGTTAGGGTTAGGCTACGGGTAGGGTTAGGGTACGGGTTAGTGTTAGGGTTAGGGTTCGGGTTAGGGTTAGTGTACGGGTTTGGGTTAGGGTTAGTGTTAGGTTTAGGTTTAGGGTTAGGGTTACGGTACGGGTTAGGGTTAAGGGTACGGTTCGGGATAGGGTTAGTGTATGTGTTAGGTCTAGGGTTAGGGTTAGGTTTAGTGTTCGGGTTAGGGTTAGGAGTAGGGTTAGGGTACGTGTTAGGATTAGGGTTTGGGTACGGGTGAGGGTTACATTTAGGTTTAGGGTACGGGTTAGGTTTAGGGTTAAGGTAAGGGTTTTTGTTAGGGTACGGGTTAGGGTTAGAGTACGGGTTACAGTTAGGTTTAGGTTTAAGGTTAGGGTTAGAGTACGGGTTAGGGTTAGTGTTAGTGTTAGTGTTAGGGTTAGTGTACGGATAGGGTTAGGGTCAGGGATAGGGTTAGGGTACGGGTTAGATTTAGGTTTAGGGTACGGGATAGGGTTAGTGTACGGGTTAAGTTTAGGGTTAGGGTTAGGTTTAGGTTACGGTTTATGGTTAGCGTACAGGTTAGGGTTACAGTTAAGGTTAGGCTTAGTGTTAGGGTATGGGTTAGGGTTAGGGTACGGGTAAGGGTTAGGTTTAGGGTATGAGATAGGGTTGGGTACGGGTTAGGTCAATGGTTAGGTTTAGGTTTAGGGTACGGGTTAGGGTTAGGGTAAGGTTTAGGTTTCGGGTTAGGGTATGGGTTAAGTTTAGGGTACGGGTTAGGGTTAGGTTAGGGTCAGGGTTAGGGTTAGTGTTAGGATATGAGTTAGGGTTAAGTTTATTTTTAGGGTACGGGTTAGGGTTAGGTTTAGGGTATGGGTTAGGTTTAGGGTATGGGTTAGGGTTAGGGTCAGGTTTGGGGTTAGGGTACGAGTTAGGGTTAGTTTAAGGGTTCGGGTTAGGTTTAGGTTTAGGGTTAGGGTTAGAGTACAGGTTAGGGTTAGTGTTAGGTTTAGGGAAAGGATTAGGTTTAGGGTTAGGGTACGGGTTAGGGTATGGGTTAGGGTTAGTGTTACGGTTAGATTACGGTTAGGGTTAGGGTTAGGGTTAGGGTTAGAGTACCAGTTAGGGTTATGTTACGGTTAAGGCTTATTGTTTGGGTTAGGGTGAGGGTTAAGTTTAGGGTGCGGGTTAGGGTTAGGGTTAGGGTTAGGGTTAGGGTTAGAGTACGGGTTTAGGTTAGTGTTAGTGTACGTGTTAGGTTTACCGTTTGGGTACGGGTTAGGGTAAGGGTTAGGGTTTAGGTAAGGGCTAGGGGTTAGGGTTAGAGTTAGGATTAGGCTACGGGTAGGGTTAGGGTATGGATTAGGGTTACGGTTAGGTTTCGGGTAGGGTTAGGGTACGGGTTAGGGCTAGAGTTAGGGTTAGGGTTAGGGTTAGGGTTAGTGTTAGGGTTACGGTACGGGTGAGGGTTAAGGTTAGGGTATGGGATAGGGTTAGTGTACGTGTTAGGTCTAGGGTTAGGGTTAGGTATAGTGTGCGGGTTAGGGTTAGAGTTAGGGTGCTTGTTAGGGTTAGGGGTTGGGTATGGGTTAGCATTACGTTTAGGTTAGGGTACGGGTTAGGTTTAGGGTTAGGGTTCGGGTACGGTTTAGGGTTAGGGTACGTGTTAGGGTCAGGGTTAGGGTTAGGTTTAGGGTTAGGGTTAGGGTTAGGGTACGGATTAGGGTTACTGTACGGGTAGAGTTAGGGTTAGTGTTATACTACGGGTAAGGGTTTGAGTTAGGGTTAGGTATAGTGTTAGAGTATGGTAGGTTAGTGTTAGGGTTAGGGTTAGTGTTAGGGTACGGGTTAGGGTTAGAGTACGGGTTAGGGTTAGCTTTAGGGTTAGGGTTATGGTTAGAGTACGGGTTAAGTTTAGTGTTAGTGTTAGCCTTAGAGTTAGGGTTAGTGTACGGATAGGGTTAGGGTTACAGTACGGGTTTGGCTTAGTGTTAGGGTACGGGTTAGGTTTACCGTTTGGGTATGGGTTGGGGTTAGGCTTAGTGTTAGCGGTCGGGTTAGAGTTAGGATTCGGCTACGGGTAGTGTTATTGTTCGGGTTAGGGTTAAGGTTCGGGTTAGGGTTAGTGTACGGGTTAGGGTTAGGTTTAGGGTTAGGTTATGTGTTAGGTTTAGGGTACGGGTTAGGGTTAGGGTTAGGGTTAGGGTACGGGTTAGGGTTAGGGTTAGTGTAGGAGTACGGGTTAGGGTTAGTGTTAGGGTTAGGGTTAGGTTTAATGTACGGATTAGGCTTAGGGTTAGGTTTAGGTTTAGGATACGGGTTAGGGTTAGGTTTAAGGTACGGGATAGGGTTAGACTACGGGTTAAGTTTAGGGTTAGGGTTAGGTTTAGGTTACGGGTTAGGGTTAGGGTACGGGTTAGGGTTAGGTTTAGGGTGCAGGTTAGGTTTAGGTTTAGAATTAGTGTAAGGGTTAAGGTTAGGTTTAGTGTCAGTGTTAGGGTTAGGGTTAGTGTTAGGGCATGGGATAGGGTTAGGGCTGGGGTTAGGGTACGGGTTAGTTTTAGCGCTACTGTATGGGTTAGGGTTACGATTAAGGTTAGGGTTAGGTTTAGGATATGGGTTTGGGTAAGATTATGGTTAAGGGTTATGGTTTGGGTTAGGGTTAGGGTTAAGTTTAGGGTGCGGGTTAGGGTTAGGGTCAGGGTTAGGGTTAGGTTTAGTGTACGGGTTTGGGTTAGTGTTAGGGTACGGGTTAGGTTTACCTTTAGGGTATGGGTTAGGGTAAGGTATAGGGTTAGGGTTAAGGGTTAGGGTTATAGGTATGGTTAGGCTACGGGTAGCATTAGGGTACGGGTTAGGGTTAGGTTTAGGGTTCGGGATAGGTTTATTGTACGGGTTAGGGTTAGGGTTAAGGTTAGGTTTAGGGTTAGTGTTATGGTTACGGTACGGTTTAGGGTTAAGGTTGGGTTACGGGATAGGGTTAGTGTACGTGTTAGGTCTAGGGTTAGGGTTAGGTTAAGTGCGTGTTAGGGTTAGGGTTAGGGTTAGGTTATGTGTTAGGGTTAGGGTTTGGGTACGGGTTAGCGTTACGTTTAGGGTTACGGTACGGGTTAGGGTTAGGGTTAGGGTTAGGGTACGGTTTAGGATTAGGTTACGGGTTGGCGTTAGGGTTAGGGTCAGGGTTAGGGTTAGGTTTAGGGTTAGGTTTAGGGTTAGGGTACGGATTAGGGTTACTGTACGGTTTAGGGTTAGGGTTAGGGTTATAATACGTGTTAGGGTTAGAGTTAGGGTTAGATTTAGGGTTAGAGTACGGGTTAGGTTTAGTGTTAGGGTACGGGTTAGGTTTACCTTTAGGGTATGGGTTAGGGTAAGGTATAGGGTTAGGGTTAAGGGTTAGGGTTATAGGTATGGTTAGGCTACGGGTAGCATTAGGGTATGGGTTAGGGTTAGGTTTAGGGTTCGGGATAGGTTTATTGTACGGGTTAGGGTTAGGGTTAAGGTTAGGTTTAGGGTTAGTGTTATGGTTACGGTACGGTTTAGGGTTAAGGTTGGGTTACGGGATAGGGTTAGTGTACGTGTTAGGTCTAGGGTTAGGGTTAGGTTAAGTGCGTGTTAGGGTTAGGGTTAGGGTTAGGTTATGTGTTAGGGTTAGGGTTTGGGTACGGGTTAGCGTTACGTTTAGGGTTACGGTACGGGTTAGGGTTAGGGTTAGGGTTAGGGTACGGTTTAGGATTAGGTTACGGGTTGGCGTTAGGGTTAGGGTCAGGGTTAGGGTTAGGTTTAGGGTTAGGTTTAGGGTTAGGGTACGGATTAGGGTTACTGTACGGTTTAGGGTTAGGGTTAGGGTTATAATATGTGTTAGGGTTAGAGTTAGGGTTAGATTTAGGGTTAGAGTACGGGTTAGGTTTAGTGTTAGGGTAAGGGTTAGTGTTAGGGTATGGGTTCGGGTTAGAGTACGGGTTAGGGTTAGGTTTAGTGTTAGGGTTAGAGTACGGGTTAGGGTTAGTGTTAGTTTAAGGTAAGGGTTAGGTTTGTTGTACGGATACGGTTAGGGCAGGGGTAGGGTTAGGGTCCGGGTTAGGGTTAGGTTTAGGGTACGGGTTAGGGTTAGGGTTAGGGTTAGGCTACGGGTTAGGTTTAGGGTACGGATTAGGGTTAGGGTTAGGGTCAGGGTTAGGGTTAGGGTTAGGGTACGAGTTAGGGATAGGGTTAGGGTACGGCTTAGGGTTAGGGTTATGGTACGGGTTTGGGTTACAGTACGGGTTAGGGTTAGGGTTAGGGTTAGGGTTAGTGTTGAGTACGGTTAGGGTTAAGGTTAGGTTTAAGGTTAGGGTTAGGTTTAGGGTTAGGCTACGATTTAGGGTTAGGGTTAGTGTTACAGTACGGGGTATGGTTAGTGTTAGTGTTAGGGTTAGGGTTAATGTACGGGTTAGGCTTAGGGTTAGGTTTAGGGTTAGTATACAGTTAGGGTTAGGTTTAGGGTATGGGTTAGATTTAGGTTACGGTTAAGGGTTATGGTTTGGGTTAGGGTCAGGGTTAAGTTTAGGGTGCGGGTTAGAGTTAGAGTTAGGGTTAGATTACGGGTTTGGGTTAGTGTTAGGGTACGGGTTAGGTTAACCGTTTGGGTATGGGTTAGGGTAAGGGTTAGGGTTAGGTTTAGGGTTAGGGGTTAGGTTTAGAGTTAGGGTTAGGCTACGGGTAGGTTTAGGGTATGGGTTAGGTTTAGGGTTAGGGTTCGGGTTAGGGTTAGTGTACGGTTTAGGGTTAGGTTTTGGGTTAGGTTTAGGGTTAGGGTTAGTGTTAGGGTTACGGTATGGGTTAGGGTTAAGGTTACGGTACGGGATAGGTTTAGTGTACGTGTTAGGTCTAGGGTTAGGTTTAGTTTTAGTGTGCAGGTTAGGGTTAGGGTTAGGGTTAGGGTTAGGGTTAGGGTTAGGGTTAGTGTTAGGGTTAGGGTTTGCGTATGCGTTAGGGTTAGTGTACGGATAGGATTAGGGTTAGGGTGTGGGTTAGGGTACGGGTTAGGTTTAGGGGTAGGGTAAGTGTTAGTGTTAGGGTACGGTTAGGGTTAGAGTACGGGTTAGGGTTAGGTTTAGGGTAGGGTTAGGGTTAAGTACGGGTTAGGGTTAGTGTTAGGGTTAGGGTTAGGGTTAGTGTACGGATAGGATTAGGGTTAGGGTGTGGGTTAGGCTACGGGTTAGGGTTAGGTTTAGGGTACGGGATAGGGTTAGTGTACGGGTTAAGTTTAGGGTTAGGGTTAGGTTTAGGTTACAGGTTAAGGTTAGGGTAGGTGTTAGGGTTAGGTTTAGTTGCAGATTTGGGTTAGGGTACGGGTTAGGGTTGCGTTTAGGGTCAGGGTTAGGGTTACAGATAGGGTTATGGTACGGGTTAGGGTTAGTGTTGGGGTTAGGGTACGGGTTAGTTTGAGGATTAGGGTACGGGTTAGTGTTATGGTTAATGTTAGGCTTAGGGTTAGGGTATGGGTTAGGGTTAGGGTACGGCAAAGGGTTATGGTTAGGGTTAGGGTTAGGTTTAGTTTTAGGGTGCGGGTTAGGCTTAGGTTTAGGGTAAGTGTTAGCGCTAGGGTATGGGTAAGGGTGCTGTTAGAGTTTGGGTACGGGTTAGGGTTAGGGTTAGGGTACGAGATAGGGTTAGGGTTAGGGTACGGGTTAGGATTAGAGTTATGGTATGGGTTAGGGTTACAGTACGGGATAGGGTTAGGGTGAGGCTTAGGGTTAGGGTTAGAGTACGGTTAGGGTTAGGGTTAGGGTTAGAGTACTGGTTAGGGTTAGTGTGAGGGTTAGGGTAAGGTTAGGGTTAGGGTTAGGGTACGGGGTAGGGTTAGTGTTAGGGTTAGGGTTAGGGTTAGTGTTAGGGTACGGGATAGGGTTTGGGTTATCGTTAGGGTTAGGGTACGGCGTAATGTTAGTGTTAGGGTTAGGGTTTGGGTTAAGGTACGGTTTAGGCTTAGGGTTACGTTTAGTGTTAGGATACGGGTTAGTGTTAGGTTTAGGGTACGGGATAGGTTTATCATACGGGTTAAGTTTAGGGTTAGGGTTAGGTTTACATTACGGGTTAGGGTTAGGGTATGGGTTAGGGTTAGGTTTAGGGTGCGGGTTAGGGTTAGGGTTAGGATTAGTGTAAGTGTTAGGGTTAGGTTTATGGTCAGGGTTAGGGTTAGGGTTAGTGTTAGGGTACAGGTTAGGGTCGGTGGGGGTTAGGGTACGGGTTAGGTTTAGGGTTAGGGTATGTGTTAGGGTTACGGTTAAGGTTAGGGTTAGGGTTAGGGTATGGGTTAGGGTTAGGGTTAGGGTTAGCGTACGTGTTAGGGTTAGGGTTTGGGTACGGGTTAGGGTTACATTTAGGGTAAGGGTTCGGTTTAGTTTTAGAGTTAGGGTTAGGGTTAGCGCTAGGGTATGGGTTAGGTTTTCTGTTAGGGTTTGGCAACGGGTTAGGGTTAGGGTTAGGGTACACGATAGGGTTGGGTACGGGTTAGGTCAAGGGTTAGGGTTGGGTTTAGGGTACTGGTAAGGGTTAGGGTTAGGTTTAGGGTTAGGTTTAGTGTATGGGTTAGGTTTAGGGTACGGGTTAAGGTTAGGGTTAGGGTCAGGTTTAGGGTTAGGGTTAGGGTACGAGTCAGGGTTAGGGTTAGGTTAAGGTTATGGGTTAGGGTTAGGGTTAGGGTAAGGGTTAGGGTTAGAGTACGGGGTAGGGTTAGTGTTAGTGTTAGTGTTAGGGTTAATGTACAGGTTAGGCTTAGGGTTAGGTTAGGGTTAGGAAATGGGTTAAGGTTAGGTTTAGGGTGCGGGTTGGGTTAGGGTTAGAGTTAGTGTAAGGGTTAGGGTTAGGTATAGGGTCAGGGTTAGGGTTAGGGTTAGTGTTAGGGTATGGGTTAGGGTTAGGGTTGCGGTTAGGGTACGGGATAGTTTTAGGTTTAGGGTACGGATTAGGGTTATGTTTAAGGTTAGGGTTAGGGTTAGGTTATGAGTGAGGGTTAAATTACGGTTAAGGGTTATGGTTTGGGTTAGGGTTAGAGTTAAGTTTAGGGTGCGGGTTAGGGTTAGTGTTAGGGTTACAGTGCGGGTTTGGGTTAGTGTTAGGGTACGGGTTAGGTTTACCGTTTGGATACGGGTTAGGGTTAGGCTTAGTGTTAGGGGTCGGGTTAGAGTTAGGATTAGGCTACAGGTAGGGTTAGGGTTCGGGTTAGGGTTAGGGTTAAGGTTCAGGTTAAGGTTAGTGTACGGGTTAGGGTTAGGGTTAGGGTAAGGGTTAGTGTTAGGGTCACTGTACTGGTTAGGGTTAAGGTTAGGGTACGGGATAGGGTTAGTGTACGTGTTAGGTATAGGGTTAGGGTTAGGTTCAGTGTGCGGGTTAGGTTTAGGGTTTGGGTTAGGATACGTGTTAGGGTTAGGGTTTGGGTACGGGCTAGGGTTAAGTTTAGGGTTAGGGTATGGGTTAGGTTTAGGGTTAGGGTTAGGGTACGGTTTAGGGTTAGGGTACGGGATAGGGTTAGTGTTAGGGTCAGGGTTAGGGTTAGGTTTGGGGTCCGGGTTAGGGTTAGGTTTAGGGTTAGGGTTAGCGCTACAGTATGGGTTAGGGTTACTGTTAGGTTTTGGGTACAGGTTAGGGTTAGGGTTAGGGTAGGGTACGGGATAGGTTTGGGTACGGGTTAGGTCAAGGGTTAGGTTTAGGTTTAGGGTATGGGTTAGGGTTAGGGTTTGGTTTAGGGTTAGGGTTAGGGTATGGGTTAGGCTTAGGGTACGGGTTAGGTTTAGGGTTAGGGTCAGGGTTAGGGTTAGTGTTAGGGTATGAGTTAGGGTTAGGGTTAGGTTTAGGGTATGGGTTAGGGTTAGGGTTAGGGTTAGGGTTAGGGTTAGGGTTAGGGTTAAAATACGGGTTAGGTTTGGGGTACGGGTTAGGGTTAGGATTATGATCCGGGTTAGGGTTAGGGTTAGGGTACGAGTTAGTGTTAGGTTTAGGGTACGGGTTAGGGTTAGGGTTATGGTACGGGTTAGGGATACAGTATGGGTTAGGGTTAGGGTGAGGGTTAGGGTTAGGGTTAGGGTTAGAGTAGGGTTAGGGTTAGGGTTAGGTTTAGAGTACGGGTTAGGGTAGTGTTAGGGTTAGGGTAAGGGTTAGGGTTAGGGTTAGGGTTAGGGTTAGGGTTAGAGTACGGGATAGGGTTAGTGTTAGGGTTAGGGTTGTGGTTAGTGTAATGGTACGGGTCAGGTATAGGGTTCGGGTTAGGGTTAGGTTAGGGTTAGGGTTAGGGTTAGCGTTATGGTTAAAGTACGGGGTAGGGTTAGTGTTAGGGTTAGGGTTAGGGGTTAGGGTTAGAGTTAGGGTTAGGCTACGGGTAGGGTTAGGGTACGGGTTAGGGTTAGGGTTAGGGTTAGGGTTAAGATTAGTGTTAGGGTTACGATACGGGTTAGGGTTAAGGTTGGGGTATGGGATAGGGTTAGTGTACGTGTTAGGTCTAGGGTTAGGGTTAGTTTTAGTGTACGGGTTAGGGTTAGGGTTAGGATACGTGTTAGGGTTAGGGTTTGGTTACGGTTTAGCGTTACGTTTAGGGTTAGGGTACGGGTTAGGTTTAGGGTTAGGGTTAGGGTACGGTTTAGGGTTAGGGTACGGGTTAGGGTTAGGTCAAGGTTAGGTTTAGGGTTAGGGTTAGGGTACCGGTTAGGGTTACTGTACGGGTAGGGTTATGTTTAGGGTTAGGGTTAGGGTTAGGGTTAGCGTTATAGTACGGATTAGGGTTAGAGTTAGGGTTAGGTTTAGGGTTAGAATACGGGTTACGGTTAGTGTTAGGGTTAGGGTTAGTGTTAGGGTTAGTGTACGGATAGGGTTAGGGTTAGTGTTAGGGTACGGGTTAAGGTTAGGTTTGGGATACGGGATAGGGTTAGTGTACAGGTTAAGTTTAGGGTTAGGGTTAGTTTTAGGTGATGGGTTAGGGTTAGGGAACGGGTTAGGGTTAGGTTTAGGTGCGGGTTAGTGTTAGGTTTAGGGTTAGGGTTAGGGTTTGGTTTAGGGTTAGGTTTAGGGTCAGGGTTAGGGTTCGGGATAGGGTTATGGTACGGGTTAGGGTTAGGTTTGGGGTTAGGGGACAGGTTAGTTTTAGGGTTAGGGTATGGGTCAGGGTTACGGTTAAGGTTATGGTTAGGGTTAGGGTATGGGTTAGGGTTAGGGTACGGGTATGGGTTATGGTTAGGTTTAGGTTTAGGTTTAGGTGTAGGGTGCGGGTTAGGGTTAGGGTTTGTGCTAGGTTATGAGTTAGGGTTAATGTTAGGGTTTGGGTACGGGTTAGGGTTAGGGATACGTTACGGGATAGGGTTGGGTAAGGGTTAGGTCAAGGGTTAGGGTTTGGTTTTGGGTACGGGTTAGGGTTAGGGTTATGTTTAGGGTTAGTGTTAGGGTATGGGTTAGTCTTAGTGTACGGGTTAGGGTTAAGGTTAGGGTCAATTTTAGGGTTAGGGTTAGGGTACCAGTTAGGGTTTGGTTTAGGTTTACGGTACGGGTTATGGTTAGGATTAGGGTTAGGGTATGGGTTAGTTTTAGGGTACGTGTTACGTTTAGGTTTAGGGTCAGCTTTAGGGTTAGGGTTAGGGTACAAGTTAGGTTTAGGATTAGGATACGTGTTAAGGTTAGGGTTATGGTAAGGGTTAGGGTTACAGTACGGGTTAGGGTTAGGGTGAGGGTTAGGGTTAGAGTATGGTTAGGGTTAGGGTTAGGGTTAGGGTTAGAGTACAGGTTAGGGTTAGTGTTAGGTTAGGTTTAGGATTAGGGTTAGTGTACGGGTTAGGGTTAGGTTCAGGGTACGGGATAGGTTAGCGTACGGGTTAAGTTTAGGGTTAGGGTTAGGTTTAGGTTACCGGTAAGGGTTAGGGTACGGGTTAGGGTTAGGTTTAGGGTGCGGGTTAGGGTTAGGGTTAGGGTTAGTGTAGGGTTAGGGTTAGGTTTAGGGTCAGGGTTCGTGTTAGGGTTAGTGTTAGGGTACTCATTAGTGTTAGGGTTGGCGTTAGGGTACGGGTTAGTTTTAGGGTTAGGGTACAGGTTAGGGTTATATATAAGGTTAGTGTTAGGGTTAGGGTATGGTTTAGGGTTAAGTTACGGTTAAGGGTTATGGTTTCAGTTAGGGTTCGGGTTAAGATTAGGGTGTGGGTTAGGGTTAGGGTTAGGGTTAGAGTACGGATTTGGGTTACTGTTAGGGTACGGGTTAGGTTTACCTTTTGGGTACGGGTTAGTGTAAGGTTTAGGGTTAGTGTTAGGGTTAGGGGTTAGGTTTAGAGTTAGGGTTAGGCTATGGGTAGGGTTAGGGTATGGGTTAGGGTACGGGTTAGGATTCGGGTTAGGGTTAGTGAACGGATTAGGGATAGGTTTAGGGTTAGGTTTAGGGTTAGTGTAAGGGTTATGGTTCGGGTTAGGGTTAAGATTCCAGTACGGGATAGGGTTAGTGTACGTGTTAGTTCTAGGGTTAGGGTTAGGTTTAGTGTGCGGTTTAGGGTTAGGGTTAGGGTTTGGGTTAGGGTACGTGTTAGGGTTAGTTTTTAGGTACGGGTAAGGGTTACGTTTAGTGTTAGGGTATGGGTTAGGTTTAGGCTTAGGGTAAGGTTTAGTGTTAGGGTACGGGTTAGAGTTACAGAATGGGTTAGGGTTAGGTTTAGGGTTAGGTTTAGGGTTAGAGTACGGGTTAGGGTTAGTGTTAGCGTTAGCGTTAATGTTATTGTGTGGATAGGGTTAGGGTTAGGGTTAGGATACGGGTTAGAGTTAAGTTTAGGGTACGGGATAGGGTTAGTGTACGGGATAAGTTAAGGGTTAGGGTTAGGTTTAGGGTACGAGTTAGGATTAGGGTACGGGTTAGGGTTAGGGTTATGTTACGGGTTAGGGTTACAGTACTGGTTAGTGTTAGGGTGAGGGTTAGGGTTATGGCTAGATTACGGTTAGAGTTAGGGTTAGGATTATAGTACGGGTTAGGGTTAGTGTTAGGGTTAGGTTTAGGGTTATGGTTAGGGTTAGGGTTAGGGTTAGGTTTAGGTTTAGAGAACGGGGTAGGGTTAGTGTTAGGTCTGGTTAGGGATAATGTATGGGTTAGGCTTAGGTTTAGGTTTAGGGTTAGGATAAAGGTTAGGGTTAGGTTTAGGGTACGGGATAGGGTTAGCGTACGGGTTAAGTTTAGGGTTAGGGTTAGGTTTAGGTTATAAGTTAGGGTTAGGGAACTGGTTAGGGTTAGGTTTAGGGTGCGGGTTAGTGTTAGGGTTAGGGTTAGTGTAAGGTTAATGGTTAGGTTTAGGGTCAGAGTTAGGGTTAGGGTTAGTGTTAGGGTACGGTTTATGGTTAAGGGTGGGGTTAGGGTACGGGTTAGTTTTAGGGTGAGGGTACGGGTTAAAGTTATGTTTAAGGTTAGGGTTAGGTTTAGGGTATGGATTAGGGTTAGGTTACGGTTAAGGGTTATGGTTTGGGTTAGGGTTAGGGTTAATTTTAAGGTTCGGGTTCGGGTTAGGGTTAGTGTTAGAGTACTGGTTTGGGTTAATGTTAGGGTATCGGTTAGGTTTACCATTTGTGTACGGGTTAGTGTAAGGGTTAGGTTTAGGTTTAGGGTTTAGGGGTAGGGTTAGGGTTAGGCTACGGGTAGGGTTAGGGTACGGGTTAGTGTTAGGGTTAGGGTTCGGGTTAGGGTTAGTGTACGGGTTTGGGTTAGGGTTAGTGTTAGGTTTAGGTTTAGGGTTAGGGTTACGGTACGGGTTAGGGTTAAGGGTACGGTTCGGGATAGGGTTAGTGTATGTGTTAGGTCTAGGGTTAGGGTTAGGTTTAGTGTTCGGGTTAGGGTTAGGAGTAGGGTTAGGGTACGTGTTAGGATTAGGGTTTGGGTACGGGTGAGGGTTACATTTAGGTTTAGGGTACGGGTTAGGTTTAGGGTTAAGGTAAGGGTTTTTGTTAGGGTACGGGTTAGGGTTAGAGTACGGGTTACAGTTAGGTTTAGGTTTAAGGTTAGGGTTAGAGTACGGGTTAGGGTTAGTGTTAGTGTTAGTGTTAGGGTTAGTGTACGGATAGGGTTAGGGTCAGGGATAGGGTTAGGGTACGGGTTAGATTTAGGTTTAGGGTATGGGATAGGGTTAGTGTACGGGTTAAGTTTAGGGTTAGGGTTAGGTTTAGGTTACGGTTTATGGTTAGCGTACAGGTTAGGGTTACAGTTAAGGTTAGGCTTAGTGTTAGGGTATGGGTTAGGGTTAGGGTACGGGTAAGGGTTAGGTTTAGGGTATGAGATAGGGTTGGGTACGGGTTAGGTCAATGGTTAGGTTTAGGTTTAGGGTACGGGTTAGGGTTAGGGTAAGGTTTAGGTTTCGGGTTAGGGTATGGGTTAAGTTTAGGGTACGGGTTAGGGTTAGGTTAGGGTCAGGGTTAGGGTTAGTGTTAGGATATGAGTTAGGGTTAAGTTTATTTTTAGGGTACGGGTTAGGGTTAGGTTTAGGGTATGGGTTAGGTTTAGGGTATGGGTTAGGGTTAGGGTCAGGTTTGGGGTTAGGGTACGAGTTAGGGTTAGTTTAAGGGTTCGGGTTAGGTTTAGGTTTAGGGTTAGGGTTAGAGTACAGGTTAGGGTTAGTGTTAGGTTTAGGGAAAGGATTAGGTTTAGGGTTAGGGTACGGGTTAGGGTATGGGTTAGGGTTAGTGTTACGGTTAGATTACGGTTAGGGTTAGGGTTAGGGTTAGGGTTAGAGTACCAGTTAGGGTTATGTTACGGTTAAGGCTTATTGTTTGGGTTAGGGTGAGGGTTAAGTTTAGGGTGCGGGTTAGGGTTAGGGTTAGGGTTAGGGTTAGGGTTAGGGTTAGAGTACGGGTTTAGGTTAGTGTTAGTGTACGTGTTAGGTTTACCGTTTGGGTACGGGTTAGGGTAAGGGTTAGGGTTTAGGTAAGGGCTAGGGGTTAGGGTTAGAGTTAGGATTAGGCTACGGGTAGGGTTAGGGTATGGATTAGGGTTACGGTTAGGTTTCGGGTAGGGTTAGGGTACGGGTTAGGGCTAGAGTTAGGGTTAGGGTTAGGGTTAGGGTTAGTGTTAGGGTTACGGTACGGGTGAGGGTTAAGGTTAGGGTATGGGATAGGGTTAGTGTACGTGTTAGGTCTAGGGTTAGGGTTAGGTATAGTGTGCGGGTTAGGGTTAGAGTTAGGGTGCTTGTTAGGGTTAGGGGTTGGGTATGGGTTAGCATTACGTTTAGGTTAGGGTACGGGTTAGGTTTAGGGTTAGGGTTCGGGTACGGTTTAGGGTTAGGGTACGTGTTAGGGTCAGGGTTAGGGTTAGGTTTAGGGTTAGGGTTAGGGTTAGGGTACGGATTAGGGTTACTGTACGGGTAGAGTTAGGGTTAGTGTTATACTACGGGTAAGG
The DNA here is from genome assembly GCA_032313775.1 of Urocyon cinereoargenteus. Classification (NCBI taxonomy): domain Eukaryota; kingdom Metazoa; phylum Chordata; class Mammalia; order Carnivora; family Canidae; genus Urocyon; species Urocyon cinereoargenteus. Next base: position 207,977 of record JAVLSZ010000021.1, read on the forward strand.
GTTTGAGTTAGGGTTAGGTATAGTGTTAGAGTATGGTAGGTTAGTGTTAGGGTTAGGGTTAGTGTTAGGGTACGGGTTAGGGTTAGAGTACGGGTTAGGGTTAGCTTTAGGGTTAGGGTTATGGTTAGAGTACGGGTTAAGTTTAGTGTTAGTGTTAGCCTTAGAGTTAGGGTTAGTGTACGGATAGGGTTAGGGTTACAGTACGGGTTTGGCTTAGTGTTAGGGTACGGGTTAGGTTTACCGTTTGGGTATGGGTTGGGGTTAGGCTTAGTGTTAGCGGTCGGGTTAGAGTTAGGATTCGGCTACGGGTAGTGTTATTGTTCGGGTTAGGGTTAAGGTTCGGGTTAGGGTTAGTGTACGGGTTAGGGTTAGGTTTAGGGTTAGGTTATGTGTTAGGTTTAGGGTACGGGTTAGGGTTAGGGTTAGGGTTAGGGTACGGGTTAGGGTTAGGGTTAGTGTAGGAGTACGGGTTAGGGTTAGTGTTAGGGTTAGGGTTAGGTTTAATGTACGGATTAGGCTTAGGGTTAGGTTTAGGTTTAGGATACGGGTTAGGGTTAGGTTTAAGGTACGGGATAGGGTTAGACTACGGGTTAAGTTTAGGGTTAGGGTTAGGTTTAGGTTACGGGTTAGGGTTAGGGTACGGGTTAGGGTTAGGTTTAGGGTGCAGGTTAGGTTTAGGTTTAGAATTAGTGTAAGGGTTAAGGTTAGGTTTAGTGTCAGTGTTAGGGTTAGGGTTAGTGTTAGGGCATGGGATAGGGTTAGGGCTGGGGTTAGGGTACGGGTTAGTTTTAGCGCTACTGTATGGGTTAGGGTTACGATTAAGGTTAGGGTTAGGTTTAGGATATGGGTTTGGGTAAGATTACGGTTAAGGGTTATGGTTTGGGTTAGGGTTAGGGTTAAGTTTAGGGTGCGGGTTAGGGTTAGGGTCAGGGTTAGGGTTAGGTTTAGTGTACGGGTTTGGGTTAGTGTTAGGGTACGGGTTAGGTTTACCTTTAGGGTATGGGTTAGGGTAAGGTATAGGGTTAGGGTTAAGGGTTAGGGTTATAGGTATGGTTAGGCTACGGGTAGCATTAGGGTACGGGTTAGGGTTAGGTTTAGGGTTCGGGATAGGTTTATTGTACGGGTTAGGGTTAGGGTTAAGGTTAGGTTTAGGGTTAGTGTTATGGTTACGGTACGGTTTAGGGTTAAGGTTGGGTTACGGGATAGGGTTAGTGTACGTGTTAGGTCTAGGGTTAGGGTTAGGTTAAGTGCGTGTTAGGGTTAGGGTTAGGGTTAGGTTATGTGTTAGGGTTAGGGTTTGGGTACGGGTTAGCGTTACGTTTAGGGTTACGGTACGGGTTAGGGTTAGGGTTAGGGTTAGGGTACGGTTTAGGATTAGGTTACGGGTTGGCGTTAGGGTTAGGGTCAGGGTTAGGGTTAGGTTTAGGGTTAGGTTTAGGGTTAGGGTACGGATTAGGGTTACTGTACGGTTTAGGGTTAGGGTTAGGGTTATAATACGTGTTAGGGTTAGAGTTAGGGTTAGATTTAGGGTTAGAGTACGGGTTAGGTTTAGTGTTAGGGTACGGGTTAGGTTTACCTTTAGGGTATGGGTTAGGGTAAGGTATAGGGTTAGGGTTAAGGGTTAGGGTTATAGGTATGGTTAGGCTACGGGTAGCATTAGGGTACGGGTTAGGGTTAGGTTTAGGGTTCGGGATAGGTTTATTGTACGGGTTAGGGTTAGGGTTAAGGTTAGGTTTAGGGTTAGTGTTATGGTTACGGTACGGTTTAGGGTTAAGGTTGGGTTACGGGATAGGGTTAGTGTACGTGTTAGGTCTAGGGTTAGGGTTAGGTTAAGTGCGTGTTAGGGTTAGGGTTAGGGTTAGGTTATGTGTTAGGGTTAGGGTTTGGGTACGGGTTAGCGTTACGTTTAGGGTTACGGTACGGGTTAGGGTTAGGGTTAGGGTTAGGGTACGGTTTAGGATTAGGTTACGGGTTGGCGTTAGGGTTAGGGTCAGGGTTAGGGTTAGGTTTAGGGTTAGGTTTAGGGTTAGGGTACGGATTAGGGTTACTGTACGGTTTAGGGTTAGGGTTAGGGTTATAATACGTGTTAGGGTTAGAGTTAGGGTTAGATTTAGGGTTAGAGTACGGGTTAGGTTTAGTGTTAGGGTAAGGGTTAGTGTTAGGGTATGGGTTCGGGTTAGAGTACGGGTTAGGGTTAGGTTTAGTGTTAGGGTTAGAGTACGGGTTAGGGTTAGTGTTAGTTTAAGGTAAGGGTTAGGTTTGTTGTACGGATACGGTTAGGGCAGGGGTAGGGTTAGGGTCCGGGTTAGGGTTAGGTTTAGGGTACGGGTTTGGGTTAGGGTTAGGGTTAGGCTACGGGTTAGGTTTAGGGTACGGATTAGGGTTAGGGTTAGGGTCAGGGTTAGGGTTAGGGTTAGGGTACGAGTTAGGGATAGGGTTAGGGTACGGCTTAGGGTTAGGGTTATGGTACGGGTTTGGGTTACAGTACGGGTTAGGGTTAGGGTTAGGGTTAGGGTTAGTGTTGAGTACGGTTAGGGTTAAGGTTAGGTTTAAGGTTAGGGTTAGGTTTAGGGTTAGGCTACGATTTAGGGTTAGGGTTAGTGTTACAGTACGGGGTATGGTTAGTGTTAGTGTTAGGGTTAGGGTTAATGTACGGGTTAGGCTTAGGGTTAGGTTTAGGGTTAGTATACAGTTAGGGTTAGGTTTAGGGTATGGGTTAGATTTAGGTTACGGTTAAGGGTTATGGTTTGGGTTAGGGTCAGGGTTAAGTTTAGGGTGCGGGTTAGAGTTAGAGTTAGGGTTAGATTACGGGTTTGGGTTAGTGTTAGGGTACGGGTTAGGTTAACCGTTTGGGTATGGGTTAGGGTAAGGGTTAGGGTTAGGTTTAGGGTTAGGGGTTAGGTTTAGAGTTAGGGTTAGGCTACGGGTAGGTTTAGGGTATGGGTTAGGTTTAGGGTTAGGGTTCGGGTTAGGGTTAGTGTACGGTTTAGGGTTAGGTTTTGGGTTAGGTTTAGGGTTAGGGTTAGTGTTAGGGTTACGGTATGGGTTAGGGTTAAGGTTACGGTACGGGATAGGTTTAGTGTACGTGTTAGGTCTAGGGTTAGGTTTAGTTTTAGTGTGCAGGTTAGGGTTAGGGTTAGGGTTAGGGTTAGGGTTAGTGTTAGGGTTAGGGTTTGCGTATGCGTTAGGGTTAGTGTACGGATAGGATTAGGGTTAGGGTGTGGGTTAGGGTACGGGTTAGGTTTAGGGGTAGGGTAAGTGTTAGTGTTAGGGTACGGTTAGGGTTAGAGTACGGGTTAGGGTTAGGTTTAGGGTAGGGTTAGGGTTAAGTACGGGTTAGGGTTAGTGTTAGGGTTAGGGTTAGGGTTAGTGTACGGATAGGATTAGGGTTAGGGTGTGGGTTAGGCTACGGGTTAGGGTTAGGTTTAGGGTACGGGATAGGGTTAGTGTACGGGTTAAGTTTAGGGTTAGGGTTAGGTTTAGGTTACAGGTTAAGGTTAGGGTAGGTGTTAGGGTTAGGTTTAGTTGCAGATTTGGGTTAGGGTACGGGTTAGGGTTGCGTTTAGGGTCAGGGTTAGGGTTACAGATAGGGTTATGGTACGGGTTAGGGTTAGTGTTGGGGTTAGGGTACGGGTTAGTTTGAGGATTAGGGTACGGGTTAGTGTTATGGTTAATGTTAGGCTTAGGGTTAGGGTATGGGTTAGGGTTAGGGTACGGCAAAGGGTTATGGTTAGGGTTAGGGTTAGGTTTAGTTTTAGGGTGTGGGTTAGGCTTAGGTTTAGGGTAAGTGTTAGCGCTAGGGTATGGGTAAGGGTGCTGTTAGAGTTTGGGTACGGGTTAGGGTTAGGGTTAGGGTACGAGATAGGGTTAGGGTTAGGGTACGGGTTAGGATTAGAGTTATGGTATGGGTTAGGGTTACAGTACGGGATAGGGTTAGGGTGAGGCTTAGGGTTAGGGTTAGAGTACGGTTAGGGTTAGGGTTAGGGTTAGAGTACTGGTTAGGGTTAGTGTGAGGGTTAGGGTAAGGTTAGGGTTAGGGTTAGGGTACGGGGTAGGGTTAGTGTTAGGGTTAGGGTTAGGGTTAGTGTTAGGGTACGGGATAGGGTTTGGGTTATCGTTAGGGTTAGGGTACGGGGTAATGTTAGTGTTAGGGTTAGGGTTTGGGTTAAGGTACGGTTTAGGCTTAGGGTTACGTTTAGTGTTAGGATACGGGTTAGTGTTAGGTTTAGGGTACGGGATAGGTTTATCATACGGGTTAAGTTTAGGGTTAGGGTTAGGTTTACATTACGGGTTAGGGTTAGGGTATGGGTTAGGGTTAGGTTTAGGGTGCGGGTTAGGGTTAGGGTTAGGATTAGTGTAAGTGTTAGGGTTAGGTTTATGGTCAGGGTTAGGGTTAGGGTTAGTGTTAGGGTACAGGTTAGGGTCGGTGGGGGTTAGGGTACGGGTTAGGTTTAGGGTTAGGGTATGTGTTAGGGTTACGGTTAAGGTTAGGGTTAGGGTTAGGGTATGGGTTAGGGTTAGGGTTAGGGTTAGCGTACGTGTTAGGGTTAGGGTTTGGGTACGGGTTAGGGTTACATTTAGGGTAAGGGTTCGGTTTAGTTTTAGAGTTAGGGTTAGGGTTAGCGCTAGGGTATGGGTTAGGTTTTCTGTTAGGGTTTGGCAACGGGTTAGGGTTAGGGTTAGGGTACACGATAGGGTTGGGTACGGGTTAGGTCAAGGGTTAGGGTTGGGTTTAGGGTACTGGTAAGGGTTAGGGTTAGGTTTAGGGTTAGGTTTAGTGTATGGGTTAGGTTTAGGGTACGGGTTAAGGTTAGGGTTAGGGTCAGGTTTAGGGTTAGGGTTAGGGTACGAGTCAGGGTTAGGGTTAGGTTAAGGGTATGGGTTAGGGTTAGGGTTAGGGTAAGGGTTAGGGTTAGAGTACGGGGTAGGGTTAGTGTTAGTGTTAGTGTTAGGGTTAATGTACAGGTTAGGCTTAGGGTTAGGTTAGGGTTAGGAAATGGGTTAAGGTTAGGTTTAGGGTGCGGGTTGGGTTAGGGTTAGAGTTAGTGTAAGGGTTAGGGTTAGGTATAGGGTCAGGGTTAGGGTTAGGGTTAGTGTTAGGGTATGGGTTAGGGTTAGGGTTGCGGTTAGGGTACGGGATAGTTTTAGGTTTAGGGTACGGATTAGGGTTATGTTTAAGGTTAGGGTTAGGGTTAGGTTATGAGTGAGGGTTAAATTACGGTTAAGGGTTATGGTTTGGGTTAGGGTTAGAGTTAAGTTTAGGGTGCGGGTTAGGGTTAGTGTTAGGGTTACAGTGCGGGTTTGGGTTAGTGTTAGGGTACGGGTTAGGTTTACCGTTTGGATACGGGTTAGGGTTAGGCTTAGTGTTAGGGGTCGGGTTAGAGTTAGGATTAGGCTACAGGTAGGGTTAGGGTTCGGGTTAGGGTTAGGGTTAAGGTTCAGGTTAAGGTTAGTGTACGGGTTAGGGTTAGGGTTAGGGTAAGGGTTAGTGTTAGGGTCACTGTACTGGTTAGGGTTAAGGTTAGGGTACGGGATAGGGTTAGTGTACGTGTTAGGTATAGGGTTAGGGTTAGGTTCAGTGTGCGGGTTAGGTTTAGGGTTTGGGTTAGGATACGTGTTAGGGTTAGGGTTTGGGTACGGGCTAGGGTTAAGTTTAGGGTTAGGGTATGGGTTAGGTTTAGGGTTAGGGTTAGGGTACGGTTTAGGGTTAGGGTACGGGATAGGGTTAGTGTTAGGGTCAGGGTTAGGGTTAGGTTTGGGGTCCGGGTTAGGGTTAGGTTTAGGGTTAGGGTTAGCGCTACAGTATGGGTTAGGGTTACTGTTAGGTTTTGGGTACAGGTTAGGGTTAGGGTTAGGGTAGGGTACGGGATAGGTTTGGGTACGGGTTAGGTCAAGGGTTAGGTTTAGGTTTAGGGTATGGGTTAGGGTTAGGGTTTGGTTTAGGGTTAGGGTTAGGGTATGGGTTAGGCTTAGGGTACGGGTTAGGTTTAGGGTTAGGGTCAGGGTTAGGGTTAGTGTTAGGGTATGAGTTAGGGTTAGGGTTAGGTTTAGGGTATGGGTTAGGGTTAGGGTTAGGGTTAGGGTTAGGGTTAGGGTTAGGGTTAAAATACGGGTTAGGTTTGGGGTACGGGTTAGGGTTAGGATTATGATCCGGGTTAGGGTTAGGGTTAGGGTACGAGTTAGTGTTAGGTTTAGGGTACGGGTTAGGGTTAGGGTTATGGTACGGGTTAGGGATACAGTATGGGTTAGGGTTAGGGTGAGGGTTAGGGTTAGGGTTAGGGTTAGAGTAGGGTTAGGGTTAGGGTTAGGTTTAGAGTACGGGTTAGGGTAGTGTTAGGGTTAGGGTAAGGGTTAGGGTTAGGGTTAGGGTTAGGGTTAGGGTTAGAGTACGGGATAGGGTTAGTGTTAGGGTTAGGGTTGTGGTTAGTGTAATGGTACGGGTCAGGTATAGGGTTCGGGTTAGGGTTAGGTTAGGGTTAGGGTTAGGGTTAGCGTTATGGTTAAAGTACGGGGTAGGGTTAGTGTTAGGGTTAGGGTTAGGGGTTAGGGTTAGAGTTAGGGTTAGGCTACGGGTAGGGTTAGGGTACGGGTTAGGGTTAGGGTTAGGGTTAGGGTTAAGATTAGTGTTAGGGTTACGATACGGGTTAGGGTTAAGGTTGGGGTATGGGATAGGGTTAGTGTACGTGTTAGGTCTAGGGTTAGGGTTAGTTTTAGTGTACGGGTTAGGGTTAGGGTTAGGATACGTGTTAGGGTTAGGGTTTGGTTACGGTTTAGCGTTACGTTTAGGGTTAGGGTACGGGTTAGGTTTAGGGTTAGGGTTAGGGTACGGTTTAGGGTTAGGGTACGGGTTAGGGTTAGGTCAAGGTTAGGTTTAGGGTTAGGGTTAGGGTACCGGTTAGGGTTACTGTACGGGTAGGGTTATGTTTAGGGTTAGGGTTAGGGTTAGGGTTAGCGTTATAGTACGGATTAGGGTTAGAGTTAGGGTTAGGTTTAGGGTTAGAATACGGGTTACGGTTAGTGTTAGGGTTAGGGTTAGTGTTAGGGTTAGTGTACGGATAGGGTTAGGGTTAGTGTTAGGGTACGGGTTAAGGTTAGGTTTGGGATACGGGATAGGGTTAGTGTACAGGTTAAGTTTAGGGTTAGGGTTAGTTTTAGGTGATGGGTTAGGGTTAGGGAACGGGTTAGGGTTAGGTTTAGGTGCGGGTTAGTGTTAGGTTTAGGGTTAGGGTTAGGGTTTGGTTTAGGGTTAGGTTTAGGGTCAGGGTTAGGGTTCGGGATAGGGTTATGGTACGGGTTAGGGTTAGGTTTGGGGTTAGGGGACAGGTTAGTTTTAGGGTTAGGGTATGGGTCAGGGTTACGGTTAAGGTTATGGTTAGGGTTAGGGTATGGGTTAGGGTTAGGGTACGGGTATGGGTTATGGTTAGGTTTAGGTTTAGGTTTAGGTGTAGGGTGCGGGTTAGGGTTAGGGTTTGTGCTAGGTTATGAGTTAGGGTTAATGTTAGGGTTTGGGTACGGGTTAGGGTTAGGGATACGTTACGGGATAGGGTTGGGTAAGGGTTAGGTCAAGGGTTAGGGTTTGGTTTTGGGTACGGGTTAGGGTTAGGGTTATGTTTAGGGTTAGTGTTAGGGTATGGGTTAGTCTTAGTGTACGGGTTAGGGTTAAGGTTAGGGTCAATTTTAGGGTTAGGGTTAGGGTACCAGTTAGGGTTTGGTTTAGGTTTACGGTACGGGTTATGGTTAGGATTAGGGTTAGGGTATGGGTTAGTTTTAGGGTACGTGTTACGTTTAGGTTTAGGGTCAGCTTTAGGGTTAGGGTTAGGGTACAAGTTAGGTTTAGGATTAGGATACGTGTTAAGGTTAGGGTTATGGTAAGGGTTAGGGTTACAGTACGGGTTAGGGTTAGGGTGAGGGTTAGGGTTAGAGTATGGTTAGGGTTAGGGTTAGGGTTAGGGTTAGAGTACAGGTTAGGGTTAGTGTTAGGTTAGGTTTAGGATTAGGGTTAGTGTACGGGTTAGGGTTAGGTTCAGGGTACGGGATAGGTTAGCGTACGGGTTAAGTTTAGGGTTAGGGTTAGGTTTAGGTTACCGGTAAGGGTTAGGGTACGGGTTAGGGTTAGGTTTAGGGTGTGGGTTAGGGTTAGGGTTAGGGTTAGTGTAGGGTTAGGGTTAGGTTTAGGGTCAGGGTTCGTGTTAGGGTTAGTGTTAGGGTACTCATTAGTGTTAGGGTTGGCGTTAGGGTACGGGTTAGTTTTAGGGTTAGGGTACAGGTTAGGGTTATATATAAGGTTAGTGTTAGGGTTAGGGTATGGTTTAGGGTTAAGTTACGGTTAAGGGTTATGGTTTCAGTTAGGGTTCGGGTTAAGATTAGGGTGTGGGTTAGGGTTAGGGTTAGGGTTAGAGTACGGATTTGGGTTACTGTTAGGGTACGGGTTAGGTTTACCTTTTGGGTACGGGTTAGTGTAAGGTTTAGGGTTAGTGTTAGGGTTAGGGGTTAGGTTTAGAGTTAGGGTTAGGCTATGGGTAGGGTTAGGGTATGGGTTAGGGTACGGGTTAGGATTCGGGTTAGGGTTAGTGAACGGATTAGGGATAGGTTTAGGGTTAGGTTTAGGGTTAGTGTAAGGGTTATGGTTCGGGTTAGGGTTAAGATTCCAGTACGGGATAGGGTTAGTGTACGTGTTAGTTCTAGGGTTAGGGTTAGGTTTAGTGTGCGGTTTAGGGTTAGGGTTAGGGTTTGGGTTAGGGTACGTGTTAGGGTTAGTTTTTAGGTACGGGTAAGGGTTACGTTTAGTGTTAGGGTATGGGTTAGGTTTAGGCTTAGGGTAAGGTTTAGTGTTAGGGTACGGGTTAGAGTTACAGAATGGGTTAGGGTTAGGTTTAGGGTTAGGTTTAGGGTTAGAGTACGGGTTAGGGTTAGTGTTAGCGTTAGCGTTAATGTTATTGTGTGGATAGGGTTAGGGTTAGGGTTAGGATACGGGTTAGAGTTAAGTTTAGGGTACGGGATAGGGTTAGTGTACGGGATAAGTTAAGGGTTAGGGTTAGGTTTAGGGTACGAGTTAGGATTAGGGTACGGGTTAGGGTTAGGGTTATGTTACGGGTTAGGGTTACAGTACTGGTTAGTGTTAGGGTGAGGGTTAGGGTTATGGCTAGATTACGGTTAGAGTTAGGGTTAGGATTATAGTACGGGTTAGGGTTAGTGTTAGGGTTAGGTTTAGGGTTATGGTTAGGGTTAGGGTTAGGGTTAGGTTTAGGTTTAGAGAACGGGGTAGGGTTAGTGTTAGGTCTGGTTAGGGATAATGTATGGGTTAGGCTTAGGTTTAGGTTTAGGGTTAGGATAAAGGTTAGGGTTAGGTTTAGGGTACGGGATAGGGTTAGCGTACGGGTTAAGTTTAGGGTTAGGGTTAGGTTTAGGTTATAAGTTAGGGTTAGGGAACTGGTTAGGGTTAGGTTTAGGGTGCGGGTTAGTGTTAGGGTTAGGGTTAGTGTAAGGTTAATGGTTAGGTTTAGGGTCAGAGTTAGGGTTAGGGTTAGTGTTAGGGTACGGTTTATGGTTAAGGGTGGGGTTAGGGTACGGGTTAGTTTTAGGGTGAGGGTACGGGTTAAAGTTATGTTTAAGGTTAGGGTTAGGTTTAGGGTATGGATTAGGGTTAGGTTACGGTTAAGGGTTATGGTTTGGGTTAGGGTTAGGGTTAATTTTAAGGTTCGGGTTCGGGTTAGGGTTAGTGTTAGAGTACTGGTTTGGGTTAATGTTAGGGTATCGGTTAGGTTTACCATTTGTGTACGGGTTAGTGTAAGGGTTAGGTTTAGGTTTAGGGTTTAGGGGTAGGGTTAGGGTTAGGCTACGGGTAGGGTTAGGGTACGGGTTAGTGTTAGGGTTAGGGTTCGGGTTAGGGTTAGTGTACGGGTTTGGGTTAGGGTTAGTGTTAGGTTTAGGTTTAGGGTTAGGGTTACGGTACGGGTTAGGGTTAAGGGTACGGTTCGGGATAGGGTTAGTGTATGTGTTAGGTCTAGGGTTAGGGTTAGGTTTAGTGTTCGGGTTAGGGTTAGGAGTAGGGTTAGGGTACGTGTTAGGATTAGGGTTTGGGTACGGGTGAGGGTTACATTTAGGTTTAGGGTACGGGTTAGGTTTAGGGTTAAGGTAAGGGTTTTTGTTAGGGTACGGGTTAGGGTTAGAGTACGGGTTACAGTTAGGTTTAGGTTTAAGGTTAGGGTTAGAGTACGGGTTAGGGTTAGTGTTAGTGTTAGTGTTAGGGTTAGTGTACGGATAGGGTTAGGGTCAGGGATAGGGTTAGGGTACGGGTTAGATTTAGGTTTAGGGTACGGGATAGGGTTAGTGTACGGGTTAAGTTTAGGGTTAGGGTTAGGTTTAGGTTACGGTTTATGGTTAGCGTACAGGTTAGGGTTACAGTTAAGGTTAGGCTTAGTGTTAGGGTATGGGTTAGGGTTAGGGTACGGGTAAGGGTTAGGTTTAGGGTATGAGATAGGGTTGGGTACGGGTTAGGTCAATGGTTAGGTTTAGGTTTAGGGTACGGGTTAGGGTTAGGGTAAGGTTTAGGTTTCGGGTTAGGGTATGGGTTAAGTTTAGGGTACGGGTTAGGGTTAGGTTAGGGTCAGGGTTAGGGTTAGTGTTAGGATATGAGTTAGGGTTAAGTTTATTTTTAGGGTACGGGTTAGGGTTAGGTTTAGGGTATGGGTTAGGTTTAGGGTATGGGTTAGGGTTAGGGTCAGGTTTGGGGTTAGGGTACGAGTTAGGGTTAGTTTAAGGGTTCGGGTTAGGTTTAGGTTTAGGGTTAGGGTTAGAGTACAGGTTAGGGTTAGTGTTAGGTTTAGGGAAAGGATTAGGTTTAGGGTTAGGGTACGGGTTAGGGTATGGGTTAGGGTTAGTGTTACGGTTAGATTACGGTTAGGGTTAGGGTTAGGGTTAGGGTTAGAGTACCAGTTAGGGTTATGTTACGGTTAAGGCTTATTGTTTGGGTTAGGGTGAGGGTTAAGTTTAGGGTGCGGGTTAGGGTTAGGGTTAGGGTTAGGGTTAGGGTTAGGGTTAGAGTACGGGTTTAGGTTAGTGTTAGTGTACGTGTTAGGTTTACCGTTTGGGTACGGGTTAGGGTAAGGGTTAGGGTTTAGGTAAGGGCTAGGGGTTAGGGTTAGAGTTAGGATTAGGCTACGGGTAGGGTTAGGGTATGGATTAGGGTTACGGTTAGGTTTCGGGTAGGGTTAGGGTACGGGTTAGGGCTAGAGTTAGGGTTAGGGTTAGGGTTAGGGTTAGTGTTAGGGTTACGGTACGGGTGAGGGTTAAGGTTAGGGTATGGGATAGGGTTAGTGTACGTGTTAGGTCTAGGGTTAGGGTTAGGTATAGTGTGCGGGTTAGGGTTAGAGTTAGGGTGCTTGTTAGGGTTAGGGGTTGGGTATGGGTTAGCATTACGTTTAGGTTAGGGTACGGGTTAGGTTTAGGGTTAGGGTTCGGGTACGGTTTAGGGTTAGGGTACGTGTTAGGGTCAGGGTTAGGGTTAGGTTTAGGGTTAGGGTTAGGGTTAGGGTACGGATTAGGGTTACTGTACGGGTAGAGTTAGGGTTAGTGTTATACTACGGGTAAGGGTTTGAGTTAGGGTTAGGTATAGTGTTAGAGTATGGTAGGTTAGTGTTAGGGTTAGGGTTAGTGTTAGGGTACGGGTTAGGGTTAGAGTACGGGTTAGGGTTAGCTTTAGGGTTAGGGTTATGGTTAGAGTACGGGTTAAGTTTAGTGTTAGTGTTAGCCTTAGAGTTAGGGTTAGTGTACGGATAGGGTTAGGGTTAGGGTTAGGTTTAGGGTACGGGTTAGGGTTAGTTTTAGGGTATGGGAAAGGTTAGCGTATGGGTTAAGTTTAGGGTTAGGGATAGGTTTAGGTTACGGGTTAGGGTTAGGTTACGGGTTAGAGTTAGGTTTAGGTGAGGGTTAGGGTTAGGGTTAGGGTATGTGTTAGGTTTAGGGTACGGGTTAGGGTTAGGGTTAGGTTTATGGTACGGGTTAGGGTTATTGTTAGTGTAGGAGTACGGGGTAGGATTAGTGTTAGGGTTAGGGTTAGGTTTAATGTACGGGTTAGGCTTAGGGTTAGGTTTAGGTTTAGGATACGGGTTAGGGTTATGTTTCAGGTACGGGATAGGGTTAGCCTACGGGTTAAGTTTAGGGTTAGGGTTAGGTTTAGGTTACGAGTTAGGGTTAGGGTACGGGTTAGGGTTAGGTTTAGGGTGCGGGTTAGGTTTAGGTTTAGGATTAGTGTAAGGGTTAGGGTTAAGTTTACTGTCAGTGTTAGGGTTAGGGTTAGTGTTAGGGCACGGGGTAGGGTTAGGGCTGGGGTTTGGGTACGGGTTAGTTTTAGCGTTAGTGTACGGGTTAGGGTTAGGTTAAGGTTAGGGTTAGGTTTAGGATATGGGTTAGGGTAAGATTACGGTTAGTGGTTATGGTTTGGGTTAGGGTCAGGGTTAGGTTTAGGTTTAGGGTACGGTTTTGGGTTAGGGTTAAGGTACGGGTTAGGTTTACCATTTGGGTATGGGTTAGGGTAAGGTTTAGGGTTAGGGTTAAGGGTTAGGGTTATAGGTATGGTTAGGCTACGGGTAGTGTTAGGGTACGCGTTAGGGTTAGGTTTAGGGTTCGGGATAGGGTTAGTGTATGGGTTAGGATTAGGGTTAGGGTTCGGTTTAGGGTTAGTGTTATGGTTACGGTACGGTTTACGGTTAAGGTTGGTTTACGGGATAGGGTTAGTGTACGTGTTAGGTCTAGGGTTAGGGTTAGGTTTAGGTGCGTGTTAGGGTTATGGTTAGGGTTAGGTTACGTGTTAGGGTTAGGGTTTGGGTACGGGTTAATGTTACGTTTAGGGTTAGGGTACGGGTTAGGGTTAGGGTTAGGGTTAGGGTACGGTTTAGGATTAGGGTACGGGTGAGCGTTAGGGTTAGGGTCAGGGTTAGGGTTAGGTTTAGGATTAGGTTTAGGGTTAGGGTACGGATTAGGGTTACTGTACGGTTTAGGGTTAGGGTTAGGGTTAAGGTTATAATACGTGTTAGGGTTAGAGTTAGGGTTAGGTTTAGGTTTAGAGTACGGGTTAGGGTTAGTGTTAGGGTTAGGGATAGTGTTAGGGTATGGGTTAGGTTTAGGGTTGCGGTTAGGTTACGGGTTAGTTTTAGGGTTAGGGTACAGTTTAGGGTTATGGTTAAGTTTAGGGTTAGGGTTAGGGTATGGGTTAGGTTTAGGTTATGGTTAAGGGTTATGGTTTGGGTTAGGGTCAGGGTTAAATTTAGGGTGCGGGTTAGAGTTAGAGTTAGGGTTAGATTACGGGTTTGGGTTAGTGTTAGGGTACGGGTTCGGTTAACTGTTTGGGTATGGGTTAGGGTAAGGGTTGGGGTTAGGGTTAGGTTTAGGGGTTAGGGTTAGAGTTAGGGTTAGGCTACGGGGAGATTTAGGGTACGGGTTAGGGTTAGGGTTAGGGTTCGGTTTAGGGTTAGTGTACGGTTTAGGGTTAGCGTTAGGGTTAGGTTTAGGGTTAGGGTTAGTGTTAGGGTTACTGTACGGGTTAGGGTTAAGGTTACGGTACGGGATAGGTTTAGTGTACGTGTTAGGTCTAGGGTTAGGTTTAGGTTTAGTGTGCGGGTTAGGGTTAGGGTTAGGTTTAGGGTTAGTGTTAGGGTTAGGGTTTGGGTATGGGTTAGGGTTAGTGTACAGATAGGATTAGGGTTAGGGTGTGGGTTAGGGTACGGGTTAGGTTTAGGGGTAGGGTATGTGTTAGTGTTAGGGTACGGTTAGGGTTAGAGTACGGGTTAGGGTTAGGTTTAGGGTTAGGGTTAGGGTTAAGTACGGGTTAGGGTTAGTGTTAGGGTTAGGGTTAGGGTTAGTGTACGGATAGGATTAGGGTTAGGGTGTGGGTTAGGGTACGGGTTAGGGTTAGGTTTAGGGTACGGGATAGGGTTAGTGTACGGGTTAAGTTTAGGGTTAGGGTTAGGTTTAGGTTACGGGTTAGGGTTAGGGTACGTGTTAGGGTTAGGTTTTGGTGTGGGTTAGGGTTAGGGTACGGATTAGGGTTAGGTTTAGGGTCAGGGTTAGGGTTACGGATAGGGTTATGGTACGGGTTAGGGTTAGGGTTGGGGTTAGGGTACGGGTTAGTTTTAGGATTAGGGTACAGGTGAGTGTTACGGTTAATGTTAGGCTTAGGGTTAGGGTATGGGTTAGGGTTAGGGTAGGGCTAAGGGTTAAGGTTAGGGTTAGGGTTAGGTTTAGGTTTAGGGTGAGGGTTAGGCTTAGGTTTAAGGTAAGGGTTAGCGCTAGGGTATGGGTAAGGGTGCTGTTAGAGTTTGGGTACAGGTTAAGGTTAGGGTTAGGGTACGAGATAGGGTTAGGGTTAGGGTACGGGTTAGGGTTAGGGTTATGGTACGGGTTAGGGTTACAGTACGGGATAGGGTCAGGGTGAGGCTTAGGGTTAGTGTTAGAGTACGGTTAGGGTTAGGGTTAGGGTTAGAGTACGGGTTAGGATTAGTGTTAGGGTTAGGGTAAGGTTAGGGTTAGGGTTAGGGTTAGAGTACGGGGTAGGGTTAGTGTTAGGGTTAGGGTTAGGGTTAGTGTTAGGGTACCGGATAGGGTTTGGGTTAGGGTTAGGGTTAGGGTATGGGGTAGGGTTAGTGTTAGGCTTAGGGTTAGGGTTAGTGTTAGGGTACGGGGTAGTGTTAGTTTTAGGGTTAGGGTTTGGGTTAATGTACGGTTAGGCTTAGGGTTAGGTTTAGGGTTAGGATACGGGTTAGTGTTAGGTTTAGGGGTATGGGATAGGTTTATCGTACGGGTTAAGTTTAGGGTTAGGGTTAGGTTTACGTTATGGGTTAGGGTTAGGGTATGGGTTAGGGTTAGGTTTAGGGTGCAGGTTAGGGTTAGGGTTAGGATTAGTGTAAGGGTTAGGGTTAGGTTTATGGTCAGGGTTAGGTTTAGGGTTAGTGTTAGGGTATGGGTTAGGGTCGGTGGGGGTTAGGGTACGTGTTAGGTTTAGGGTTAGTGTATGGGTTAGGGTTACGGTTAAGGTTAGGGTTAGGGTTAGGGTATGGGTTAGGGTTAGGGTTAGGGTTAGCGTACGTGTTAGGTTTAGGGTTTGGGTACGGGTTAGGGTTACGTTTAGTGTTAGGGTACGGTTTAGTTTTAGGGTTAGGGTAAGGGTTAGCGCTAGGGTATGGGTTAGGTTTACTGTTAGGGTTTGGGAACGGGTTAGGGTTAGGGTTAGTGTACGGGATAGGGTTGGGTACGGGTTAGGTCAAGGGTTAGGGTTGGGTTTAGGGTACTGGTAAGGGTTAGGGTTAGGTTTAGGGTTAGGTTTAGTGTATGGGTTAGGTTTAGGGTACGGGTTAAGGTTAGGGTTAGGGTCAGGTTTAGGGTTAGGGTTAGGGTACGAGTCAGGGTTAGGGTTAGGTTTAGGGTATGGGTTAGGGTTAGGGTTAGGGTAAGGGTTAGGGTTAGAGTACGGGGTAGGGTTAGTGTTAGGGTTAGGGTTAGGGTTAGTGTTAGGGTACGGGATAGGGTTTAGGTTAGGGTTAGGGTTAGGGTACGGGGTAGGGTTAGTGTTAGGGTTAGGGTTAGGGTTAGTGTTAGGGTACGGGGTAGTGTTAGTTTTAGGGTTAGGGTTTGGGTAATGTACGGTTTAGGCTTAGGGTTAGGTTTAGGGTTAGGATACGGGTTAGTGTTAGGTTTAGGGGTATGGGATAGGTTTATCGTACGGGTTAAGTTTAGGGTTAGGGTTAGGTTTAAGTTATGGGTTAGGGTTAGGGTACGTGTTAGGGTTAGGTTTAGGGTGCAGGTTAGGGTTAGGGTTAGGATTAGTGTAAGGGTTAGGGTTAGGTTTATGGTCAGGGTTAGGGTTAGGGTTAGTGTTAGGGTATGGGTTAGGGTCGGTGGGGGTTAGGGTACGGGTTAGGTTTAGGGTTGTGTATGGGTTAGGGTTACGGTTAAGGTTAGGGTTAGGGTTAGGGTATGGGTTAGGGTTAGGGTTAGGGTTAGCGTACGTGTTAGTGTTAGGGTTTGGGTATGGGTTAGGGTTACGTTTAGTGTTAGGGTACGGTTTAGTTTTAGGGTTAGTTAAGGGTTAGCGCTAGGGTATGGGTTAGGTTTACTGTTAGGGTTTGGGAACGGGTTAGGGTTAGGGTTAGTGTACGGGATAGGGTTGGGTACGGGTTAGGTCAAGGGTTAGGGTTGGTTTTAGGGTACTGGTAAGGGTTAGGGTTAGGTTTAGGGTATGGGTTAGGGTTAGGGTTAGGGTAAGGGTTAGGGTTAGAGTACGGGGTAGGGTTAGTGTTAGGGTTAGGGTTAATGTACGGGTTAGGCTTAGGGTTAGGTTTAGGGTTAGGATACGTGTTTGGGTTAGGTTTAAGGTACAGGATAGGGTTAGCCTACGGGTTAAGTTTAGGGTTAGGGTTAGGTTTAGGTTACGCGTTAGGGTTAGGGTACGGGTTAGGGTTAGGTTTAGGGTGCAGGTTAGGTTTAGGTTTAGGATTAGTGTAAGGGTTAGGGTTAGGTTTACTGTCAGTGTTAGGGTTAGGGTTAGTGTTAGGGCACGGGGTAGGGTTAGGGCTGGGGTTCGGGTACGGGTTAGTTTTAGCGTTAGTGTACGGGTTAGGGTTACGATTAAGGTTAGGGTTAGGTTTAGGATATGGGTTAGGGTAAGATTACGGTTAGTGGTTATGGTTTGGGTTAGGGTTAGGGTTAAGTTTAGGGTGCGGGTTAGGGTTAGGGTCAGGGTTAGGTTTAGGTTTAGGGTACGGTTTTGGGTTAGGGTTAGGGTACGGTTTAGGTTTACCATTTGGGTGTGGGTTAGGGTAAGGTTTAGGGATAGGGTTAAGGGTTAGGGTTATAGGTATGGTTAGGCTACGGGTAGCGTTAGGGTACGCGTTAGGGTTAGGTTTAGGGTTCAGAATAGGGTTAGTGTGCGGGTTAGGATTAGGGTTAGGGTTAGGTTTAGGGTTAGTGTTATGGTTACGGTACGGTTTAGGGTTAAGGTTGGTTTTCGGGATAGGGTTAGTGTACATGTTAGGTCTAGGGTTAGGGTTAGGTTTAGGTGCGTGTTAAGGTTATGGTTAGGGTTTGGTTACGTGTGAGGGTTAGGGTTTGGGTACGGGTTAGCATTACGTTTAGGGTTAGGGTACGGGTTAGGGTTAGGGTTAGGGTTAGGGTTAGGGTACGGTTTAGGATTAGGGTACGGGTGAGCGTTAGGGTTAGGGTCAGGGTTAGGGTTAGGTTTAGGATTAGGTTTAGGGTTAGGGTACGGATTAGGGTTACTGTAGGGTTTAGGGTTATGGTTAGGGTTAGGGTTATAATACGTGTTAGGGTTAGAGTTAGGGTTAGGTTTAGGGTTAGAGTACGGGTTAGGGTTAGTGTTAGGTTTAGGGTTAGTGTTAGGGTATGGGTTAGGTTTAGGGTTGCGGTTAGGTTACGGGTTAGTTTTAGGGTTAGGGTACAGTTTAGGGTTATGGTTAAGGGTTAGGGTTAGGGTATGGGTTAGGTTTAGGTTACAGTTAAGGGTTATGGTTTGGGTTAGGGTCAGGGTTAAATTTAGGGTGCGGGTTAGAGTTAGAGTTAGGGTTAGATTACGGGTTTGGGTTAGTGTTAGGGTACGGGTTCGGTTAACCATTTGGGTATGGGTTAGGGTAAGGGTTAGGGTTAGGGTTAGGTTTAGGGGTTAGGGTTAGAGTTAGGGTTAGGCTACGGGTAGGTTTAGGGTACGGGTTAGGGTTAGGGTTAGGGTTCGGGTTAGGGTTAGTGTACGGTTTAGGGTTAGCGTTAGGGTTAGGTTTAGGGTTAGGGTTAGTGTTAGGGTTATGGTACAGGTTAGGGTTAAGGTTACGGTACGGGATAGGTTTAGTGTACGTGTTAGGTCTAGGGTTAGGTTTAGGTTTAGTGTGCGGGTTAGGGTTAGGATTAGGTTTAGGGTTAGTGTTAGGGTTAGGGTTTGGGTATGGGTTAGGGTTAGTGTACGGATAGGATTAGGATTAGGGGCTGGGTTAGGGTACGGGTTAGGTTTAGGGGTAGGGTAAGTGTTAGTGTTATGGTACGGTTAGGGTTAGAGTACGGGTTAGGGTTAGGTTTAGGGTTAGGGTTAGGGTTAAGTACGGGTTAGGGTTAGTGTTAGGGTTAGGGTTAGGGTTAGTGTACGGATAGGATTAGGGTTAGGGTGTGGTTTAGGGTACGGGTTAAGGTTAGGTTTAGGGTACGGGATAGGGTTAGTGTACGGGTTAAGTTTAGGATTAGGGTTAGGTTTATGTTACGGGTTAGGGTTAGGGTAGGTGTTAGGGTTAGGGTTTGGGTACGGGTTAGCGTTACGTGTAGGGTTAGGGTACGGGTTAGGTTTAGGGTTAAGGTAAGGGTTCATGTTAGGGTAGGGGATTGGTTTAGAGTACGGGTTAGGGTTAGGTTTAGGGTTAGGTTTGGTAAGGGATAGTGTTAGAGTACGGGATAGGGTTAGAGTACGGGTTAGGGTTAGGTGTAGGGTTAGGGTTAGGGTGAGAGTACGGGTCAGTGTTAGTGTTAGGGTTAGGGGTAGGTTTAGTGTACGAATAGAGTTAGGGTTAGGGTTAGGTTTAGGGTACGTGTTAGGGTTAGGTTTAGGGAACGGGATAGTTTTAGTGTACGGGTTAAGTTTAGGGTTAGGGTTAGGTTTAGGTTATGGGTTAGGGTTAGGGAACGGGTTAGGGTTAGGTTGAGGGGTGGGTTAGTGTTAGGGTACGGGTTAGGGTTAGGTTTAGGGTCAGGGTTAGGGTTAGGTATAGGGTTATGGTACGGGTTAGGGTTAGGGTTGGGGTTAGGGTATGGGTTAGTTTTAGGGTTAGGGTATGGGTTAGGGTTATGATTAAGGTTAGGGTTAGTGTTAGGGTATGGGTTAGGGTTAGGGTACCGGTAAGGATTATGGTTAGGGGTAGGGTTAGGTTTAGGTGTAGGGTGCGGGTTAGGCTTAGGGTTAGGGTTAGGGTTAGCGCTAGGGTGTGGGTTAGGGTTACTGTTAGGGTTTGTGTACGGGTTAGGGTTAGGGTTAGGGTACGGGATATGGTTGGGTACGGGTTAGGTCAAGGGTTAGGGTTAGGTTTAGGTTACGGGTAGGGTTAGGGTTACGTTTAGGGTTAGTGTTAGGGTATGAGTTAGGTTTAGGGTACGTGTTAAGGTTAGGGTTAAGGTCAGGTTTAGGGTTAGGGTTAGGGTACGGGTTAGGTTTAGGGTTAGGGTGAGGGTTAGGGTTAGAGTACGGGGTAGGGTTAGTGTTAGGGTTAGGGTTAGCGTTAATGTACGGGTTAGGCTTAGGGTTAGGTTAGGGTTAGGATACGGGTTAGGGTTAAGTTTAGGGTACGGGATAGGGTTAGTGAATGGGTTAGGGTTAGGGTTGGGGTTAGGGTATGGGTTAGTTTTAGGGTTAGAGTACGGATTAGGGTTATGGTTAAGGTTAGGGTTAGGGTTAGGTTATGGGTTAGGGTTAGGTTACGGTTAAGGGTTATGGTTTGGGTTAGGGTTAGAGTTAAGTTTAGGGTGCGGGTTAGGGTTAGGTTTAGGGTTAGAGTACGGGTTTGGGTTAGTGTTAGGGTACGGGTTAGGTTTACCGTTTGGGTACGGGTTACGGTATGGGTTAGGGTTAGTCTTAGGGTAGGGGTTTGGGTTAGAGTTTGGATTAGGCTATGGGTAGGGGGGGTACGGGTTAGGTTTAGGGTTAAGGTTCGAGTTAGGGTTAGTGTACCCGGTTAGGGTTAGGGTTAGGGTTAGGGTTAGTGTTAGGGTCACGGTACGGGTTAGGGTTAAGGTTAGGTTACGGGATAGGGTTAGTGTACGTGTTAGGTCTAGGGTTAGGGTTAGGTTCAGTGTGCGGGTTAGGGTTAGGTTTAGGGTTAGGGTTAGGATATGTGTTAGGGTTAGGTTTTGTGTACGGGCTAGGGTTATGTTTAGGGATAGTGTATGGGTTAGGTTTAGGGTTAGGGATAGGGTATGGTTTAGGGTTAGGATACGGGATAGGGTTAGTGTTAGGGTCAGGGTTAGGGATAGTTTTGGGGTCCAGGTTAGTGTTAGGGTTAGGGTTAGGGTTAGCGCTAGGGTATGGTTTAGGGTTACTGTTACGGTTTGAGTACGGATTAGGGTTAGGGTTAGGGTATGGGATAGGTTTGGGTACGGGTTAGGTCAAGGGTTAGGTTTAGGGTCAGGGTTAGGGTTAGGGTTAGTGTTAGGGTACGCGTTAGTGTTGGGGTTAGGGTACGGGTTAGTTTTAGGGTTAGGGTACAGGTTAGGGTTATGTTTAAGGTTAGGTTTAGGGTTAGGGTATGGGTTAGGGTTAGGTTACGGTAAGGGTTATGGTTTCGGTTAGGGTTCGGGTTAAGTTTAGGGTGCGGTTTAGGGTTAGGGTTAGGGTTAGAGTACGGGTTTGGGTTACTGTTAGGGTTCGGTTAGGTTTACCTTTTGGGTACGGGTTAGTGTAAGGGTTAGGTTTAGGGGTTAGGGTTAGAGTTAGGGTTTGGGTTACTGTTAGGGTTCGGGTTAAGTTTAGGGTGCGGTTTAGGGTTAGGGTTAGGGTTAGAGTACGGGTTTGGGTTACTGTTAGGGTTCGGTTAGGTTTACCTTTTGGGTACGGGTTAGTGTACGGGTTAGGTTTAGGGTTAGGGTAAGGGTTAGTGTTAGGGTACGGGTTAGGGTTACAGAACGGGTTAGGGTTAGGTTTAGGGTTAGGTTTAGGGTTAGAGTACGTGTTAGGGTTAGTGTTAGGGTTAGCGTTAGTGTTACTGTGCAGATAGGGTTAGGGTTAGGGTTAGGGTACGGGTTAGGGTTAAGTTTAGGGTACGGGATAGGGTTAGTGTACGGGATAAGTTTAGGGTTAGGGTTAGATATAGGGTACGAGTTAGGGTTAGGGTACTGGTTAGGGTTAGGGTTATGTTACGGGCTAGGGTTACAGTACGGGTTAGTGTCAGGGTGAGGGTTAGGGTTACGGTTAGATTACAGTTAGGGTTAGGGTTAGGGTTAGAGTACGGGTTACGGTTAGTGTTAGGCTTAGGTTTAGGGTTAGGGTTAGAGTTAGGGTTAGGTTTAGGTTTAGAGAACGAGGTACGGTTAGGGTTAGGTTTAGGGTTAGGGTTAATGTGCGGGTTTGGCTTATGTTTAGGTTTAGGGTTAGGATAATGGTTAAGGTAAGGTTTAGAGTACGGGATCGGGTTAGCATATGGGTTAAGTTTAGGGTTAGGTTTAGGTTTAGGTTACGAGTTGTGGTTAGGGTACGGGTTAGGGTTAGGTTTAGGGTGCGGGTTATTGTTAGGGTTAGGGTTAGTGTAAGGGTAAGGGTTAGGTTTAGGGTCAGGGTTAGGGTTAGGGTTAGTGTCAGGGTACAGTTTAGGGTTAGGGTTGGGGTTAGAGTACAGGTTATTTTAGGGTTTGGTACGGGTTAGGGTTATGGTTAAGTTTAGGGTTAGGGTTAGGGTATGGATTAGGGTTAGGTTACGGTTAAAGGTTATGGTTTGTGTTTGGGTTAGGGTTAATTTTAGGGTGAGGGTTAGGGTTAGGGTTAGGGCTAGAGTAAGGGTTTGGGTTACTGTTAGGGTATGGGTTAGGTTTAACATTTGGGTACGGGTTAGGGTAAGGGTTAGGTTTAGGGTTAGGGGTTAGGGGTAGGGTTAGGGTTAGGCTACGGGTAGGGTTAGGGTATGGGTTAGGGTTAGGGATAGGGTTCGGTTTAGGGTTAGTGTACATGTTAGGTTTAGGGTTAGGGTTAGGATTAGGGTACAGTTTAGGGTTAGGTTGAGGGTCAGGGTTAGCGTTAGGGATAGGGTTATGGTACGGGTTAGGGTTAGGGTTGTGGTTAGGGTATGGGTTAGTTTTAGGGTTAGGTTACGTGTCAGGGTTACGGTTAAAGTTAGGGTTAGGGTTAGGGTATGGGTGAGTGTTAGGGTATGGATTAGCGTTAAGGTTAGGGTTCGGGTTAGGGTTAGTGTACGGGTTAGGGTTAGGGTTAGGTTTAGGGTTAGGGTTAGGGTTAGGGATAGGGTTATGGTACATGTTAGGGTTAGGGTTGGGGTTAGGGTACGGGTTAGTTTTAGGGTTAGGGTACGGGTTAGGGTTACGGTTAAGGTTAGGGTTAGTGTAGGGTATGGGTTAGGGTTATGGTACGGGTAAGGGTTATGGTTAGGGTTAGGGTTAGTTTTAGGTTTAGGGTGCAAGTTAGGCTTAGGGTTAGGGTTAGGGTTAGCGCTAGGGTATGGGTTAGGGTTAATGTTAGGTTTTGTGTATGGGTTAGGGTTAGGGTTAGGGTACGGGATAGGGTTGGCTACGGGTTACGTCAAGGGTTAGGGTTAGTTTTAGGGTATGGTTTATGGTTAGGGTTAGGTTTAGTGTTAGGGTTAAGGTATGGGTTAGGTTTAGGGTACGGGTTAGGGTTAGGGTTAGGGTAAGGTTTAGGGTTAGGGTTAGGGTTAGGGAACGAGTTAGGGTTAGGGTTACATTTAGGGTACGGTTTATGGTTAGTGTTAGGGTCAGGATTATGGTTAGGGTACGAGTTAGGGTTAGGGTTAGGGTACGGGTTAGGGATAGGGTTATTTTACGGGTTAGGGTTACAGTACGGGTTAGGGTTTGGTTGAGGGTTAGGGTTAGGTTTAGGGTTAAGGTTAGGGTTAGAGTACGGGTTAGTGTTAGTGTTCGTGTTAGGGTTAGGGTTAGTGTACGATTAGGGTTAGGGTTAGGGTTAGGGTTAGGGTTAGGGTACGGGTTAGATTTTGGTTTAGGGTACGGGATAGGGTTAGTGTACGGGTAAAGTTTAGGGTTAGGGTTAGGTTTAGGTTACGGTTTATGGTTAGGGTACGGGTTAGGGTTACGATTAAGGTTAGGGTTAGTGTTAGGGTATGGGTTAGGGTTAGGGTACGGGTAAGTTTTATGATTATGGTTAGGGTTACGTTTAGGTTTAGGGTGCGGGTTAGGCTTAGGGTTAGGTTTAGGTTTAGCGCTAGGGTATGGGTTGGGTTACTGTTAGGGTTTAGGTACGGGTTAGGGTTAGGTTTAGGGTATGAGATAGGGTTGGGTACGGGTTAGGTCAAGGGTTAGGTTTAGGTTTAGGGTACGGGTTAGTGTTAGGGTAAGGTTTAGGGTTAGGGTTAGGGTATGGGATAGGTTTAGGGTACGGGTTAGGGTTAGGATAGGGTCAGGGTTAGTGTTAGTGTTAGGACATGAGTTAGGGTTAGGGTTAGGTTTAGGGTACAAGTTAGGGTTAGGGTTAGGTTTAGGGTACGGTTTAGGTTTAGGGTACGGGTTAGGGTTAGGGTCAGGTTTCGGGTTAGGGTACAAGTTAGGGTTAGTGTTAGGGTACGGGTTAGGTTTAGGTTTAGGGTTAGGGTTAGAATACAGGTTAGGGTTAGTGTTAGGTTTAGGGAAAGTGTTAGGTTTAGGGTTAGGGTACGGGTTAGGGTTAGGGTTAGTGTTACGGTTAGAGTACGGTTAAGGTTAGGGTTCGGTTTAGGGTTAGTGTACGGGTTAGGGTTAGGGTTAGGTTTGGGGTTAGGGTTAGGGTTAGGGATAGGGTTATGGTACGTGTTAGGGTTAGGGTTGGGGTTAGGGTACGGGTTAGTTTTAGGGTTAGGGTACGGGTTAGGGTTACGGTTAAGGTTAGGGTTAATGTAGGGTATGGGTTAGGGTTAGGGTACGGGTAAAGGTTATGGTTAGGGTTAGGGTTAGTTTTAGGTTTAGGGTGCGGGTTAGGCTTAGGGTTAGGGTTAGGGTTAGCGCTAGTGTATGGGTTAGGGTTAATGTTAGGTTTTGTGTATGGTTTAGGGTTTGTGTTAGGGTATGGGATAGGGTTGGCTACGGGTTAGCTCAAGGGTTAGGGTTAGTTTTAGGGTACGGTTTATGGTTAGGGTTAGGTTTAGTGTTAGGGTTAGGGTATGGGTTAGGTTTAGGGTACGGGTTAGGGTTAGGGTTAGGGTAAGGGTTAGAGTACGGGTTAGTGTTAGTGTTAGTGTTAGGGTTAGGGTTAGTGTACGATTAGGGTTAGGGTTAGGGTTAGGGTTCGGGTTAGATTTTGGTTTAGGGTACGTGATAGGGTTAGTGTATGGGTTAAGTTTAGGGTTAGGGTTAGGTTTAGGTTACGGTTTATGGTTAGGGTACGGGTTAGGGTTACGGTTAAGGTTAGGGTTAGTGTTAGGGTATGGGTTAGGGTTAGGGTACGGGTAAGGTTTATGGTTAGGGTTAGGGTTACGTTTAGGTTTAGGGTGCGGGTTAGGCTTAGGGTTAGGTTTAGGTTTAGCGCTAGGGTATGGGTTGGGTTATTAGGGTTTAGGTATGAGTTAGGGTTAGGTTTAGGGTATGAGATAGGGTTGGGTACGGGTTAGGTCAAGGGTTAGGTTTAGGCTTAGGGTACGGGTTAGGATTAGGGTAAGGTTTAGGGTTAGAGTTAGCGTATGGGTTAGGTTTAGGGTACGGGTTAGGGTTAGGTTAGGGTCAGGGTTAGTGTTAGTGTTAGGACATGAGTTAGGGTTAGGGTTAGTTTTAGGGTACGGGTTAGAGTTAGGGATAGGTTTAGGGTACGGTTTAGGTTTAGGGTACGGGTTAGGGTTAGGGTCAGGTTTAGGGTTAGGGTACGAGTTAGGGTTAGTGTTAGGGTATGGGTTAGGTTTAAGGTTAGGGTTAGTGTTAGAGTACAGGTTAGGGTTAGTGTTAGGTTTAGGGAAAGGGTTAGGTTTAGGGTTAGGGTATGCGTTAGGGTTAGGGTTAGTGTTACGGTTAGAGTACGGTTAGGGTTAGGGTTAGGGTTAGGGTTAGAGTACGGGTTAGGGTTATGTTACGGTTTAGGCTTATGGTTTTGGTTAGGGTTAGGGTGAAGTTTAGGGTGCGGGTTATGGTTAGGTTTAGGGTTAGGGTTAGGGTTAGAGTACGGGTTTGGGTTAGTTTTAGAGTACGGGATAGGTTTACAGTTTGGGTACGGTTTAGCGTAATGGTTAGGGTTAAGGTAAGGGTTAGCGGTTAGGGTTAGAGTTAGGGTTAGGCTACGGGTAGGGTTAGGGTACGGGTTAGGTTACGGTTAGGTTTCGGGTAGGGTTAGGGTACGGGTTAGGGTTAGAGTTACGGTTAGGGTTAGGGTTAGGGTTAGTGTTAGGGTACGGTACGGGTTAGGGTTAAGGTTAGAGTATGGGATAGGGTTAGTGTACGTGTTAGGTCTAGGGTTAGGGTTAGGTTTAGTGTGCGGGTTAGGGTTAGAGTTAGGGTGCGTGTTAGGGTTAGGGGTTGGGTACGGGTTAGCGTTACGTTTAGGTTAGGGTACGGGTTAGGTTTAGGGTTAAGGTTAGGGTACGATTTAGGGTTAGGGTACGGGTTAGGGTCAGGGTTAGGCTTAGGTTTAGGGTTAGGGTTAGGGTTAGGGTACGGGTTAGGGTTACTGTACGGGTAGGGTTAGGGTTAGTGTTATACTACAGGTTAGGGTTTGAGTTAGGGTTAGGTATAGTGTTAGAGTATGGGTAGGGTTAGTGTTAGGGTTAGGGTTAGTGTTAGGGTACGGGTTAGGGTTAGAGTACGGGTTTGGGTTAGGTTTAGAGTTAGGGTTAAGGTTAGAGTACGGGTTAGGGTTAGTGTTAGTGTTAGGGTTAGAGTTAGGGTTAGTGTACGGATAGGGTTAGGGTTAGGGTTAGGTTTAGGGTACGGGTTAGGGTTAATTTTAGGGTATGGGAAAGGTTAGCGTATGGGTTAAGTTTAGGGTTAGCGTTAGGTTTAGGTTATGGGTTAGGGTTAGGGTACGGGTTAGGGTTAGGTTTAGGTGCGGGTTAGGGTTAGGGTTAGGTTTAGGGTCAGGGTAAGGGTTAGGGATAGGGTTATGTTACGGGTTAGGGTTAGGGCTGGGGTTAGGGTACAGGTTAGTTTTAGGGCTAGGGTATGGGTCCAGGTTACGGTTAAGATTAGGGTTATGGTTAGGGTATGGGTTAGTGTTAGGGTAGAGTTAAGGGTTATGGTTAGGTTTAGGGTTAGGTTTACGTTTAGAGTGCGGCCTAGGGTTAGTGTTAGGTTTAGGTTTAGGGTTAGGGTATGGGTTAGGCTAAGGGTACGGGTTAGGGTTAGGGTTAGGGTACGAGTTAGGGTTAGGGTTAAGTTTAGTGTACGGGTTAGGGTTAGGGTTAGTGTATGGGTTAGGTTTAGGGTACGGGTTAGGGTTAGGGTTAGGGTCAGGGTAGGGTTAGGGTTTGGGTGAGGGTTGGTTTAGTGTTAGAGTACGGATAGTGTTAGGGTTAGGGTTAGGTTTAGGGAACGGGTTAGGGTTAGGTTTAGGGTACGGGATAGGGTTAGTGTACGGGTTAAGTTTAGGGTTAGGGTTAGGTTTAGGGTACGGGTTAGGGTTAGGGTACGGGTACGGGTTAGGTTTCAGTCGGGGTTAGTGTTAGGGATAGGGTCATGGTACGGGTTAGGGTACGGATTAGGGTTATGGTTAAAGTTAGGGTTACTGTTAGGGTATGGGTTAGGGTTAGGTTACGGGTAAGTGTTATGGCTAGGGTTAGGGTTAGGTTTAGGTTTAGGGTGGGGGTTAGGCTTAGGGTTAGCATTAGGGTTAGGTTAGGATATCGGTTAAGGTTAGATTATGGTTAAGGGTTATGGTTTGGGTTAGGGTTAGTGTTAAGTCTAGGGTGCGGGTTAGGGTTAGGGTCAGGGTTAGGGTAGGTGTAGGGTACGGGTTTGGGTTAGTGTTAGGGTACGGGTTAGGTTTACCGTTTGGGTATGGGTTATGGTAAGGGTTAGGGTTAGGGTTAGGGGTTAGGGTTAGAGTTATGGTTAGGCTACGGGGAGCGTTTGGGTAAAGAGTTAGGGTTAGGGTTCGGGATAGGGTTAGTGTACGGGTTAGGGTTAGGGTTAGGGTTAGTGTTATGGTTACGGTACGGGTTAGTGTTAAGGTTGGGTTATGGGATAGGGTTAGTGTACGTGTTAGGTCTAGGGTTAAGGTTAGGTTTTGGTTCAGGTTAGGGTTAGGGTTAGGGTTAGGGTACGTGTTAGGGTTAGGGTTTGGGAACGGGTTAGGGTTAGGGTTAGGGTTAGGGTTAGTGTTAGGGTACGGGTTAGGGTTAGGGTTAGGGTTAGGGTTAATGTACGGTTTAGGGTTAGTGTAAGGGTTAGGGTTAGGTTTAGGGTCAGGTTAAGGGTTAGGGTTAGTGTTAGGTTACGTGTTAGGGTTAGGGTTGGGGTTAGGGGACGGGATATTTTTAGTGTAAGGGTACGGGTTAGGGTTAGAGTACGGGTTAGGGTTAGTGTTAGGGTATGGTTTAGGTTTACCATCTGGGTACGGTTTAGGGTAAGGGTTAGGGTTAGGGTTAGGGTATGGGTTAGGGTTAGGGTTAGGGTATGGGTTAGCGTTAGGTTACGGTTAAGGGTTATGGTTTGGGTTAGGGTTAGGGTTAAGTTTAAGGTGCGGGTTAGGGTTAGGTTTAGAGTACGGGTTTGGGTTAGTGTTAGGGTACAGGTTAGGTTTACCGTTTGGATACGGGTTAGGGTAAGGGTTAGGGTTAGAGTTAGGGTTAGGGGTTAGGTTAGAGTTAGCGTTAGGCTACGGGTAGGGTTAGGGTACGGGTTAGGGTTAGGGTTAGGGTTCGGGTTAGGGTTAGTGTACGGGTTAGGGTTAGGGATAGGGTTAGGGTTAGGGTTAGGGTTATGGTACGGGTTAGGGTTAAGGTTTCGGTTCGGGATAGGTTTAGTTTACGTGTTAGGTCTAGGGTTAGGTTTAGGTTTAGTGTGCGGGTTAGGGTTAGTGTTAGGTTTAGGGTACGTGTTAGGGTTAGGGTTTGGGTACGGGTTAGGGTTACGTTTAGGGTTAGGGTACGGGTTAGGTTTAGGGTTAGGGTAAGGGTTAGTGTTAGGGTACGGGTTAGGGTTAGAGTACGGGTTAGGGTTAGGTTTAGTGTTAGGTTTAGTGTTAGAGTACTGGTTAGGGTTAGTGTTAGGGTTAGTGTACGGATAAGGTTAGGGTTAGGGTTAGGGTACGGGTTAGGGTTAGGTTTAGGGTACGGTATAGGGTTCGTGGATGCGTTAAGTTTAGTGTTAGGGTTAGGTTTAGGTTACGGGTTAGGGTTAGGGTACAGGTTAGGGTTAGGTTTAGGTGTGGGTTAGGGTTAGGGTACCGGTTATGGTTGGGTTTAAGGTCAGGGTTAGGGTTAGGGATAGGGTTATGGTACGGGTTAGGGTTAGGGTTGGGGTTAGGGTATGGGTTAGTTTTAGGGTTAGGGTACGGGTTAGGGTTACGGTTAAGGTTAGGGTTAGTGTTAGGTTATGGGTTAGTTTTAAGGTACGGGTTAGGGTTATGGTTAGGGTTAGGGTTAGGGTTAGGGTTAGGGTGCGGGTTAGTTTTAGAGTTAGGTTTTGGGTTAGCCCTAAGAATGGGTTAGGGTTACTGTTAGGGTTTGGGTACGGGTTAGGTTTAGGGTAAGGGTACGGGATAGGGTTGGGTACGGGTTAGGTCAAGGGTTAGGGTTAGGTTTAGGGTACGGGTTAGGGTTAGGGTTAGGTTTAGGGTTATGTTTAGGGTATGGGTTAGGTTTAGGGTACATGTTAGGGTTAGCGTTAGGGTCAGGGTTAGGGGTAGAGTTAGGGTGCGAGTAAGGGTTAAGTTTAGGTTTAGGGTACGGGTTAGTGTTAGGGTTAGGGTTAGGGTATGGGTTAGGTTTAGGTTACGGGTTAGGGTTAGGGTTACGGTCAGGTTTAGGGTTAGAGTACGAGTTAGGGTTAGGGATAGGGTACGGGTAAGTGTTAGGTTTCTGTTACGGGTTAGGGTTACAGTACGGTTTAGGGTTAGGGTGAGGGTTAGGCTTAGGGTTAGAGTATGGTTAGGGTTAGGGTTAGTGTTAGGGTTAGGGTTAGAGTACGCGTTAGGGTTAGTGTTAGGGTTAGGGAAAGTGTTAATGTTAGGGTTAGGGTACGTGTTAGGGTTAGGGTTAGTTTTAGGTTTAGGGTTAGAGTATGGGGTAGTGTTAGTGTTAGGGTTAGGGTTAATGTATGAGTTAGGCTTACGGTTAGGTTTAGGGTTAGGTTACGGGTTAGGGTTAGGTTTAGTGTATGGAATAGGGTTAGCGTACGGGTTAAGTTTAGGGTTAGGGTTAGTTTTAGTTTACGGGTTAGTTTTAGAGTACGGGTTAGGGTTAGGTTTAGGGTGCGTGTTAGGGTTAGGTTTAGGGTTAGTGTACGGGTTAGGGTTAGGTTTAGGGTCAGGGTTAGGTTTAGGGTTAGTGTTAGATTATGTGTTAGTTTTAGTGTTGGGGTTAGGGTACGGGTTAGTTTTTGGGTTATGGTACGGGTATAGGTTTACGGTTAAAGTTAGGGATAGGATTAGGGTGTGGGTTAGGGTTAGGGTACGGTTAAGGGTTATGGTTATGGTTAGGGTTAGGGTTAAGTTTAAGGTGCAGTTTAGGGTTATGGTTATGGTTAGGGTTAGGGTTAGAGTACGGGTTTGGGTTAGTGTTAGGGTATGGGTTAGGTTTACCGTTTGGGTATGGGTTAGGTTAAGGGTTAGGGTTAGGGTTAGGGTTAGGGGTTAGGGTTAGAGTTAGGGTTAGGCAATGGGATAGCGTTAGAGTACGGGTTTGGGTTAGGGTTAGGGTTAGGGTTATAGTACGGGTTAGGGTTAGAGTTAGGGTTATTTTTAGGGTTAGCGTACGGGTTAGGGTTATTGTCAGTGTTAGGGTTAGTGTTATGGTACGGGTTAGGTTTAGAGTTTGGGTTAGGGTTAGGTTTAGGGTTGGGGTTAGTGTTAGAGTACGGTTTAGGGTTAGTGTTAGGTTTAGGGTTCGGGTTAGGTTAGTGTACGGTTAGGGTTAGGGTTAGGGTTAGGGTACGGGTTAGGTTTAGGTTTAGGGTACGGGATAGTGTTAGCGTACGGTTTAAGTTTAGGGTTACGGTTAGGTTTAGGTTACGGGTTAGGGTTAGGGTACGGATTAGGTTTAGGTTTAGGGTAAGGGTTAGTGTTAGGGTATGGGTTAGGGTTAGAGTACGGGTTAGGGTTAGGTTTAGGGTTAGGGTTAGGGTTAGAGTACAGGTTAGGGTTAGTGTTAGGGTTAGGGTTAGGGTTAATGTACGGATAGGGTTAGTGTACGCGTTACGGTTAGGTTTAGGGTTAGGTTCAGGTTACGGCTTATGGTTAGGGTATGGGTTAAGGTAGGGTTAGTGTTCGGGTTAGGGTTAGTGTACGGTTTAGGGTTAGGTTTAGGGTTAGGGTTAGTTTTAGGGTTACGATACGGTTTAGGGTTAAGGTTGGGGTATGGGATAGGTTTAGTGTACATGTTAGGTCTAGGGTTAGGGTTAGGTTTAGTGTGCGGGTTAGGGTTAAGGTTAGGGTACGTGTTAGGTTTAGGGTTTGGTTACGGGTTAGCGTTACGTTTAGGGTTAGGTTACGGGTTAGGTTTAGGGTTAGGGTTAGGGTATGGTTTAGGGTTAGGTTACGGGTTAGGGTTAGGTCAGGGTTAGGTTTAGGGTTAGGGTTACGGTACCGGTTAGGGTTTTGTACAGGTTGGGGTTATGTTTAGGGTTAGGGTTAGGGTTAGCGTTATAGTACGGGTTAGGGTTAGAGTTAGGGTTAGGTTTAGGTTTAGAGTACGGGTTATGGTTAGTGTTAGGGTTAGGGTTAGTGTTAGAGTACGGGTTAGGGTTAGAGTACAGGTTAGGGTTAGGTTTAGGGTTATGGTTAGGGTTAGAGTACGGGATAGGGTTAGTGTTAGTGTTAGTGTTAGGGTTAGGGTTAGTGTTTACGGATAGGGTTACGGTTAGGGTTAGGGTACGGGTTAGATTTAGGTTTAGGGGGCAGCCCAGGTGGCTCAGCGGTCTAGTGCCGCCTTCAGCCCAGGGTGTGATCCTGGAGTCCCAGGATCGAGTCCCACATGGGGCTCCCTGCATGGAGCCTGCTTCTCCCTCTGCCTGTGTCTCTGTCTCTCATGAATAAATAATATATATTTAAAAAAGAAAAAAAAAGAAAGATTTAGGTTTAGGATACAGAATAGGGTTAGTGTATGGGTTAAGTTTAGGGTTAGGGTTAGGGTTACGTGATTGGTTAGGTTTAGGGAACGGGTTAGGGTTAGGTTTAGGTGCGGGTTAGAGTTAGGTTTAGGGTTAGGTTTAGGATTTGGTTTAAGGTTACGTTTAGGGTCAGGATTAGGGTTAGGGATAGGGTTATGGTACGGGTTAGTGTTAGGTTTGGGGTTAAGATACAGGTTAGTTTTAGGGTTAGGCTACTGGTCAGGGTTACGGTTAAGGTTATGGTTAGGGTATGGGTTAGGGTTAGGGTACGGGTAAGGGTTATGGTTAGTGTTAGGGTTAGGTTTAGTTTTAGGGTGCGGGTTAGGGTTAGGGTTAGGGTTAATGCTAGGTTATGTGTTAGGGTTACTGTTAGGGTTTGGGTACGGGTTAGGGTTAGGGATAGGTTACAGGATAGGGTAGGTAAGGGTTAGGTCAAGGGTTAGGGTTAGGTTTCGGGTACGGGTTACGGTTAGGGTTAGGGTCAGGCTTAGGGCTAGGGTTAGGGTACAAGTTAGGGTTAGGGTTAGGATACGGGTTAGGGTTAGGGTTATGGTACGGGTTAGGGTTACAGTACGGGTTAGGGTTAGGGTGAGGTTTAGGGTTAGAGTATGGTTAGGGTTAGGGTTAGGGTTAGAGTACGGGTTAGGGTTAGTGTTAGGTTAGGTTTAGGGTTAGGGTTAGTGTACGGGTTAGGTTTAGGTTCAGGGTACGGGATAGGGTTAGTGTACGGGTTAAGTTTAGGGTTAGGGTTAGGTTTAGGTTACGGGTTAGGGTTAGGGTATGGATTAGGGTTAGGTTTAGGGTGCGGGTTAGGGTTAGGGTTAGGGTTAGAGTACGTGTTTGGGTTACTGTTAGGGTATGGGTTAGGTTTACCTTTTGGGTACGGGTTAGGGTAAGGGTTAGGTTTAGGGTTAGGGGTTAGGAGTAGGGTTAGGGTTAGGCTACGGGTAGGGTTAGGGTACGGGTTATGGTTAGGGTTAGGGTTCAGGTTAGGGTTAGTGTACCGGTTAGGGTTAGGGTTAGGGTTAGGCTTAGGGTTAGGGTTACGGTACGGGTTAGTGTTAAGTGTACAGTACGGGATAGTGTTAGTGTACGTCTTAGGTCTAGGGTTAGGGTTAGGTTTAGTGTGCGGGTTAGGGTTAGGATTAGGGTTAGGGTACGTGTTAGAGTTAGTGTTTGGGAACGGGTGAGGGTTACTTTTAGGGTTAGGGTACGTGTTAGGTTTAGGGTTAAGGTAAGGGTTTTTGTTAGGGTACGGTTTAGGGTTCGAGTACGGGTTAGCGTTAGGTTTAAGGTAAGGGTTAGGGTTAGAGTACAGGTTAGGGTTAGAGTTAGTGTTAGGGTTAGGGTTAGTATATGGATAGGGTTAGGGTTAGGGTTAGGGTATGGGTTAGATTTAGGTTTAGGGTACGGGATAGGGTTAGTGTACGGATTAAGTTTAGGGTTAGGGTTAGGTTTAGGTTATGGTTTAGGGTTAGGGTACGGGTTAGAGTTACGGTTAAGGTTAGGGTTAGTGTTAGGGTATGGGTTAGGTTTAGGGTACGGGTAAGAGTTATGGTTAGGTTTAGGGTTAGGTTTAGGTTTAGAGTGCGGGCTAGGGTTAGGGTTAGGTTTAGGTTTAGGGTTAGGGTATGGGTTAGGCTTAGGGTATGGGTTAGGGTTAGGGTTATGGTCAGGGTTAGGGTTAGGGTTAGGGTATGAGTTAGGGTTAGGGTTAAGTTTAGTGTACGGGTTAGGGTTAGGGTTAGTGTAAGGGTTAGGGTTAGGTTTAGGGTCAGGGTTAGGGTGAGGGTTAGTGTTAGAGTACGGGTTAGGTTTAGGGTTGGGGTTAGGTTATGGGTTAGTTTTAAGTTTAGGGTACAGGTTATGGTTATGGTTAGGGTTAGGGTATGGGTTAGCGTTAGGTTACGGTTAAGGGTTATGGTTTGGGTTAGGGATAGGGATTTACTTTAAGGTGCGGGTTAGGGTTAGGGTGAGAGTATGGGTTTGGGTTAGTGTTAGGGTACGGGATAGGTTTACCATTTGGATACGGGTTAGGGTAAGTGTTAGGGTTAGGGTTAGTGTTAGGGGTTAGGTTAGAGTTAGGTTTAGGCTACGGGTAGGGTTAGGGTACGGGTTAGGTTTAGGGTTAGGGTTCGGGTTAGGGTTAGTGTACGGGTTAGGGTTAGGATTAGGGTTAGGGTTAGCGTTAGGGTTATGGTACGGGTTAGGGTTACGGTTTCGGTACGGGATAGGTTTAGTTTACGTGTTAGGTCTAGGGTTAGGGTTAGGTTTAGTGTGCGGGTTAGGGTTAGGGTTAGGGTACGTGTTAGGGTTAGGGTTTGGGTTCGGGTTAGGGTTCGTTTAGGGTTAGGGTACGGGTTAGGTTTAGGGTTAGGGTAAGGGTTAGTGTTAGGGTACGGGTTAGGGTTAGAGTACTGGTTAGGGTTAGGTTTAGCGTTAGGTTTAGTGTTAGAACACTGGTTAGGGTTAGTGTTAGGGTTAGTGTACGGATAGGGTTAGGGTTACGGTTAAGTTTAGGGTACGGGATAGGGTTAGTGTACGCGTTAAGTTTAGGGTTAGGGTTAGGTTTAGGTTAAGGGTTAGGGTTAGGGTACGGGTTAGGGTTAGGTTTAGGTGCGGGTTAAGGTTAGGGTACGGGTTATGGTTGGGTTTAGGGTCAGGGTTAGGGTTAGGGATAGGGTTATGGTATGGGTTAGGGTTAGCATTGGGGTAAGGGTACGGGTTAGTTTTAGGGTTAGGGTACGGGTTACAGTTACGGTTAAGGTTAGGGTTAGTGTTAGGTTATGGGTTAGTTTTAGGGTACGGGTAAGGGTTATGGTTAGGGTTAGGGTTAGGTATAGGTTTAGGGTGCAGGTTAAGTTTAGAGTTAGGGTTTGGTTTAGCCCTAAGGTGTGGGTTAGGGTTACTGTTAGGGTTTGGGTACGGGTTAGGTTTAGGATAAGGGTACGGGATAGGGTTGGGTACGGGTTAGGTCAAGGGTTAGGATTAGGTTTAGGGTACGGGTTAGGGTTAGGGTTAGGTTTAGGGTTATGTTTAGGGTATGGGTTAGGTTTAGGGTACATGTTAGGGTTAGCGTTAGGGTCAGGGTTAGGGGTAGGGTGAGGGTGCGAGTTAGGGTTAAGTTTAGGTTTAGGGTACAGGTTAGTGTTAGGGATAGGGTTAGGGTATGGGTTAGGTTTAGGTTACAGGTTAGGGTTAGGGTTACGGTCAGGTTTAGGGTTAGAGTACGAGTTAGGGTTAGGGATAGGGTATGGGTTAGGGTTAGGGTTATGTTACGGGTTAGGGTTACAGTACGGTTTAGGGTTAGGGTGAGGGTTAGGCTTAGGGTTAGAGTACGGTTAGGGTTAGGGTTAGGGTTAGGGTTAGATTACGGGTTAGGTTTAGTGTTAGGGTTAGGGAAAGGGTTAGGGTTAGGGTTAGGGTACGTGTTAGGGTTAGGGTTAGTTTAGGGTAAGGGTTAGAGTATGGGGTAGTGCTAGTGTTAGGGTTAGGGTTAGGGTTAATGTACGAGTTAGGCTTACGGTTAGGTTTAGGGTTAGGTTACGGGTTAGGGTTAGGTTTACTGTACGGGATAGGGTTAGCGTACGGGTTAAGTTTAGTGTTAGGGTTAGTTTTAGTTTACGGGTTAGTGTTAGAGTACGGGTTAGGGTTAGGTTTAGGGTGCGGGTTAGCGTTAGGTTTAGGGTTAGTGTACGGTTAAGGGTTAGGTTTAGGGTCAGTGTTAGGGTTAGGGTTAGTGTTAGGGTATGGGTTAGTTTTAGGGTTGGGGTTAGGGTACGGGTTAGTTTTAGGGTTATGGTACGGGTATAGGGTTACGGTTAAAGTTAGGGTTAGGATTAGGGTGTGGGTTAGAGTTAGGGTACGGTTAATGGTTATGGTTATGGGTAGGGTTAGGATTAATTTT
The DNA here is from genome assembly GCA_032313775.1 of Urocyon cinereoargenteus. Lineage (NCBI taxonomy): Eukaryota > Metazoa > Chordata > Mammalia > Carnivora > Canidae > Urocyon > Urocyon cinereoargenteus. The sequence continues at coordinate 242,847 of JAVLSZ010000021.1, forward strand.
AGGGTGCGGTTTAGGGTTATGGTTAGGGTTAGGGTTAGGGTTAGAGTACGGGTTTGGGTTAGTGTTAGGGTACGGGTTAGGTTTACCGTTTGGGTCCGGGTAAGGTTAAGGGTTAGGGTTAGGGTTAGGGTTAGGGGTTAGGGTTAGAGTTAGGGTTAGGCTACGCGATAGGGTTAGAGTACGGGTTAGGGTTAGGGTTAGGGTTAGTGTTAGGGTTATAGTACGGGTTAGGGTTAGAGTTAGGGTTATTTTTAGGGTTAGAGACCAGGTTAGGGTTAGTGTCAGGGTTAGGGTTAGTGTTAGGGTACGGGTTAGGTTTAGTGTTCGGGTTAGGGTTAGGTTTAGGGTTGGGGTTAGGGTTAGAGTACGGTTTAGGATTAGTGTTTGGTTTAGGGTTAGGGTTAGGTTAGTGTACGGTTACGGTTAGGGTTAGGGTTAGGGTACGGGTTAGGGTTAGGTTTAGGGTACGGGATAGGGTTAGCGTACGGTTTAAGTTTAGGGTTAGGGTTAGGTTTAGGTTACGGGTTAGGGTTAGGGTACGGGTTAGGTTTAGGGTTAGGGTAAGGGTTAGTGTTATGGTACGGGTTAGGGTTAGAGTACGTGTTAGGGTTAGGTTTAGGGTTAGGGTTAGGTTTAGAGTACAGGTTAGGGTTAGTGTTAGGGTTAGGGTTAGGGTTAGTGTACGGATAGGGTTAGGGTTAGGGTTAGGGTTAGGGTACGGGTTAGGGTTAGGTTTAGGGTACGGGATAGGGTGAGTGTACGCGTTAAGTTTAGAGTATGGGTTAGGGTTAGGTTTAGGTGTGCGTTAGGGTTAGGGTCGGGTTAGGGTTAGGTTTAGGGTCAGGGTTAGGTTTAGGGATAGGGTTATGGTACGGGTTAGGGTTAGGGTTGGGATTAGGGTTAGGGTTAGAGTACGGGTTAGGGTTAGTGTTAGGGTTAAGGTTAAGTTTAATGTACAGGTTAGGCTAGGGTTAGGTTTAGGGTTACGTTACAGGTTAGGGTTAGGTTTAGGGTACGGGATATGGTTAGCATACGGGTTAAGTTTAGGGTTATGTTTAGGTTTAGGTTACGGGTTAGGGTTAGGGTACAAATTAGGGTTAGGTTTACGGTGCCGGTTAGGGTTAGGGTTAGGATTAGTGTACTGGTTAGGTTCATTTTTAGGGTCAGGGTTAGGGTTAGGGTTACTGTTAGGTTATGGGTTAGGGTTAGGGTTGGTGTTAGGGTACGGGTTAGTTTTAGGGTTAGTGTACGGATTAGGGTTACGGTTAAAGTTAGGGTTAGGGTTAGGGTGTGGGTTAGGGTTAGGGTACGGTTAAGGGTTATGATTAGGCTTAGGGTTAGGGTTAAGTTTAGAGTGCGGTTTAGGGTTAGGGTTAGGGTTAGGGTTAGAGTACGGGTTTTGTTAGTGTTAGGGTACGGGTTAGGTTTAGCGTTTGGGTACGGGTTAGGGTATGGGTTAGGGTTAGGGGTTAGGGTTAGAGTTAGATTTAGGCTACGGGATAGGGTTAGAGTACGGGTTAGTATTAGGGTTAAAGTTAGGGTTAGGGTTAGGGTTTAGAGTTAGGGTACGGGTTAGGTTTAGGGTACGGGTTAGGTTTAGGGTTAGGTTCAGTGTTAGGGTTAGAGTTAGGGTATGATTTAGGGTAAGGGTTAGGTTTAGGGTACTGGTTAGGGTTAGGGTTATGGTACGTGTTAGGGTTACAGTATGGGTTAGTGTTCGGGTGAGGGTTAGGGTTAGGTTTAGAGTATGGTTAGGGTTAGGGTCAGGGTTAGGGTTAGTTTACGAGTTAGGGTTAGGGTTAGGGTACGGGTTAGGTTTAGAGTTATGGTACGGGTTAGGTTTACAGTACTGTTTAGTGTTAGGGTGAGGGTTAGGGTTAGGGTTAGAGTACGGTTAGGGTTAGGGTTAGAGTACGTGTTAGGGTTAGAGTTAGGGTTAGGGTTAGGGTTAGGGTTAGGGTTAGGGTTAGTTTTAGAGTATGGGGTAGGTTTAGTGTTAGGGTTAGGGTTAGGTTTAATGTCCGGGTTAGGCTTAGGGTTAGGTTTAGGGTTAGGATAAGAGTTAGGGTTAGGTTTAGGTTACGGCTTAGGGTTGGGGTACGGGTTAGGGTTAGGTTTAGGTGCGGGTTAGGGTTAGGGTTCAGGTTAGGGTTAGGTTTAGGGTCAGAGTTAGGGCTAGTGATAGGGTTATTGTACGGGTTAGGGTTAGGGTTGGGGTTAGGGTACGGGTTAGTTTTAGGGTTAGGGTACGGGTTAGGCTTACGGTTAAAGTTAGGGTTAGGGTTAGGGTATGGGTTAGGCTTAGGTTTAGGGTACGGGATTGGGTTAATGTACAGGTAAGTTTAGGGTTAGGGTTAGGTTTAGGTTACAGTTTAGGGTTAGGGTACGGGTTTGGTTTAGGTTTAGGTGCGGGTTATTGTTAGGGTACGGGTTATGGTTAGGTTTACGGTCAGGTTTAGGGTTAGGGATAGGGTTATGGTACGGGTTATGTTTAGGGTTAGGGTTAGGGGACGGGTTAGTTTTAGGGTTTGGGGATGGTCTAGGGTTACGGTTAAGGTTATTGTTAGTGTTAGGGTATGTGTTAGGGTTAGGGTCCGGGTTAGGGTTAAGTTTAGGGTACGGGATAGGGTTAGTGTACGGGATAAGTTTAGGGTTAGTGTTAGGTTTAGGGTACGAGTTAGGGTTAGGGTTAGGGTACGGGTTAGGGTTAGGGTTATGTTATGGGCTAGGGTTACAGTACGGGTTAGTGTTAGGGTGAGGGTTAGGGTTACGGTTAGATTACGTTTAGGGTTAGGGTTAGGGTTTGGGTTAGAGTACGGGTTACGGTTAGTGTTAGGCTTAGGTTTAGGGTTAGGGTTAGGGTTAGGGTTAGGGTTAGGTTTAGGTTTAGAGAACGGGGTACGGTTAGTGTTAGGTTTAGGGTTAGGGTTAATGTACGGGTTTGGCTTAGGTTTAGGTTTAGGGTTAGGATAAAGGTTAGGGTTAGGTTTAAGGTACGGGATATGGTTAGCGTACAGGTTAAGTTTAGGTTTAGGGTTAGGTTTAGGTTAAGGGTTATGGTTAGGGTACGGGTTAGGGTTAGGTTTAGGGTGCGGGTTAGTGTTATTGTTAGGATTAGTGTAAGGATAAGGGTTAGGATTAGGGTCAGGGTTAGGGTTAGAGTTAGTGTTAGGGTACGGTTTAGGGTTAGGGTTGGCATTAGGGTACGGGTTATTTTAGGGTTAGGGTATGGGTTAGGGTAATTGTTAAGTTTAGGGTTAGGGTTAAGGTATGGATTAGGGCTAGGTTACGGTTAAGGGTTATGTTTTGGGTTAGGGTTAAGATTAAGTTTAGGGTGAGGGTTAGGGTTAGGGTTAGGGTTAGAGTAAGGGTTTGGGTTACTGTTAGGGTATGGGTTAGGTTTACCATTTGGGTACGGGTTAGGGTAAGGGTTAGGTTTAGGTTTAGGGGTTAGGGGTAGTGTTAGGGTTAGGCTACGGGTAGGGTTAGGGTATGGGTTAGGGTTAGGGTTCAGGTTAGGGTTAGTGTACGTGTTAGGGTTAGGGTTAGGATTAGGGTATAGTTTAGGGTTAGGTTTTGGGTCAGGGTTAGCGTTAGGGATCAGGTTATGGTACGGGTTAGGTTTAGGGTTGTGGTTAGGGTACGGGTTAGTTTTAGGCTTAGGTTACGTGTCAGGTTTACGGTTAAGGTTAGGGTTAGGGTTAGGGTATGGGTGAGTGTTAGGGTACGGATTAGCGTTATGGTTAGTGTTCGGGTTAGGGTTAGTGTACGGGTTAGGGTTAGGTTTAGGGTTAGGGTTAGGGTTAGGGTTAGGGTACGGTTTAGGTTTAGGTTTAGGGTCAGGGTTAGCGTTAGGGATAGGGTTATGGTACGGGTGAGGGTTAGGTTTAGGGTTAGGGTTCGGGTTAGAGTACAGGTTAGGGTTAGGGTTAGTGTTAGGGTTAGGGTTAGGGTTAGGGTTAGGGTTAGTGTACGGATAGGGTTAGGGTTAGGTTTAGTGTACGGGTTAGGGTTAGGTTTAGGATATGGGATATGGTTAGTGTACGGGTTAAGTTTAGGGTTAGGCTTAGGTTTAGGTGACGGGTTAGGGTTAGGGAACGGGTTAGGGTTAGGTTTAGGTGCGGGTTAGAGTTAGGGTTAGGGTTAGGGTTAGGGTTAGGGTTTGGTATAGGGTTACGTTTAGGGTCAGGATTAGGGTTAGGGATAGGGTTATGGTACGGGATAGGGTTAGGTTTGGGGTTAGGGTTAGGGTTAGTGTTAGGCTACGGGATAAGGTTAGAGTACGGGTTAGTATTAGGGTTAGCGTTAGGGTTAGGGTTAGGGTTATAGTACGGGTTAGGGTTAGAGTTAGGTTTAGGGTACGGGTTAGGTTTAGGGTACGGGTTAGATTTAGGGTTAGGGTCAGTGTTAGGGTTAGGTTTAGGGTACGATTTAGTGTTAGGGTTAGGTTTAGTGTCGGGTTAGGTTTAGGGTTAGGGTTCGGGTTAGGTTTAGGGTACGGGTTAGGGTTAAGGTTATGGTACGTGTTAGGGTTAGAGTACGGGTTAGTGTTAGGGTGAGGGTTAGGGTTAGGGTTAGAGTACGGTTAGGGTTAGGGTCAGGGTTAGGGTTAGTGTACGAGTTAGGTTTAGGTTTAGGGTACGGGTTAGGGTTAGGTTTATGGTACGGGTTAGGGTTACAGTACGGGTTAGTGTTATGGTGAGGTTTAGGGTTAGGGTTAGAGAACGGTTTGGGTTAGGGTTAGAGTACGGGTTAGGTTTAGGGTTAGGGTTAGGGTTAGGTTTAGAGTACGGGGTAGGGTTAGTGTTAGTGTTAGGGTTAGGGTTAATGTATGGGTTAGGCTTAGGGTTAGGTTTAGGTTTAGGATAAGAGTTAGGGTTAGGTTTAGGGTACGGGATAGGGTTAGCATACGGGTTAAGTTTAGGGTTAGGGTTAGGTTTAGGTTACGGTTTATGTTTAGGGTACGGGTTAGGGTAAGGTTTAGGGTGCGGGTTTTGGTTAGGGATATGGTTAGTGTAAGGTTTAGGGTTAGGTTTAGTGTCAGGGTTAGGGTTAGCGTTAGTGTTAGGGTACGGGTTAGTTTTAGGGTTAAGGTACGGGTTAGGGTTAGGTTTAGGGTTAGGGTTAGGTTTAGAGTTCGGGTTAGGTTTAGTGTTAGTGTTAGGGTTAGGATTAGTGTACGGATAGGGTTAGGGTTAGGGTTAGGGTACGGGTTAGGTTTAGGTTTAGGGATAGGGTCACGGTACGGGTTTGGGTTAGTCTTGGGGTTAGGGTACGGGTTAGTTTTAGGGTTAGGGTACAGGTTAGGGTTACGGTTAAAGTTAGGGTTAGTGTTAGGGTATGGGTTAGGGTTAGGGTACGGGTAAGGTTTATGGTTAGGGTTAGGGTTACGTTTAGGTTTAGGGTGCGGTTTAGGCTTAGGGTTAGAGTTAGGGTTAGCGCTATGGTATGGGTTAGGGTTACTGTTAGGGTTTGGGTACGGGTTAGGGTTAAGTTTAGGGTACGAGATAGGGTTGGGTACGGGTTAGGTCAAAGGTTAGGGTTCGGTTTAGCGTACGGTTTAGGGTTCGGGTTAGGTTTAGGGTTAGGTTTAGTGTTAGGGTTAAGTTTAGGGTTAGGGTTTGGGTTACGGTACGGGTTAGGGTTAAGGTTCCTATACGGGATAGGGTTAGTGTACGTGTTAGGTCTAGGGTTAGGGTTAGGTTTAGTGTGCGGGTTAGGGTTAGGGTTAGGGTATGTGTTAGGGTTAGCGTTTGGGTACGGGTTACGGTTAGAGTAAGGGTTAGGGTTAGGTTTAGGGTTAGGGTTAGGGTTAGAGTACGGGTTAGGGTTAGTGTTAGGGATAGGTTTAGTGTTCGTGTGCGGATAGGGTTAGGGTTAGATTTAGGGTACGGTTTAGGGTACGGTTTAGGGTATGGGATAGGGTTAGTGTATGGGTTAAGTTTAGGGTTAGGGTTACGTTTAGGGTACGAGTTAGGGTTAGGGTTAGGGTACGGGTTAGGGTGTGGGTATGTTACAGTTTAGGGTTACAGTACGGGTTAGGGTTAGGGTTAGGTTTAGGGTTATGTTTAGCGTACGGTTAGGGTTAGGGTTAGGGTTAGGGTTAGAGTACGGGTTAGGGTTAGTGTTGGAGTTAGGGAAAGGGTTAGGGTAGGGTTAAGGTATGGGTTAGGTTTAAGGTTAGGTTTAGGTTAGGGTTAGAGTACGGGGTAGGTTTAGTGTTAGTGTAGGGTGAGGGGAAAAGTACGGGTTGGGCTTAGGGTTAGGTTTAGGGTTAGGTTACGGGTTAGGGTTAGATTTAGGGTACGGAATAGTTTTAGCGTAAGGGTTAAGTTTAGGGTTAGGGTTAGGTTTAGGTTACGGGTTAGGGTTAGGGTTAGGGTTAGTGTACGGGTTAGGGTTATGTTTAGGGTCAGGGTTAGGGTTAGGGTTAGTGTTAGGGTATGGGTTTGGGTTAGGGTTGGGGTTAGGGTACGGGTTAGTTTTAGGGTTAGGTTACGTGTTAGGGTTACGTTTAAATTTAGGGATATGTTAGCGTGTGGGTTAGGTTAGGGTACCGTTAAGGGTTATGGTTATGGTTAGAGTTATGGTTATGTTTAGATTGCGGTTTAGGGTTAGGGTTAGGGTTAGGGTTAGAGTACGGGTTTGGGTTAGTGTTAGGGCACGGGTTAGGTTTACCGTCTGGGTAAGGGTTAGGGTAAGGGTTAGGGTTAGTGTTAGGGTACTAGTTAGGGTTAGGGTTAGGTTTAAGTTACTGGTTAGGGTTAGTGTTAGGGTACAGGATAGGTTAAGGCTATGAGTTAGAGTTAGTGTTAGGGTCAGGGTTAGGGTAGGGAACGAGTTAGGGTTAGGGTACGGGTTAGGGTCATGTTACGGGTTAGGGTTACTGTACGGGTGAGGGTTAGGTTGAGGGTTATGGTTAGGGTTAGAGTACGGGTAAGGGTTAGTGTTAGGGTTAGGGTTAGGGTTAGGGTTAGAGTACGGGTTAGTGTGGGTTAGGGTAAGGGTTAGGTTTAGGGTTAGGGTTAGAGTACGGGGTAAGGTTAATGTTAGGGTTAGGGCTAGGTTTAATGTACGGGTTAGGCTTAGGGTTAGGTTTAGGGTTAGGTTACGGGTTAGGGTTAGTTTTAGGGTACGGGATAGGGTTAGCGTATGGGTTAAGTTTAGGGTTAGGTTTAGGTTTAGGTTACGGGTTAGGGTTAGGGTACGGATTAGGGTTAGGTTTAGGGTACGAGATAGGGTTGGGTACGGGTTAGGTCAAGGGTTAGGGTTAGGTTTAGGATACGGGTTAGGTCTAGGGTTATGTTTAGGTTTAGGATAAGAGTTAGGGTTAGGGATAGGGTACAGGAAAGGGTTAGCGTACGGGTTAAGTTTAGGGTTAGGTTTAGGTTTAGGTTATGGGTTAGGGTTAGCGTATGGGTTAGGGTTAGGTTTAGGGTGCGGGTTAGGCTTAGGGTTATGGTTATGGTTAGCGCTAGGGTATCGGTTAGGGTTAATGTTAGGTTTTGGGTATGGGTTAGGGTTAGGGTTAGGGTACGTGATAGGCTTGGGTACGGGTTAGGTCAAGGGTTACGGTTAGGTTTAGGGTACGATTTAGGGTTAGGGTTAGCGTCAGGGTTAGGGTTAGGTTAGGGTTACGGTACGCCTTAGGGTTACTGTACAGGTTAGGGTTATGGTCAGGGTTAGGGTTAGGGTTAGGGTTACCATTATAGTACGGGTTAGGGTTAGAGTTAGGGTTAGGTTTAGGGTTAGAGTATGGGTTAGGGTTAGTGTTAGGGTTAGGTTTAGTGTTAGGTTTAGGGTTAGAGTACGGGTTATAGTTAGTGGTAGTGTTAGGGTTAAGGTTAGGGTTAGTGTACGGATAGGGTTATGGTTAGGGTTAGGGTTAGGGTACGGGTTAGGGTTAGGTTTTGGATACGGGATACGATTAGCATACGGGTTAAGTTTAGGGTTAGGGTTAGGTTTAGTTTACGAGTTTGGGTTAGGGATTGGGTTAGGGTTAGTTTAGGTGCGGGTTAGGTTTAGGTTTAGGGTTTGGGTTAAGGTTAGGGTTAGGCTTTGGGGTAGGTTTAGGTTTAGGGTCAGGGTTAGGTTTAGGGATAGGGTTATGGTACGGCTGAGGGTTAGGTTTAGATTTAAGATACGGGTTAGGTTTAGCTTTAGGGTACGGGATAGGGTTAGCGTACGGGTTAAGTTTAGGGTTAGGGTTAGGTTTAGGGTGCGAGTTAGGGTTAGTGTTAGGATTAGTGTAAGGGTTAGGGTTAGGTTTAGGGTCAGGGTTAGGGTTAGGTTTAGTGTTAGGGTACGGGTTAGGGTTAGGGTTGGGGTTAGGGTATGGGTTAGTTTTAGGGTTAGGGTACGGGTTAGGGTTACGGTTAAGGTTAGGGTTCGGGTTAGGGCATGGGTTAGGGTTAGATTATGGTTAAGGGTTTTGGTTAGGGTTAGGGTTCGGGTTAAGTTTAGGGTGCGGGTTAGGGTTAGGTTTAGGTTTAGGGTTAGGGTTAGAACACGGGTTTGGGTTAGTGTTAGGGTACGGGTTAGGTTTACCGTTTGGGTACGGGTTAGGGTTAGGGTTAGGGGTTAGGGTTAGAGTTAGGATTAGGCTTTGGGTAGGGTTAGGGTACGGGTTAGGGTTAGGGTTAGGGATCGGGTTAGGGTTAGTGTACGGTTAAGGTTTAGGGTTAGGGTTAGGGTTAGTGTTAGGGTTTCGATACGGGTTAGGGTTAAGGTTGGAGTATGGGATAGGGTTAGTGTACGTGTTAGTTCTAGGGTTAGGTTTAGGTTTAGTGTGCGGGTTAGGGTTAGGGTTAGGGTATGTGTTACGGTTAGGGTTTGGGAACGGGTTAGCGTTACGTTTAGGGTTAGGGTATGGGTTAGGGTTAGGGTTAGGGTTAGGGTACAGTTTAGGGTTAGGGTACGGGTTAGGGTTAGGGTTATGTCAGGGTTAGCGTTAGGGGTAGGGTACGGTTTAGGGTTACTGTACGGGCTAGGGTTATGGTTATGGTTAGGGTTAGGGTTAGCATTATAGTACGTGTTAGGGTTAGAGTTAGGGTTAGGTTTAGGGTTAGAGTACGGATTAGGGTTAGTGTTGGGGTTAGGTTTTGGGTTAGGGTTAGAGTTAGAGTACGGGTTAGGGTTAGTGTTGGTGTTAAGGTTAGGGTAAGGGTTAGTGTACGGATAGAGTTAGGGTTAGGGTTAGGGAACGGGTTAGGGTTAGGGTTAGGTTTAGGTGCGGGTTAGGGTTAGGGTTAGGGTTAGGGTTTGGGTTAGCGTTAGGTTTAGGGTCAGGGTTAGGTTTAGGGATAGGGTTTTGGTACGGGTTAGGGTTAGGTTTGGGGTTAGGGTACCGGTTAGTTTTAGGGTTAGGGTACGGGTCAGGGTTACAGTTAATGTTAGGGTTAGGGTTAGGATATGGGTTACGGTTAGGTTACGGGTAAGGGTTATGGTTAGGGTTAGGGTTAGGTTTAGGTTTAGGGTGCGGGTTAGAGTTTTGTTTAGGGTTAGTGCTAGGTTATGTGTTAGGGTTACTGTTAGGGTTTGGTACCGGTTAGGTCAACGGCTAGGGTTAAGTTTAGGGTATGCATTAGGGTTAGGTTTAGGGTTAGTGTTAGGGTATGGGTTAGGCTTAGGGTATGGGTTAGGGTTAAGGTTAGGGTAGGGTTAGGGTTAGGGGTTACGTACGAATTAGGGTTAGCGTTAGGTTTAGGGTACGGGTTATGGTTAGGATTAGGGTTAGAGTACGGGTTAGGTTTAGGGTACGGGTTATGGTTAGTGTTAAGGTCAGGGTTAGGGTTAGGGTTAGGGTACAAGTTAGGGTTAGGGTTAGGGTACGGGTTAGAGTTAGTGTTATGGTACGGGTTAGGGTTACAGTACGGGTTAGGTTTAGGGTGAGGTTTAGGGTTACGGTTAGAGTATTTTTAGGGTTAGGTTTAGGGTTAGAGTATGGGTTAGGGTTAGTGTTAGGTTAGGTTTAGGGTTAGGGTTAGTGTACGGGTTAGGGTTAGGGTTAGGGTTAGGGTTAGGGTTAGGGTTAGGGTTAGGTTTAGAGTACGGGGTAGGGTTAGTGTTAGGGTTAGGGTTAGGGTTAATGTACCGGTTAGGCTTAGGTTTAGGTTTAGGCTTAGAATACTGGTTAGAGGTAGGTTCAGGGTACGGGATAGGGTTAGGTATGGGTTAAGTTAAGGGTAAGGGTTAGTTTAAGGTTACGGGTTAGGGTTAGGGTACGGGTTAGGGTTAGGTTTAGGATACGGGATAGGATTAGCGTACGGGTTAAGTTTAGGGTTAGGGTTAGGTTTAGGTTACGGGTTAGGGTTAGGTAACGGGTTAGGTTTAGGTTTAGGTGCGGGTTAGGGTTAGGGTTAGGGTTAGGGTTTGGGTTAGGTTTAGGTTTAGGGTCAGGGTTAGGGTTAGGGATAGGGTTATGGTACGGGTTAGGGTTAGGTTTGGGGTTAGGGTACAGGTTAATTTTTGGGTTAGGGTATGGGTCAGGGTTACAGTTAAGGTTAGGGTTAGGGTTAAGATATGGGTTATGGTTAGGGTACGGGTAAGGGTTATGGTTAGGGTTAGGGTTAGGTTTAGGTTTAGGGTGCGGGTTAGGGTTTGGGTTAGGGTTAGTGCTAGGTTATGGGTTAGGGTTACTGTTAGGGTTTGGTACGGGTTAGGTCAAGGGCTAGGGTTAGGTTTAGGGTACGGGTTAGGGTTAGGGTTAGGTTTAGGGTTAGTGTTAGGGTATGGGTTAGGCTTAGGGTATGGGTTAAGGTTAAGTTTAGCGTAGGGTTAGGGTTAGGGGTAGGGTACGAGTTAGGGTTAGGGTTAGGTTTAGGGTAAGGGTTAGGGTTAGGATTAGGGTTAGAGTACGGGTTAGGTTTAGGGTATGGGATACGATTAGTGTTAGGGTCAGGATTAGTGTTAGGGTTAGGGTAGAAGTTAGGTTTAGGGTTAGGGTACGGGTTAGGATTAGTGTTATGGTACGGGTTAGGATGACAGTACGGTTTTGGGTTAGGGTGAGGTTTAGGGTTAGGGTTAGAGTATGGTTAGGGTTAGGGTGAGGGTTAGAGTACGGGTTAGGGTTAGTGTTAGGTTAGGTTTAGGGTTAGGGTTAGTGTACGGGTTAGGGTTAGAGATAGGGTTAGAGTACGGGGTATGGTTAGTGTTAGGGTTAGGGTTAGGATTAATGTACGGGTTAGGCTTAGGTTTTGGTTTAGGGTTAGAATACGGGTTAGGGTTAGGTTCAGGGTACGGGATAGGGTTAGCGTACGGGTTAAGTTTAGGGTTAGGGTTAGGTTAAGGTTACGTGTTAGGGTTAGGGTACGGGTTAGGGTAAGGTTTAGGATACGGGATAGGATTAGCGTACGGGTTAAGTTTAGGGTTAGTGATAGGTTTAGGTTACGGGTTTGGGTTAGGGAACGGGTTAGGGTTAGATTTAGGTGCGGGTTAGGGTTAGGGTTAGGGTTAGGGTTTGGGTTAGGTTTAGGTTTAGGGTCAGGTTTAGGGTTAGGGATAGGGTTATGGTACAGGTTAGGGTTAGGTTTGGGGTTAGGGTACAGGTTAGTTTTAGGGTTAGGGTATGGGTCAGGGTTACGGTTAAGGTTAGGGGTAGGTTTAGGGTTAGGGTTAGGGTTTGGGTTAGGTTTAGGTTACGGGTTAGGGTTAGGGTTAGTGTCAGGGTTAGGGTTAGGGTACGAGTTAGGCTTAGGGTTACATTTAGGGTACGGTTTAGGGTTAGTGTTCTGGTCAGGGTTAGGTTTAGGGTACGAGTTAGGCTTAGGGTTAGGGTACGGTTTAGGGTTAGGGTTATGTTACGGGTTAGGGTTACTGTACGGGTTAGGTTTAGGATGAGGGTTAGGGTTAGGGTTAGAGTATGGTTAGGGTTAGGGTTAGGGATAGAATATGGGTTAGGGTTAGTATTAGGGTTAGGGAAAGGGTTAGGGTTAGGTTTAGGGTACGGGGCAGAGTTAGTGTTAGGGTTAGGTTTAGGGTATGAGTTAGGTTTAGGTTTAGTGTACGGGCTAGGGTTAGCGTACGGGTTAAGATTAGGTTTAGGGTTATGTTTAGGTTACAGGCTAGATTTAGGGTATGGGTTAGGGTTAGGTTTAGGTGAGGGTTAGGGTAAGGGTTAGGGTAGGGGTTAGTTTTAGGGTTGGGGTACGGGTCAGGGTTACTGTTAAGGTTAGGGTTAGGGTTAGGGTATGGGTTAGTGTTAGGGTACGGGTAAGGGTTATGGTTAGGGTTAGGGGTAGCTTTAGGTTTAGGGTGCGGTTTAAGGTTAGGGTAAGTGTTAGTGCTGGGCTATGGGTTAGGGTTACAGTTTGGGTTTTGGTATGGGTTAGGGTTAGGGTTAGGTTACAGGATAGGGTTGGGTACGGGTTAGGTCAAGGGTTATGGTTAGGTTTAGTGTAGAGTTTAGGGTTATGGTTAGCGTCAGGGTTAGGGTTAGGGTTAGGATACAATTTAGGGTTAGGTTTAGGTTTAGGGTACGGTTTAGGGTTAGGGTTAGGGTTAGGGTACGGGTTAGGTGTAGGGTACAGTTTAGGGTACGGGTACGGGTTAGGGTTAGGGTACGGGTTAGGGTACGGTTTAGGGTTAGGGTTAGAGTAAGGGGTAGGCTTAGTGTTAGGGTTAGGGTTAGGGTTAGGGTTAGAGTACGAGTTAGGCTTAGGGTTAGGTTTAGGGTTAGGATACGGGTTAGGGTTAGGTTTAGGGTACGGATTAGGGTTAGCGTACGGGTTTAGTTTAGGGTTAGGTTTAGGTTTAGGTTACAGGTTAGGGTTAGGGTACGGGTTAGGGTTAGGTTTAGGGTGCGGTTTAGCGTTAGGGTTAGGATTAGTGTAAGGGTTAGGGTTAGGTTTGGGGTCAGGGTTAGGGTTAGGTTTAGTGTTAGGGTACGGGTTAGGGTTAGGGTTCGGGTTAGGGTACGGGTTAGTTTTAGGGTTAGGGTACGGGTTAGGGTTATGGTTAAGGTTATAGTTAGGGTTAGGGCATGGGTTAGGGTTAGATTACGGTTAAGGGTTTTGGTTTGGGTTAGGGTTCGGGTTAAGTTTAGGGGGCGGGTTAGGGTTAGGTTTAGGTTTAGGGTTAGGGTTAGGTAACGGGTTAGGTTTAGGTTTAGGTGCGGGTTAGGGTAGGGTTAGGGTTAGGGTTTGGGTTAGGGTTAGGTTTAGGGTCAGGGTTAGGGTTAGGGATAGGGTTATGGTACGGGTTAGGGTTAGGTTTGGGTTTAGGGTACAGGTTAATTTTTGGGTTAGGGTAGGGGTCAGGGTTACAGTTAAGGTTAGGGTTAGGGTTAGGATATGGGTTATGGTTAGGGTACGGGTAAGGGTTATGGTTAGGGTTAGAGTTAGGTTTAGGTTTAGGGTACGGGTTAGGGTTAGGGTTAGGTTTAGGGTTAGTGTTAAGGTATGGGTTAGGCTTAGGGTATGGGTTAGGGTTAAGTTTAGGGTACGGTTACGGTTAGGGGTAGGGTACTAGTTAGGGTTAGGGTTAGGTTTAGGGTAAGGGTTAGGGTTAGGATTAGGGTTAGAGTACGGGTTAGGTTTAGGGTACGGGTTACGATTAGTGTTAGGGTCAGGGTTACTGTTAGGGTTAGGGTACAAGTTAGGTTTAGGGTTAGGATACGGGTTAGGATTAGTGTTATGGTACGGGTTAGGGTTACAGTACGGTTTAGGGTTAGGGTGAGGTTTAGGGTTAGGGTTAGAGTATGGTTAGTGTTAGGGTGAGGGTTAGAGTACTGGTTAGGGTTAGTGTTAGGTTAGGTTTAGGGTTAGGGCTAGTGTACGGGTTAGGGTTAGGGTTAGGGTTAGGGTTAGGGTTAGGGTTAGAGTACGGGGTATGGTTAGTGTTAGGGTTAGGGTTAGGATTAATGTACGGGATAGGCTTAGGTTTTGGTTTAGGGTCAGAATACGGGTTAGGGTTAGGTTCAGGGTACGGGATAGGGTTAGCGTACTGGTTAAGTTTACGGTTAGGGTTACGTTAAGGTTATGGGTTAGGGTTAGGGTACGCGTTAGGGTAAGGTTTAGGATATGGGATAGGATTAGCGTACGGGTTAAGTTTAGGGTTAGTGTTAGGTTTAGGTTACGGGTTTGGGTTAGGGAATGGGTTAGGGTTAGGTTTAGGTGCGGGTTAGGGTTAGGGTTAGGGTTAGAGTTTGGGTTAGGTTTAGGTTTAGGGTCAGGGTTAGGGTTAGGGATAGGGTTATGGTACGGGTTAAGGTTAAGTTTGGGGTTAGGGTACAGGTTAGTTTTAGGGTTAGGGTATGGGTCAGGGTTACGGTTAAGGTTAGGGTTAGGTTTAGGGTTAGGGTTAGGGTATGGGTTAGGTTAGGTTACGGCTTAGGGTTAGGGTTAGTGTCAGGGTTAGGGTTAGGGTACGAGTTAGGCTTAGGGTTACATTTAGGGTACGTTTTAGGGTTAGTGTTCGGGTACGAGTTAGGCTTAGGGTTAGGGTACGGGTTAGGGTTAGGGTTATGTTACGGGTTAGGGTTACTGTACGGGTTAGGTTTAGGGTGAGGGTTAGGGTTAGGGTTAGAGTATGGTTAGGGTTAGGGTTAGGGTTAGGGATAGAATATGGGTTAGGGTTAGTGTTAGGGTTAGGGAAAGGGTTAGGGTTAGGGTACGGGGCAGAGTTAGTGTTAGTGTTAGGGTTAGGGTACGAATTAGGTTTAGGTTTAGTGTACAGGCTAGGGTTAGCATACGGGTTAAGATTAGGTTTAGGGTTAGGTTTAGGTTACGGGTTAGGTTTAGGGTACGGGTTAGGGTTAGGTTTAGGTGAGGGTTAGGGTAAGGGTTAGGGTAGGGGTTAGTTTTAGGGTTGGGGTACGGGTCAGGGTTACTGTTAAGGTTAGGATTAGGGTTAGGGTATGGGTTAGTGTTAGGGTACGGGTAAGGGTTATGTTTAGGGTTAGGGGTAGCTTTAGGTTTAGGGTGCGGTTTAGGGTTAGGGTAAGGGTTAGTGCTAGGCTATGGGTTAGGGTTACGGTTAGGGTTTTGGTACGGGTTAGGGTTAGGGTTAGGTTACAGGATAGGGTTGAGTACGGGTTAGGTCAAGGGTTACGGTTAGGTTTAGTGTACGGTTTAGGGTTATGGTTAGCGTCAGGGTTAGGGTTAGGGTTAGGATACAATTTAGGGTTAGGTTTAGGTTTAGGGTACGGTTTAGGGTTAGGGTTAGGGTTAGGGTACGGGTTAGGTGTAGGGTACAGTTTAGGGTACGGGTACGGGTTAGGGTTAGGGTTAGGGTACGGGTTAGGGTTAGGTTTAGGGTACGGGATAGGGTTAGCGTACGGGTTTAGTTTAGGGTTAGGTTTAGGTTTAGGTTACGGGTTAGGGTTAGGGTACGGGTTAGGGTTAGGTTTAGGGTGCGGGTTAGCGTTAGGGTTAGAATTAGTGTAAGGGTTAGGGTTAGGTTTAGGGTCAGGGTTAGGGTTAGGTTTAGTGTTAGGGTACGGGTTAGGGTTAGGGTTCGGGTTAGGGTACGGGTTAGTTTTAGGGTTAGGGTACGGGTTAGGGTTACGGTTAAGGTTATGGTTAGGGTTAGGGCATGGGTTAGGGTTAGATTACGGTTAAGGGTTTTGGTTTGGGTTAGGGTTCGGGTTAAGTTTAGGGGGCGGGTTAGGGTTAGGTTTAGGTTTAGGGTCAGGTTTAGACACGGGTTTGTGTTAGTGTTAGGGTACGGGTTAGGTTTTCCGTTTGGTTACGGGTTAGGGTAAGCATTAGGATTAGGGTTAGGGGTTAGGGTTAGAGTTAGGATTAGTCTATGGTTAGGTTAGGGTACGGGTTAGGGCTAGGGTTAGGGATCGGGTTAGGGTTAGTGTACGGTTTAGGTTTAGGGTTAGGGTTAGGGTTAGTTTTAGGGTTACGATACGGGTTAGGGTTAAGTTTGGGGTATGGGATAGGGTTAGTGTACGTGTTAGGTCTAGGGTTAGGTTTAGGTTTAGTGTGCAGGTTAGGGTTAGGTTTAGGGTATGTGTTAGCATTAGGGTTTGGGAACGGATTAGCGTTACGTTTAGGGTTAGGGTACGGGTTAGGTTTAGGGTTAGGTTTAGGGTACGGTTTAGGGTTAGGGTACGGTTTAGTGTTAGGGTACGCGTTAGTGTTAGGGTTGGGGTTAGGGTACGGGTTAGTTTTAGGGTTAGTGTACAGGTTAGGGTTATGGTTAAGGTTAGGGTTAGGGTATGGGTTAGGGTTTGGTTACGGTTAAGTGTTATGGTTTCGGTTAGGGTTCGGGTTAAGTTTAGGGTGCGGGTTAGGGTTAGGGCTAGGGTTAGGGTTAGAGTACGGGTTTGGGTTACTGTTAGGGTACGGTTTAGGTTTACCTTTTGGGTACAGGTTAGGGTTAGGTTTAGGGTACGGGATAGGGTTAGTGAACGGGTTAAGTTTAGGGTTTGTTTCGGTTTAGGGTACGGGTTAGGGTCATGGTACGGGTTAGGGTTAGGGTTGGGGTTAGGGTACGGGTTAGTTTTAGGGTTATGGTACGGGTTAGGGTTACGGTTAAAGTTAGGGTTAGTGTTAGGGTAAGGGTTAGGGTTAGGGTACGGGTAAGGGTTATGGTTAGGTTTAGCGTTACGATTAGGTTTAGGGTGCGGGTTAGGCTTAGGGTTAGAGTTAGGGTTAGCGCTAGGGTATGGGTTAGGGTTACTGTTAGGGTTTGGGTTCGGGTTATGGTTTGGTTTAGCGTACGAGATAGTTTTGGGTACGGGTTAGGTCAAGGGTTAGGGTTAGGTTTAGCGTACGGGTTAGGTTTAGAGTTAGGTTTAGGGTTAGGATAAGAGTTAGGGTTAGGTTTAGGGTACAGGATAGGGTTAGCGTACAGGTTAAATTTAGGGTTAGGTTTAGGTTTAGGTCACGGGTTAGGGTTAGGGTACGGTTTAGGGTTAGGTTTAGGGTGCGGGTTAGGGTTACGGTTATGGTTAGTGTAAGGGTTAGGGTTAGGTTCAGTGTCATGGTTAGGGTTAGGGTTAGTGTTAGGGTACGGGTTAGTTTTAGGGTTAGGATACGGGTTAGGGTTAGGTTTAGGGTTTGGGTTAGGTTTAGCGATAGGATCATGGTACGGGTTAGGGTTAGGGTTGGGTTAGGGTACGGGTTAGTTTTAGGGTTAGGGTACAGGTTAGGGTTACGGTTAAAGTTAGGGTTAGTGTTAGGGTATGGGTTAGGGTTAGGGTACGGGTAAGGGTTATGGTTAGTGTTAGGGTTACGTTTAGGTTTAGGGTGCGGTTTAGGCTTAGGGTTAGGGTTAGGGTTAGCCCTAGGGTATGGGTTAGGGTTACTGTTAGGGTTTGGGTACGGGTTAGGGTTAGGTTTAGGGTACGGGTTAGGGTTAGCGAACGGGTTAAGTTTAGGGTTTGGTTCGGTTTAGGTTACGGGTTAGGGTTAGTGTACGGGTTAGGGTTAGGTTTAGGGTGCGGGTTAGGTTAGGGTTAGGGTTTGTGTATGGGTTAGGGTTAGGGTTAGGGTTATGGTACGGGTTAGGTTTAGGTTTAGGGTACAGGTTAGGGTTAGGGTTAGGGTCAGGGTTAGGGTGAGGGTAAGGGTACAAATTAGGGTTAGGTTTAAGGTACGGTTTAGGGTTAGGATTATGGTACAGGTTAGGGTTACAGTACTGGTTAGGGTTAGGGTGAGGGTTAGGGTTAGGGTTAGGGTACGTGTTAGGGTTAGGGTTTGGGTACGGGTTAGGGTTACGTTTAGGGTTAGGGTACGGGTTAGGTTTAGGGTTAGGGTAAGGGTTAGTGTTAGAGTACGGGATAGGTTTAGAGTACGGGTTAGGGTTAGGTTTAGGGTTAGGGTTGGTAAGGGTTAGTGTTAGTGTACGGGATAGGGTTAGAGTACAGGTTAGGGTTAGGTTTAGGGTTAGGGTTAGGGTTAGAGTACGGGTTAGGGTTAGTGTTAGGTTTAGGGTTATATTTAGTGTACGGATAGGGTTAGGGTTAGGGTTAGGGTACGTGTTAGGGTTAGGTTTAGAGTACGGGATAGGGTTAGTGTACGGGTTAAGTTTAGGGTTAGGGTTAGGTTTAGGTTATGGGTTAGGGTTAGGGTATGGGTTAAGGTTAGGTTTAGGTGCGGGTTAGGGTTAGGATACGGGTTAGGGTTAGGTTTAGGGTCAGGGTTAGGGTAGGGATAAGGTTATGGTACGGGTTAGGTTTAGGGTTGGGGTTAGGGTATGGGTTAGTTTTAGGATTTGGGTACGGGTTAGGGTTACGGTTAAGGTTAGGGTTAGTGCTAGGGTATGGGTAAAGGTTAGGGTATGGGTAAGGATTATGGTTAGGTTTAGGGTTAGGTTACGTTTAGGGTGCGGGTTAGGCTTAGGGTTAGGTTTAGGGTTAGGGTTAGCGGTAGGGTATGGGTTAGGGTTACTGTTAGGGTTTGGGTATGGGTTAGGGTTAGGGTTAGGGTACGAGATAGGGTTGGGTACGGGTTAGGTCAAGGGTTAGGGTGAGTTTTAGGGTACTGGTAAGGGTTAGGGTTAGGTTTAGGGTTAGGGTTAGGGTATGGGTTAGGTTTAGGGTACGGGTTAAGGTTAGGGTTAGGGTCAGGTTTAAGGTTAGGTTTAGGGTACGAGTCAGGGTTAGGGTTAGGTTTAGGGTCAGGGTCAGGGTTAGGGTTAGGGTAAGGGTTAGGGTTAGAGTACGGGGTAGGGTTAGTGTTAGGGTTAGGGTTAATGTACGGGTTAGGCTTAGTGTTAGGTTAGGGATAGGATATGGGTTAGGTTTAGGTTTAGGGAGCAGGTTGGGTTTGGTTTAGGGTTAGTGTAAGGGCTAGGGTTAGGTTTAGGGTCAGGGTTAGGGTTAGGGTTAGTGTTAGGGTACGGGTTAGGGTTAGGGTTGGGGTTAGGGTACGGGTTAGTTTTAGGTTTGGGGTACGGATTAGGGTTATGGTTAAAGTTAGGGTTAGGGTTAGGTTATGAGTTAGGGTTACGTTACGGTTAAGGTTTATGGTTTGGGTTAGGGTTAGAGTTAAGTTTAGGGTGCAGGTTAGGTTTACGGTTAGGGTTAGAGTACGGGTTTGTGTTATTGTTAGGGTACGGGTTAGGTTTACCGTTTGGGTACGGGTTAGGGTTAGGCTTAGTGTTAGGGGTCGGGTTAGAGTTAGGATTAGGCTACAGGTAGGGTTAGGGTACGGGTTAGGTTTAGGGTTAAGGTTCGGGTTAGGGTTAGTGTACGGGTTAGGGTTAGGGTTAGGGTTAGGGTAAGGGTTAGTGTTAGGGTCACGGTACGTGTTAAGGTTAAGGTTAGGTTACGGGATAGGGTTAGTGTACGTGTTAGTTATAGGGTTAGGGTTAGGTTCAGTGTGCGGGTTAGGGTTAGGGTTCGGGTTAGGATACGTGTTCGGGTTAGGGTTTGGGTATGGGCTAGGGTTAAGTTTAGTGTTAGGGTATGGGTTAGGTTTAGGGTTAGGGTTAGGGTACGGTTAGGGTTAGTGTACGAGATAGGGTTAGTGTTAGGGTCAGGGTTAGGGTTAGTTTTGGGGTCCAGGTTAAGGTTAGGTTTAGGGTTAGTGTTAGCGCTATTGTATGGGTTAGGGTTACTGTTAGGTTTTGGGTACAGGTTAGGGTTAGGGCTAGGGTACGGGATAGGTTTGGGTTCGGGTTAGGTCAAGGGTTAGGTTTAGGTTTAGAGTATGGGTTAGGGTTAGGTTTAGGGTTAGGGTTAGGGTATAGGTTAGGCTTATGGTACCGGTTAGGGTTAGGGTTAGGGTCAGGGTTAGGGTTAGGTTTAGGGTATGAGTTAGTATTAGCATTAGGTTTAGGGTTAGGGTTAGGGTTATGGTACGGGTTAGGGATACAGTATGGGTTAGGGTTAGGGTGAGGGTTAGGGTTAGGGTTAGAGTACGGTTAGGGTTAGGTTTAGGTTTAGAGTACGGGTTAGGGTTAGTGTTATTGTTAGGGTAAGGGTTAGGGTTAGGGTTAGGGTTACAGTACGGGGTATGGTTAGTGTTAGGGTTAGGGTTAGGGTTAGTGTTAGGGTACGGGTTAGGGTTAGGTTTAGGGTTAGGTTAGGGTTAGGGTTAGGGTTAAATTACGGGGTAGGGTTAGTTTTAGGCTTAGGGTTAGGGTTAATGTATGGGTTAGGCTTAGGGTTAGATTTAGGATTAGGATATTGTTTAGGTTTAGGTTCAGGGTACGGGATAGGGTTAGCATACGCGTTAACTTTAGGATTAGGGTTAAGTTTAGGTTACGGTTTAGGGTTAGGGTACGGGTTAGGGTTAGGTTTAGGGTCCGGGTTAGGTTTAGGGTTAGGGTTAGTGTAAGGGTTATGGTTAGGTTTGGGACAGGATTAGGGTTAGGGTTAGTGTTAGAATACGGGTTAGGGTTAGGGTTGGGGTTAGGGTACGGGTTAGTTTTAGGGTTAGGGTACAGGTTAGGGTTATGGTTAAGGTTAGGGTTAGGGTTAGGTATGGGTTAGGGTTAGGTTACGGTTAAGGGTTATGGTTTGGTTTAGGGTTAGGGTTAAGTTTAAGATGCGGGTTAGGGTTAGGGTTAGGGTTAGAGTACGGGTTTGGGTTAGTGTTAGGGTAAGGGTTAGGTTTACCATTTGGGTATGGGTTAGGGTAAGGGTTAGGGTTAGGGTTAGGGGTTAGGGTTAGAGTTAGTGTTAGACTATGGGTAGGATTAGGGTACGGGTGAGGGTTTGGGTTAGGGTTAGGGTTATGATTAGTGTTAGGGTTACGATACGGGTTAGGGTTAAGTTTTGGGTATGGGATAGGGTTAGTGCATATGTTAGGTCTAGGGTTAGGGTTAGGTTTAGTGTACGGGTTAGGGTTAGGGTTAGGGTACGTGTTAGGGTTAGGGTTTGGTTACGGGTTAGCGTTACGTTCAGGGTTAGTGTACGGGTTAGGTTTAGGGTTAGGGTTAGTGTATGGTTTAGGGTTAGGGTACGGGTTAGGGTTAGGTCAAGGTTAGGTTTAGTGTTAGGGTTAGGGTACCGGTTAGGGTTACTGTACGGGTTAAGGTTATGGTTAGGGTTAGGGTTAGGGTTAGAGTTAGGTTTATAGTACGGGTTAGGGTTAGAGTTAGGGTTAGGTTTAGGGTTAGAATACGGGTTACGGTTAGTGTTAGGGTTAGGGTTAGTGTTAGGGTTAGTGTACGGATAGGGTTAGGGTTAGGGTTAGGGTACGGGTTAAGGTTAGGTTTAGGATATGGGATAGGGTTAGTGTACGGGTTAAGTTTAGGGTTAGGGTTAGGTTTAGGTGACGGGTTAGGGTTAGGGAACGGGTTAGGGTTAGGTTTAGGTGAGGGTTAGAGTTAGGGTTAGGCTTAGGGTTAGGGTTTGGTTTATGGTTAGGTTTAGGGTCAGGGTTAGGGTTAGGGTTAGTGTAGGGTACGGGTTAGGGTTATGGTTGGGGTTAGGGTACGGGTTAGTTTTAGGTTTAGGGTTCGGATTAGGGTTATGGTTAAGGTCAGTGTTAGGGTTAGGTTGTGAGTTAGGGTTAAGTTACCGTTAAGGGTTATGGTTTGGGTTAGGGTTAGAGTTAAATTTAGGGTGCGGGTTAGGGTTAGGTTAGGGTTAGAGTACGGATTTGGGTTAGTGTTAGGGTACGGGTTAGGTTTACCTTTTGGGTATGGGTTAGTGTTAGGCTTAGTGTTAGGGGTCGGGTTAGAGTTAGGATTAGGCTACTGGTAGGGTTAGGGTACGGGTTAGGTTTAGGGTTAAGGTTCGGGTTAGGGTTAGTGTACGGGTTAGGGTTAGGGTTAGGGTGAGGGTAAGGGTTAGTGTTAGGGTCACGGTACGGGTTAGGGTTAAGGTTAGGGTACGGGATAGGGTTAGTGTACGTGTTAGGTCTAGGGTTAGGGTTAGGTTTAGTGTGCGGGTTAGGGTTAGGGTTAGGGTACGTGTTGGAGTTAGGGTTTGGTTACGGGTTATGGTTATGTTTAGGGTTAGGGTACGGGTTAGGTTTAGGGTTAGGGTAAGGGTTAGTGGTAGGGTACGGATTCGGGTTAGAGTATGGGTAAGGGTTAGGTTCAGGATTAGGTTTAGGGTTAGAGTACGGGTTAGGGTTAGTGTTAGTGTTAGGGTTAGGGTGAGTGTACGGATAGGGTTAGGGTTATGGTTAGGATTAGGGTACATATTAGGGTTAGGTTTATGGTCAGGGTTAGGGTTAGGGATAGGGTTATGGTACGGGTTAGGGTTAGGGTTGGGGTTAGGGTATGGGTTAGTTTTAGGGTTAGGGTATGGGTTAGGGTTACGGTTAAGGTTAGGGTTAGTGTTAGGGTATGGGTTAGGGTTAGGGTACGGGTAAGGATTATGTTTAGGGTTAGGGTTAGGTTTAGGTTTAGGGTGCGGATTAGGTATAGGGTAAGGGTTAGGGTTAGCGCTAGGGTTGGGTTAGGGTTATTGTTAGGGTTTGGGTACGGGTTAGGGTTAGGGTGCGGGATAGTGTTGGGTACGGCTTAGGTCAAGGGTTAGGTTTAGGGTTAGGGTTAGGGAATGGGTTAGGTTTAGGGTACGGGTTAAGGTTAGTGTTAGGGTCAGGTTTAGGGTTAGGGTTAGGGTACGAGTTAGGGTTAGGTTTAGGTTTAGGGTACGGGTTAGTGTTAGGGTTAGGGTTAGGGTTAATGTACGGGTTAGGCTTAGGGTTAGGTTAGGGTTAGGATACGGGTTAGGGTTGGGTTTAGGCTACGGGATAGGGTTAGCGAATGGGTTAAGTTCAGGGTTTGGTTCGGTTTAGGTTACGGTTTAGGGTTAGGGTATGGGTTAGGGTTAGGTTTAGGGTGCGGGTTGGGTTAGCGTTAGGGTTAGTGTAAGGGTTAGGGTTAGGTTTAGGGTCAGGGTTAGGGTTAGTGTTAGTGTTAGGGTATGGGTTAGGGTTAGGGTTGGGGTTAGGGTACAGGTTAGTTTTAGGGTTAGGGTACGGATTAGGGTTATGGTTAAGGTTAGGGTTACGGTTAGGTTATGGGTTAGGGTTAGGTTACGGTTAAGGGTTATGGTTTGGGTTAGGGTTAGAGTTCAGTTTAGGGTGCGCATTAGGGTTAGGGTTAGGGTTAGAGTACGCGTTTGGGTTAGTGTTAGGGTACGGGTTAGGTTTACTGTTGGGTACGGGTTACGTTAAGGGTTAAGGTTAGAGGTTAGGGTTAGAGTTAGGATTAGGCTACGGGTAGGGTTAGGGTACGGGTTAGGGTTAGTGTTAAGGTTCGGGTTAGGGTTAGTGTACGGGTTAGGGTTAGGGTTAGGGTTAGGTTCAGGGTTAGTGTTAGGGTCATGGTACGGGTTAGGTTTAAGGTTAGGGTCGGGATAGGGTTAGTGTACGTGTTAGGTCTAGGTTTAGGGTTAGGTTCAGTGTGCGGGTTAGGGTTAGGGTTAGGATATGTGTTAGGGTTAGGGTTTGGGTACGGGCTAGGGTTAAGTTTAGGGTTAGGGTATGGGTTAGGTTTAGGGTTAGGGTTAGGGTACGGTTTAGGGTTAGGTTATGGGATAGGGTTAGTGTTAGGGTCAGTGTTTGGGTTAGGTTTGGGGTCCGGGTTAGGGTTAGGGTTAGGATTAGTGTTAGCGCTAGGGTATGGGTTAGGGTTACTGTTAGGGTTTGGGTACGGGTTAGGGTTCGGGTTAGGGTACGGGATAGTTTTGTGTTCGGGTTAGGTCAAGGTTTAGGTTTAGGGTACAGGTTAGGGTTAGGGTTAGGTTTAGGGTTAGGTTTCGGGTATGGGTTAGGCTTAGGGTACGGGTTACGGTTAGGGTTAGGGTCAGTGTTAGGATTAGGGTTAGGGTTAGGGTACGGGTTAGGGTTAGGTTTAGGGTATGGGTTAGGGTTAGGTTTAGGGTTAGGGTACGGGTTAGTTTTAGGGTACGGGTTAGGGTAAGGGTTAGGGTCAGCATTAGGGTTAGGTTTAGGTTACGAATTAGTGTTAGAGCTAGGGTACGAGTTAGGTTTAGCATTATGGTATGTGTTAGGGTTACAGTACGGGTTAGGGTTAGGGTGAGGGTTAGGGTTAGGGTTAGAGTACGGTTAAAGTTAGTGTTAGGGTTAGGGCTAGAGTACGGGTTAGGGTTTGTGTTAGGGTCAGGGTACGGGTACAGGTACGGGTTAGGGTTGGGGTTAGAGTACGGGGTAGGGTCTGGTTTAGGGTTAGGGTTAGGTTTAGGGTACGGGTTAGGTTTAGGTTTAGGGTACGGGTTAGGTTTAGGTTTAGGGTCAGGGTTAGAGTTAGGGTTAGGCTTAGAATTAGGGTTAGGTTTAGGGTACGGTTTAGAGTTAGGGTTATGGTACGGGTTAGGGTTACAGTACGGGTTAGGGTTAGGGTGAGGGTTAGGGTTAGGGTTTGCATACGTGTTAGGGTTAGGGTTTGGGTATGGATTAGGGTTACGTTTAGGGTTAGGGTATGGGTTAGGTTTAGGGTTAGGGTAAGGGTTAATGTTAGGGTACGAGATAGGTTTAGATTACGGGTTAGGGTTAGGTTTCGGGTTAGCATTAGGGTAAGGGTTAGTGTTAGGGCACGGGATAGGGTTAGATTATGGGTTAGGGTTAGATTTATGGTTAGGGTTAGTGTTAGAGTACGGGTTAGGGAAGTGTTAGGTTTAGGGTTAGGTTTAGTGTACAGATAGGGTTAGGGTTAGGGTTAGGGTAAGGGTACATGTTAGGGTTAGGTTTAGGGTATGGGATAGGGTTAGTGTACGGGTTAAGTTTAGGGTTAGGGTTAGGTTTAGGTTATGGGTTAGGGTTAGGGTACAGGTTAGGGTTAGGTTTAGGTGCACGTTAGGTTTAGGGTACGGGTAGGGTTAGGTTTAGGGTCAGGGTTAGGGTTAGGGATAGGGTTATGGTAAGGGTTAGGGTTAGGGTTGGGGTACGGGATAGGGTTGGGTACGGGTTAGGTCAACGTTTAGGGTTAGGTTTAGGGTACGGGTTAGGGTTAGGGTTAGGTTTAGGGTTAGGGTTAGGGTATGGGTTAGGTTTAGGGTACGGGTAAAGTTAGGGTTAGGGTCAGGTTTGGGGTTAGGGTTAGGGTACGTGTTAGGGTTAGGTTTAGGTTTAGGGTATGGGTTAGGGTTAGGGTTAGGGTCAGGGTTAGGTTTAGGGTTAGGGTACGAATTAGGGTTAGGGTTAGGGTACGGGTTAGGGTTAGCGTTATGGTACGGGTTAGGGTTATATTACGGGTTAGGGTTAGGGTGAGGGTTAGGGTTAAGTTTAGTGTACGGTTAAAGTTAGTGTTAGGGTTAGGGCGAGAGTACGGGTTAGGGTTAGTGTTAGGTTTAGGTTTAGGTTTAGGGTATGGGTACGGGTATGGGTTAGGGTTAGGGTTAGAGTACAGGGTAGGGTTAGTGTTAGGGTTAGGGTTAGTGTTAGGGTATGGGTTAGGCTTAGGGTACGGGTTAGGGTTAGGGTTACGGTCAGGTTTAGGGTTAGGGTTAGGTTTAGGGTACGGGTTAGGTTTAGGTTTAGGGTACGGGTTAGGGTTAGGGTTAGGGTCAGGGTTAGGGTTAGGGTTAGGGTACGAATTAGGGTTAGGTTTAGTGTACGGTTTAGGGTTAGGGTTATGGTACGGGTTAGGGTTACAGTACTGGTTAGGGCTAGGGTGAGGGTTAGGGTTAGGGTTGGGGTACGGGATAGGGTTGGGTTCGGGTTAGGTCAAGGATTAGGGTTAGGTTTAGGGTACGGGTTAGGATTAGGGTTAGGTTTAGGGTTAGGGTTAGGGTATGGGTTAGGTTTAGGGTACGGGTAAAGTTAAGTTTAGGGTCAGGTTTAGGGTTAGGGTTAGGGTACGAGTTAGGGTTAGGTTTAGGTTTAGGGTACGGGTTAGGGTTAGGATTAGGGTTATGGTAAGAGTACGGGGTAGGGTTAGTGTTAGGGTTAGGGTTAGGGTTAATGTACGGGTTAGGCTTAGGGTTAGGTTAGGGTTAGGATACGGGTTAGGGTTAGGATTAGGGTACGGGATAGGTTAGCGAACGGGTTAAGTTTAAGGTTTCGTTCGGTTTTAGGTTACGGGTTAGGGTTAGGGTACGGGTTAGGGTTAGGTTTAGGGTGCGGGTTGGGTTAGGGTTAGGGTTAGTGTAAGGGTTAGGGTTAGGTTTAGGGTCAGGGTTAGGGTTAGGGTTAGTGTTAGGGTACGGGTTAGGGTTGGGGTTAGGGTACGGGTTAGTTTTAGAGTTAGGGTACGGATTAGGGTTATGGTTAAGGTTAGGGTGAGGGTTAGGTTATGAGTTAGGGTTAGGTTACGGTTAAGGGTTATGGTTTGGGTTAGGGTTAGAGTTAAGTTTAGGGTACGGGTTAGGGTTAGGGTGAGAGTACGGGTTTGGGTTAGTGTTAGGGTACGGGTTAGGCTTACCTTTTGGGTACGGGTTAGGGTAAGGGTTAGGGTTAGGCTTAGAGTTAGAGGTTAGGTTTAGAGTTAGAATTAGGCTACGGGTAGGTTTAGGGTACGGGTTAGGGTTAGGGTTAGGGTTCAGGTTAGGGTTAGTGTACGGGTTAGTTTAGGTTTAGGGTTAGGGTTAGGGTTAGTGTTAGGGTTCCGGTACAGGTTAGGGTTCAGATTTCAGTATGGGATAGGATTAGTTTACGTGTTAGGTCTAGGGTTAGGGTTAGGTTTAGTGTGCGGGTTAGGGTTAGGGTTAGGGTACGTGTTAGGGTTAGGGTTTGGGTACGGTTTAGGGTTACGTTTAGGGTTAGGGTACGGGTTAGGTTTAGGGTTAGGGAAAGGGTTAGCGCTAGGGTATGGGTTAGGGTTACTGTTAGGGTTTGGGTACTAGTTAGGGTTAGGGTTAGGATACGGGATAGAGTTGGGTACGGGTTAGGTCAAGGGTTAGGTTTAGGTTTAGGGTACGGGTTAGGGTTAGGTTTAGGGTTAGGGTTAGGGTATGGGTTAGGTTTAGGGTACGGGTTAAGGTTAGTTTTAGGGTCAGGTTTAGGGTTAGGTTTAGGGTACGAGTCAGGGTTAGGGTTAGGTTTAGGGTATAGGTTAGTCTTAGGGTTAGGGTTAGGGTTAGAGTACGGGGTAGGGTTAGTGTTAGAGTTAGTGTTAGGGTTAATGTATGGGTTAGGCTTAGGGTTAGGTTAGGGTTAGGTACGGGTTAGGGTTAGGGTTAGGGTACGTGTTAGGGTTAGGGTTTGGGTACGGTTTAAGGTTACGTTTAGGGTTAGGGTACGGGTTAGGTTTAGGGTTAGGGAAAGGGTTAGCGCTAGGGTATGGGTTAGGGTTACTGTTAGGGTTTGGGTACTAGTTAGGGTTAGGGTTAGGATACGGGATAGGGTTGTGTACGGGTTAGGTCAAGGGTTAGGTTTAGGTTTAGGGTACGGGTTAGGGTTAGGTTTAGGGTTAGGGTTAGGGTATGGGTTAGGTTTAGGGTACGGGTTAAGGTTAGTGTTAGGGTCAGGTTTAGGGTTAGGTTTAGGGTACGAGTCAGGGTTAGGGTTAGGTTTAGGGTATAGGTTAGTCTTAGGGTTAGGGTTAGGGTTAGAGTACGGGGTAGGGTTAGTGTTAGAGTTAGTGTTAGGGTTAATGTATGGGTTAGGCTTAGGGTTAGGTTAGGGTTAGGTACGGGTTAGGTTTAGGTTTAGGGTACGGGATAGGGTTAGCGAATGGGTTAAGTTTAGGGTTTGGTTCGGTTTAGGTTACGGGTTAGGGTTAGGGTACGGGTTTGGGTTGGTTTAGGGTGCGAGGTGGGTTAGTGTTAGGGTTAGTGTAAGGGTTAGGGTTAGGTTTAGGGTCAGGTTTAGGGTTAGGGTTAGTGTTAGGGTATGGTTTAGGTTTAGGGTTGGTGTTAGGGTACGGGTTAGTTATAGGGTTAGGGTACGGATTAGGGTTATGGTTAAGGTTAGGGTTAGGGTTAGGTTATGAGTTAGGGTTAGGTTACGGTTAAGGGTTATGGTTTTGGTTAGGGTTAGAGTTAAGTTTAGGGTGTGGGTTAGGGTTAGGGTTAGAGTACGGGTTTGGGTTAGTGTTAGGGTACGGGTTAGGTTTACCATTTGGTTACGGGTTAGGGTAAGGGTTAGGGTTACGCTTAGAGTTAGAGGTTAGGTTTAGAGTTAGGATTAGGCTACGGGTAGTGTTAGGGTACGGGTAGGGGTTAGGGTTAGGGTTCGGGTTAGGGTTAGTGTACTGGTTAGGGTTAGATTTAGGGTTAGGGTTAGGGTTAGTGTTAGGGTTACGGTATGGGTTAGGGTTAAGATTTCGGTACGGGATAGGTTTAGTTTACGTGTTAGGTCTAGGGTTAGGGTTAGGTTTAGTGTGCGGGTTAGGGTTAGGGTTAGGGTACGTGTTAGGCTTAGTGTTTTGGTACGGATTATGGTTACGTTTAGGGTTCGGGTATGGGTTAGGTTTAGGGTTAGGGTAAGGTTTAGTGTTAGGGTACGGATTAGGTTTAGAGTACGGGTTAGGGTTAGGTTTAGGGTTAGGTAGGGTTAGAGTATTGGTAAGGGTTAGTGTTAGGGTTAGTGTACAGATAGGGTTAGGGTTAGGGTTAGGGTTAGGGTTAGGGTTAGGGTTATGTGTAGAGTACGTGGTAGTGTTAGTGTTAGGGTTAGGGTTAGGGTTAATGTACGGGTTAGGCTTAGGGTTAGGTTTAGGGTTAGGATACGGGTTAGGGTTAGGTTCAGTGTATGGGATAGAGTTAGCGTACGGGTTAAGTTTAGGGTTAGGGTTAGGTTTAGGTAACGGGTTAGGGTTAGGGTACGGGTTAGGGTTAGGTTTAGTGTTAGGATTAGGGTTAGGGTTAGGGTTAAAGTACGGGGTATGGTTAGTGTTAGGGTTAGGGTTAATGTACGGGTTAGGCTTAGGGTTAGGTTTAGAGTTAGGATACGGTTTAGGGTTAGATTCAGGGTACGGGATAGGGTTAGTGTACGGGTTAAATTTTGGGTTACGGTTAGTTTTAGGTTACGGGTTAGGGTTAGGGTACTGGTAATGGTTAGGTTTAGGTTCCAGGTTAGGGTGAGGGTTAGGGTTAGTGTAAGGGTTAGGGTTAGGTTTAGGGTCAGGGTTAGGGTGAGGGTTAGTGTTAGAGTACGGGTTAGGGTTAGGGTTAGGGTTAGGTTTAGGTTTAGAGTACTGGTTAGGGTTAGTGTTAGGGTTAGTGTACAGATAGGGTTAGGGTTAGGGTTAGGGTTAGGGTTAGGGTACGGGTTAGGGTTAGGTTTAGGGTACGGGATAGGGTTAGTGTATGCGTTAAGTTTAGGGTTAGGGTTAGGTTTAAGTTACGGGTTAGGTTTAGGGTAAGGGTTAGGGTTAGGTTTAGGTGCGGTTTATGGTTAGGGTACCGGATATGGTTGGGTTTAGGGTCAGGGTTAGGGTTAGGGATAGGGTTATAGAACGTGTTAGGTAGGGTTGGGGTTAGGGTACGGGTTAGTTTTAGTGTTAGGGTACGGGTTATGGTTACGGTTAAGGTTAGGGTTCCTGTTTGGTTATGGGTTAGGGTTAGGGTACAGGTTAGGGTTATGGTTATGTTACGGGTTAGGGTTACCGTACAGTTTAGGGTTAGGGTGAGAGTTAGTGTTAGGGTTAGAGTACGGTTAGGGTTAGGGTTAGGGTTAGGGTTAGGGTTAGAGTATGGGGTAGTGTTAGTGTTAGGGTTAAGCTTAGGGTTAGGTTTAGGGTTAGGTTACGAGTTAGGGTTAGGTTTAGTGTACGGGATAGGGTTAGCGTACGGGTTAAGTTAAAGGTTAGGGTTAGGTTTACTTTATGGGTTAGGGTTAGAGTACAGGTTAGGGTTAGGTTTAGGGTGCCGGTTAGGGTTAGGGTATGGTTTAGGGTACAGGTTAGGGTTAGGGTACGGGTTAGGTTTAGGTTTAGAGTTAGGGTTAGGGTACGGGTTCGGGTTAGGGTACAGGTTAGGGTTAGGGTAAGGGTACGGGTTAGGGTTAGGGTTACGGTAAGGTTTAGAGTTAGGGTTAGGGTACAGGTTAGGGTTAGGGTTAGGGTATGGGTTAGGGTTAGGGTTAGGGTCCGGGTAACGGTACGGGTTAGTGTTAGGGAACAGGTTAGGGTACGTGTTTGTGTTAGGGTTAGGGTACGGGTTAGGGTAATGGTTAGGTTATGGGTTAGGATACGGGTAAGGGTTAGGTTATGGGTTAGGCTATGGGTTAGCGTTAGGTTACAGGTTAGGTTTAGGGTTAGGGTTGGGTTAGAGTACGGGTTACAGTTAGGGTACGGGTTAGGGTTAGGGTTAGGTTTAGGGTTTAGAGTTAGGGTTAGGTTGAGGGTTGGGAGTTAGGGGCTAGGGTTAGGGTTAGGGTTAGGGGGTTAGGGTTAGGCTTAGGGTATGGGTTAGGGTTAAGGGGTTAGTGTTAGGGGTAAGTTTAGGGTTAGGGTAGGATTAGGGTTAGGGTTAGGGTACGGTTTAAGGTTATGGTTAGTGTTAGTGTACGGGTTAGCGTTAGTGTTAGGGTACATGTTAGGGTTAGGTTTCTGGTTAGGGTACGGTTTAGGGTTAGGATTAGGGTACGGGTACACTTTAGGGTTTGGTTTAAGGTTAGGGTTAGGGTTAGGGTACGGGTTAGCATACGTGTTAGGGTTAGCGTTAGTGTATGGGTTAGGGTACGTGTATGGGTTAGGGTTAGGGTTAGGGTACGCGTTAGGGGTTAGGGGTAATGGTTAGGGTTAGGGTTATGGTAAGTGTTAGTGTACGGGTTAGGGTTAGGGTTAGCGTTAGTTTTAGGGTAAGGTTTACGGTACAGGTTAGGGTTAAGGTTAGGGTTAGGGTACGGGTCAGGGGAGGTTTAGGTTACAGGTTAGGTTATGGGTTAGAGTTAGGTACAGGTTAGCGTTAGTGTTACGATTAGCTTAGGTTACGGGTTAGGGTTAGGGTACGGGTTAGGGTTAGGGTCAGGGTTAGGGTTAGGGTGGGGGTTTAGGGTGAGATTAGGGGTTAGGGTTAAGGTTATGGTTAGGGTACTGGTTAGGGTTAGGATACGGGTTAGTGTTAGGGTTAGTGTACGGGTTAGAGTTAGGGTTAGGGTTAGGGTACGGGTTAGTGTTAGGGTTAGGGTTATGGTTAGGGTTTAGGTTTAGAGTTAGGGTTAGTGTTAGGATTTGGAGTTAGGGGTTAGGGTTAGGGTTAAGGTTAGGTATAGGTGGTTAGTGTTAGGGTTAAGGTTAGGGTTAGGTTTAGGTTTAGGGGTTTAGGGTTAGGGTTAGGGTTAGGGTTGGGGTTGGGGTTAGGGTTAGGGTTAGGGTATGGGTTAGTGATAGGGTACAGGTTATGGTTAGAGTAGGGGTTAGGGTACGGGTTAGGGTTAGGGTACAGCTTAAGTTTAGGGTACTGGTTAGGGTACGTGTTACGGTTAATGGATGGGTTAGGGTTAGGGTTAGGGTACGGGTTAGGTATAGGGTACGGTTTACGGTATGGGTTAGGGTTATATTTAGGTTTAAGGTTAGGGTACAGGTTAGGGTATGCGGTAGGGTTAGTGTACGGGTTAGGGTTAGGGTTAGGGTGAGGATTAGGGTTAGGGTTAGGGTACGGGTTAGGGTTAGAGTACGGGTTAGGGTATGGATTAGGGTTAGGGTTAGGGTACGGTTTCGGGTACGATTTGTGTACGGGTTAGGGCTTGTGTACAGGTAACGGTACGGGTTAGGGTTAGGGCACGAGACAGGGTACGGTTTAGGTTTAGGTTTAGGCTACGGCTTAGGTTTAGGGTTAGGTTATGGGTTAGGTTTAGGGTTAGGGTTAGGTTTATGGTACGGGTTAGGGTTAGGGTACAGGTTAGGGTTAGGGGTAGGGTATGGGTTGGGGTTATGGTTAGGGTTAGGGTTAGCGTTAGGGTGCAGTTTAGAGTTAGGGTTAGCCTTAGGGTTAGATTTAGTGTTCGGGTTAGGGTTAGTGTTAGGGTTAGGGTTAAGGTACGGATTAGGTTTAGTGTTAGGGTCAGTGTTAGGGTTACTGTTAGGATAAAGGTTAGGGTTATGGTTAGGGTTATGTGTTAGGGTTAGGGTTAGGTTTAGTGTAGGGGTTAAGTTTAGGGGATGTGTACGGGTTATGGTTAGGGTTATGGTTAGGGTTAGTTTTTGGGTGCGGGTTAGGGTTAGGGTTAGGGTTAGGGTATGGTTTAGGGTATGTGTTAGTGTTAGGGTTAGGTTACGGGTTAGGGTACGGGTATGGGTTAGGCTTAGTGTTAGGGTATGGGTTAGGGGTTAGGGGTTAGGGTTAGTGTTAGTGTTACGGTAAGGTTCAGGGTACGGATTAGGGTTAGGGGTTAGGGTTTAGAATTAAGGTTAGGGTTAGGGTTAGAGTACGGGGTACGGTTAGGGTTTGGGTTAGGGTATGAGTTTGGGTTAGGGTAAGGGTTAGGTTTAGGGTTAGGGATAGAGTTAGGGTACGGGTTACTGTTAGGTTACGGGTACGGGTTAGGGTTATGTTTAGGGTTAGTGTACGGGTTTCGGTTAGGGTTAGGGTCCTGGTTAGGGTTAGGGTACGGGTTAGGGTACAGGTTAGGGTTAGGGTATGGGTTAGGTTTAGGGTTAGAGATAGGGTTAGTGTACAGGTTAGGGTTAGGTTAAGGGTTAGGGTTAGGGCATGGTTTATGTTTAGGGTTAGGTATGGGTTAGGGTTAGGGTACTGGTTAGGTTTAGGGTTAGGGTTAGGGTACGTGTTAGGGTACGGTTGAGGGTACGTGTTAGGGTTAGGGTTAGGGTCCGGGTAACAGTACGAGTTAGGGTTAGGGTACGGGTTAGGGTATGGGTTAGGGTACGGGTTAGGTTTAGGGTTAGGGTTTAGGTTTAGAGTTAGGGTTAGGGTTAGGATTAGGAGTTAGGGGTTAGGTTTAGGGTTAGGGTTAGGGTTAGGCGGTTAGGTTTAGGGTTAGGGTTAGGGTTAGGGTTAGGGTTAGGGTTAGGTTTTAGGGTTAGTGTTAGGGTACGGGTTAGGGTACGGGTTAGGGTTAAGGTTAGGGTACGAGTTAGGGTTATGATTCGGGTTAGGGTTAAGGTAAGGTTTAGGGTACGGGTAAGGGTTATGGTTAGGGATATGTTTAGGGTACGGTTTAGGGTTTGGGTGTTGGAGTATGGGTTAGGGTTAGGGTACAGGTTAGGGTACGGGTTAGGGTTAGAGTTAGGTTTGGGGTTAGGGTATGTGTTAGGGTTAGGGTTAGGGTTAGGGGTTAGGGTTAGGGTTAGGGTTATGTTTAGGGTTAGGTTTAGTGTACGGGTTAGGGTACGGGTTAGGGTTAGGGTTCGGTTTAGTGTTAGGGTACTGGTTAGGGTATCAGTTAAGGTACGGGTTAGGGTTAGGGTTAGTGTTAGGGTACTGGTTAGGGTACGTGTTAGGGTACGGGTTAGGGTTAGGGTACGGGTTAGGGTTAGGGTACGGTTAGGGTTAGGTTTAGGGTTAGGGTTATGGGTTAAGTTAGGGTTAGGGTTAGGATTAGGGGTTAGCGTTAGGGATAGGATTATGGTTAGGGTTAGTGTTAGTGGTTATGGTTAGGTTTAGGGTTAGGGTTAGGGTTAGTGTTAGGGTAGGGTAAGGGTTAGGTTTAGGGGTTAGGTTTAGGGTTAGGGTTAGGGTTAGGGGATGGGTTACTGTTAGGGTACGTGTTAGGGTACGGGTTTGGGTTAGGGGACGGGTTAGGGTACTGCTTAGGGTATAGGTTAGGGTACTGGTTAGTGTTAGGGTTAGGGTACCGGTTAGTGATAGGTTTAGGGTAAGGGTTAGGGTTAGGTTACGGGTTAGGGTTCGGGTTAGGGTTTGGGTACGGGTTAGGTTTAGGGTTAGTTTTAGGGTTAGTTTTAGGGTCAGGGTACGGGTTAAGGTAGGTTTGGGGTTAGGGTTAGGTTTAGGGTTAGGTTAGGTGTTAGGGATAGGGTTAGGTTTACAGTTAGTGTACGGGTTAGTTTTAAGGGTTAATATTAGTGTAACAGTTAGTGTTAGGTTTAGGGTAGGGTTATGGTACGGGTTAGGAATAGATTTAATATATGGTTTAGGGTTAGTTTTAGTGTACGGGTTAGGGTACGGGTTAGGGTTAGGGTACGGGTTAGGGTTAGGTTTAGCATTAGGGTATGGTTTAGGATTAGAATTAGGGTTAGGGTACGGGTACGGGTATGGATTAGGGTTAGGGTTAGGGTTGGGTATGGTTTAGGGTTAGCATACGGGTTAGGGTTAGGGTACAGGTTAGGGTTAGGTTTAGGGTTTGGGTACGGGTTAGGGTTAGGGTTAGTGTTAGGGTTAGTGTTAGGTTCAGGGTACGGGTTAGGGTAGGGTTGGGTTTAGGGTTAGGTTTAGGGTTAGGTTAGGTGTTAGGGTTAGGGTTAGGGTTACAGTTAGTGTACCGGTTAGGTTTAAGGGTTAGTGTTAGGGTAAGTGTTAGGGTTAGGTTTTGGGTTAGGGTAGGTTTAGGGTATGGGTTAGGATTAGGTTTAATGTACGGTTTAGGGTTAGTTTTAAGGTACGGGTTAGGGTTAGGGTACGGGTTAGGGTTAGGTTTAGCGTTAGGGTACGGGTTAGGTTTAGGATTAGAGTTAGGGTTAGGGTACAGGTACGGATTAGGGTTAGGGTTAGGGTTGGGTATGGTTTAGGGTTAGCGTACGGGTTAGGGTTAGGGTACGGGTTAAGGTTAGGTTTAGGGTTTGGGTACGGGTTAGGGTTAGGGTTAGGATTAGTGTTAGGGTCAGGGTACACATTAGGGTAGTGTTAGGGTTAGGGTTAGGTTTAGAGTTAGATTAGGTGTTAGGGTTAGGGTTAGGGTTACAGTTAGTGTACGGGTTAGGGTTAAGGTTTAGTGTTAGGGTAAGTTTTAGGGTTAGGTTTCGGGTTAGGGTAGGGTTAGTATACGGGTTAGGATTAGGGTTAATATACGGGTTAGGGTTAGTTTTAGGTTACGGGTTAGGGTACAGGTTAGGGTACGGGTTAGGGTACGGTTTAGGGTTAGGTTTAGCATTAGGGTACGGGTTAGGATTAGGATTAGGGTTAGGGATAGGGTACGGGTACGGATTAGGGTTAGGTTAAGGGTACGGGTTAGGTTTAAGGTTAGGGTTAGTGTTAGGGTGTGGTTTAGGGTTAGTGTACGGGTTAGGGTTAGGGTTTGGATTAGGGTTAGGGTTTGTTTTAGCGTATGTGTTAGTGTTAGGGTACGGGTTAGTGTTAGGGTATGGGTTTGGGTACGGTTTATCGTTAGGTTACAGTTAGTGTTAGGGCATGGGTTAGGTTTCGGTTTAGGGTGCGGCTTAGGGTTAGGGTTAGGGTACGGGTTAGGGTTAGGTGTTAGGGTTAGGGTTAGGGTACGGGTTAGGTATAAGGTACTGGTTAGTGTACGGGTTAGGGTTAGGGTTAGGGTACGGGGTAGGGTTAGTGTTAGGGTTAGGGTTAGGATATGGGTATGGGTTAGGGTTAGGGTACAGGTTAGGGTACGGTTTAGGGTTAGGGTGAGGGTTAGGGTTAGGGTACGGGTTAGGGTACAGGTTAGGGTATGGGTTAGGGTGAGGGTTAGGGTACTGGTTAATGTTAGGGTATGGCTTAGAGTTAGGTTTAGGGTTAGGGTACGGTTTAGGGTTAGGGTTAGTTTTAGGGTTAGTGTTAGGGTTAGGGTACCGATTAGTGTAGGGTTAGTGTTAGTGTTAGTGTAAGGGTTAGGGTACAGGTTAGGGTTAGGGTTAGGTTTAGGGTTAGGGTACGGGTTAGGGTTAGGGGTTAGGGTTAGGGTAAGGGTTAGGGTTATGGTTCGGTTTAGGGTAGGGTTAGGGTACGGCTTAGGATTAGGGTTAAGTTAAAATAATCGAATCGAATCGATTCGAACATTATCTTATGAAATCGAATAAAAAATAATCGACTGGAAACCAATGAATAGAAAATAATCGAATCGAATCGAGTCAAGTCGAATCAAAATTAATCAAATCGAGTCGAATCCAATAAAAAATAATCGAATGGAATAGATTCGAAAATAATCGAATCGAATCAAATCGAATCAAAAATAATCGAATCTAATGGAATCGAAAATAATCGAATCGAATCGAGTCGAATCGATTCAAGAAAAATTGAGTCGAATCGAATCAAAATGAATCGAATCAAAACGTATTAAAACTAATCAAATCGTATCGAAAATAATCGACTCGAAACCAATCAAATCGAAAATAATCAAATCCAATTGAGATGAATGTAATCGAATAGTAAATTATTGATTCCAATAAATCGTATCGAATCGAAAATAATTGAATCAAATCGAAAATAATCGCATCGAATCGAATAAAAATAATTGAATTGAAACGAATCGATAATAATCAAATCGAATCAAAACGATTCGAATGGAAAATAATCAACTCGAATCGATTCGAAAAAAATCGAATGGAATCGAAAGTAATCGTAACGAATCGAATTGAAAATAATCGAAAAGAATCGAGTCGAGTCAAATTGAATCGAAAATAATCGAATCGAATCAAAAATAATTGCATCAAATCGAATCAAATATAATCGAATCGAGAGGAATTGAAAATAATGGAATCAAATCGAATCAAATTGAAAATAATCGAATTGAATCAAATCGAGTTGAAAATAATCGAATCCAATCCAATCAAAAATAATCAAAACAAATTGAATCGAAAATGATCGAATCTAATTGAATCGAAAATAATAGAATCAAATCTAATAAAAAATAATCGAATTGAAACAATCGAATAAATCGAATCGAAGCCAAAATAATTGAATCAAATTGATTCGTTTAGAAAATAATTGAATCGATTCGAAAATAATCGAATTGAATCGAATCAAACCTAATGGAATCGAAAAGGATCGAATCGAATCAAAAATAATTGAATAGAATCGACTGGAATCTAAAATAATCGATTTGTTGGGATCCCTGTGTGGCGTAGCGGTTTGGCGCCTGCCTTTGGCACAGGGTGCGATCCTGGAGACCCGGGATCGAGTCCCACGTTGGGCTCCCGGTGCATGGAGCCTGCTTCTCCCTCTGCCTGTGTCTCTGCCTCTCTCTCTCTCTGTGACTATCATAAATAAATAAAAATTTAAAAAAAATTTAAAAAAAATTAAAAAAATAAAATAAAATAATCGATTCGAATGGAATCGAAAAGAAATGAATCGAATCGAATCAAAAATAATTGAATGGAATCAACTCGAAACCAATTGAACTTAAAATAATCGAATCGAATTGAGACGAATGGAATCAAATAGTAAATTAGTGATTCGAATCAAATCGTATCGAATCAAAAATAATCGAATCGTATGGAATTGAAAATAATCAAATAAAAAAAGAAAATAATCAAATCAAATCGAAACGAATCGAAAGTAATGAAATCGAATCAAATCGAATCAAAAATAATCGACTCGAAACCAATGGAATCGAAAATAATGGACTCGAATAGAATCATTTGGAAAATAATCGACTAAAAATTAATCAAAACGAAAACAATTGAATCGAATAGAAACTAATCTAATCAAACCGAATTGACTCGAAAATAATCGAATCGAATCGTATAGAAAATAACAGAATTGAATAAAAAATAATATAAATGAATCGAATCGAAGCGAAAATAATCGAATCAAAAGTAATCGAATAAATCCGAGTCGAAAATAATCGAATCGAATCGAATCAAACATAATCGAATGAAATTGAATCAAAAATAATCGACTAGAAACCAATGAATAGAAAATAATCGAATCGAATCGTGTCAAATCGAATCAAAATTAATCAAATCGAGTCGAATCCAATCAAAAATAATCGAATGGAATAGATTCGAAAATAATCGAATTGAATCAAATCGAATCAAAAATAATCGAATCTAATGGAATCGAAAATAATCGAATCGAATCGAATCGATTCGAGAAAAATCGAGTCGAATCGAATCGAAACGAATCGAATTGAAACCCATTGAAACGAATCAAATCGTATCGAAAATAATTGACTCGAAATCAATTGAACTTAAAATAATCGAATCGAATTGAGATGAATGGAATCGAATAGTAAATTAGTGATTCGAATCAAATCGTATTGAATCGAAAATAATCGAATTGAAAATAATCGCATCGAATTGAATAAAAAATAATCGAATCGTATGGATTTGAAAATAATCAAATCAAATCGAATCAAATCGAAAATAATCAAATCGAATCAAATCGAATAGAAAATAATTGACTCGAAACCAATGGAATCGAAAATAATCTATTTGAATTGAGACAAATGGAATCAAATAGTAAATTATTAATTCGAATCAAATCGTATCGAATCGAAAATAATTGAATCGAATTGAAAATATTCGCATCGAATCGAATAAAAAATAATCTAATTGAATCGAATCGAAAATAATCGAATCGAATCAAATCGAGTTGAAAATAATCGAATCGAATCAAATCGAGTTGAAAATAATCGAATCCAATCCAATCAAAAATATTCGAATCAAATCGAATTGAAAATGATCGAATCTAATTTAATCGAAAATAATCGAATCTAATGGAATTGTATCAAAAATAATCAATTCGAAACCAACAGAATCGAAAAACGAATCGAATCGAGTCGAATAGAATCGAATAGAAAATAATCAAATCGAATCGAATCGAATTGAATCTAAAGAAATCAAATCAAATCGAATCGAATCGAAAATAATTGAATCTAATTGAATGGAATCGAAAATAATCGAATCAAATAGAATCGATTCAAAAAAATCGAGTCGAATCGAATCGAAATGAATCGAATCGAAACGTATTGAAAATAATCGAATCGAATCAAATCGAAACGATTTGAATCGAAAATAATCGAATCAAATGGAATTGAAAATAATCAAATCAAAACAAATCAAATAAAAAATAATCAAATCGAATCGAATAGAAAATTATCGACTCAAAACCAATTGAATCGAAAAAAATGGAATTGAATCCAATCGAGCCGAAAATAATTGAATCCAATCGAATTGAAAATAATCGACTCGAATAGAATCGTATGGAAAATAGTCGACTCGAAACCAATCGAAACGAAAATAATTGAATCGAATCGAAACTAATCGAATCGAACCGAATAGATTCGAAAATAATCGATATGAAACCAATCGAATTGAAAATAATGGAATACAACCTAATGAATTAAAAGTAATTGAATGAAATCTAATCGAAAATAATCGAGTCGAATCGAAAATAATCGAATCGAATCGAAACGAACCAAATTGAAATAAGCAAATCGAATCGAATCGTATCGAAAATAATCTATTGGAAACCACTCGAATGGAAAATAATCAAGTCGAATCGAGTCGAATGGAATTGAATAGAAAATAATCGAATCGAATCAAATTGAATCGAAAATAATTAAATCGAATCGAATCGAATCGAAAATAATCGAATTAAATCGAATCGATAATAATCGAATAAAATCTAATTGAAAATAATCGACGAACCGAATCGAAACGATTCGAATCGAAAATAATTGAATCGATTCGAAAATAATCGCATCGAATCAAATCGAAAATAATCAAATCGAATGGAATTGAAAATAATCGAATCAAATCAAATTGAATCAAAAAAATCAAATCGAATCGATTAGAAAATAATCGACTCGAAACCAATTGAATAGAAAAAAATGGAATCGAATCCAATCGAGCCGAAAATAATCGAATCCAAAAGAATCAAAAATAATCGACTTGAATAGAATGCTATTGAAAATTGTCGACTCGAAACCAATCGAAACGAAAATACTTGAATCGAATCGAAACTAATCGAATCGAACTGAATCAATTCGAAAATAATCGAATCGAATCGTAAAGAATATAATCAAATCAAATCGAAAATAATTGAATCAAATCGAGTCGAATCGAAAATAATCGACTTGAATAGAATCGTTTGGAAAATAATCGACTCAAAATTAATCGAAACGAAAACAATTGAATCGAATAGAATCTAATCAAATCGAACCGAATCGACTCAAAAATAATCGAATTGAATCGTATACAAATTAACAGAATTGAATAAAAAATAATCTAAATGAATCAAATCGAAGCGAAAATAATCGAATCGAAAGTAATCAAATAAAACCGAGTCAAAAATAATCGAATCGAAATGAATCGAACATAATCGAATGAAATCAAATCAAAAACAATCGACTAGAAACCAATGAATAAAAAATAATTGAATCGAATCAAGTCAAATCGAATCAAAATTAATCAAATCGAGTCAAATCCAATCAAAAATAATCGAATGGAATAGATTCGAAAATAATCAAATCAAATCAAATCAAATAAAATAAAAAATAATCAAATCTAATGGAATCGAAAATAATCGAATCGAATCGAATCGATTCGAGAAAAATCGAGTCGAATCGAATCGAAATGAATCGAATCAAAACGCATTGAAACGAATCAAATCGTATCGAAAATAATCGACTCGAAACCAATCGAATCGAAAATAATCGAATCGAATTGAGACGAATGGAATCGAATAGTATATTAGTGATTCAAATCAAATCGTATTGAATCGAAAATAATCAAATCGAAAATAATCGCATCGAATCGAATCAAAAATAATCGAATTGAAACGAATAGATAATAATCAAATCGAATCAAAATGATTCGAATGGAAATTAATCGAATTGAATCGATTCGAAAAAAATCGAATGGAATCGAAAAAATCGTAACAAATCGAATCGAAAATAATCGAAACGAATTGAAACGAGTGAAATTGAATAGAAAATAATCGAAACCAATCGAAAATAATTGCATCAAATCGAATCAAAAATAATCAAATCGAATGGAATTGAAAATAATGGAATCAAATCGAATCGAATCGAAAAAATCAAATTGAATCAAATGGAGTTGAAAATAATCGAATCCAATCCAATCGAAAATAATTGAAACAAATCGAATTGAAAATGATCGAATCTAATTGAATCGAAAATGATCGAATCTAATTGAATCGAAAATAATCGAATCAAATCTAATAAAAAATAATCAAATTGAAACAATCGAATAAATCGAATCGAATCCAAAATAATCGAATCAAATCGATTCGTTTAGAAAATAATTGAATCTATTAGAAAATAATGAAACTGGATCGAATCAAAACTAATGGAATCGAAAAGGATCAAATCGAATCAAAAATAATCGAATAGAATCGACTGGAATCTAAAATAATCGATATGAATGGAATCGAAAAGAATCGAATCGAATCAAATCAAAAATAATTGAATGGAATCGACTAGAAACCAATCGAATAGAAAATAAATGAATCGATTCAAATCGAATCGAAAATAATCAAGTCGAATAGAAAGTAATCCAATCCAATCGAATCGTAAATAATCGAATCGCATCCAATCGAATCAAACATAATCGAATCGAATTGAATTGAAAATAATTGAATTGAATCGAGTCCAATCGAAAAAAATCGATTTGAATAGAATCCATGGAAAATAATCAATGCAAAACCAATCGAAACAAAAATAATTAGGTCGAATCAAAAATAATCGAATCGAATCGAATCGATTCAAATCGAATCAAAATTAATCGAATTGAGTTGAATCCAAGCAAAACTAATCGAATGGAATAGATTCGAACATAATTGAATGGAATCCAATCGAATCGAAAACAATCTAATCGAATCGAATGGAATTGAAAATAATTGAATTGAATCGAATCGATTGGAAAAAAATCGAATCGAAACAAAAAGAATCAAATCGAATCAAAATTAATCGAATCGAATCAAATCAAACAAATTGAAAAGAATCGAAAATATTCGAATCGAAAAGAATCGAATCGAATCGAAAATGATTGAATGGATTAGATTTGAATCGAAATGAATCAAAAATATTCGAATCAAATCAAAACAAAGGAATCAAATCGAATTGAAAATAATCAAAACGATTCGAATCACATCAAAAATAATAAAAAATAATCGAATGGAGTCGAATCGAATTGAAAATAATCAAATCGAATGGAATCAAAATAATTGAATTGTATCGATGGAATCGAATTGAATAAAAAATAATCGAATCGAATCGAATCGAAAAGAATCAAAAATAATTGAAAAGAATAGAATAGAATCGAAAATAATCGAATCGAATAAAAAATAATTGAATCAAAAATAATCGAATCGAAAATAATTGAATCGAATTGAAAAGAATCGAATCAAATTGAAAAGAATCGAATCGACTCAAAAATAATCGAATCGAAAAAATCGAATCGAATCAAAGAGAATTGAATCGTATAGAAAATAATCGAATCGAATAGAAAAAAATCAAAATATTCGAAACGAATGGAATCAAATCGAAAATAATCGAATCGAATCGAATAAAAAATGATAGAATTGAATTGAATCGAATTGAAAAGAACTGAAAATAATCGAATCGATTAAAAACCAATCAAATCGAATCAAAAAGAATCGAATCGAATCGAAAATGATCGAATTGAATCGAATCGAAAAGAATCGAAAATAATCGAATCGATTTGAAAATAATCGAATCGA
The DNA here is from genome assembly GCA_032313775.1 of Urocyon cinereoargenteus. NCBI lineage: Eukaryota > Metazoa > Chordata > Mammalia > Carnivora > Canidae > Urocyon > Urocyon cinereoargenteus. The sequence continues at coordinate 285,124 of JAVLSZ010000021.1, forward strand.
ATCGAAAAGAATCAAATCGAAAATGATCGAATTGAATTGAATCGAATCGAAAAGAATCAAAAATAATCGAAAAGAATAGAATAGAATCGAAAATAATCGAATCGAATCAAAAAGAATCAAATAAAAAATAATCTAATCGAAAATAATTGAATCGAATTGAAAAGAATCGAATCGAATTGAAAATAACAGAATCGACTCAAAAATAATCGAATCGAAAAAATCGAATCGAATCGAAGAGAATTGAATCGTATAGAAAATACTCGAATCGAATTGAAAAGAATCCAAAATATTTGAAACGAATGGAATCGAATCGAAAATAATCAAATCGAATTGAAAATGATCGAATTGAATCAAATCGAATTGAATCGAAAACGATCGAATTGAATCGAATAGAATCAAAAAGAATCGAAAATAATTGAATCAATTTGAATATAATCGAATTGAAAAGAATCAAATTGAATCGAAAACAATCGAATTGAATCGAATCGAATCGAAAAGAATCGAAAATAATCGAATCACATTGAAAATAATCAAATCGAATCGAAAAGAATCGAATTGAATCGAAAATAATCGAATCGACTCAAAAATAATCGAATTGAAAGAATCGAATCGAATCAAAGTGAATTGAATTGTATAGAAAATACTCGAATCGAATCGAAAAGAACCCAAAGTATACGAAATGAAAGGAATCGAATCGAAAATAATCGTATCGAATCGAGTAAAAAATGATTGAAATGAATTGAATCGAATCGAAAAGAATCCAAAATAATCGAATGGATTCATAAACAATCGAATCGAAACGAAAAGAATCGAATCGAATCGAAATTGATCGAATAGAATCAAATCAAACAAATCGAAAAGAATCAAAAATAATCGAATTGAAAAGAACAAATCGAATCGAAAATGATTGAATGGAATAGATTCGAATCGAAAAGAACTGAAAATATTAGAGTCAAATCAAAACCAAAGGAATCGAATCGAATTGAAAATAATCAAATTGATTCGAATCGAATTGAAAAGAATCAAAAATAATCAAATGGAGTCGAATCGAATTGAAAATAATCGAATTGAATGGAATCGAAAATAACTGAATTGTATCGAATGGAATCGAACCGAAAATAATCGAATTGAATCAAATCGAATCGAATTGAAAAGAATCAAAAATAATCGAAAAGAATAAAATCGAACCGAAAATAATCGAATTGAAAATTATTGAATTGAATTGAAAAGAATCGAATCGAATTGAAAATAATCGAATCGACTCAAAAATAATCAAATCGAAAGAATCGAATCGAATCGAAGAGAATTGAATCGTATAGAAAATACTCGAATTGAACCGAAAAGAATCCAAAATATTCGAAACGAATGGAATCGAAACGAAAATAATTGAATTGAATCGAAAATGATTGAATTGAATCAAATCGAATCGAAAAGAATCAAAAATATTCGAATCGATTCAAAAACAATCGAATCGAATCGAAAAGAATCGAATTGAATCGAAAACGATCGAATTGAATCGAATCGAATCGAAAAGAATCGAAAAGAATTGAATCAATTTGAAAATAATTGAATCGAACTGAAAAGAATCGAATTGAATTGAAAATAATCGAATTGAATCTAATCGAATCGAAAAGAATCGAATTGACTTGAAAATAATCGAATCAACTCAAAAATAATCAAATCAAAAGAATCAAATCGAATCAAAGTGAAATGAATCATATAGAAAATACTCGAATCGAATCGAAAAGAATCCAAAATATTCGAAACGAAAGGAATTGAATCGAAAATAATCGCATCGCATCGAATCGAAAATGATCGAATTGAATCGAATCGAATCGAAAAGAATCGAATCGATTCGAAAATAATTTAATCGAATCAAATCAAACAAATCAAAAAGAATTGAAAATAATCGAATCGAAAAGAATCGAATCGAATCGAAAATGATTGAATGGAATAGATTCGAATAGAAAAAAATCGAAAATATTTGAATCAAATCAAAACCACAGGAATCGAATCGAATTGAAAATAATCGAATCAATTCAAATCACATCAAAAAGAATAAAAAATAATCGAATGGAGTCGAATCGAATTGAAAATAATAGAATTGAAGGGAATCAAAAATAATTGAATTGTATCGAATGGAATCGATTCGAATAAAAAATAATCGAATCGAATCAAATCAAAAAGAATCGAAAATAATCGAAAAGAATAGAATCGAATCAAAAATAATCGAATCGAATCGAAAATAATCGAATCGAAAATAATCGAATCGAAAATAATTGAATCGAATTGAAAAGAATCAAATCGAATTGAAAATAATCGAATCGACTCAAAAATAATCGAATCGAAAGAATTGAATCGAATTGAAGAGGATTGAATCATATAGAAAATACTCTAATCGAATCGAAAAGAATGCAAAATATTCGAAACGAAAGGAATCAAATCAAAAATAATCGAATCGATTTGAAAATAATCGAATCGACACAAAAAAATACAATCGAAAGAATCGAAATAATCGAAGAGAATTGAATCGTATAGAAAATACTCGAATCGAATCAAAAAGAATCCAAATATTCAAAACAAAAGGAATCGAATCGAAACAATCGAATCGATTCGAATAGAAAAAGATCAAATTGAATCAAAGCGAATCGCAAAGAATGAAAAATAATCGAATCGATTTGAAAACAATCGAATTGAATTGAAAAGAATCGAATGGAATCGAAAATAATCGAATTGAATTGAATCTAAAAGAATTGAAAATAATCAAATTGATTTGAAAATAATCGAATCGAATCGAAAAGAATCGAATCGAAAATGATCGAATTGAATCAAATCGAATCGAAAATATTCAAAAAGAATCGAAAATGATCGAATGCAATCGAATTGAATCGAAAATAATCGAATCGAATCGAATCGAAACGAAAGGAATAGAAATTAATCGAAAAAAATAGAATCGAATCGAAAATAATCGAATCAAAAATAATTGAATCGAATTGAAAAGAATTGAATCGAATTGAAAATAATCGAATCGACTCAAAAATAATCGAATCATAAGAATCAAATCGAATCGAAGAGAATTGAATCTTATAGAAAATAATCGAATTGAATTGAAAAGAATCCAAAATATTCGAAATGAATGGAATCGAATCAAAAATACTCGAATTGAATCGAAAAAGATCGAATTGAATCGAATCAAATTGAAAAGAATCGAATTAAAAAGAATCAAAAACAATCAAATCGATTCAAAAACAATCGAATCGAATCGAAAAGAATCAAATGGAATCGAAAATAATTGAATTGAATCGAATATAAAAAAATTGAAAATAATCGAATCGATTTGAAAATATTCAAATCGAATCGAAAAGAATCGCATCGAAAATGATCGAATTGAATTGAATCGAATCAAAAAGATTCGAAAAGAATCGAAAATGATCAAATGCAATTGAATCGAATCGAAAAGAATCAAAATTAATCGAAAAGAATAGAATCGAATTGAAAATAATCGAATCGAATCGAAAAGAATCGAATCGAATCGAAAATGATCGAATTGAATCGAATCAAATCGAAAAGAATCAAAAAGAATCGAATCAAATTGAAAACAATCGAATCGAATTGAAAAGAATGGAATTGAATCGAAAACGATCGAATTGAATCGAACTGAATCGAATCGAATTGAAAAGAATCGAAAATAATTGAATCGATTAGAAAATAATCTTATTGAATCAAAAAGAATAAAAACGAATTGAAAATAATCGAATCTACTCAAAAACAATCGAATCGAAAGAATCGAATCGAATCGAAGAGAATTGAATCATATAGAAAATACTCGAATCCAATTGAAAAGAATCCAAAATATTTGAACCGAATGGAATCGAATCGAAAATAATTGAATCGAATCGAATTGAAAATGATCGAATTGAATCGAAAACGATCGAATTGAATCGAATCGAATCAAAAAGAATCGAAAATAATCGAATCGATAGGAAAATGATCGAATCGAAAAGAATCGAATTGAATCAAAAACAATCGAATTGAATCTAATCGAATCGAAAAGAATCAAATTGAATGGAAAATAATCGAATCGAAAGAATCAAATCGAATCGAAGTGAATTGAATCGTATGGAAAATACTTGAATCGAATCGAAAAGAATCCAAAATATTCGAAACAAATGGAATCGAATCGAAAATAATCGAGTCGAATCGAATCGAAACGAATCAAAAATGATCAAATTGAATCGAATCAAATAGAAAAGGATAGAAAATAATCGAATTGACTCGAATCAAATCGAAAAGAATAAAAAATTATCGAATGGACTCGAATCGAATTGAAAATAATCTAATCGAATGGAATCGAAAATAACTGAATTGTATTGAATGGAATCAAATCAAATCGAAAATAATCGAATCAAATTGAATTGAATCGAAAAGAATCGAAAATAATCTAAAAGAATAGAATCAAATCGAAAATAATCGAATTGAATCGAAAAGAATCGAATCGAAAAGAATCGAATCGAAAATAATTGAATCAAATTGAAAAGAATCAAATCGATTTGAAAATACTCGAATCGACTCAAAAATAATCGAATTGAAACAATCAAATCGAATCAAAGAGAATTGAATTGTATAGATAATACTCTAATCGAATAGAAAAGAATTCAAAATATGCAAAACAAATGGAATCGAATCGAAAATAATCGAATCGAATTGAAAATGATTGAATGGAATAGATTCGAATCGAAAAGAATCGAAAATATTTGAATCAAATTAAAACCAAAGGAATCGAATCGAATTGAAAATAATCAAATCGATTCGAATCAAATCGAAAAGAATCAAAAATAATCGAATGGACTCGAAACGAAACAAAAATAATCGAATCGAATCAAAAATAATTGAACTGTATCGAATGGAATCAAATCGAATCGAAAATAATCGAATCGAATCGAAAATGATAGAATGGAATAGATTCGAATAGAAAGGAGTCGAAAATATTTGAATCAAATCAAAACCACAGGAATCAAATTGAATTGAAAATAACCAAATCGATTCAAATCACATCAAAAAGAATCAAAAATAATCGAATGGAGTCAAATCAAATTGAAAGTAATCGAATTGAAGGGAATCAAAAATAATTGAATTGTATCAAATGGAATCGATTCGAATAAAAAATAATCGAATCGAAAAGAATAGAATCGAATCGAAAAGAATCGAATCGAAAATAATTGAATCGAATTGAAAAGAATCGAATCGAATTGAAAATAATCGAATCGACTCAAAAATAATCGAATCAAAAGAATTGAATCGAATTGAAGAGGATTGAATCGTATAGAAAATACTCGAATCGAATCGAAAAGAATACAAAATATTTTAAACAAAAGGAATCAAATCAAAAATAATCGAATCGATTTGAAAATGAATCGAATCGAAAAGAATCGAATTGAATCGAAAATAATCGAATTGAATCGAATCGAATTGAAAAGAATCAAAAATAATCAAATCGATTTGAAATAATCGAATCAAATCAAAAAGAATCGAATCGATTTGAAAATTATCGAATCGAAAAGAATCGAATTGAATCGAAAAGAATCGAATTGAATCGAATCGAATCGAAAAGAATTGAATTGAATTGAAAATAATTGAATTGACTCAAAAATAATCGAATCGAAAGAATTGAATCGAATCGAAGAGAATTGAATCGTATAGAAAATACTCGAATCGAATCAAAAAGAATCCAAAATAGGGATCCCTGGGTGGCGCAGTGGTTTGGCGCCTGCCTCTGGCCCAGGGCGCGATCCTGGAGACCCCGGATCGAATCCCACATCGGGCTCCCGGTGCATGGAGCCTGCTTCTCCCTCTGCCTGTGTCTCAGCCTCTCTCACTCTCTCTCCATGACTATCATGAATAAATAAAGAAAAATTTAAAAAAAAAAAAAGAAAAGAATCCAAAATATTCGAAACGAATGGAATCGAATCGAAAATAATCGAATCGAATCAAATCGAAAAGGATCGAAATGAATCGAATCGAATAGAAAAGAATCGAAAATAATTGAATCGATTCGAAAACAATCGAATCGAAAAGAATTGAATCAAATCGAATTGAAAATAATCAAATCGATTTGAATCAAATCGAAAAGAATCAAAAATAATCGAATGGAATCGAAAATAATTGAAACGAAACAAAAATAATTGAAACCAATCGAAAAGAATTGAATCGAATTGAAAACAGTCGAATCGAAAATAATCAAATCGAATCGAAAATAATCGAACCAAAATGAAAATAATCGATTCGAATCAAAAAGAATTGAATCGAATCGAAAAGAATCGAAAGTAATCAAAACGAATCGAAAAGAATCGAGAAGAATTGAAAATAATCAAAACGAAAGGAAAATAATCGAAAATAATTGATTCGAATTGAAAAGAATCGAATCAATCGAAAATACTTGAATCGAATCAAAAAGAATCGAACCGAATCGAATCGAAAAGAATCGAATTGAATCGAAAAGAATCGAATTGAATCAAATCAAACAAATCGAAAAGAATCGAAAAGAATCGAATCGAAAATAATCGAATGGAAAATAATTGAATCGAATCGAAAAGAATCGAATCGATTTGAAAACACTCGAATCGACTCAAAAATAATCAAATTGAAAAATCAAATCGAATCGAAGAGAATTGAATTGTATAGAAAATACTCTAATCGAATCGAAAGAATTAAAAATATTTGAAATGAATGGAATCGAATCGAAAATAATCGAATCGAATCGAAAATGATTGAATGGAATAGATTCGATTCGAAAAGAATCGAAAATATTCGAATCAAATCAAAACCAAAGGAATCGAATCGAATTGAAAATAATCAAATCGAATGGAATAAAAAATAATTGAATTGTATCAAATGGAATCGAATCAAATCGAAAAGAATCGAAATAGTCTAAAAGAATAGAATCGAATCGAAAATAATCGAATCGAATCGAAAAGAATCGAATCGAAAAGAATCGAATCGAAATAATTGAATCGAGTCGAAAAGAATCGAATCGATTTGAAAATACTCGAATCGACTAAAAAATAATCGAATTGAAACAATCAAATTGAAGAGAATTGAATTGTATAGAAAATACTCTAATCGAATCGAAAAGAATCCAAAATATTCGAAACGTTTGGAATTGAATCGAAAATAATCGAATCGAATTGAAAATGATTGAATGGAATAGATTCGAATCGAAAAGAATCGAAAATATTTGAATCAAATCAAAACCAAAGGAATCGAATCGAATTGAAAATAATCAAATCGATTCGAATCAAATCGAAAAGAATAAAAAATAATCGAATGGACTCGAATCGAATTGAAAATAATCGAATCGAATGGATTGCAAAATAATTGAATTGTATCGAAGGAATCAAATGGAATCGAAAGTAATCGAATCGAATCGAATCGAATCGAAAAGAATCGAAAATAATCTAAAAGAATAGAATCGAATCGAATCGAAAATAATCGAATCGAATCGAAAAGAATCGAATCGATTTGAAAATACTTGAATCGACTCAAAACTAATCGAATCGAAAGAATCAAATCGAATCGAAGAGAATTGAATCGTATAGAAAATACTCAAATCGAATCGAAAAGAATCCAAAATGTTTGAAACAAATGGAATCGAATCGAAAATAATCGAGTCGAATCGAATCGAAACGAATTGAAAATGATCAAATTGAATCAAATCAAATCCAAAATAATCGAAAATAATCGAATCGATTCGAAAACAATCAAATCGAATCGAAAAGAATCGAATCGAATCGAAAATGATCGAATGAATCGAATCGAAAAGAATAGAAAATAAGTGAATCGATTTGAAAATAATTGAATCTAAAAGAATTGAATTGAATTGAAAAGAATCGAATTGAATCGAATCGAAAAGAATCGAATCGAATTGAAAATAATCGAATCGACTCAAAAATAATCGAATCGAAAGAATCGAATCGAAGAGAATTGAATCATATAGAAAATACTCGAATCGAACCAAAAAGAATCCAAAATATTCGAAATGAATGGAATCGAATCGAAAATAATCGAATTGAATCGAAAATGATCGAATTGAATCGAATTGAATCGAAAAGAATCAAAAATATTTGAATCGATTCGAAAACAATTGAATCGAATCGAAAAGAATCGAATTGAATCGAAAACGATCGAATTGAATCGAATCAAAAATAATTGAATCGACTGGAAAATGATCGAATCGAAAAGAATCAAATTGAATCGAAAACAATCGAATTGAATCGAATCGAATCGAAAAGAATTGAAAATAATCGAATCGATTTGAAAATAATCGAATTGAACCGAAAAGAATCAAATTGAATCGAAAATAATCGAATCGAATCAAAAATAATCATTTTGAAAGAATCAAATCGAATCGAAGTGAATTGAATCGTATGGAAAATCCTCGAATCGAATCGAAAAGAATCCAAAATATTCGAAATGAATGGAATCGAATCGAAAATAATCGAGTCGAATCGAATCGAAACGAATTGAAAATGATCAAATTGAATCAAATCGAATCGAAAATAATTGAAAATAATCGAATCGATTCGAAAACAATCAAATCGAAACAAAAAGAATCGAATTGCAAATGATCAAATTGAATCGAATCGAAAAGAATCGAAAATAATTGAATCGATTTGAAAATAATTGAATCGAAAAGAATTGAATTGAATTGAAAATAATCGAATTGAATCGAATCGAAAAGAATCGAATCAAATTGAAAATAATCGAATCGACTCAAAAATAATCGTATCGAATCGAATAGAATTGAATCATATAGAAAATACTCAAATCGAATCGAAAAGAATCCAAAATATTCGACACGAATGGAATCAAATTGAAAAGAATCGAATCGAATCGAATCAAAAATGATCAAAATGAATTGAATAGAATAGAAAAGAATAGAAAAGAATCGAATCAATTCGAAAACAATCGAATCGAAAAGAATTGAATCGAATCGAATTGAAAATAATCAAATCGATTTGAATCAAATCGAAAAGAATCAAAAATAATCGAATGGAATCGAAAATAATTGAACCGAAACGAAAATAATTGAAACCAATCGAAAAGAATTGAATCGAATTGAAAACAGTCGAATCGAAAATAATCAAATCGAATAAAAAATAATCGAACCAAAATGAAAATAATCGATTCGTATCAAAAAGAATTGAATCGAATCAAAAAGAATCGAAAGTAATCAAAATGAATCGAAAAGAATCGAGAAGAATTGAAAATAATCAAAACGAAAGGAAAATAATCGAAAATAATTGATTCGAATTGAAAAGAATCGAATCGAATCGAAATAATTGAATCGAATCGAATCGAAAAGAATCGAACCGAATCGAATCGAAAAGAATCGAATCGAAAAGAATCGAATTGAATCAAATCAAACAAATCGAAAAGAATCGAAAAGAATCGAATCGAAAATAATCGAATGGAAAATAATTGAATCGAATAGAAAAGAATCGAATCGATTTGAAAATACTCGAATCGAATCAAAAATAATCGAATTGAAAAAATCAAATCGAATCAAAGAGAATTGAATTGTATAAAAAATACTCTAATTGAATCGAAAAGAATTCAAAATATTTGAAACGAATGGAATCGAATCAAAAATAATCGAATCGAATCGAAAATGATTGAATGGAATAGATTCAAATCGAAAAGAATCGAAAATATTCGAATCAAATCAAAACAAAAGGATTTGAATCGAATTGAAAATAATCAAATCGATTCGAATCAAATCGAAAAGAATAAAAAATAAACGAATGGACTCGAATCGAATTGAAAATGATCGAATCGAATGGAATCGAAAATAATTGAATTGTATCAAATGGAATCGAATTGGAAATAATCGAATCAAATCAAATCGAAAAGAATCAAAAATAATCGAAAAGAATAGAATCGAATCAAAAAGAATCGAATAAAATCAAAAGAATCAAATCGAAATGAATCGAATCGAAATTAATTGAATCGAATCGAAAAGAATCGAATCGATTTGAAAATACTCGAATCGACTCAAAAATAATCGAATTGAAACAATCATATCGAATCGAAGAGAATTGAATTGTATAGAAAATACTCTAATTGAATCGAAAAGAATCCAAAATATTAGAAACGAATGGAATCGAATCGAAAATAATCGAATCGAATCAAAAATGATTGAAAGGAATAGATTTGAATCGAAAAGAATTGAAAATATTCGAATCAAATCAAAACCAAAGGCATCGAATCGAATTGAAAATAATCAAATCGATTCGAATCAAATCGAAAAGAATAAAAAATAATTGAATGGACTCGAATCGAATTGAAAATAATCAAATCGAATGGATTCGAAAATAATTGAATTTTATTGAATGGAATCGAATGGAATTGAAAGTAATCGAATCGAATCGAATCGAAAAGAATCGAAAATAATCAAAAGAATGGAATCGAATCGAAAATAATAGAATTGAATTGAAAAGAATCAAATCGAAAATAATCGAATCGAAAATAGTTGAATCGAATCGAAAAGAATCGAATCGATTTGAAAATACTTGAATCGACTCAAAAATAATCGAATCGAAAGAATCAAATCGAATCGAAGATAATTGAATCATATAGAAAATACTCGAATCGAATCGAAAAGAATCCAAAATATTCGAAATGAATGGAATCGAATCGAAAATAATCGAGTCGAATGGAATCGAATCAAATCGAAAATGATCAAATTGAATCAAATTGAATCGAAAATAATCGAATCGATTTGAAAACAATCAAATCGAATCAAAAAGAATCGAATCGAATCGAAAATGATCGAATTGAATCGAATCGAAAAGAATCGAAAAGAATTGAATCGATTTGAAAATAATTGAATCGAGAAGAATTGAATTGAATTGAAAAGAATCGAATTGAATCGAATCCAATTGAAAAGAATCAAATCAAATTGAAAATAATTGAATCGACTCAAAAATAATCGAATCAAAAGAATCGAATCGAATCGAAGAGAATTGAATCGTATAGAAAATACTCAAATCGAATAGAAAAGAATCCAAAATATTTGACACGAATGGAATCGAATCGAAAATAATCGAATCGAATCGAATTGATAATGATTGAATTGTATCGAATTGAATAGAAAAGAATAAAAAATAATTGAATCGATTAGAAAACAATCGAATCGAATCGAAGAGTCAAATCGAATCCAATTGAAAATAATCGAAAAGAATCGAATCGAAATGAAAAGAATCGAAAATAATCAAATCGAATCAAAAATAATTGAACCGAAACAAAAATAATTGAAACCAATCGAAAAAAATTGAATCGAATTGAAAACAGTCAAGTCAAAAATAATCAAATCAGATCGAAACTAATCGAACCGAAATGAAAATAATCGATTCGAATCAAAAAGAATTGAATCGAATCGAAAAGAATCGAAAGTAATCGAATCGAAAAGAATCGAGAAGAATTGAAAATAATCAAAACGAAACGAAAATAATCGATTCGAATCGAAAAGAATCGAATCAAATCGAAAAGAATCGAATCGAATCAAAAAGAATCGAAAATAATCTAACCGAATCAAATAAAAAATAATCGAATCGAATCGAAAAGAATCGAATTGAATCAAATCAAACAAATCGAAAAGAATCGAAAATAATCGAATCAAAAAGAATCGAATCGAATCGAAAATGATTGAATGGAATAGATTCAAATCGAAAAGAATCGAAAATATTCGAATCAAATCAAAACAAAAGGAATCGAATCGAATAGAAAATAATCAAATCGATTCGAATCAAATCAAAAAGAATAAAAAATAGTCGAATGGACTCGAATCGAATTGAAAATAATCGAATCGAATGGAATCGAAAATAATTGAATTGTATCGAATGGAATCGAATCAAATCGAAAATAATCGAATCGAATTGAATCGAAAAGAATCGAAAATAATCGAAAAGAATAGAATCGAATCAAAAATAATCGAATCCAATAGAAAAGAATCGAATCGAAAATAATTGAATCGAAATAATTGAATTGAATCGAAAAGAATCGAATCGATTTGAAAATACTCAAATCGACTCAAAAATAATCTAATTGAAACAATCAAATCGAATCGAAGAGAATTGAATTGTATAGAAAATACTCTAATCGAATCGAAAAGAATCCAAAATATTCTAAACGAATGGAATCGAATAGAAAATAATCGAATCGAATCAAAAATGATTGAATGGAATAGATTCGAAACGAAAAGAATTGAAAATATTCGAATCAAATCAAAACTAAAGGAATCAAATTGAATTGAAAATAATCAAATCGATTCAAATCAAATCGAAAAGAATAAAAAATAATCGAATGGACTCGAATCGAATTGAAAATAATCGAATCGAATGGAATCGAAAATAATTGTATTTTTTTATTCGATTTGATTATTTTCGATTCGACTGTTTTTGATTCGATTTGATTCTTTTCGATTGGTTTCAATTATTTTCGTTTTGGTTCAATTATTTTCGATTTGATTTGATTATTTTCGATTCTTTTCGTTTCGATTCGATTCTTTTCGAATATTTTCAATGCAATTTGATTCGATTCTTTTCGATTCGATTTGATTATTTTCGATTTGATTCGCTTCAGTTATTTTCGATTCAATTCTTTCCTTTCGAATCGATTAATTTCGATTATTTTCATTTCGTTTCTATTATTATCAATTCTTTTTGATTCTTTTCGATTTGTTTCAATTACTTTTGATTCTTTTTGATTCATCAATTCGTTTTGATTCGAATCGATTATTTTCATTTCGGTTTGATTATTTTCCATTCGATTTGATTATTTTCGATTCGACTGTTTTCGATTCGATTCGATTCTTTTCGATTGGTTTCAATTATTTTCGTTTTGGTTCAATTATTTTCAATTCGGTTTGATTATTACTGATTCTTTTCATTTTGAATCAATTCTTTTCTATTTGAATTGATTATTTTCATTTCGTTTCGACTATTTTCGATTATTTTCAATTCAATTCGATTCGATTCTTTTCGATTCGATTCGATTCTTTGTGATTCGAATTGATTATTTTCATTTCGGTTCGATTATTTTCGATTCGATTCGATTCTTTTCAATTCCATTCCATCAATTCAATTCGATTTTTTTCGATTCGATTCGATTATTTTCGATTCGATTTGAGTCGATTCAATTATTTTCGATTCTTTTCAAGTCGATTCAATTATTTTCGATTCTTTTCTATTTGATTTGATTTGATTCTTTTTGATTCGATTCGATTCGATTCCTTTCGATTCGATTCGAATCAATTATTTTTGATTCTTTTTGATTCGATTCGATTCCATTCGATATAATTTGATTATTTTCGATTCGATTATTTTCAATTCGATTCGATTCCTTTCAATTCAACTTGATTAGATTATTTTCAATTCTTTTCAATTCGATTTGATTCAATTCGATCATTTTCGATTCTTTTCGATTCGATTCCATTCAATTCGATCATTTTCAATTCTATTCGATTCTTTTCGATTCGATTTGAGTATTTTCGAATCGATTCGATTGTTTTCGATTCTTTTCATTTCGATTTGATTCGATTATTTTCGATTCAATTCGATTCTTTTCGATTCAAATCGATTATTTTTAAAACGATTCGATTCTTTTCGATTCTTTTCAATTTGATTCAATTCGATCATTATCTATTCGATTCGATTCTTTTCGATTCGATTCCTTTGTTTTCGAATCGATTCGATTATTTTCGATTCTTTTCAATTCGATTCAATTCAATTCGATCATTTTCGATTCGATTCGATTCGATTATCTTCGATTCGATTCCATTCGGTTCGAATATTTTGGATTCTTTTCGATTCAATTCGAGTATTTTCTATACGATTCAATTCTCTTCGATTCAATTCGATTCTTTCTATTCGATTATTTTCAATTCGATTCGATTCTTTTTAATTCGATTCGATTCTTTTTGATTCGATTCGATTCAATTCAATTATTTTCGATTCAATTCGATTCTTTTTGCTTTGATTAGATTATTTTCAAATCGATTCGATTATTTTTGATTCTTTTCGATTCGATTCGATTTGATCATTTTCGATTTGATTAGATTATTTTCGAATCGATTCGATTTTTTTCGATTCTTTTCGATTCGATTCAATTCAATTCGATCATTTTTGATTCGATTAGACTATTTTTGATTCGATTCCATTCATTTCGAATATTTTGAATTCTTTTTGATTCGATTCGAGTATTTTCTATATGATTCAATACTCTTTGGTTCGATTCTATTCTTTCGATTCGATTATTTTTGAGTCGATTCGATTGTTTTCAATTTGACTCTATTCTTTTCGATTCGATTCAATTATTTTCTATTCGATTATTTTCGATTCGATTCTTTTCAATTCGATTCGATTATTTTCGATTCAATTCTATTCTTTTCGATTCTTTTCGATTTGATTCAATTCCATTCGATACAGTTCAATTGTTTTCAATTCGATTCAATTACTTTCAATTTGATTCGAGTCCCTTCGATTATTTTTGATTCTTTTCGATTTTATTCAAATCGATTTGATTATTTTCAATTCGATTCGATTCCTTTGGTTGATTTGATTCGAATATTTTCGATTCTTTTCAATTCGAATCTATCCATTCAATCATTTTCGATTCGATTCGATTCTTTTCGATTTGATTATTTTCGATTCTTTTCGATTTGTTTGATTTGATTCAATTCAATTTTTTTCGATTCGATTCAATTCTTTTCGATTCGATTCGGTTCGATTATTTTCGATTCTTTTCGATTCGATTCGATTCGATTCTTTTCGATTTGATTCGATTCTTTTTGATTCGAATCGATTATTTTTGTTTCGATTCGATTATTTTCCCTTCGATTTGATTCTTTTTGATTCGACTGTTTTTGATTCGATTTGATTCTTTTCGATTGGTTTCAATTATTTTCGTTTCGGTTCAATTCTTTTCGAATCGATTTGATTATTTTCGATTCTTTTCGTTTCGATTCGATTCTTTTCAATTATTTTCAATACGATTTGATTCAATTCTTTTCGATTCGATTCGATTCTTTTTGATTATTTTCAATTCGATTTGATTCAATTCTTTTCGATTCGATTCGATTATTTTCGATTTGATACGCTTCTTTTTGATTCAATTCGGTTCTTTTTGATACAATTCTTTTCTTTCGAATAGATTAATTTCGATTATTTTCGTTTCATTTCGATAATTATCAATTCTTTTCGATTCTTTTCGATTGGTTTTGATTACTTTCGATTCTTTTTGATTCGTCGATTCATTTTGTTTTGAATCGATTATTTTCATTTCAGTTTGATTATTTTCGATTCGATTCAATTCTTTTTGATTGGTTTCAATTTTTTTCGTTTCGGTTCAATTATTTTTGATTCGGTTTGATTATTACCGATTCTTTTCATTTCGAATCGATTCTTCTCGATTTGAAGTGATTATTTTCGTTTCGTTTCCATTATTTTCGATTCAATTCGATTTGATTCTTTTTGATTCGATTCGATTTTCTCCGATTCGAATCGATTATTTTCATTTCGTTTCGATTATTTTCAATTCCTTTCGATTCTTTTCAATTCCTTTCCATTCGATTCAATTGGATGTTTTTTGATTCGATTTGATTATTTTCGATTCGATTCGAGTCGATTCGACTATTTTAGATTTTTTTCAAGTCGATTTGATTATTTTCGATTCTTTTTGATTTGATTTGATTTCATTTCATTCTTTTCGATCAATTCGATTCCTTTCAATTCGATTTGAATCAATTATTTTTGATTCTTTTCGATTCAATTCGATTCCATTCGATACAATTCGATTATTTTTGATTCGATTGTTTTCAATTCGATTCGATTCCTTTCAATTCAATTTGATAAGATTATTTTTGATTCTTTTCGATTTGATTCGATTCAATTCGATCATTTTCGATTCTTTTTGAGTCTTTTCGATTCGATTTGATTCAATTCGATCATTTTCGATTCGATTCATTTCTTTTCGATTCGATCATTTTCGAATCGATTTGATTATTTTCAATTCTTTTCGTTTCAATTAGATTCAATTCGATGATTTTCGATTCAATTCGATTATTTTCGATTCGATTCGATTATTTTCAAATCGATTCGATTATTTTTGATTCTTTTCGATTCGATTCAATTCGATCATATTCGATTCGATTCTTTTCCATCCAATTCGATTGTTTTTGAATCGATTCGATTCTTTTCGATTCTTTTCGATTCGATTCAATTCAATTCGATCATTTTCTAATTGATTCGATTAGATTACTTTCGATTCGATTCCTTTCGTTTCGAATATTTTGGATTCTTTTCGATTGGATTCGAGTATTTTCTATACGATTCAATTCTCTTCGATTCGATTCGATTCTTTCGATTCAGTTATTTTTGATTCGATTCTTTTCGATTCGATTCAATTATTTTCGTTTCGATTATTTTCAATTCGATTCTTTTCGATTCGATTCGATTATTTTCGATTCGATTCTATTCTTTTCGTTTATTTTCGATTCTTTTCGACTCTATTCGATTCGATTCGATTATTTTTTATTCGATTCGATTCCATTCAATACAAGTCAATTATTTTTTATTCCATTCTATTCGATTATTTTCAATCGATTCAAGTCCATTCGATTATTTTTTATTCTTTTTGATGTGATTCGAATCGATTGGATTATTTTCAATTCGATTCGATTCCTTTGGTTTTGATTTGATTTGAATATTTTCGATTCTTTTCAATTCGAATCTATTCCATTCAATCATTTTCGATTCGATTCAATTATTTTCGATTCGATTATTTTTGATTCGATTATTTTCGATTCGATTCGAGTATTTTTGATTCGATTCTATTCTTTTCATTTATTTTCGATTCTTTTCAACTCGATTCGATTCGATTCGATTATTTTTGATTCGATTCGATTCCATTCAATACAATTCAATTATTTTTGATTCCATTCGATTCAATTATTTTCAATAGATTCGAGTCCATTCGATTATTTTTGATTCTTTTCGATGTGATTTCAATCGATATGATTATTTTCAATTCGATTTGATTCCTTTGGTTTTGATTTGATTCGAATATTTTCGATTCTTTTCAATTCGAATCTATTCCACTCAATCATTTTTGATTCGATTTGATTCTTTTTGACTCCATTATTTTCAATTCTTTTTGATTTGTTTTATTTGATTTGATTCGATTACTTTCGATTCGATTCAATTCTTTTGGTTTCGATTCGGTCATTTTTGAATCGATTCGATTATTTTCGATTCTTTTCGTTTCTATTAGATTCAATTCGATTATTTTCGATTCAATTCGATTCTTTTTGATTCCATTTGATGTTTTTGAATCGATTCTATTCTTTTCAATTCTTTTTGATTCGATTCAATTCCAATCGATACAATTCAATTATTTTCAATTCGATTCGAATATTTTCAATTTGATTTGTGTCCATTCGATTATTTTTTATTCTTTTCAATGTGATTCGAATCGATTTGATTATTTTCAATTCGATTCGATTCCTTTGGTTTTGATTTGATTTGAATATTTTCAATTCTTTTCGATTCGAATCTATTCCATTCAATCATTTTAGATTCGATTCAATTCTTTTCGATTCGATTATTTTCGATTCTTTTCGATTTGTTTGATTTGATTCGATTCGATTCTTTTCGATTATATTCGATTCTTTTCGATTCGATTCGGTTCGATTATTTTCGATTCTTTTTGATTCAATTCGATTCAATTCGATTTGATTCTTTTTGATTCGTTTCGATTCTTTTTGATTCGAATCAATTATTTTCGTTTTGGTTCGATTATTTTCGATTCATTTTGATTATTTTCTATTAGACTGTTTTTGATTCGTTTTGATTCTTTTCGATTGGTTTCAATTATTTTCATTTCGGTTCAATTACTTTCGATTCGATTTGATTATTTTCGATTCTTTTCATTTCGATTCGATTCTTTTCGAATATTTTCAATTCGATTTGATTCGATTCTTTTCGATTCTATTCGATTACTTTCCATTGTTTTGATTCGATTCGATTCGTTTGGATTTGAATGTATTATTTTCGTTTCGGTTTGATTATTTTCGATTCGATTTATTTTCGATTCAACTGCTTTCGATTCGATTCGATCCTTTTCAATTGGTTTCAATTTTTTTTGTTTTGGTTCAATTATTTTCGATATGGTTTGATTATTTTTGATTCTTTTCATTTCGAATCGATTCTTTTCAATTCGAATTGATTATTTTCATTTCGTTTCGATTATTTTTGTTTATTTTTTATTCAATTTGATTCGATTCTTTTCGATTCAATTCGATTCTTTGCGATTCGAATCGATTATTTTCATTTCAGTTCGATTATTTTCTATTCGATTTGATTCTTTTCAATTACATTCCATTCGATTCAATTCGATTTTTTTGATTTGATTAGATTATTTTAGATTCGATTCGAGACAATTTGATTATTTTCGATTTTTTTCAAGTCGATTCGATTATTTTCGATTCTTTTCGATTCCATTCAATTCCATTCGATACAATTCGATTATTTTCGATTCAATTATTTTCAATTCGATTAGAGTAGATTCGGTTATTTTTGCATCTTTTTGATTTGATTCGAATCGATTTGATTATTTTTAATTCGATACTATTCCTTTCAATTCAATTTGATTAGATTATTTTCGATTCTCTTAGCTCAATCCAGCGACTTCTGAGGAATTCCTGCCTCAGAAGGCAGCTACATACTAACATCCAAACCTGAGTACCTAGTTGAAAGCTGTCTGTCTGGGGAACTTCCTTCTGTGAGATGAGCTGACACACGGTCCTCCCCAGTTCCACACTGCCTCCAGATGGAGTTATGAACATCCTCACTACACACGTTGGTCAGAAGCTCATGGGATGCAAGGTGCAACCTGCAGGCTTCAATGGTTGTGTCTCCAGGTACAGTAGAGCGGTATTCAAGGAACGTCCTGACTTACAATTTTGCTAGCTTCTCACGGCCATAAGAACGCAGCTAGTAGAAACCTGGCTTAGAGGCATGCTTCGTTTTGAGAGCTGAGCTTAGGGCAGGAAGCTCCCACATCCTTCCTGCCCATAGACAAAGCTGCTAACATCCTTATGTTAGGCGCTGGGAGAGGTGGTGAGAAAAGCATGTGGAAGTGTCGGGCCTGTTCTCAGGTGTATCTGAGTTGAAAACAGCAATTTCCAACGAACTTCCTCAATCTTGCCTCTCAGAAAACTTGCATCCTGGATGCAGCGAAATCCTTTGGAAGCGAAGCATACAGGCATTCAGCATGTGGGAGGTAAAAGCCAGAAGCTCAATCCAAAGGCATGTGCATGCTTTGGAGGAAGCTTTCCACTTGGCACGAAAGTGACAAGGCAGACACTAGGTTCTCATTCTGCAACTGTCCCGCATAGAACGAAAAGCTGTGGATGCAGACACGTACAGGGAGTCAAGATGAGGGAGGTACAGGCCATAAGCTCAACTCCCAGAAGTGTGTATGCTTTGCCCCCGATGTCTGCTGGACACTTATTGAGGGGAGCTAGTACCGAGCTACAATCTAACTCAACACGGACGTTGGAAATTGCTGTATTCAACTCAGATACACCTGAGTACAGGCCTACACTTCCACATGCTTTTCTCAGCAACTCTCCCATCACCTAACCTAAGGATGTTAGCAGCTACATCTACAGGCAGGCAGGATGCGGGAGGGTCCTGCCCTTAGCTCAGCTCTCAAAAGGAAGCATAGCTCGAAGCCAACTTTCTACTAGCTGCATTCTTATGACCGTGAGAAGCTAGCAGAATTGTAAGTCTGGACGTTCCATGAATACCGCTCTACTGCCCTGGAGACACAACCATTGACGCCTGCAGGTTGCCCCTTGCATCCCATGAGCTTCTGACACACATGAGTAGTGAGGATGTTCGTAACTCCATGTGCAGGCAGTGTGGAACTGTGTGGGACCGGGAGTCAGCTCAGCTCTCAGAAGTATGTTACCTAAGGACACGGGGTTCAGTTCGCTTCTCACATATGGAACTTAGTATGTAGCACCATTCTAAGACCGGAGTGCCTAGGAAATCGCTGGATTGAGCTTGGAGGTACTTGTCTTGTGGGGCTGGACTTTCCACTTATCTCTCACAACAGTTCAGCCAAGCATTGAGCCTTGGCCTGTTCGGAGGGAATTGTACCTTCAGGCAGGATGTGGGAGGCAGGCCGTAAGCTCAACTCTCAGAAGTATGTATGCATGGGAGGCAGATGTCTGCTTCCCACTCATATATGGGAGTTCCAACACAGCTACACTCTAATTGAAGAAGGCCATTGGAAATCGCTGTATTCAACTCAGGTACACCTGGGTACAGGCTTGACGCTTCCACATGCTTTTCTCACCACCTCTCCCAGCACCTAACATAAGGATGTTAGGATCTATGTGTACAGGCAGTCAGGATGCGGGAGGGTCCTGGCCTGAGCTCAGCTCTCAAAAGAAAGCATGCCTCGAAGCCGGCTTTCTACTAGCTGTGTTCTTGTGACCGTGAGTACGTAGCAGTGTTCCAACTCAGGAGGTTCCAAGAATACCACTCTACTGCACCTGCAGACACCATCCAGGCCTGCATTATTCCACTTGTGTCTCACAAGCTTCTGACAAAGCTCTCTGGTGAACATGTTCAAAACTCAATCTGCAGGCAGTGTGGAACTGTGAGGGACTGGGAGTGAGCTCAACTCTCAGAAGTAAGTTACCGATGGACAAGGGGTGCAGCTAGCTTCTCCCATATGGAACTTAGTATGTAGCAACATTCTAAGACCGAAGTTCCTAGCAAGTCGCTGGATTTAGCCTGGAGGCACTAGTGTTGTCAGCCGGGAGTTTCCACTTCCCCCTCACAACATTTCAGTCATGCATCGAACCTAGGCCTGTTAGGACCGAAATGTACCAGCAGGCAGGATGTGGGGGGCTGGCCATCAGCTCCACTCTCAGAAGTGTGTATGCCTTGAAGACAGATGTCTGCTACCCACTGATACAAGGGAGTTAGAACCTAGCTACACTCTAATTGAGGAAGGTCATTGGAAATCACTGTTTTCAACTCAGATACACCTGAGAACAGGCCCGACGCTTCCACATGCTTTTCTCACCACCTCTCCCAGCGCCTAACATAAGGATGTTAGCAGCTTCGTCTACGGGCAGGAAGGATGTGGGAGCTTCCTGCCCTGAGCTCAGCTCTCAAAACGAAACATGCCTCTAAGCCAGCTTTCTTATGGCTGTGAGAAGCTAGCAGCATTGTAAGTCTGGACGTTCCATGAATACCGTGCTACTGCACCTGGAGACACAACCATTGATGCTTGCAGGTTGCCCCTTGCATCCCATGAGCTTCTGACCAACATGTGTAGTGAGGATGTTCACAACTCCATCTGGAGGCAGTGTGGAACTGGGAAGGACCGCGTGTCAGTTCATCTCACAGAAGGAAGTTCCCCAGACAGACAGCTTTCAACTAGGTACTCAGGTTTGGATGTTAGTATGTAGCTGCCTTCTGAGGCTGGAATTCCTCAGAAGTCGCTGGATTGAGCTAAGAGACACTTGCCTCTCAGAAAACATGCATCCTGGATCGAGCAAAATCCTTTGGAAGCGAAGCATACAGGCGTTCAGCATGTGGGAGGTAAAAGCCAGAAGCTCAATCCAAAGGCATGTGCATGCTTTGGAGGAAGCTTTCCGCTTGGCACGAAAAGTGACAAGGCAGACACTAGGTTCTCATTCTGCAACTGTCCCCCATAGAACAAAAAGCTGTGGAAGCGGACCCATACAGGCAGTCAGGATGAGGGAGGTACAGGCCATAAGCTCAACTCTCAGAAGTGTGTATGCTTTGCCCACCGATGTCTGCTGGACACTTATTGAGGGGAGCTAGTACCGAGCTACAATCTAACTCAACACGGACGTTGGAAATTGCTGTATTTAACTCAGATACACCTGAGTACAGGCCTACGCTTCCACATGCTTTTCTCAGCAACTCTCCCATCACCTAACCTAAGGATGTTAGCAGCTACATCTACAGGCAGGCAGGATGCGGGAGGGTCCTGCCCTTAGCTCAGCTCTCAAAAGGAAGCATACCTCGAAGCCAGCTTTCTACTAGCTGCATTCTTATGGCCGTGAGAAGATAGCAGCATTGTAAGTATGGACGTTCCATGAAAACTGCTCTACTGCACCTGGAGACACAACCTTTGATGCCTGCACGTTGCCCCTTGCATACCATGAGCTTCTGACACACATGAGTAGTGAGGATGTTCGTAACTCCATGTGCAGGCAGTGTGGAACTGTGAGGGCCTGGCAGTGAGCTGAACTCTCAGAAGTAGGTTACCGATGGACAAGGGGTGCAGCTAGCTTCTCACGTATGGAACTTAGTATGTATTACCAGTCTAAGGCCGGAGTTACTAGGAAATCGCTGAATTGAGCTTGGAGGCACTAGTCTTGTCGGCCGGGACTTATCACTTCCCTCTCACAGCACTTCAGTCATGCATCAAGCCTAGGCCTGTTAGGAATGAAGTGTACCTGCAGGCAGGATGTGGGAGGCCGGCCATAAGCTCAACTCTCAGATGTGTGTATGCCTGGGAGGCAGATGTCTGCTAAACACTCATACATGGGAGTTAGAACCTAGCTACACTCTAATTGAGGAAGTTCGTTGGAAATCGTTGTTTTCTACTCAGATACACCTGAGAACAGGCCTGACGCTTCCACATGCTTTTCACACCACCTCTCCCAGCGCCTAACATAAGGATGTTAGCAGCTTCGTCTACAGGCAGTCAGGATGCGGGAGGGACCTGCCCTGATCTCACAAGGAAGCATCCTTAGAAGCCAGCTTTCAACCAACTGTGTTCTTATGACTGCGGTGTCCTTCTAATGTAACCTATACTTGGTCATTCCAGTCCCCAACTGGGCCTCAGCTGGACCTGGTGCTTCTGGTACTTAGCTTGGCCTCAGTTGGACCGGGTGACTGTGTTCCCAACTGGGCCTCAACTGGTCTTATGACATTTATCCCCCCTGGGCCTCAGCAGAGCAGGTACTCTGTTCCACCTAGGCCTCACCTGGACCTGGTGAATCTGGCCCCCTCCTGGGTATGACATGGACCTGGTGACTCTGGTCCTCATGTGTGTCTCACCTGCACCTGGTGACTCTTGTACCCACCTGGGCATCATCAGGATATGGTTACTCTGTTTCCCCAGTGAGACTCTGGAACATTTAACTTTGGTCCTCACCTGGGCCTCACCTGGACCTGGTGTCCCTGCTGTTCTTCTAGCCTCACATGTACCTGGTGATTCCAGTCCCCCCTCCACCCCGGGCCTCACCTGCATTTAGTGACTCTGGTCCTCAGCTTGGTTTCACCTGGACCGGGTGACTCTGATCCCCATCTGGGCCTCACCTGACCCTGTTGACTCTGGTCCTCAACTGGGCATAATTGGGACCTGGTTACTGTGTTCCACAACTCGGCCTCACCTGAACCAGGTGACTCTGGTCCCCCTCTGGGTCTCACCCTGACCTGGTGACTGTGAACCCCACTTTGGCCTGATTTGGATCTGCTGACTCTGGTTGCCACATGTGCCTCACCTCGAACTGTTGACTCTGGTTCTTTCAAGGACCTCCCCTGAACCTGGAGATTCTGGTCCCCACCTGGGCCTCACCTGGATGTGGTGACTGTTGTCACCACCTGGGACTCACCTGGACCTGATTACTGTGTTCCACACCTGGGTCTCACGTAGACTTGGTGACCATGGTCCCCAGCTGGCCTCACATCGACCTGTTGCCTCTGGTCCCCACCTGGGCCTCACATGTACCTGGTTACTCTGGTCCTCACCTGGGCCTCATCTGGACCTGGTGACTCTGGTCTCCAACTGGGTCTCACCTGGATCTGGTGACTCTGGTCTCCACCTGGACTTCTCCTGGACCTGGTGACTCTCTTTCCAACATGGACCTCACCTGGATCTGGTGACTCTGGTCCTCAGCTTGGCCTCACCTGGACCTGGTGACTCTCATCCCCACTTTGACCTAACTCAGACCAGGTGAATCTCGTCCCCAGCTATGCCTCAACTCAACCTGATGAATCTGGTCCTCACGTGGGCCTCACATGGACCTGGGACTCAGCTGGATATAGTGGCTCTGGTTCCCACATGGGGCTCACCTGATACTGGTGACTGTGGTCTCCTTCTATGCCTCACCAGGACCTGGTGATTCTGATCCCCATCTGGGCCTCACATGGCCCTAGTGACTCTGGTCCTCACTGAGGCATCATTGGGACCTGGATACTCTTTTGCACACCTGGGCCTCACTTTGACCGGGGACCTCTGGTCCCACTCTGGGCCTCACCCTTAACTGGTTACTCTGGTCCCCCCCTGGGTGTCATCTGGCCCGGGACTCTGGTCCCCCTATGGGCCTCACCCTTACCTGGTGACTCTGGTCCCCACCTGAGCTTCACTTGGACCTGGTGAATCTGGTCCTTACCTGGCCCTCACCTGGACCTGATGACTCTGGGCATCATCTGGGTCTCACCTGGGCTTGGTGAATCTTGTCGCCACCTGGGCCTCACCTGGACCTCGTGACCATGGTCCCCACCTGAGCCTCACCTGGATCTGAGGCACTGGTTCCCATATGGGGCTCTCCTGGACCTGGTTCCTGTGGTCTCCTTCTTGGCCTCACCTGGAACTCTTGACCCTGATCCATATTTGGGCCTCACCTGGACCTGGTGACTCTGGTCCTTGCCTGGGCATCATTGGAACCTGGTTATTCTCTTCTACACCTGGGCCTCACCTGGACCTGGTGACTCTGGTCTCCCTCTGGACCTCACCTTCACCTGGTGACTGTGGTCCCACCTGGGCCTCACCTGGACCAGGTGACTGGTTCCCACATGGACCTCACCTGGACCTGGTAAATCTGGTCCTCACATGGGCAACATGGGACCTGGTTACTCAGTTCCACATCGAGGCCTCACCTGGACCTACTGACTCTAGTCCCACACTGGACCTCACCCTGATGTGGTGACTCTGGTCCCACGTGGATGTCACCTGGACCAGGTGACTCTGGTCTCCCTCTGGGCCTCGCCCTGAGCTGGGGAGACTGGGCCTCAATTGGGCCTCAACTGGACCTGGTGAATCAACTCCTCACTTGGGCCTTGTCTGGACATTGTTACTCTAGTCCCACCTGGGCATCATTGGGACATGGTTACTCTGTTCCCCACCTGGGACTCACCTGGACCTGATAACTTTGATCTACACTTTGCCTCACCTGGCCCTGATGACTGGGCCCCACCTGGGCCTCAATCTGGACCTGGTGACTGTGGTCCCCACCTGGGTCTCACCTGGTCCTGGTGACTCTCATGTGCACATGAACCACACCTGGACCGGGTGACTGTGGTGTCCTTCTAACCTCATATTTACCTGGGACTCCGGTCCCCACAAGGGCCTCACCTGGATCTGGTGACTCTGGCCTGCAGATTGGCATCACCTGGACCTGGTGAGTGTGGTTGCCACCTGGGCCTCACCCATACCTCGTGACTCAGGTCCACATGTGGGCCTCACAGGGACCTGGTAAATGCGGTCCTTACCTGGTCCTCACCCAGACCTGGTGACTCTGGTCACCACCTGGGCCTCACCTGGACCTGGTGAATCTGGTCCCCATCTGGGCCTCACCCAGTCCTGGTGACTTTGATCCCCACCTGGGCCACATGAGGACCCGATTGCTGTGGACTCCTTCGTGGCCTCACCTGGAACTGGTGACTCTGGTCCTCACCTGGGCATCATTGGACCCTGGTTACTCTCTTCCACACCTGAGCCTCACCTGGACATGATGACTCTCGAACCCCTCTGGGCCTCACCCTGACCTGGTGACTCTGGTCCTCAACTGAGCCTCACCTGGACCTAGTGAATATGCTCCCCACCTGGCCTCATCTGGACCTGGTGACTCTGGTCCCTACCTGGGCATCATCGGGACATGGTTACTCTATTCCCCACTGGGACTCACCTGGACCTGGTAACTCTGGTCCTCACTTTGGCCTCTTCTGTACCTGGTGACTCTGGCCCCACCTGGGCCTCACCTGGAACTGGTGACTGTGCTTCCCACCGGGACCTCACCTGGACCTCACATCTCTGGTTCCCACCTGGGTCACACCTGGACCTGGTGTCTCTGGTACCCACCTGGGTAGCATCAGAACATGAATACACTGTTCCCTAACAGGGACCCACCTGGACCTGTTAACTCTGGTCTTCACCTGGGACACACCTGGACATGGTGACAGTGGCTCCCACCTGGGTCCCACCTGGACCTGGTCAATCTGGGCCCAACTGGGCCTCACCTGTCCCTGGTGACTCTCATTCCCACATGGACCTCATGTGGACCTGGTGACTGTAGTGTTTCTAGCGTCTCATGTACCTGGTGACTCTGGTCCCCACCAGGGCCTCACCTGGACCTGGTGAGAGTGGTTGCCACCTGCACCTCACCTGGACCTGGTGATTATTGTCCCCAATGGGGCCTCACCCGGACCCGGTGACTCTGGTCCCTACCTGGACCTGGTGATAGTGGTCCCCACCTGGGCCTCACCTGGACCTGATGACTCTGATCCCCACCTGGGCCTCACCTAAGTCTTACTGGGACGTGGTGACTCTGGCCCTCAGCTTGGCCTCACCTGGATCTGGTAACTGGTCCCCACCTGGCCCTCACCTGGACCTGGTGTCTCTGGTACCTATCTAGGCATCATCAGGACAGGGTTTCTCTGATCCCCACCTGGGACACACCTGGATCTGTTAACTTTGGTCCTCACCTGGCCTCACCTGTACCTGGTGGCTCTGGTTCCCACATGGACCTCACCTGGACCTTGTGTCTCTCGTTTCCTTCCAGGCTCATCTGTACCTGGTGACTCCGGTCCCCACCTGGAGCTCACCTGGAACTGGTGACTCTGGTCCTCTGCTTGGCCTTACCTGGACCTGGTGACTGTGTTCCCCACCTGTGCCTCACCTGGATCTGGTGACTATGTTCCCCACCTGGGCCTCACCCGGACCTGGTGAATCTGTTTCCCACCTGGGCTCACCTGGACCTGGTGACTCTGGTCCCATCCTGGGCTTCATCTGGATCTGGTTTCTGTGGTCCCCAAATGGGACTCACCTGGATATTGTGGCTCTAGATCCCACATCAGGTTCACCTGGACATGGTGACTGTGGTCCCCTTCTTGGCCTCACCTGAACCTGGTGACTCTGAGCACCATCTGGGCCATACCTTGACTTGGTTGCTCTGTTACTCACCTGCGTGTCTTTTGGACCTGGTTAATCTGTTCCACACCTGGGCTTCACCTGGACCAGGGGATTCTGGTCCCCTTCTGGGCTGCTCCTTGACCTGGTGACTCTGGTCCCCACGTGGGCCTCACCTGGACTGGGTGACTCTGGTTTGCACATGGACCTCACCTGGAGCTGGTAACTGTGGTATCTTTCTGGCCTCACGTGGACATGGTGACTGGTCCCCACCTACCTCACCTGGCCCTGGTAACACTGGTCCTCAGCTTGGCCTCACCTGGACCTGCTGAGTGTGGTTGCCACCTGGGTCTCACCTGGACCTGGCGACTCTGGTCCCCCCAGGGGCCTCCCCCAGACCTGGTGAATCTGGTCCTTACCTGTTCCTTAACCAGACCTGGTGACTCTGGTCACAACCTGGGCTTCACCTGGTCTTGGTGAATCTGGTCCCCACCTGGGCTTCAAATGGACCTGGTGACTCTGGTTCCCACATGGGGCTCACCAGGACATGGGTCCTGTGGTCTCCTTCTATGCCTCACCAGGACCTGGTAACTCTGATCCTCATCTGGGCCTCATCTGTACCTGGTGACTCTGGTCCCCTCTTGTGCCTCAGCTGGACCTGTTGGCTCTGGTCCTCAGTTTTGCCTCAACTGGACCTGCAGACTGTGTCCCCACCTGGGCCTCATCCAGACCTTGTGACTTTGGTCCCCACCTGGGCCTTACCTTGAGTTGGTGAATCTGGTCCCCTCTGGGATTCACCTGGACCTGGTGATTCTGGTTGCCACCTGGGCCTCACCTGGACCTGGTGCCTCTGGGCTCCACCTGGGCCTCAACCTGAACCTGGTCCTTTTGGTCCCCACCTGAGCCTCATCTGGTCCTGGTGGCTCTGAGTCCCACATGGGGCTCACCTGTACTTGCTGACTGTGGTCCTCACGTGGTCCTCACCCAGACCTGGTGACTGGTATGTGAGGAGTCTGCTCCAGATTCCCCCTCTCCCTCCACCCCTCCCCACTGCACCCTCTCTCAAGTAAATCTTCTGAAAATGCACATCAAGACATGTGAGCATCTTTATTCCCTCTTCAGAGGTGACTTCATATGTGTAATGACCATTTTAATGCCTTTCATGGACCCACCATGACTCCCATCAGAAACCCCTTTTCTTTGATATTACTGAAGTACAGTCAACACACAATGTTACAGCAGTTTCAGGACTACGACCTAGTGATTTGAAAATTCTGTGCATACTCAGATCTCCCCACAAGAAGTGTCATCAGCATCTGTCCCCATACAAAGTTGTCACAATAGTACTGACTTTATTGTCTAGGCTGTACTTTCTAAATATCTGTGAATTATTTATTTGAGAACCAGATGATTATAGCTCTTAATGTGCTTCATCTATATTGCCCAAATCCCACCGGTGTCCCCTCTGACTATCCGTCACCATGATCCATCACATTAACAAGAGAAAGGACATGGGGCAGCCCAGGGGGCTCAGCGGTTTAGCGCCTGCCTTTGGCCCAGGGCGTGAACCTGGATTCCTAGGGTTGAGTCCCATGTTGGGTTCCCTACATGGAGCCTGCTTCTCCCTCTATGTCTCTGACTGTGTCTCTGCATCTCTCTCTCTCTTGCTCTCGCTCTCTCGCTCTCTGTCTCTCATGGGTAAATAAATAAAATCTTAAAAAAAAAAACAAGAGAAATTTCAAAGGCATACGATCCTCTCAAGTGTTGCAGAAAATCATTTGACAAAATATAACATAAAAAGCATAGCGGGTTTTCTAAAAAAATTTTTTTTTGGCATAGTGGATTTTGAGGAAACGTGTATCAACAGAATAAAGGCCGTGTAGGAAGGCCTGCAGCTGACATCATCCTCAAGGGTGAAATCTTGAAATCGTCTTCCCTAAGAGCAGGAAGAAGCCAAGGAGGTCCCCTCTCAGCACTGCAAGTCCTACCGTAGTCAACAGACAGGAAACAGATAAGGTTCCACACCTGTAAGGGGGACGTCAAACTGTCCCTATTTGCTGAAGATGTGGCATTAGAAACAGGAAACCCGAGAGACTCCACCAAAAACTGTTAGAACTAATGAATGAATTCAGTAAAGTTGTGGGACACCAAATAAACAGAGATCAGTAGCCCTGCTGTGTCCCGACAATAAGCACTCAGAAAGGATATTAAGGACATGACTCCCTTATCAGGAGCATCCAAAAGAACAAAATAATTAGACTGAACCAAGAGAGTGCAAGACTTGTACACTGAAAATTACAAGAGGAGGACATCCTGGGCTCGTGGGGTCGGAGCCTTCATCTTGTTAAAATGTCCACAGTTCCAGAAGCCACCCTCAGTTCCAATGTCATTGCTATTAAAATCATTGTGGCCGATTTTAGAAATACAAAAAGCACTCGTAACATTCGTCTGCCCCCACAAATGACCCTGGACAGCAAATCAGTATAGGAGAAGCGGGACAGAGCAAGACACTGCACTCTCCTATTTCAAACGATGTCACAGAGACACAGGAGAAAGCAGTGTGGTTCTCGGGTCCCCAGCTGTCTCTGTTGGTTAGGCATCCGACTCCTGACCTCACCCCTGGTCTTGATCTTGGGGTCATGAATTCTAGCACTGTGCTGGGCTGTGGACGAGGCATGGAGCCTACTTAAACAACCAAACCCACAGGGGTGTGGTTCTGGCATAAGCTGAAGGAGCAGAAGAGAGAGCCTGGAAGAAAATGCACTCTGATACAGTCAACTGATTTTTTAAGCTTAATTTAATTTAAACCCAATTAATTAGCAGTATACTGTATTATACTTTCAGAGGTAGAATTCAGGGATTCACCAGTTGGAGATAACACCAGGGCTCATGACATCACTGCCCTCCTTCATGCCCGTCTACCAGTTACCCTGTCCCTCCACTCCCCTCACCTCTAGCGACCCTCAGTTTGTTTCCTGTGATTGAGTATCTGTTCCCTCCATCTCTGTTTTCATCTTGTTTTTCCTTCCATTCACAGATGACCATCTGCTTTGCTTCTTTAATTTCACCTATGAATGAAACCATACAGTAATTTTGTTTCCTGACTGACTTATTTCACTTAACATGATCCCTTTAGTTCTATCCAGGTCACTGCAAATGGCAAGATTTCCTTCTCTTTGATAGCTGAGTACCATTCCTATCATCATTCTCTCTATAATCTATTACCATCATCTATCTCCCATCCTCTTTATCCATCATCTGCCCGGGGGCACCGACGCTACTCCTACAGTGTGGCTACTGTGGACACAGCTGCTGTGGACATTGGGGTGAAGCTGTCCCCGAGTCTCACTGCATCTGTATCTTTGGAGTGTGCCCAAGGCCATGCACCTGCCGGTCACAGGGCGGCTCTATTGGGAACTTCCTGAGGAGCCTCCACACTGTTTCCAGGGTGGCTGCACCAGCCCGCGGTCCCACCCACAGTGGAAGAGGGTTGAGTGAGTTTTGCAGGGTGTGATAAAAGTCTGGTCCAAATTTCATATTGCGTCAGGTGGGCTCCAATTCATTGTCCTTAAGTATTTCTGGGGAAGCAGGGTATTGGGCTCCATTTCAGTGAGACATTTCCGAAGCTCACAGGCCTTAGCTGGAGCCTGGAAGGAGGCAGGTGGGGCCCCGGTGCGGACACCCTGCCACCCTGCACAGCCTCCTGCAGTACCTGAGCCTTCCGCACAGGGCACCTGAGTCCAGGCCCCGCACAGGGGTCACGCTTGCTCAGTAGGCATCATTAGCCTGCACTAACAGGAGCCCGCCTGTGCTGGGGAGGCCTGAGGAGGACGTGGGGCCACATCCATCCTGATGAGCCCCAGCCACCTCAGGACCTGCATGGAGGCTTCAGGAAGATGTGGGCCCACATCCATGCTGACAGGAGCCCTTGAGCCACTTCAGGACCTGCGGGGAGGCTTCAGGAAGATGTGGCGCCGCGTCCACTCTGGCATGAGCTCCAGGGCCCCTCAGGACCAACGTTCAGGCTTCTGGAAGCTGGGGGCCACATCCACAGTGACAGGAACCCCGGCCTCCTCAGAACCTGCAGTTTCGCTTCGGAAGGACGCGCGGCCACGTCCACACAACAGGACGCTGACCTCCTCAGGACCCCCGGTGTAGACTTCAGGAATTATGGGGATGTGTCCATGCGGACAGAAGACCCCAGCCTTGTCTGGGCCCATGGTGAGGCCTACAAAAGATGTGGGGACCGCATCCACACTGACAGGAGCCCCCAGCCTCCTCAGGTCTTATGGTGAGGCTTGAGGAAAATGTGGGGCCACGTCAACACTGACAGGACCCCCGTCCTCCTCATGACCTGCACTTTGGTTTCGGGACATATGGGGCTTTGTCTATGTCTCCACATCTGGAGAGATGTGGCTCTGAGAAAAGGTGCACTAAGAAACATTAACACAGTTTCCGTATTCCCTCCCCACGATTTGTGAGACCCAATTACTTCCAAACTCCTTTTTCCTCCTTTTTGTTTTGGATGGCAGTGCTGCTCTGTGACTGACCTACACAATCAATGACTCAGTAAGTATCACAACAGTTCAACTCTGTGCAGAGAACCCAAGGGTCTTCTGGGGAAGTATGAAGGAGAACTGTGGACTTGCTTGTTTTGCTTTCAGAAATCAGCATTCAGGCTCCTGATAGGAAGTTCAAAAGACAGCAGGTAGTACTCTGGGGACATAGATCGAAACCCGGTGGGGACAGAGCCTGTCTCTGTGCCTGCCATATAGAAGGGCGAACAGACGTCTTTTTGGAATGAATGGGTGTTGAATAAATAAGAGAATCTGTGTATCCTGGGTCTGTTTTAAGTCACTGATTCATATTTAGGGAGAGACTTT
Source organism: Urocyon cinereoargenteus (assembly GCA_032313775.1). Lineage (NCBI taxonomy): Eukaryota > Metazoa > Chordata > Mammalia > Carnivora > Canidae > Urocyon > Urocyon cinereoargenteus. Next base: position 317,250 of record JAVLSZ010000021.1, read on the forward strand.
AATCCAGGGAATGGTTCTCTGAACAAGTCCTGGGAAAATGTATCCTAAGTTATTTTTTTAAAGATTTATTTATTTATTCATTCAGAGAGAGCAAGAGAGGAAGAGACACAGGCAGAGGGAGAAGCAGGCTCCATGCAAGAAGCCCGATGTGGGACTCAATCCCGGTCTCCAGGATCACACCCTGGGCTACAGGTGGCACTAAACCGCTGCGTCACCAGGGCTACCCTTTTTTTTAAAGATTTATTTAGTATCTTAAGTTATTTGAAAAGGAGTAGTCAGATAGATAAGGAGTTCAGAATTGAGAAAAATATTAAAATCATTTGAGGAAAGTAAAGGTGTTGATCACGGAAGTGGGTTTCTTGTAATTTACTCATTTATAGTTTGTATATTCTGAACAAAAAAAAAAAGGGAAGGAACCCCATGTGCTTGAAGTCATCAATTTCATCTGTAAAAAGGAAATAACTTGTCCCACAACACTGTTGTGAGGACTAGAAGTGATGGCTGTTGATGTAAAGGGTTGCTAGGTCCAGTCACCATATAATGTAAAAACAACACATTTTATTAATATAGCTACCAATATAGCTGCAATATACTTTTTATTTTATTTATTTATGCATTTATTATTTATTTATTTATTTATTTATTTATTCATTTGAGAGAGAGAGTAGAGAAACACAGAGAGAGGGAGAGAGGAAGAGACACAGGCAGAGGGAGAGGCAGGCTCTATGCAGGGAGCCCAAAGTGGGACTCCATCCTGGGTCTCCAGCATCATGCCCTGGGAAGAAGGCAGTGCTAAACGGCTGAGCCACCCAGGCTGCCCTTTTTCAAGTCTTCTTAAAACACACAATTCGACTTCTTTCTAACAAAGTTTAATGTGAGTTGGTGTACCTATCAATTAAAAGCTGTAGGGTATGGATCCCAGGCTGCCCCTAAGGTGCATTCTCAGAGCCCTTCCAACTCATCCAAGTGCAGCCTGGAAACCACCGAGCTGGTCTGAGGCCACATCCACAGCTGTGGGAACCAAGTGCCAGAGACAGTCAGGATTTACTGGATCAGAAAACCAGTTCTCTCCTGAAGCATCTGAGTCAGGGAATTGGTTTCTCTCAGGGCAGGGTGAAAAGACCTTATGCGATCAGGATTTTTCTGATCCCAAGAAAAATGCTTAGTGTTTTTTTGTTGGTTTCTTTTTTCTCATGTTGCTTGGCTGTTTCTCTGGTCACATTGCCCTACTTCCTATGGGAATTAGTTTTGGAAAGAAATCACTCACGTAATGAAAATGATCTAGAAACTCAGGTTAACAAAATTTTCTAGGCAGTGTGGATATGTGTGATTCACAGTTGCTTTAAGCCGACAGAAGTTTGTTTGCACAAATCAATAACAACTTTTAATAAACGGACTTTACTGTTCACTGCTAAAAATATTCCTGTCAGAGGGGCAAGATGGCCGAAGAGTAGGGTCCCCAAGTCACCTGTCCCCACCAAATGACCTAGCTAACTTTCAAATCATCCTGAAAACCTATGAATTCGGCCTGAGATTTAAAGAGAGGACAGCTAGAGTTCGCATTTCTATCAAGGCAGTTCCCACCTGTGCCTCACTTGGACCTGGTGACTGTGGTTCCCATCTGGGCCTCAGCCAGACCTGGTGACTACAGTCCCCACTGGGCCTCACCTGGGCCTACTGAATCTGGTACCCTTCTTGGCCTCATGTGGACCTGGCGACTGTGGCCTCCACCTTGACCTCACCTGGACCTGGTGACTCTGGCCTCCACCTGGGCCTTGCCTGGACATGGTAGCTGTGGACTTCATCTGGACTTGGTGACTGTGGTCCCCACCTGGGCTTCACCATACCTGGTGACTGGGCTTCTCAGCTACCAATGATTGGATCCAGGATGGACCCTTAGTTGCTACTGATACCGGGACCATCCCCAGGGTCTCACTTGTTCCTGGTGACTATGGTCCTTGTCTGGGCTGACCTGGCTCATTCTTGGCTCTGATCCTCTCCTGGGCCTCCCCTGCTCTTGCAGGTATAGTCCCCCCTCTCTTGGGTGTGTATTGTCTATGGTCCCTTCTGGGCCTCACCTGATAGTACTGGGCCATGATATTGGCCCTTTGCAAGGCCAGCAGGGTCTCCGCATCCCCCTGCATGGTGCTGGAATCCAAACACATCCAAGAATGACGGTGCATGAGAGCCTTCCGAAGACACATGCGTCAGGGTGCTCCCTGAGGACAGGTCCCCCGCCATCTGACCAGAGTGGGGACAACCCCATAGCCCTGAGGGGCACAGGCTTGGCTGGACCATCACACACGGACACTCACTGCCTGTCTGTCACTCACACACCTACAGTCCACCTTCCCAGCCACTGTCCCAGGACACGCTGTCAGGCTGGGATGACAGAGTGCTCCCACCCCGGTATCAGGAGCACACGGGCGGGGGACCCAGGAGGCTCTGGGGAACTGCCGAGCTGATGCTTGGGGTGATGTGTCCCAGCCCAAGGGAGATCAAAGGTTTCTCTTAGATTCCACAAGCACAACGAAAAAGGGGAGAAAGCAACAGACTGGATTTCATCAAAATTCAAACTTGATGCCAGCAATAGTGCGACCCAACTTCCCACCCTGAGGGCAACGATGCGTGAATCGCCTGAGGGGGATATGGGGGGGGGCACGAGGAACTCCACGTTCCAGTGAGTGAAGAGCAAGCCTGCTCACTGGCCAGGGGGACCCAGCAGGCACTGACCGTCTTTCTCTGACCACAGGGTGGAGCGGGGGGGTGTCATCCCTGTTGGGGTCCATGCACCTAGGATGGGCTAGAAAGGTCATGTATCGGGTCTCCCTGCACAGCACAGGGCTTACAGGGGAGCGGGGGTCCTGGGAGAGCTGCCGAACTCCAACTGCAGCCTCCTTCCCTGGACAGGGCTTAAGGGGGCCGCCCTCACCCTGTGGGACTGTGGAAGGGATGCAGCAGGTGCTCACGGTCATTGCATTCAGGTCGGCGTGTTTTGAAACCCAGCCCGGGGGGCCAGCGTCCCCACCCATACCCACAGGCTACCGAGTGGCCCGCAGGGAGCCGGCATCAGTGGCCACTCACCTCTGACCTGTCGCTGTATGAGCGCCTCCTCTTTATGTATCGGGGTACTGGGAGAGTTGTGGAACTGGGGAGAGTGGGAGTTCTGGGGTACTAGGGAGAGTGGGAGAGTTGGGGTAATGAGGAGAGTGGGAGTACTGAGCTACTGGAGAGAGCGGGGGAGTCGGGTCCTGTGAGCCAGATCCGGAGCACAAGTGCTTCTGAAGGTCTGCTGATGCACGGTGAGCGCCAGGCAGCAGTGGAACCCGGGGACGGCACAGTTCCACCCACAGTGTGGTCCCACATCCTGACTGTGGGCAGGCAGTGTCCAATCAGCACTTAGCCCTTCACCCTGAAGCCTGAGGGCTCCGGGGGAGGGTCCTCTCCACACGCTGGGTGGGACGGGGATGCAGGCACCCTCCCACATCACAGTTCTCATCCCCGGGCCCTGCAGGCCTTCTGCCCTTCTAGGCAGACTGGGGGTGAAAGATGTCCCCCCGACCCCCAGATTTCAGAACATTGGGTTGCTCTTAAGAACATTGAGGGGCTCCTGGGTGGTTCAGTCAGTTCCACGTTGACTCTTTAGTTTGGTTCAGGTCAGGATTTCGAGGTTGTGCCATGGAGCCTTGTGTGGGGCTTGGGCTCCGGTGTGTGAGGAGTCCGCTCCAGGTTCCCCCTCTCCCTCCGCTCCTCCCCACTGCACCCTCTCTCAAGTAAATCTTCTCAAAATTAACATGAAGACATGTGAGCATCTTTATCCCCTCTGCCTTCGTGTGTGTAACCACCGTGTAAATGCCTTTCACAGACCCACCGGGAGTCCTACCAGAAACCCCTATTCCTTGATATTTATTGAAGTACAGTCGACACACAAGGTGACAGTCGTTTTAGGGCTACAACTAGTGACTTGACAATTCTGTGCCTTACTCAGCTCTCCCCACGAGAAGTGGCATCACCGTCTGTCTCTGTACAAAGTTGTCACAACAGTACTGACTCTATTCCCTAGGCTGTACTTTCCAAATTTCTGTGGCTTATTTATTTGAGAACAAGATGCTTATAGCTCTTACTATTGTTCATCTATGTTGCCCATGTCCTACACATGACCCCGCTGTCCATCAGTCAGCAGGATCCATCACATTAACCAGAGAAAGGACATCTGGCAGCCCGGATGGTTCAGCAGGTTAGCACCTGCCTTCAGCCCATGGCGTGATCCTGGAGTCCTGAGATCGAGTCCTACGTCGGGTTCCCTACATGGAGCCGCCTTCTCCCTCTGCCTGTGTCTCTGCCTCTTTCTTTCTCTGCCTCTCTCTCTCTCTCTGTCTCTCAAGGATATGTAAATAAAATCTTTTTAAAAAAGAAAAACAAGAGAAAGGACAAAAAGCATAGGATCCTCTCAAGAGTTGCAGTAAAAGCATTTGACAAAATACAACATCAAAAGCCTAGTGGGTTTTGAGGAAATTTCTATCAACAGAATAAAGGCCGCTAGGAAGGCCCACAAGTGCCTTCATCCTCAAGGGTGAAAACCTGAAATCATCTCCCCTGAGCAGGAACAAGCCAAGGAGGTCCCCTCTCAGCGCTGGAAGTCCTAATGTAGTCAACAGACAGGAAACAGCAAAGGTTCCACACCTGGATGGGGAATGTCACACTGTCCCTATTTGCTGAAGACATGGTACTAGAAATAGGAAAGCTGAGAGCCTCCACCCAAACCTGTTAGAACTAAGGAGTGAGTTCAGTAAATTCATGGGACACAAACTGACCCTACAGAGCTCAGTAGCCTTGCTGTGTCCCGACAATGAGCACTCAGGAAGGAAATGAGGTTGTGACTTCCTTTTAAGGACCATCACAGAGATTAAATAATGAGACTGAACTGAAGGAGCACAAGACTTGTGCACTGAGCCATACTAGGCTCTGGGAGACCATTCTGGGCTCGTGGGGTTGGACCTCATCTTGTGAAAATGTCCGCAGTTCCTGAAGCCACCCTCTGTTTCAATGTCATTCCAATCAAAATCATGGTGGCAGATCTTAGAATTAGGAAAAAACCCCATAACATCCATCCACCCCCACAAATGACCCCGGAAAGCAAATCAGTATAGGAGAAGCAAGACAGAGTGGGATGCAGCACTTTCCTATTTCAAAGGATGTCACAGAGACACAGGATAAAGCAGTGTGGTTCTCGGGCCCCCGGCTGGATCCATCGGTTAAGCATCCGACTACTGACCTCACCTCCAGTTCTGATCTCGGGGTCCTGAGTTCTAGCCCTGGGCTGGGCCATGGACGAGGCGTGGCGCCTACTTAAACAAACCAGACCCAAGGTGGGTGGTCCTGGCATAAGCTGAAGGAGCAGAACAGAGAGTCCAGAAGGAAATGTGCTCTGATACAACTGATTTTTTTAATTTAATATAATTTAAACCCAATGAATTAACGTATAGTGTATTATACTTTCAGGGGAAGAATTCAGGTATTCACCAGTTGGAGATAACAGCAGTGCTCTTGACATAACTTGCCCTCCTTCATGCTGGTACCCTGTTATGCCCTCCCCCCTCTCCTCCCCTCCAGCGACCCGCAGTTTGTTTCCTATCATTAAGAGTCTGTATTTCCTGCATCTGTTTTCATCTTATTTGTTTTTCCTTCCCTTCACAGATGTTCATCTGCTTTGCCTCTTTAGTTGTACCTATGAATGACACCACACGGTCATTCTCTTTCCCGACTGACTTATTTCACTTAACATGATCCCTCTAGTTCTATACAAGTCATTGCAAATGGCAAGATTTCCTTCTCTTTGATAGCTGAGTACCATTCCTCTCTCTATGACCATCATCTATCTCCCATCCTCTTTATCCATCATCTGCCTGAGGACACCAAGGCTCCTCCCACAGTGTGGCTACTGTGGACCTGGCTGCTGTGGACATTGGGGTGCAGGAGTCCCGAGTCTCACTGCATCTGTATCTTTGGAGTGAGCTCCAGGCCATGCACCTGCTGGTCGCAGGGCAGCTCTATTTGTAACTTCCTGAGGAGCCTCCACACTGTTTCCAGGCTGCTGCACCAGCCCACGGTCCCGCCCACAGTGGAAGAGGGTTGAGTGAGTTTTGAAGGACGTGGTAAAAGTCTGCTCTACTTTTCATTTCATGTCCTGTGGGTTCCAATTCATTATCCTTAAGTATTTCTGGGGAAGCCGGGAGTTGGGCTCCATTTCAGTGAGATGTTTCCGAACCTAACAGGCCACATCTGGAGCCTGGAAGGAGGCAGGTGAGGCCCAGCAGGGGCACGCCGCCTCCTGAGGGCCTCCTGTAATGCCTGAGCAACCCACAGGGAACACCCTAGCCCAGGCCCTGCCCAGTGGGTACGCATGCGCAGTAGGCCTCTTCCACCTGCACTAACAGGAGCCCGCCTGTGCTGGGGAGGCCTGAGGAGGACATGGGGACGCATCCACGCTGAAGACCTGCAGCCTCCTCAGGACCCGCGGTGAGTCTTCAGGGGACATTGGGCCGAGTTCATGGTGACAGGAGCCCCGGTCTCCTCAGGACCTGCGGTGAAGCTTCAGTAACTTGTGGGCCCGCATCCAGCTGACAGGAGCCTCTGTGCCACCTCAGAGCCCCTGCAGAGGCTTCAGTAAATTGTGGGCCCACATCCAGGCAGACAGGAGCCCCTGGGCTGCCTCAGGACCCACAGGGAGGCTTCAGGAAGATGTGGGCCCGCATCCACTCTGACAGGAGCCCCTGGGCCACCTCAGGACACGCGGGGAGGCTTCAGGAAATTGTGGGCCTGAATCCACGCAGACAGGAGCCCCTGGGCCACCTCAGGACCCACGGGGAGGCTTCAGGAAGATGTGATGCAGTGTCCACTCTGGCAGGAGCTCCCAAGCCCCTCAGGACATAAGTTGCGGCTTCTGAAAGCTGGGTGCCGCATTCACAGTGACAGGAGCCCCGGCCTCCTAAGAACCCCTGGATACACTTCAGGAGGATATGGTGCCACATCACCACAACCGTACTTCTTTTTCTTGGTTTGCATCTCTCATCCCCCCTCCGCGCCTCTGCCAGTTTGCTTGGTTTCTAAAAATTCACATTTGAATGCAATTGTATGGTATTTGGTATCTATCTTTCTCTGATTTCATTTAGGATAGGTCCTTTCCACTTCTCCCATGTCATTGTAAATGGCTTTATTTCATCCCTTCTGATGATCGAGTGATGTCGCAGTGTGTATATTTACCACATAGTCTCTGCCCATTCATCTGTCGAAGGACATCTGGGCTGTATCCACAGTTTGGCTGTTGTTGATAACGCTGCTACAAACACTGGGTGGCGTGTCTCTCTTCGAGTCTACTAAACTACTTTTGTAGCCTTGGGGTAAATACCTAGCTGTGCAATTTTGGAATTGAAGGGTAGCTCTATTTTCAACTTCTTTTTTTATAATTTTTTATGATAGTTACAGAGAGAGAGAGAGAGAGAGAGAGAGAGGGAGGGAGAGGCAGAGACACAGGCAGAGGGAGAAGCAGACTCCATGCACCGGGAGCCCGACGTGAGATTCGATCCCGAGTCTCCAGGAGTGTGCCCTGGGCCAAAGGCAGGGGACAAAGTGCTGTGCCACTCTAGGATCCCCTTTTTTAACTTTTCAAGGACCCTCCACACTGTTTTCCACCGTGGCTGCACCTGATCGCATGCCCACCAGGCGTGTAAGGGGGCTCCCCCTTATCAATAGCCTGCCAAACACCTGTTGTTTCTTGTGTTGTTAATTTTAGTCATTCTGATGGCTGTCAGGTGACATCTCATTGTGGTTTTGGTTTGCATTTCCCTGATGATGGGTGACACTGAGTGTCTTTCTGTGTGTCTGTGGGCCATCTGGATGTCTTGTCAGAGACAAAATCCATTCATGTCTTCTGCCAGTCTGCGGTTGGATAATTTGTGTTTAGGATGCTGAGGTTTATGTTTGCTTTATATATTTTGAATACTAACTCTTTATTGGATGTGTTGTTTACAAATATCTCCTCTCATTTTGTATGTTGCCTTTTAACATTGGTTGTTTCCTTCACTTTGTGGACGTTTTCAATTTGATGAAGTCCCAATAGTGCTTTTGCTTTTGTTTCCCTCGCCGCAGAGGCATAACTAGAAAGAAGATCCAATGGCCAATGTCAAAGACGTTGCTGCCCATTTTTTCTTCTTTTTATGGTTTCAGGTCTCACATTTAGGTCTTTCATCCATTTTGAATTTATTTTTTATATATATGGTGTAAGAAAGTGGTCCAGTTTCATTCTTCTGCATGTGGCTGCCTGGTTTTCCCAACACCATTAGTTCTTATCCTGGGGTCAGGGTTAGTGTTTGTTGAAGAGACTGTCTTGGTGCCATTGGATATTGCTTCCTGCCTTGTTGTCGATTAATGGATCATAGAGTTACAGGTTTGTATCTGGTGTCGGCTTTCCATTCTGTTCTATTGATCTAAGCATCTCCTGTTGGGAGATTCTTGATTGCTGATTCAATTTCTTTGCTGCTTATCTGTCTGTTCAAGTTTCTTATTTCTTCCTTTTTCATTCTTGCAATGCTATATATGTCCATGAATTGATCTATTTATTCCAGGTTCTAGGTTGCTGGCATATAATTTTTCATAATGTTCTCTTATAATCATTTGTATTTCTCTAGTGCTGGTTATTATTTCTCTTTTCTCATTTGTGATTTTATTTGGATCCTTTCTCATCTTTTTATCTCTCTTCTTTTTTAAATATTTTGTTTATGTTTTCACGAGAGACACAGAGAGGCAGAGGTATAGGCAGAAGGAAAATGAGGCTCCATGCGGGGAGCCTGATGTGGGACTTGATCCCCCAGGACCACGGGATCATGACCTGAACCAAAGCAGATACTCAACCCCTGAGGCACCCAGGCATCCAGGATCCTGTTTTTTAAGCCACTCTGATACCCTAGATTTTTGATTGAAACATTCAGTCTATCAGCATTCAGAGTGATTATTGAAAGATATGAACTTAGTGCCCTTGTGTTACCGGTTGGGTTTGTGTTTCTGGTGATGTTCTTGGGTCTTTTCTAGTCTTTGTTGCTTTTGGTCTCTTTTTTCCCCCATGAGAAGAGTCCCTCTTAAAACTCCTAACTGGGGGAGGAGGGGCAAGATGGCGGAAGAGTAGGTCCCCAAATCACCTGTCCGCACCAAATTACCTAGATAACCTTCAAATCATCCTGAAAATCTACGAATTCGCCCTGAGGTTTAAAGAGAGACCAGTTGGAATGCTACAGTGAGAAGAGTTCACGCTTCTATCAAGGTAGGAAGACGGGGAAAAAGAAATAAAGACACAAAAGGCCTCCAAGGGGGAGGGGCCCCATGAGGAGCCGGGCTGAGGCCGGTGCGAGTGTCCCCAGGACAGGAGAGCCCCATCCCAGAGGAGCAGGAGCTGCACCGACCTTCCCTTGCGGAGAGGGGCCTGCAGGGAGTTAGAGCAGGACCCAGGAGGGCGGGGATGCCCTCGGGCTCCCGGGGACACTAACAAACACCTGCGGCATGCACAGGAGAGTGCACCGAGCTCCCTAAGGGCTGCAGCATGCACAGCAGGACCCGGAGCAGATAGGAGGGGCTCAGGCGGCGGCTCTGGCTCCGCGGAGGGGGCTGCGGGGCTCCGGGAACAGCTCCGAGGTGGCGGCTCCCGCAGAAGAAGAGGCTCCGCGGGGAGGGGGCTGCGCAGCTCCGGGAACAGCTCCGTGGCTGGGAACGCGAATCCAACAGCGCAGGGTCCGGAGCACAGGGCGCCGGGACACAGCCCAGGATCCCGCCTCCCCCAGGACAGGCAGAGGCCGGGAGGGCCCAGAACAGTGAGGACGCTCCTGCCTGGAGCTGAGCAGATCAGCGTCCCCGCCCCGGAGCCTCCAGGCCCTGCAGACCCAGAGTTCCGGAGATACTGCGGGGGCTGAATCCAAGGCTCCAGACCTGCCACCACCACTGAGGTTGTTCCTCCTGGGGCCTCACGGGGTAAACAACCCCCACTGACCCCTGAACCAGGCAGGGGCAGAGGAGCTCCCCCAAGTGCTAACACTTGAAAATCAGCACAACAGGCCCCTCCCCCAGAAGACCAGCTGGACAGACAAGTTCCAGGGGAAGTCAAGGGACTTAAAGAAGACAGAATCAGAAGATACTCTCCCGTGTGTTTTGTATTTTTGGTTTTTTTGTTTTTCGTCTTTTGAGTTCTTTTTTGTTTTTGTTTTTTCTTTTTCCTTTTGATTTCTGATTGCTTCCCCCACCCCCTTTTTTTTTCACCTTTCTTTTTCCTTCTCTTCTCTTTTTTCATTCTTTCTTCCTTTTTTCCTGTTTCCTCTTCTTTTTCTCTTTTCTTTCCTTTTCCCTCTCTCTTTTTTCCTTTTCCTAATACAACTTGCTTTTGGCCACTCTGCACTGAGCAAAATGACTAGAAGGAAAACTTCACCTCCAAAGAAAGAATCAGAAATAGTCCTCTCTCCCACAGAGTTACAAAATCTGGATTACAATTCAATGTCAGAAAGCCAATTCAGAAGCACTATTATACAGCTACTGGTGTCTCTAGAAAAAAGCATAAAGGACTCAAGAGACTTCATGACTGCAGAATTTAGATCCAATCAGGCAGAAATTAAAAATCAATTAAATGAGATGCAATCCAAACTAGAAGTCCTAACGACGAGGGTTAACGAAGTGGAAGAACGAGTGAGTGACATAGAAGACAAGGAGATGGCAAAGAGGGAAACTGAGGACAAAAGAGACAGGCAATTAAGAGACCATGAAGACAGATTAAGGGAAATAAACGACAGCCTGAGGAAGAAAAACCTACATTTAATTGGGGTTCCCGAGGGCGCCTAAAGGGACAGAGGGCCAGAATATGTATTTGAACAAATCCTAGCTGAAAACTTTCCTAATCTGGGAAGGGAAACAAGCATTCAGATCCAGGAAAGAGAGAGATCCCCCCCTAAAATCAATAAAACCCGTTCAACACCTCGACATCTAATAGTTAAGCTTGCAAATTCCAAAGATAAAGAGAAGATCCTTAAAGCAGCAAGAGACAAGAAATCCCTGACTTTTATGGGGAGGAGTATTAGGGTAACAGCAGACCTCTCCACAGAGACCTGGCAGGCCAGAAAGGGCTGGCAGGATATATTCAGAGTCCTACATGAGAAGAACATGCAACCAAGAATACTTTATCCAGCAAGGCTCTCATTTAAAATGGAAGGAGAGATAAAGAGCTTCCCAGACAGGCAGGAACTGAAAGAATATGTGACCTCCAAACCAGCTCTGCAAGAAATTTTAAGGGGAACTCTTAAAATTCCCCTTTAAAAAGTAGTTCAGTGGAACAATCCACAAAAACAAGGACTAAATAGACATCATGATGACACTAAACTCATATCTTTCAATAGTAACTCTGAACATGAACGGGCTTCATGACCCCATCAAAAGGCACAGGGTTTCAGACTGGATAAAGAAGCAGGACCCATCTATTTGCTGTGTACAGGAGACTCATTTTAGACAGAAGGACACCTACAGCCTGAAAATAAAAGGTTGGAGAACCATTTACCATTCGAATGGATCTCAAAAGAAAGCAGGGGTAGCCATCCTTATATCAGATAAACTAAAATTTACCCCAAAGACCATAGTGAGAGACGAAGAGGGACACTATATCATACTTAAAGGATCTATCCAACAAGAGGACTTAACAATCCTGAATATATATGGCCCGAATGTGGGAGCTGCCAAATATTTAAACCAATTAATAACCAAAGTAAATAAATACTTGGAAATTAATTCAATTATACTTGGGGACTTTAATCTAGCTCTTTCCATACTAGATAGATCTGCTGAGCACAACATCTCCAAAGAAACGAGAGCTTTAAATGATACACTGGACCAGATGGACTTCACAGACATCTACAGAAATTTACATCCAAACTCAACTGAATACACATTCTTCTCAAGTGCACATGGAACTTTCTCCAGAATAGACCACATACTGGGTCACAAATCGTGTCTGAACTAATACCAAAACATTGGGATCATCCCCTGCATATTCTCAGACCATAATGCCTTGAAATTAGAACTAAATCACAACAAGAAGTTTGGAAGGACTTCAAACACATGGAGGTTAAGGACCATCCTACTAAAAGACGAAAGGGTCAACCAGGAAATTAAGAAAGAATTAAAAAGATTCATGGAAACTAATGAGAATGAAGATACAACTGTTCAAAATCTTTGGGATGAAGCAAAAGCAGTCCTAAGGGGGAAATACATCGCAATACAAGCAGCCATTCAAAAAATGGAAAGAACTCAAATACAAAAGCTAACCTCACACATAAAGGAGCTAGAGGGAAAACAAAAGATGGACCCTACCCCCAGCAGAAGAAGAGAGTTAATTAAAATTCGGGCAGAACTGAATGAAATCGAGACCAGAAGAACTGTGGAACAGATCAACAGAACCAGGAGTTGGTTCTTTGAAAGAATTAATAAGATAGATAAACCATTAGCCAACCTTATTAAAAAGAAGAGAGAGAAGACTCAAATTAATAAAATCATGAATGAGAAAGGAGAGATCACTACGAACACCAAGGAAATACAAACGATTTTAAAAACATATTATGAACAGCTATATGCCAATAAATTAGGCAATCTAGAAGAAATGGACGCATTCCTGGAAGGCCACAAACTACCAAAACTGGAACAGGAAGAAATAGAAAACCTGAACAGACCAATAACCAGGGAGGAAATTGAAGCGGTCATCAAAAACCTCCCAAACCATAAGAGTCCAGGACCAGATGGCTTCCCAGGGGAATTCTATCAAACGTTTAAAGAAGAAATCATACCTATTCTACTAAAGCTGTTTGGAAAGATAGAAGGAGATGGAGTACTTCCAAATTCGTTCTATGAGGCCAGCATCACCTTAATTCCAAAACCAGACAAAGACCCCACCAAAAAGGAGAATTACAGACCAATATCCCTGATGAACATGGATGCAAAAATTCTCAACAAGATACTAGCCAACAGGATTCAACAACACATTAAGAAAATTATTCACCATGACCAAGTAGGATTTATCCCCGGGACACAAGGCTGGTTCAACACTCGTAAAACAATCCATGTGATTCATCATATCAGCAAGAGAAAAACCAAGAACCATATGATCCTCTCACTGGATGCGGAGAAAGCATTTGACAAAATACAGCATCCATTCTTGATCAAATCTCTTCAGAGTGTAGGGATAGAGGGAACTTTCCTCGACATCTTAAAAGCTATCTAAGAAAAGCCAACACCAAATATCATTCTCAATGGGGAAGCACTGGGAGCCTTTCCCCTACGATCAGGAACAAGACAGGGATGTCCACTCTCACCACTGCGTTTCAACATAGTATTGGAAGTCCTAGCCTCGGCAATCAGACAACAAAAAGACATTAAAGGCATTTAAATTGGCAAAGAAGAAGTCAAACACTCCCTCTTCGCTGATGACATGATACTCTACATAGAAAACCCAAAAGCCTCCACCCCAAGATTGTTAGAACTCATACAGCAATTTGGTAGCGTGGCAGGATACAAAATCAATGCCCAGAAATCAATGGCATTTCTATACACTAACAATGAGACTGAAGAAAGAGAAATTAAGGAATCAATCCCATTTACAATTGCACCCAAAAGCATAAGATACCTAGGAATAAACCTAACCAAAGAGGTAAAGGATCTATACCCTAAAAACTATAGAACACTTCTGAAAGAAATGGAGGACGACACAAAGAGATGGAAAAATATTCCATGCTCATGGATTGGCAGAATGAATATTGTGAAAATGTCAATGTTACCCAGGGCAATTTACACGTTTAATGCAATCCCTATCAAAATACCATGGACTTTCTTCAGAGAGTTAGAACAAATTATTTTAAGATTTGTGTGGAATCAAAAAAGACCCCGAATAGCCAGGGGAATTTTAAAAAAGAAAACCATATCTGGGGGCATCACAATGCCAGATTTCAGGTTGTACTACAAAGCTGTGGTCATCAAGACAGTGTGGTACTGGCACAAATACAGACACATAGATCAATGGAACAGAATAGAAAATCCAGAAGTGGACCCTCAAGTTTATGGTCAACTAATATTTGATAAAGGAGGAAAGACTATCCATTGGAAGAAAGACAGTCTCTTCAATAAATGGTGCTGGGAAAATTGGACATCCACATGCAGAAGAATGAAACTAGACCACTCTCTTTCACCATACACAAAGATAAACTCAAAATGGATGAAAGATCTCAATGTGAGACAAGATTCCATCAAAATCCTAGAGGAGAACACAGGCAACACCCTTTTTGAACTTGGCCACAGTAACTTCTTGCAAGATACATCCACGAAGGCAAAAGAAACAAAAGCAAAAATCAACTATTGGGACTTCATCAAGATAAGAAGCTTTTGCACAGCAAAGGATACAGTCAACAAAACTAAAAGACAACCTACAGAATGGGAGAAGATATTTGCAAATGACGTATCAGATAAAGGACTAGTTTCCAAGATCTATAAAGAGCTTCTTAAACTCAACACCAAAGAAACAAACAATCCAATCATGAAATGGGCAAAAGACATGAAGAAAAATCTCACAGAGGAAGACATAGACATGGCCAACATGCACATGAGAAAATGCTCTGCATCACTGGCCATCAGGGAAATACAAATCAAAACCACAATGAGATACCACCTCACACCAGTGAGAATGGGGAAAATTAACAAGGCAGGAAACCACAAATGTTGGAGAGGATGCGGAGAAAAGGGAACCCTCTTACACTGTTGGTGGGAATGTGAACTGGTGCAGCCACTCTGGAAAACTGTGTGGAGGTTCCTCAAAGAGTTAAAAATAGACCTGCCCTACGACCCAGCAATTGCACTGTTGGGGATTTACCCCAGAGACTCAGATGCAATGAAACGTCGGGACACCTGCACCCCAATGTTTCTAGCAGCAATGTCCACAATAGCCAAACTGTGGAAGGAGCCTAGGTGTCCATCGAAAGATGAATGGATAAAGAAGATGTGGTTTATGTACACAATGGAATATTACTCAGCCATTAGAAACGACAAATACCCACCATTTGCTTCAATGTGGATGGAACTGGAGGGTATTATGCTGAGTGAAGTGAGTCAATTGGAGAAGGACAAACAGTGTATGTTCTCATTCATTTGGGGAATATAAATAATAGCGAAAGGGAATATAAGGGAAGGGAGAAGAAATATGCGGGAAATATCAGCAAGGGAGACAGAACATAAAGACTCCTAACTCTGGGAGATGAACTGGGGATAGTTGAAGGGTAGGAGGGCGGGGGGTGGGCCTGAGTGGGTGGCGGGCAATGATGGGGATACTTGACGGGATGAGCACTGGGTGTTATTCTGTATGTTGGTAAATTGAACACCAATAAAAAATTAAAAAAATAAAATAAAACTCCTAACTGGAATGGTTTAGGGGTCTTGAACTCCTTTTTATTTTGCCTGTCTGGGAAACTCTTTATCTCTCCTTCTATCCCGAAGGACACACTTGCTGAAGAAAGAACTCATACAAATTGGACACCAATAAAAAGAAAATTAAAAATATAAAATAAATTTTTGCCATTATGATTGAGGAAAAAGGCATTTAGGTGGAAAACCAGAAGCTGAAAGAGAGGAGGACAGATTTCACCATCCATAGCCTTCACAGGGACCTGATGTCCTTTCCTAGGAGTGCCCCCACCTCTGTAGGATGCTTCCTGCCCCTCTGCGCTCCTTGCTGGAACCCAGCAGGCACATCCCAGTGCCTCCAGGACCTCTGCATTCGTGGTTTATAGCGTCTTCCATGTATCCTATTGGGGACCACAGCGTCGTATATGTAACCATCTGGCTGCTGTTTGACAACACTGGGGGGATTCCGACTTTTGTTGGTTTTGGGGTGTGTGTGTGTGTCTATCACATGCAGCTATCACGTGCAGCTATCTGATCCTCTGGCTGGGTCAACCAAATGCCGCAATGGTTGGAACAACATCATTTCTGGTGCTTGCCCTGGGTGGCTAGCTGGGCTCTCCTGGCCGAACTGGGGCTCGCTCATGCAGTGACTTTCCGCTGGAGGGTCAGCTGAGCTGGAAGGTCCAGCCTGGCCACATTCCCATGTTCGGCAGTCAGTCCCGCCAAGCTCCGGCTGCTTCTCTTCTCCTGGATGCCTCTCCAGCAGGGAGCCAGACCTCGGGGCCGCCCTGCTTGGAGCTCCTGAGGAGCCGGTTGTCCATGGCAAGGAGAAATGGGGCTGCCTTTGTGTGGGAGTCGGTGTGGGTACAGGGCTGGGTTTCCTCAGTCCCCTGTGCTGCCTGGCCTTCAGGCTGAGCCCAATGCTCACCCAGCCCCTACTCACTAGGGCGAGGAGGGTGCCCTACACATGCTGGTGTGAGAGATCCAGCACCACAAGGTGTGCACGCTGAGTCCACCTGGTGGGGTTGGCCCAGGTGCATGAGATGCAAGTGTGGGACCCAGGAAATTTAACAAAAATCCCCAACCCCTGGACAAGCAGAGCAGGATTGCTTCCATTTTGTGCTATACCCGTCACCACTGTTATGACACACAATGACCTGCTTAAGGCGCTGCCCTGCCCTACTCAAGGCACTGGGCACACCCTAATCGGGAAGTGACTCATAACAATGTAACCCTACTTTGTGCCCCCCAACACCGTGTGCAGATTCTGATCAAAGCAATAGGCCAACTCAAGTGAATACAATAGGGTAAGGTGTAATTCAATCGGCCACCTGTGTGTGGACCCACATGACTGTGCAACTTTCTGCGTATCCACTGGCCCCTATAAAGCTGCTAAGCCTGTTAGTCTCAGGGTCCAAATCCCTGCTCCGCTGTGTTGGGTTGCACTTGGACCCAACCTCGAGCTTGTAAAGAAACCCTCCTGTGTTTGCATCGGTGTCGGCTCCTTGGTGGTTTGCCGGATTCACAATCCAGGGCACAACAAAAGGACCTGCTGTCCTGACATCTTTTCCAGGGCCCCACTGACCGCCCCGCTGGCCCTCTGTACCCCAGGCACACAGGCACAGGAATGCGGGGATGGGAGGAAGGGCCCCGGAACCCGGCGAGCCCCGGCCCCCTGGACAGAGGGAGCACAGACCTCCCATGTCACTTTGCACAGACCCCGGTGACCTAAGGCTCCCTGGCTGTCCCTCTGTCCCAGCACCTGCTGGCCCTCGTGGCACAGGCTGAGTCCCAGTAAAGTCTGTGGGGTCCTGACCCTGGCGTCTGGCTGCCCCTGGAAGGCACATGGGGATGTCAGCTGTCTGTGCCTGGCGGCGCCCATGCAGGCGCTGGTTGGGGCCTGGGTGGTGCCCTCTCCTCCTCTCTGGGGGTCTCTCCACGCCCCATGCACAGTGATTTGGGAGACACAGAAACAGGCTGGCTGTGCATTTTCGCACCACAACAATTTATTGACTTTCTACAGCAAAGGTTGCGCACTTTCCCCTGGGGAGGGAGACCTTTCTGTCCTTTAGGGGAGGGTAAGAATCACACGGGGTTGGGGGCGGGTGCTGGAGTCCCCCACCTGGGATCATGTGTGGACCTGGGTGGGACATATGTCCTGAGGTTTCAGCCTGATAGACGGTTCTGAGGACAGCAGTGCTGACCTGGACCTGCAGGTCATGGGCTCCTGCAATGGGTCCCCGCACAGCAGCTGGACCCTGGCCTCGGGGCCCCTGGGGCCCCAACACCTGGAGGAGCCTGCCTCCTGGTGTGGGAGCGGGTGGGACCCACCGACCTACCCCTGCTCTCCCCACCCTGGGGTGTCCCTGGATCCCCAGGGCTGCCCTAGTTCAACGACCTGGATCTGTGGGGCATGCCCAGGGCCCAGGAGGTCACATCCAACTGCGAGAGGTCTTGCTCAGCCTGGGGCCAGTATCCAGGGCTGGCCAGGTCCATGGGGGGCTGGATCCCATTAGTGTTTGTGTTGTGCCTTGGGGAGGCACAAATCACCCCGGCCCCCACAGAGCCTGGGGCCAGGCCAGCCCTGGTCCCTCTGAGTTAGGGGCGGGTGTCCTGTGCACGGTGTGTCACCCTTCAGGAGGGACAGTGGGCAGAGGCAGGGCACAGTGGGTCCTCTGCACCACTGATCTGCACCCACCCTGTCAGGGGCTCCCTGCTTCCCCTCCTCCCTGGAACCCCTGGGTACCCTAAGCATGGGACACCGTGCTTCAGTTGGGAGCAGGGTATCTAGAGAATGCCGGGGAGGCTGAGCATGTCCCACAGGGGGAGCTGCACCGGGTCCATGCTTGGGGACGATGTTGTGGGGGTTGATGGTGTGAGTTCAGGAGTATGATTGTGGTGGAGTGTGGGGGATGGTGTAGGGGGGACCGTGTTGGGGTTTAGTGTGGGTGGAGATTGTGTGGGGCTATGTGGGTTGAGGGGGATGGTGTTGGGGGGATGCCATGGGGGATGATGGTGTAGGGTGATGCTCTGGAGGTGTGGAATGAGGGGATGGCGTGGGTGGCCTGCGGACACAGGGCATCCCCTTTCTCTAAGATGGACACAGAGACGTCTACAGATAAAGGAGACCTCAGTCTGGGGTTTGCTGTAAAACCTGACCTCTGGGCCCTGAGTGGTCAGTGCAGGGCCCTAGCTGGACGTGTGCTAATGCTGAACTTAAATTGGAATGGTCTTCATTTTCACAGCCTCCGCGCTACCCGTTCCATCCTATCTAGCTCCTTCCCCATTCCCTGGAGCTACTAAGAGAGCAATTTCAAATGACCTCAGCGTGGCAGCCTATATTAGGGGACAGGACCAGGGATTTGGGATCAGGAAGACCTGGAGCGCGGGCGTCCTGGCTATGTAGCAGGATTTGATGCTGCAGAATCTTATTCCCTAAGGCTATCTTGACAACTGACTTTGTACATAGACAAGCTCTCCTTTGTCTTTATAAGATGAAGAGTGAGTCAAAGCGTTTTTTCTCTGCCCATATGATTGCTAGGATTCCAATCTGAGATGTATTGCCTGATAATAAGGATAATTTACTATCTGTAGTACTATAGTTAAAATATACTGACACAAGTAATTCAGAGGGATGAGGGTTTCTCATCTCTTTCTTCACAGCTCACTCTCTCATCACGAAATTCATCTTTATGGATTTCGAAAGAACTGAGAGACATTACGCCCAGTGATCCTATTATTATGTGAAGGATTCTTCCCTGAGATTCTTCCCCTCTTTCAACTGACACTGAAACACTGTGAACTCTTTGGAAGACAAATGTCAAGGAAATAAATGTTATGCATTGCTAATATCAAATGCACTTGCAATATGGTGTCTATTATAATAGAAGTATTTTTATCTGATTTTTTCTATTTATTATCCTTTCCTGCTTTTCTGGTTGAGGAGTCATTATACGTGTTCATAAGTGTTTTTCTTTCCTTCTGATATAAAATTCTTACTTTGTTCCCATCGAGGGAACTCTTTAAGAATGAGGCAAAAGTTAATTAAACTATTCTTAAAGTGTCTTCACACTTGGAGCCTGATTCATTTAAGTCAATTATTAAAATAAATGTTATTTATTAGAAAAAATAATCTTTATTCAAATTTCCTTAGTTTTTGATAAGTTACCATCCATCATATCACATTCCATTTGTCCTTGTATTTTTTTTATGATAGGCACACAGTGAGAGAGAGAGAGGCAGAGAAACAGGCAGAGGGAGAATCAGGCTCCATGCACCAGGAACCCGATGTGGGATTCAATCCCGGATTTCCAGGATAGCGTCCTGGCCCAAAGGCAGGAGCGAAAACGCTGCACCACCCAGGGATCCTGTGTCCCCATGTTTTCTTAGGCTCCTCTGGATTGTGACAGTCTTTCAGCCTTTCCTTGTTGTTGTTGAACTGGAACACTTTGAGAAGTAGAATATTTTGTGAAATTTCCCTCAGTTGGGACATGTCGGTTGTTTATCTCATGATTGAACTGGTTTTTTGGACTATATACAGAGATATACTGCATTTTTATTATATCATATGAAGCATAGATGCTATCAGCATGATTTATCAGTCTTGGTATCGATCTGATCATCTTGCTGAGGTAGTGTTTGTCAGGTTTCTCCATAGTAAAGTGATTCTTATTATTATCATTATATTATTATTACTATTATTATTATTATTTTAACCCTTTCGTAATATATTTTGTAGAAGGAAGTTACTATGTATATTCCACACATAAGAGTGAGAAGCTATGCTCATCAACTTGAGGGTGGGATGTCTGCACAAATTTTTGAAATTCTTCTAGATGGGAGATTTCTCTTCCTTCTGGGTTTGTTTGTTGTTTCTTTTTCAAAGATGGTATTTATTTATTTGAGAGATAGAAGAGAGAAAAAGCATGAGCGAGAGGAGCAGAGGGAGAGGGAGATGCAGGTTCCCTGATAAACAGGGAGCCAGCTGTGGGACCTGGATTATGATCTGAGCCTAAGGTAGAAGGTTCACTGACTGAGCCACCCAGGTGCCTTCTTTCTTTCTTTCTTTCTTTCTTTCTTTCTTTCTTTCTTTCTTTCTTTCTTTCTTTCTTTCTTTCTTTCTTCTTTCTTTCTTCTTTCTTTTTATTAATATATTTATTTTTTAATGGTGTTCAATTTGCCAACATACAGAATAACACCAATTGCTCAGCCCGTCAAGTGCCCCCCTTAGTGCCTGTCACCCCCACGCCCCGTCCTCCTACCCTTCCATCACCCCTAGTACATTTCACAGAAACAGGAGTCTTTGTGTTCTGTCTCCCTTTCTGATATTTCCCACACATTTCTTTCTCCCTTCCCTCATATTCACTTTCACTATTATTTATATTCCCAAATGAATGAGAACATACAATGTTTGTCCTTCTCCGATTGACTTACTTCACTCAGCATAATACCCTCCAGTTCCATTCACATTGAAGCAAATAGTGGGAATTTGTCATTTCTAATGGCTGAGTAATATTCCATTATGTACATAAACCACATCTTCTTTATCCATTCATCTTTCGATGGACACCTAGGCTCCTTCCACAATTTGGCCATTGTGGACATTGCTGCCTTAAACATCAGAGAGCAGGTGTCCCGGCATTTCATTGCATCTGAATCTTTTGGGGTAAATCCCCAACAGTGCAATTGCTGGTTCGTAGGGCAGTTCTTTTTTAAATCTTTGAGGAACCTTCACACAGTTTTCCAGAATGCCTGCACCAGTTCACATTCCCACCAGCAGTGTAAGAGGGTTCCCTTTTCTCCGCATCCTCTCCAACATTTGTGGTTTCCTGCGTTGTTAATTTTCCCCATTCTCACTGGTGTGAGGTCCTATCTCATTGTGGTTTTGATTTGTATTTCCCTGATGGCAAGTGATGCAGAGCATTTTCTCATGTGTATGTTGGCCTTGTCTATGTCTTCCTCTGTGAGATTTCTGTTCATGTCCTTTGACCATTTCAAGATTGGATTGTTTGTTTCTTTGGTGTTGAGTTTAAGAAGTTCTTTATAGATCTTGGAAACTAGCCCTTTACCTGATACGTCATTTTTAAATATCTTCTCCCATTGTGTAGGTTGTCTTTTAGTTTTGTTGACTGTATCCTTTGCTGTGCAAAAGCTTCTTATCTTGATGAAGTCCCAGGAGTTCATTTTTGCTTTTGTTTCTTTTGCATTCATGGATGAATCTTGCAAGAAGTTACCTTGGCTGAGTTCAAAAAGGGAGTTGCCTATGTTCTCCTCTAGCATTTTGATGGACTTTTGTCTCACATTTAGATCTTTCATCCATGTTGAGTTTATCTTTGTGTATGGTGAAAGAGAGTGGTCTAGTTTCATTCTTCTGCATGTGGATGTCCAATTTTCCCAGGACCATCTCTTGAAGAGACTGACTTTCTTCCAGTGGATAATCTTTCCTCCTTTATCAAATATTTGTTGAACATAAAGTTCAGGGTCCACTTCTGGGTCTCTATTCTGTTCCATTGATCTATGTGTCTGTTTTTCTGCCAGTACCACACTGTCTTGATGACCACAGCTTTGTAGGTCAACCTGATATCTGGCATTGTGATGCTCCCAGATATGGTTTTCTTTTTTAAAATTGCCTGGGTATTCTTTTCTGATTCCACAAATCTTAAAATAATTTATTCTAACTCTCTGAAGAAAGTCCATGGTATTTTGATAGGGATTGCATTAAACGTGTAAATTGCCCTGGGTAACATTGACAGTTTCACAATATTAATTCTGCCAATCCATGAGCATGGAATATTTTTCCATCTCTTTGTGCCTTCCTCAATTTCTTGCAGAGGCGATCTATACTTTTTAGGGTATAGATCCTTTACGTCTTTGGATAGGTATATTCCCAGGTGTCTTATGTTTTTGGGTGCAATTTTAAATGGGATTGACTCCTTAATTTCTCTTTCTTCAGTCTCATTGTTAGTGTATAGAAATGCCATTGATTTCTGGGCATTGATTTTGTATCCTGCCATGTTATCATATTGCTGTATGAGTTCTAGAAATCTTTGGGGGGAGGCTTTTGGATTTTCTAAGTAGAGTATCATGTCATCAGTGAAGATGGAGCGTGTGAATTCTTCTTTGCCAATTTGAATGCCTTTACTGTCTTTTTGATGTCTCATTGCTGAGGCTAGGACTTCCAGTACTATGTTGAAAAGCAGTGGTGAGAGTGTACATCCCTATCTTGTTCCTGATCCTAGGTGAAAGTCTCCTTGTGCTTTCCCATTGAGAACAATATTTGCTGTGGGCTTTTCGTAGATGGCTTTTAAGATGCTGAGGAATGTTCCCTCTATCCCTGCGCTCTGAAGAGTTTTGATCAGGAATGAATGCTGTATTTTGTCAAATGCTTTCTCTGCATCTAATAAGAGGATCATATGGTTCTTGGTTTTTCTCTTCCTCTTATGATGAATCACATTGATGGTTTTATGAGTGCTGAACCAGCCTTGTGACCTGGGGATAAATCCTACATGGTCATGGTGAAAAATTTTCCTAATGTACTGTTGGATCCTATTGGCTTGTATCTTGTTAAGAATTTTTGCATCCATGTTCATCAGGGATATTGGTCTGTAATTCTCCTCTTTTTGGTGGTGTCTTTGTCTGGTTTTGGAATTAAGATGATGCTGGCCTCATAGAATGAATTTGGATGTAATCCATCTCTTTCTATCTTTCCAAACAGCTTTAGTAGAATAGGTATGATTTCTTCTTTAAAAGTTTGATAGAATTCCCCTGGGAAGCCATCTGGCCCTGTACTCTTGTGTCTTGGGAGGTTTTTGATGACTGCTTCAATTTCCTCCCTGGTTATTGGCCTTTTATTATTGGCCTCAGGTTTTCTATTTCTTCCTGATCCAGTTTTGGTAGTTTCTGGCTTCCCAGGAATGTGTACATTTCTTCTTGATTGCCTAAATTATTGGCGTTTAACTGTTCATAATGATTTCAAAATTGTTTTTATTTCCTTGGTGTTGGTAGTGATCTCCCTTTCTCACTCGTGATTTTATTAATTTGAGTCTTCTCTCTCTTCTTTTTAATAAGGTTGGCTAATGGTTTATCTATCTTATTAAATTGTTCAAAGAACCAACTCCTGGTTCTGTTGATCTGTTCCACACTTCTTCTGGTCTCGATTTCATTGAGTTCTGCTTGAATCTTAATTAACTCTCTTCTGCTGGTGTCGTGTTCATCTGCTGGATTTTCTATAGCTCCTTTATGTGTAAGGTTAGCTTTTGTATTTGAGTTCTTTCCAGATTTTGAATGGATGCTTGTATTGCGATGTATTTCCCCCTTAGGACTGCTTTTGCTGCATCCCAAAGGTTTTGAACGGTTGTATCTTCATGCTCATTAGTTTCCATTAATCTTTTTAATTCTTCCTTAATTTCCTGGTTGACCCTTTCGTCTTTTAGCACGATGGTCCTTAACCACCACGTGTTTGAGCTCCTTCCAACTTCTTGTGATTTAGTTCTAATTTCAAGGCATTATGGTCTGAGAATATGCAGGGGATGATCCCAACCTTTGGTATTGTTTCAGACCCGATTTGTGACCCAGTATTTGGTCTATTCTGGAGAAAGTTCCATGTGCACTTGAGAAGAATGTGTATTCAGTTGAGTTTGGATGTAAAGTTTTGTAGATATCTGTGAAATCCATCTGGTCCAGTGTATAATTTAAAGCTCTCATTTCCTGGAGATGTTGTGCTTAGAAGACCTATCAAGGGTAGAAAGAGCTAGATTGAAGTCGCCAAGTATAAGTGTATTATTATCTAAGTATTTCTTCACTTTGGTTTTTAATTGGATTCAATATTTGGCAGCTCCCACCTTCGGGGCATATATATTGAGGATTGTTAAGTCTTCTTATTGTATAGATCCTTAAATATGAGATAGTATCCCTCTTCATCTCTCACTACAGTCCTTGGGGTAAATTTTAGTTTATCTGATATAAGGATGGCTACCTCTGCTTTATTTTGAGGACCATTTGAATGGTAAATGGTTCTCCAACCTTTTATGTTCAAGTTGTAGGTGTCCTTCTGTCTAAAATGCTGTAGATTTACAGCAAATCGATGGGTCCTGTTTTTTTATCCAGTCTGAAACCCTGCGCCTTTTGATGGGGTCATTAAGCCCATTCACGTTCAGAGTTACTCTTAACAGATATGAGTTTAGTGTCATCATGATATGTATTCAGTCCTTATTTTTGTGGATTGTTCCCCTGAACTTCTTCTTAAAGGGGAATTTTAAGAGTCCCCCTTAAAATGTCTTGCAGAGCTGGTTTGGAGGTCACATATTCTTTCAGTTCCTGCCTGTCTTGGAATCTCTTTATCTCTCCTTCCATTTTGAATGACAGCCTTGCTGGACAAAGTATTCTTGGTTGCATGTTCTTCTCATTTAGGACCCTGAATATATCCTGCCAGCCCTTTTTGGCCTGCCAGGTCTCTGTAGACATGACTGCTGTTACCCTAATTCTCCACCCCATAAAGTTCAGGGATTCCTGTCCCTTGCTGCTTTAAGGATCTTTTCTTTATCTTTGGAATTTGCAAGCTTCACTATTAAATGTCGAGGTGTTGGATGGTTTTTATTGATTTTAGGGGGGGATCTCTCTATTTCCTGGATCTGAATGCCTGTTTCCCTTCCTAGATTGGGAATGTTTTCAGCTATGATTTGTTCAAATACATATTCTAACCCTGTGTCCCTTTTGGCGCCCTCAGGAACCCCAATTAAACGTAGGATTTTCTTCCTCAGGCTCTCCTTTGTTTCCCTTAATCTGTCTTCATGGTCTTTTAATAGTCTGTCTCTCTTTTCCTCAGTTTCCCTCTTTGCCAGCAAGTTGTCTTCTATGTCACTCACTCATTCTTCAACCTAGTTAACCCTGGTCAGTTGGACTACTAGTTTGGATTGCATCTCATTCAATTGATTTTTAATTTCTGCCTGATTGGATCTAAATTCTACAGTCATGAAGTCTCTTGAGTCCTTTATGCTTTTTACTAGAGCCACCAGTAGCTCTATAATAGTGCTTCTGAATTGGCTTTCTGACATTGAATTGTAATCCAGATTTTGTAGCTCTGTGGGAGAGAGGACTGTTTCTGATTCTTTCTTTTGAGGTGAGGTTTTCCTTCTAGTCACTTTGCTCAGTGCAGAGTGGCCAAAAACACGTTGTATTAGGAAAAGGAGAAAAAGAGAGAGAGAGAAGGAATGAAAAGAGAAAAAGAATAAAGAGGAAAGGAAGAAAAAGAAGAATAAAGAGAAGAGAAAGGGAAAGAAAAGGGTGAAAAAAAGGTGGGGGAAGCAATCAGAAATCAAAAAGAAAAAAAAAGAACACACAGGGGAGTATCTTCTGATTCTCTATATGTTAAGGCCCTTGACTTCCTCTGGAACTTTTCCCTCTAGCTGGTCTTCTGGGCAAGGGGCCTGTTGTGCTGATTTTCATGTATTAGTACTTGGGGGATCTGCTCTGCCCCCCGCCTGTCGGAGGGCTCAGTGGGGGTTGTCTACCCCATGAGGCCCCTGGAGGAAAAACCCCAGTGGCTGCGGCAGCTCTGGAAACCTGGATTCAGCCCCACAAATAACTACGGAGCTCTCTCTCTGCAGGGGTGTGGAGGTTCCAGGGCGAGTCGCTGATCTGCTCAGCTCCAGGCAGGAGCATCCTTGCTGTCCTGGGTGCTCCCCGCTTCTTCCTGTCCTGGGGGAGGCTGGATCTTGGGCTGTGTTCCAGCGCCCTGTGCTCCTGTTCTGCGGTGTTGGATTCACACTCTTGGACATTTAGGCGCCTCTCTGCAGAGCCGCCCCCTAGCCCCTCCAAGCTGCTCAAGGCCGTGCAGCCCCCTCCAAAGAACCGCGCCTGAGCCCCTCAAAGTTGCTCCCAGAGCTGCACAGCCCCCTCCGCACTGAGCCTCTTCCTCTGCCAGAGCTCCTGCCGCTGACCTGCTCCTGGGGCCGCGCAGACCACTCCATGCAGAGCCGCCCCCCGAGCCCCTCCGAGCTGCTCCCAGGTCAATGCCTGCACGCTGCAGCTCGTAGTGTGCTCAGAGCCCTCTCATGTGTGAGCAGGTGTCTGTTAGTGTCACAGGGAGCCCGAGGACATCTCCGCCTTCCTGGGGTCCTGCTCTACCTGCAGGCGCCATTCCGCCCAGGACATTTGGTACAGCTCCTGCTACTCTGGCACAGAGCTCTCCTGTCCTGGAGGCACTTGCCCTGGACTTAGCCCAGCTCCTCGCGGGGCTCCTCCCCCTTGGATGCTTTTTGTATCTTTATTTCTTTTTCCCATCTTCCTACCTTGATTGAAGCCCGAACTTTTCACAATGTAGCATTCCAGCTGGTCTCTCTTTAAATCTCAGGCCTAATTCGAAGATTTTCAGGATGATTTGAAGGTTATCTAGGTAATTTGGTGGGGACAGGTGATTTGGGGACCCTACTCTTCCGCCATCTTGCCCCACCTCCTGTATGTTGCCCTTTAGCTTTGGTTGTTTCCTTCATTTTGCAGAAGGTTTTCAATTTGATGAAGTCCCA
Organism: Urocyon cinereoargenteus; assembly: GCA_032313775.1. Taxonomy (NCBI): domain Eukaryota; kingdom Metazoa; phylum Chordata; class Mammalia; order Carnivora; family Canidae; genus Urocyon; species Urocyon cinereoargenteus. Next base: position 344,234 of record JAVLSZ010000021.1, read on the forward strand.
ATAGTATTTTGCTTTTGTTTCCCTCACATTAGAGGCATATCTAGAAAGAACATCCAATGGCCAATGTCAATGACGTTTCTGCCTATCTTTCCTTCTTTTTATGGTTTCAGGTCTCACTTTTAGGTCTTTCATCCATTTTGAATTTATTTTTTATAAATGTGGTGTAAGAAAATGGTCGTGGTCCAAAAATGTACAGGGTCTGATATCAACCTTCTTGTACGTGTTGTACCTGTTGAGGGCTGATTTGTGGGCCGTGATATGATCTGTTCTGGGGAATGTCCCATGTGCACTTGAAAGGAATCTGTATTCTGCTCTAGGATGAAATGTTCTGACTATTTGTGTTGAGTCCCTGTGGTCCAGTGTGTCAAGGCTATTGTTCCCCTGTTGTTTTTCTGCATAGACGTTCGATCCTTTGCCATAAGTGGGTGTTAAAATGCCCTGTCATTGTATTATTATCAGTGAGTTCCTGTACATTTGTTGTTAATTGGTTTCTATATTTAGGTACCCCATGTTGGCAGCATAAATATTTAGTTGTTTGATCTTGATAGAGAGTCTTTTTAATTATGAAATAATGCCCTTCTTCATCTCTTCTTACAGTATTTTTTCTTTTTTGATATTTAATTAATTTATTTATTCATTCATGAGAGATGCACTGAGAAGCAGAGGCAGAAACATAGGCAGAGGGAGATGCAGGCTCCCCAAAGGGAGGCCGATATGGGACTCGATCCTGGGATCCCATGATCACACCCTGAGCCGAAGGCAGATGCTCAGCCACTGAGCTACCAGGTGTCCCCCAGGGTTTGGTGTCAAATCTAGTTTGTCTGATATAAGTATGGGTCCTCCAGCTTTCCTTTGATATCCATTAGCGTGATAGATGATTTTCCATCCCCTGACTTTCAATCTGTTGGTGTCTATAGGTCTAAGGTGAGCATCTTGTAGGCAGCATACAGATGGATCTTGTTTTTTTATTAACGATTTTATTTATGAGAGAGAGAGATAGGCAGAACATTAAGCAGAGAGAGAAGCAGGCTCCCCACCAGAAGCCCAATATGGGACTCGATCCCAGACTCCAGTATCACTCCCTGAGTCAAAGGCAGAGGCTCAACCCCTGAGTCACCCAGGCTTCCGGGATCCTGTTTTGTAAGCCACTCTGATAGCGTATATCTTTTGATTGGAGGATTTAGTCCATCAGCATTCAGAGTGATTATTGAAAGATATGAACTTAGTGCCTCTGTGTTACCAGTAGATTTTGTGTTTCTGGTGATGTTCTCTGGGACTTTCTAGTCTTTGTTGCTTTGGGTCTCTTTTTTCCTCTACTAGAAGAGTTCCCCTTAAAATTCTTTACTGGACTGGTTTAGTGGTCATGAACTCCCTTATATTTTGCCTGTCTGGGAAACTCTTTTTCTCAACTTCTCTCCTGAAGGACACCCTTGCTGAAGAAAGAACACATACAAATTGGACTCCAATAACAAGAATTTAAAAGCATAAAAAATTTTTGCTATTATGATTGAGGAAAATGGCATTTAGGTGGAAAACCAGAAGATGAAAGAGAGGAGGACAGATTTCACCATGCGTAGCCTTCACAGAGACCTGGTGTCCTTTCCAAGGAAGGGCCCCCCCCTCTGTAGGATGCTTCCTGCCCCTCTGCGCTCCTTGTTGGAACCCACCAGGCACATCTCCGTGCCTCTAGCACCTCTGCAGTTGTGGTTCATAGCGTCTTCCATGTATCCTATTGGGGACCAAAGTGTCATTTATGTAGCCATCAGGCTGCTGTTTGACAACATTGGGGTCTGACTTTTGTTGGCTTTGCGGTGTGTGTGTGTCTATGACATGCAGCTATCTCGTGCAGCTATCTGATCCTCTGGCTGGGTCACCCAACCGCTAATATGGTTGTCACAATATCATTTCTGTTGGTGGCGCTGGGCGGCTAGCTGTGCTCTCCTGGCCGACCTGGGGAATGTTTGTGCAGTGACATTCCGCTGGAGGGTCAGCTGAGCTGGAAGGTCAGACTCGGACACATTCCCAAGTCCTGCAGTGGCTCCCGCCGTGCACCCCCTGCTTCTCTTCTCCCCGATGCCTCTCCAGCCGGGACCAGACCTCGGGGCTGCCCTGGGGGGAGTTCCTGAGGAGCCGCCTGCCCATGGCGGGGAGCCCTGGGGCTGCCTGTGTGTGGGAGTCAGGGTGGGGATGGGGCTGGGTTTCCTTAGTCACCTGTGCTGCCTGGCCATCAGGCCGAGCCCCATGCTCACCCAGCCCCTACTCACTAGGGCGAGGAGGGTGCCCTCCACATGCTGGTGTGAGTGATCCAGCACCACATGGTGTGCACGCTGATTCCACCAGGTGAGGGTGGCCCAGGTGTGGGAGCTGCCAGTTTGGAACCCAGGAAATTTAACAAAAATCCCCTTCCCCTGGACAAGCAGAGAATCACTGATTCCATTTTGTACTACACCTGCCACCTCCCCTTTGACCCCCACAACCTGCTTATGGCTTAAGGCGCTGCCCCACCCTAGTCAGGCCGCTGGGCACACCGAAATCAGAAATCGGCTCATAACAATGAAACCTTGCTTTGTGACCACCAAAACTGCATGCCGATTCTGACCAAAGTAATAGACCAGCTCAAGTGGATACTATAGGGTAAGGTATAATTCAATGGGCCACCTGTGTGTGGACCGACATGACTGTGCAACTTTCTGCATATCCCATGGGCCTCTGGCCCCTATAAAGCTGCTATGCCTCTTAGACTCTGGATCCAAGTCCCTGCTCCGCTGGGTAGAGTGCACTTGGAACCAAGCTCCAGCTTGTAAATAAAACCTCGGAGTTTGCATCGGTGTCGGCAACTTGATGGTTTCTAGGGCTCGCAATCTTGGGCAAAACACAAGGGCTTGCTGTCCTGACAACCCTTCTAGGGCCACGCTGACTGGCCCGCAGGCCCTCTGTGCCCCAAGCAAACAGGCACCATGATGCGGGGAGGGGAGGAAGTGCCCCAGGACATGGCCAGCCCCGGCCCCCTGGACAGAGGGAGCACAGACCTCCAGGTCGTTTTGCACTGACTCTGGTGACCTGAGGCTCCCTGGCTGTCATGCTGTCCCAGCCCATTCTGGCCCATGGGGCAGAGGCTGAGTCCCAGTACAGTCTGTGGGGTCCTGACCCTAGCGTCTTGCCATCACTGAAAGCAACGTGGGGACATCAGATGTGTGTGCCTGGCGGTGCCCCTGCAGGGGCTGGTTCGGGCCTGGGTGGTGCCCCCTCGTCCTCACTGGGGTCTCTCCATGCCCCATGCACAGAGTTCTGGGAGACACAGAAATGGGCTGGCTGTGCATTTTCACTACACAACACTTTATTGACTTTCTACAGCAAACAGGCTCAGAGCCGAGGGTGCGTGCCTTCCCCTGGGGAGGGAGACCTTTCTGTCCTTTAGGGGAGGACAAGAATCATTCAGGGTGGTATGCTGGTACAGGGGTCCCCCACCTGGGAGCATGTGTGGACACCAGGTGGGGACGTATGTCCTGAGGTTTCAGCCTGATAGACAGTTCTGAGGACAGCAGTGCTGACCTGGACCTGAAGCTCATGGGCTCCTGTGCTGGGTCCCTGCAGGGCAGCTGGACCCCGGCCTCAGGCCCCCTGGGGCCCCAGGACCTGGCAGAGCCTCCTGGTGTTTGTGCAGGTGGGGCCCACCGGCCTCCCCCTGCTCTACCCGCCCTGGGGTGTCCTGTGATCCCCAGGGCTGCCCTAGGTCAGCGACCTGGATCTGTGAGGCATGCCCAGTGCCCAGGAGGCCACATCCAGCCATGTGAGGGCTCGCTCAGTGTGAGGCCAGAATCCAGGCATGCCAGGGCCATGGGGGCCTGGATCCCATTAGTCCTTGTGTTGGGCCTGAGGTGGGTGCTCAAATCACACCAACCCCCACAGAGCCTGGGGTCAGGCCAGCCCAGGTCCCTCTGTGTTAGGGCTGGTGTCCTGTGCCAGGTGTGCCACCCTCCAGGAGGGACAGTGGGAAAAGGCCGGGCACAGTGCATCCTCTGCTTCACCCAACCTCCACCCATGCTGTCGGGAGCTCCCTGCCTCCCATCTTCCCTGCAACCCCTGGGTACTTTAAGGGACACCCGTGCCTCTGATGGGAGCAGGGTATCCAGAGAACCCCAGGGAGGCTGAGCATGTCCCACAAGGGGCAGCTGCACCGGGCCCAAGCTGGGGGAAGATGGTGTGGGGGTGGATGGTGTGGGGCAGGGGTTGATGGTGGTGGAGTGTGAGGGATGGTGTAGAGGGGATGGTGTTGGAGTATAGTTTGGATGGGGATTGTGTGGGGCTGTGTGGGTGTGAGGGCGATGGTGTAGGGGGATGCCATGGGGGATGATGATATAGGGGGATGGTGTGGGGTGGGGAATGAGGGGCATGGTGTGGGTTGGGGAACAAGGGGGATGGCGTGGGGAAGCTACAGACACAGGGCATCCCCTTTCTCTAAGATGCACACGGAGACATCTACAGAGAAAGGTGACCCCAGTCTGGGGTTTGCTTGAAACCTGCCCCTGGGGCCCCGTGTTGTCTGTGCAGGGCCCTGGCTGGAAGTTTGCTAACGCTGAACTTAAATTGGAATGGTCTTAATTTTCACGGCCTCCACGAGTCCAGTCTCATCCTATCTAGCTCCTTCCCCCTTCCCCGGAGCTCCAAAGAGAGCAATTGCAAATGACCTCAGCATGGCAGTCTGTGTTGGGGGACAGGACCAGGGATTTGGGATCAGGAAGACATGGCGTGCAGGCGACCCAGCAATGCAGCGGGATTCCATGCTGCAGACTCTTATTCCCTAAGGCTATCTTGAAAACTGACTTTGTACATAGAAAAGCTCTTCTTTGTCTTTAAAAGATGGAGAGCGAGTCAATGCATTTTTTCTCTGCCCATCTGATTGCTCAGATTCCAATCTGAGATGTATTTCCTGTTAATAAGGATAATTTCCTATCTGTAGTACTATGGTTAAAATATTCTGACACAGGTGATTCAGAGGGATGAGGTTTTCTCATCTCTTTCTTCACAGCTCAGTCACTCATCAGGAAATGCATCTTTATGGATTTGGAAAGAACTGAGAGACATTACTACCAATGGTCCTATTACTATCTGAAGGGTTCTTCCCTGAGGTTCTTCCCCTGCTTCAAGTGACAGTGAAACACTGTGAACTCTTTGGAAGACAAATGTCAAGGAAATAAATGTTATGCATTGCTAATTTTAAATGCACTTGCAATATGGTGTCTATTATAATAGAAATATTTTATTCTGATTTTTCTATTTATTATCGTTTCCTGCTTCTCAGGTTGAGGAGACATTATACGTGTTCATAAGTGGTTTTCTTTCCTTCTGATATAAAATTCTTACATTGTTCACATTGAGGGAACGCTTTAAGAATGAGACAAAAGTTAATTAAACTATTCTTAAAATGTCTTCACACTTGGAGCCTGATTCATTTAGTCAATTTTCAAAATAAATCTTATTGATTAGAAAAAAACACAAAGATTTATTGGGAAATTGAGAAGATAGTACAGAGAATTCTCATGCACTTGCACTCAATTTCTCCAATTCTTGATATATTATATTAGTACGGTAGAAATATTAGCTAATGAATCAATATTAAAATACTCGCATTAACGAAAGACCGTACTTTATTCAGATTTCCTTAGTTTTTGCTAAGTTACCATCTCTCATATCACATTGCATTTGTCCTCATGTTTTCTTAGGCTCCTCTGGATTGTGACAGTCTTTCACCCTTTCCTTGTTATTGTTGAACTGGAACACTTTGAGACATAGAGTATTTTGTAAAATTTCTCTCAGTTGGGACATGTCTGTTGTTTATCTCATGATTGAACTGTTTTTGTGGATTATATACACAGATATACTGCCATTTTTATTATATCATATAAAGGATGGATACTATCAGCATGATTTATCAGTCTTTGTATCGATCTGATCATCTTGCTGAGGTAGTGTTTGTCAGCTTTCTCCATAGAAAAGTGATTCTTTATTATTATTATTATTATTATTATTATTATTATTATATTATCATTATTATTTTAACTTTTTCATAATATATTTTGTAGAAGGAAGTTACTACTTGTATTCCACACATAAGAGTGGGAAGCTATGCTCATCAACTTGAGGGTGGAATGTCTGCACAAATTGTTAGAAATTCTTCAACATGGGAGATTTCTCTTCCTTCTGGGTTTGATTGTTTGTCTCTCTTGCAAAGATGAAATTCATTTATTTGACAGAGAGAGGAGAGAAACAGCATGAGCGAGTGGGGCAGAGGGAGAGAGAGAAGCAGGTTCCCTTCTGAACAGGGAGCCTGCCTTGCGACCTGGATCATGATCTGAGCCTAAGGCAGAAGCTTAACTGACTGAGCCACCCAGGTGCCACTTTTTCTTCTTTCTTTCTTTCTTTCTTTCTTTCTTTCTTTCTTTCTTTCTTTCTTTCTTTCTTTTTTCTTTCTTTCTTTCTTTCTTTCTTTCTTCTTTCTTTTTCTTTCTTTCTTTCTTCTTTTTGATAATAATTTTAATTTTATTGGTGTTCAATTTGCCAACATACAGAATATCACCCAGTGCTCATCCTGTCAAGTGTCCCCTCAGTGCCCATCACCCATTCACCCTCACCCTGTGCCTTCCTCCACTTCCACCACCCCTGGTTCATTTCCCAGAGTTGAGTCTTTTTGTTCTGTCTTCATTTATGATTTTTCTCACACATTTCTTCTCCCTTCCCTTATATTCCCTATCACTATTATATATATTCCCCAAATGAATGAGAAAATACACTGTTAGTCCTTCTCCAATTGACTTACTTCACTCAGCATAATACCCTCCAGTTCCATCCACGTTGAAGCAAATGGTGGGTATTTGTCGTTTGTAATGGCTGAGCAAGGCCCACCTTTTCTCTCGCTTCATCTTCTGAGTCTCTTATGATATGAATGGTATTGTTTTAATAAGCGGCTGAGTTCCCTAAGTCTGCCTCTGTGGTCCATAACCTTTCTTGTTTGTAAGGCTTCTACTTGGGACTGCATCTCAGTTATAGCATTTTTAACCTTGGCCTGTCTAGATTTAAGTACTTTTATTTCTACAGTAAGGGATTCTCTAGTTTTCTTCTGTCCTCATTTTCCAGGCAAGCTGCTATCTTTATTATCATTGTTTTAAACTGTAGTAAGATATCATATATGTTTATCGATGAACTTCCTGGCTGTGAGTACTACCTCATGTTATTTTATGGAGGTGAATTTCTCCATCTCATTCTTTTTTCCAGAAAAGAAAGAAGGAAGAAAAAGAAAAACAATAACAACTCCCCTCCCGATAAAAACACCAGGTTATTTTAGCCTGCTTTTTAAAAGATTTTAAATCCCAAAATAAGAAACACAATTAAAGTACCATGAAAGTAAAAATAAGAAATATATAAGGTACATACATAAAAATTAAAATAAGATATTAATAAGAAAGATTCAAAGAAAAAATGAAAAAGAAGCACAAAGTACAAAGGAAATTAGACCCTACTTTGCAGGCAGAGCTGATGCTCTGCAGCCTCTGTGGTCTGACAAGTTGGTGGCAGCGAGTGGCCTGTGCGGGGTTTAGGGATGGCCATGTCACTGATTGTCAGGTGCACATCTGCCTGGGAAATGCAGCTGCAGGTCACAGGCTTGATGGGCATCAGCGCCTCTGGCAATCAGCGGGTGGCGCTGTGCTGCTCCCTGAGACTCAGTGCTGATGGGAGGGATGCGGATAGGGATGCTGGGTCCTCTGGCTCTGGGGCTTAGCATCCCGCCCCCAGTCTGCAGTGACCTCCACAGAAGAGCCCCCAAGCCCCTGGGTTTCCTCCGCTCCTCTCAGAACCCTGTGTTCACTCTGCCTGCCTCTAGTCTTCTTTTGTTTTTGTTTTTGTTTTATCGCAGACTGTTGTGCCCAAGATTGGGAATCCGAAAAACCACTTAGAAGCCAACACTGAGGGATCCCTGGGTGGCGCAGCGGTTTGGCGCCTGCCTTTGGCCCAGGGCGCAATCCTGGAGACCCGGGATCGAATCCCACGTCGGGCTCGTGGTACATGGAGCCTGCTTCTCCCTCTGCCTGTGTCTCTGCCTCTCTCTCTCTCTCTGTGACTATCATAAATAAATAAAAATTAAAAAAAATATATTTAAAAAAAAAAGAAGCCAACACTGATGCAAACACACGAGGGTTTCTTTACAAGCTCGAGCCTGTGTCCAAGTATACCCGACACAGAAGAGCAGGCACTTGGAACCCGAGGTGTGGTTTAGCTTAGTTTTAAGGACTGGTCACGGGGACCTCCAGAAAGTCTGGAGCAATTCCTCAAGTTCTGTTTACATTTTGATATGGGGCCTTCAAGGGCAGTGAGCTCTATTCTCATTCTAATAGGGGCTTCATGCCCTTGGCCAGGACTCAGTTTTTATTTTTTTGTGGGGATTTCTAGGACATTATGCTGTAAACAGCAAAGGTTCTACACCTGGAAGGGGGACGTCACACTGTCCCTATTTGCTGAAGACATGGTACTAGAAACAGGGAACCCGAGAGCCAGGGTCCTTGGGTGGCACAGTGATTTAGAGCCTACCTTTTGCCCAGGGCATGATCCTGGAGAACGAGGATCGAATCCCACGTCAGGCTCCCGGTGCATGAAGCCTGCTTTTCTCTCTGCCTATGTCTCTGCCTCTCTCTCTCTCTCTCTCTCCGTCTCTCTTTCTCAATCTCTCTCTGTGTGTGTGACTATCATAAATAAATTAAAAATTTTAAAATAAGGAAACAGTACAGCCTCCACCAAAACCTGTTAGAAATAAGGAGTGAGTTCAGTAAAGTCATGGGACACAAACTGACTCTACAGAGCAGAGTAGACTTGCTGTGTCCTGACAATGAGCACTCAGGAAGGAAATAAAGGAGGTGACTCCCTTCTCAGGAGCAACACAGAGAATAATGATACTGAACCGAAAGAGCACAAGACTTGTGCACTGAGCCATACCAGGCTCTGGGAGGCCGTCCTGGGCTCATGGGGTGGGAGCCTCATCTTGTGAAAATGTCCACAGTTCCTGAAGCCACCCTCAGTTTCAATGTCATTCCTATCAAAATCATGGTGGCAGATCTTAGAAATAAGAAAAGAAAACCCATAACATCCATCCGCCCCCACAAATGACCCCGGACAGCAAATCAGTATAGGAGAAGCAAGACAGAGTGGGATGCAGCACTTTCCTATTTCAAAGGATGTCACAGAGACACAGGATAAAGCAGTGTGGTTCTCGGGCCCCCGGGTGGCTGCATTGGTTAAGCAGCTGACTCCAGACCTCACCTCCCGTCCTGATCTCGGGATCATGAATTCTAGCCCTGGCCTGGGCCATGGACAAGGCGTGGTGCCTACATAAACAAACCAGAACCATGGGGGGTGGTCCCAGCATAAGCTGAAGGAGAGGAACAGAGAGTTCAGAAGGAAATGTGCTCTGACACAACTGATTTTTTTTAACTTACTTTAACTTAAACCCAATGAATTAACGTATAGTGTATTATACTTTCAGGGGAAGAATTCAGGAATTCACCAGTTGGAGATAGCAGTGCTCGTGACATCATGTGTCCTCCTTCATGCCGGTCCCCTGTTATCGCCTCCCCTCCTCCAGCGACCCTCAGTTTGTTTCCTATCATTAAGAGTCTGTATTTCCTGCATCTTTTTTCATCTTATTTGTTTTTCCTTCACTTCACAGATGTTCATCTGCTTTACTTCTTAAATTCCACCTATGAATGACACCACGCGGTCATTCTCTTTCCCAACTGACTTATTTACTTAAGATGATCCCTCTAGTTCTATCCAAGTCATTGCAAATGCAAGATTTACTTCTCCTTGATAGCTGAGTACCATTCCTCTCTCTATGACCATCATCTATCTCCTCTTTAGACATCATCTGCCCGAGGGCACCGAGGATCCTCCCACAGTGTGGGGACTGTGGACACGACTGCTGTGGACATTGGGGTGCAGGTGTCCTGAGTCTCACTGCATCTGTATCTTTGGAGTGAGCTCCAGGCCATGCACCTGCTGGTCACCGGGCGGCTCTATTGGTAACTTCCTGAGGAGCCTCCACAGTTTCCAGGCTGCTGCACCAGCCCCCAGTCCCGCCCACAGTGGAAGAGGGTTGAGTGAGTTTTGAAGGACGTGGTAAAAGTCTGGTCCACATTTCATTTCGCATCCTGTGGGCTCCTATTCATTGTCCTTAAGAATTTCTGGGGAAGCTGGGTGTTGGGCTCCATTTCAGTGAGATGTTTCCAAAGCTAACAGGCCACAGCTGAGGCCTGGCATGAGGCAGCTGCGGCCCTGGCAAGGACACGCCACCGCCTGAGGGCCTCCTGTAGTGCCTGAGCTTCCAGCAGGGAGCGCCAGAGCCCAGGCCCCGCCCAGGTGGCACGCATACACAGTAGGCCTCTTCCGCCAGCACTAACAGCAGCCCGCCTGTGTTGGCCAGGCCTGAGGAGGATATGGGGACACATCCACGCTGATGACCCGCAGCCTCCTCAGGACCCGCGCTGAGTCCTCAGGGGGACATTGGGCCACGTTCATGCTGACAGGAGCCCTGGTCTCCTCAGGACCTGCAGTGAGGCTTCAGGAAGATATGGGACCTCATCCACTCTGACAGGAGCTCCTGGGCCACCTCAGAACCCACGGTGAGGCTTCAGGAAGATGTGGGCCCGCATCCACTCTGACAGGAGCCCCTGGCCCGCCTCAGGACCAGCGGGGAAGCTTAAGGAAATTGTGGGCCCGAATCCACGGTGACAGGAGCACCTGGGCTGCCTCAGCATGAGTGGGGATGCTTCAGGAAGATGTGGGCCCGCATCCATGCTGACAGGAGCCCCTAGGCCACCTCAGGACACGTGGGGAGGCTTCTGGAAGATGTGGGCCAGCATGCACACTGACAGGAGCCCCTCAGCTGCCTCAGGACCTGCAGGGAGACTTCAGGGAGATGTGGCACCGCGTCCACTCTGGCAGGAGCTCCCAGGCCCCTCAGGACATAAGTTGAGCCTTCTGGAAGCTGGGGGCCGCATTCATGGTGACTGGAACCCTGGCCTCTTCAGAACCCGTGGTTACACTTTGGGAGGACATGGGGCCAGGTCCACACAACCGGACACAGACTTCCTCAGGACCCCCGGTGTAGACTTTGGGAAATATGGGGATGCTTCCGTGTGGACAGAAGCCCCCAGCCTTGTCAGGACCTGTGGTGAGGCCAAAGAAAGATGCCGGTGCCACATCCACACTGACAGGAGTCTCTGGCCTCCTCAAGACCCACTGTGAAGCTTTGGGAAGATTTGGGGCCACGTCCATACTGACAGGAGCCCCCAGCCTCCTCAGGTCTTATGGTGAGGCTTGAGGAACATGTGGGGCCACGTCAACACTGACAGGATCCCCGTCCTCCTCAGGACCTGCACTTTGGCTTCATGACATATGGGGCTGCGTCTATGCTGACAGGAGCACACAGCCTCCTCAGGACCCGCGGTGAGATTTCAGGGGGACGAGGGGCCATGTCCAGGCTGACAGGAGCCCCCGGCCTACTGAGGACCTGCTGTGAGGCTCACAGATGATGTGAGGCCTGGCCACAGACCCAGGACACCCAGCGTCCTCAGGATCCACTGACTATGACTCAGGAACACGTGGGGCCACATCCACACTCACAGGAGCCTGACTTCCTCAGGACACCCTGGAGGACTGTGGAGGCACCATTGGGGGCCACATCCATCAGAAGGGACTCCTCAGAACCACAGGGTAGGAGAATGGGTGGAATGAATGGTAGGGCCGGGGAGGGGTGGCCGTTGGTGGTTAGGCTTAGGTTAGATGTTAGGGTTTAGTGATTATGCTTATGGTTATGGAATAGAGGTTAGGGTGAGGGATAAAGGTAGGTGTCAGTGGTTAGGAGTTAGGATGGGGTTTAGGGATTAGGGAACGGGGTTAGCGTTTGGGAAAGGATTTAGAGTTATGATTAGGGTTTAGGCTTTAGGGATTAGGGCAGGAGGTTAAGAGTTGGGGTTAGGGTTATGGATAGAGTTAGGGTTGGGCTTAGGTTTGCAGTTAGGGTTAGGGGTTAGGGTGGGCCTTAGGGTTAGGGGTTAGGGTTAGGGGTTAGGGTTAAAGTTAGGGCTAGGTTTAGGGTTAGGGCTAGGTTTAGGGTTAGGGATAGGGTTAGAGTTAGTGTTTGGTTATTGGTTAGGGTTAGTGTCAGCTCAGGGTAAAGTCAGGGTACGGTTTTGGAAAAGGGTAAGAGATAGGGTTAGGGAGTGCATTAGGTGCTAGTTTTAGGGTATGGGTAATGGTACAGTTTGGGGTATAAGATAGGATTAGTATTAGAGGGTTAGGGTTAGGGAACAGGTTAAGATTAGGAAGAGGATTTGAGTACATTAAGTTGTTAGGGTTACGGTTAGATTTAAGGTAGGGGACAGGGTTAAGGGTTAAGAATAGGTTTAGGAGTTAGGGTGAGAGTTGGCAGGAAGGTTCAGTGAATGTGTTTCAGTCTTGGGGTTTGTGTTTGGTTTTCGATTAGTGATAGGTCTTGTTTAAGGGTTAGGTTAGCATTAGGATTAAGTGTAGGGTTAGGGTTATGTCTGTGTATGGTTAGAGTTTGGGTCGTGGCTTGTGGCTGCACTGGGACTCCTAGTATCTTGGGCACTTTAGTTTTATGCACTCTATTTGGGTTTTGGGTTCAAAGATAGCCTGACTCCACCAAGTCAGTGGCCTCCCCAGAGAATCAAAATCCAGGGTCTGCTGGGGTCAGAATAGACATGGCAGGCTTCTCCTGAGCTGAGCTAAGGAGGGGATTTGTGGCTCTAAATACTCTTTATTTGGATTTTCAGTTGCCTTTCTGATTTTAACTCTTGTGCACACATGTTTCATCAATACAACCAATTATTATTTTAAAGGTTTACTTGAATTCCTGTTTGTAAACACAGTATGATATAGTCTCAGGTTTACCACATAGTGATTCAACCCTTGGATACAACGCCTGGTACTGGTCACAGGTGCCCTCCACTAACCCCATCCCCTGATTCCCCATTCTCCCCACCTTCCTCTGGTATTTATTAGTTTATTCTATGTGGTTAGAGTGTGTTTCTTGGTTTGCATCTCTCATCCCCCCCTCTGCACCTTTGCCAGTTTGGTTTCTTAAAATTCACATGTGAATGCAATAGTATGGTATTTGGTATCTGTCATTCTTTGACTGAGTTCATTTAGGATAAGTCCTTTCGACTTCTCCCACGTCATTGTAAATGGCTTTATTTCATCCCTTCTGATGACCGAATGATGTTACAGTGTGTATATTTACCAAATTGTCTCTGCCCGTTCATCTGTTGATGGACATCTGGGCTGTATCCACAGTTTGGCTGTTGTTGACAACGCTGCTACAAACACTGGGCGGCATGTCTCTCTTCAAATCTACTAAGCTACTTTTGTATCCCCGGGGTAAATACCTAGCTGTGCAATTTTGGAATCGAAGGGTAGCTCTATTTTTAACTTCTTTTTTTATAATTTTTTTGTGATAGTCAGAGAGAAGGGGGGGCAGAGACACAGGCAGAGGGAGAAGCAGGCTCCATGCACCGGGAGCCCGACGTGAGATTCGATCCTGAGTCTCCAGGATCACGCCCTGGGCCAAAGGCAGGCGAGAAAGCGCTGTGCCACCCTAGGATCCCCAATTTTAACTTTCCGAGGACCCTCCACACTGTTTTCCACCGTGACTGCACCTGATCACATGCCCACCAGGAGTGTAAGGGGGCTCCCCCATCTCCATAGTCCCACCAACACCTGTTGTTTCTTGTGTTGTTAATTTTAGTCATTCTGACGGCTGTCAGGTGACATCTCATTGTGGTTTTGGTTTACATTTCCCTGATGGTGGGTGTCACTGAGTGTCTTTCCGTGTGTCTGGCGGGCATCTGGAAGTCTTGTCAGAGACAAAATCCATTCATGTCTTCTGCCAATCTGCGGTTGGATAATTTGTGTTTAGGATGCTGAGATTTATGTTTGCTTTATGTATTTTGAATACTAACTCTTTATTGGATGTATTGTTTACAAATATCTCCTCTCATTTTGTTTTTTAAATAAGATTTTATTTATTTATTCATAGAGATGCAGAGAGAGAGAGAGAGAGAGAGGCAGAGACACAGGCAGAGGGAGAAGCAGGCTCCATGCAGAGAGCCTGACGTGGGACTTGATCCCGGGTCTCCAGGATCACGCCCTGGGCTGCAGGTGAGGCTAAACCGCTGCGCCACCGGGGCTGCCCTCTCCTCTCATTTTGTATGTTGCCTTTTAGCGTTGGTTGTTTCCTTCATTTTGTGGAAGCTCTTCAATTTGATGAAGTCCCAATAGTATATTTGCACTTGTTTCCCTCGCCTCAGAGGCATAACTAAAATGAAGATACAATGGCTGATGTCAAAGACATTGCTGCCCATCTTTTCTTCTTTTATCGATTCAGGTCTCACATTTAGGTCTTCCATCCATTTTGAATTTATTTTTTATATATATGGTGTAAGAAAGTGGTCCAGTTTCATTCTTCTGCATGTGGCTGCCTGGTTTTCCCAACACCATTTGTTCTTATCCTGGGGTCAGGGTTAGCGTTTGTTGAAGAGACTGTCTTTGTGCCATTGGATATTGCTTCCTGCCTTGTTGTTGATTAATGGATCATAGAGTTACAGGTTTGTATCTTCTTTTGGCTTTCCATTCTGTTCTATTGATCTAAGCGTCTCCTGTTGGGAGATTCTTGATTGCTGATTCAATTTCTTTGCTGCTTATCTATCTGTTCAAGTTTCTTATTTCTTCCTTTTTCATTCTTGCAATGCTATATATGTCCAAGAATTGATCTATTTATTCCAGGTTCTAGGTTGCTGGCATATCATTTTTTATAATATTCTCTTATAATCATTTGTATTTCTCTAGTGTTGGTTCTTATTTCTCTTTTCTCATTTGTGATTTTTTTGGGTCCTTTCTCATCTTTTTATCTTTTTTCTTTTTTAAATATTTTGTTTTGATTTCACGAGAGACACAGAGAGGCAGAGGTATAGGCAGAAGGAAAATGAGGCTCCATGCGGGGATCCTGATGTGGGACTTGATCCCCCAGGACCCCGGGATCATGACCTGAGCCAAAGCAGATATTCAACCCCTGAGGCACCCAGGCATCCAGGATCCTGTTTTTTAAGCCACTCTGATACCCTAGATTTTTGATTGGAGCACTCAGTCTATCAGCATTCAGAGTGATTATTGAAAGATGTGAACTCAGTGCCCTTGTGTTACCGGTAGAGTTTGTTTTTCTGGTGATGTTCTCGGGTCCTTTCTACTCTTTGTTGCTTTTGGTCTCTTTTTTTCCCCCACGAGAAGAGTCCCTCTTAAAATTCCTCACTCTACTGGTTTAGTGGTCATGAACTCCTTTATATTTTGCCTGTCTGGGAAACTCTTTATCTCTCCTTCTATCCTGATGGACACCCTTGCTGAAGAAAGAACTCATACAAATTGGACTCCAATAAAAGGAAAATTAAAAAGATAAAATTAAATTTTGCTATTATGATTGAGGAAAAAGGCATTTAGGAGGAAAACCAGAAGCTGAAAGAGAAGAGGACAGATTTCACCATCAGTAGCCTTAACAGGGACTTGGTATCCTTTCCTAGGAGGGCCCCCACTTCCGTAGGATGCTTCCTGCCCCGCTGCGCTCCTTGCTGGAACCCAGCAGGCACATCCCAGTGCCTCTAGGACCTCTGCAGTCGTGGTTTACAGCGTCTTCCGTGTATACTATTGGGGACCACAGCATCGTGTATGTAACCATCTGGGTGCTGTTTGAAAACACTGGGGGGATTCTGACTTTTGTTGGTTTTGGGGTTTGTGTGTGTCTATCACATGCAGGTATCACGTGCAGCTATCTGATTCTCTGGCTGGGTCACTCAAACGCCCTAATTGTTGGAACATCATCATTTCTGGTGCTGGCACTGGGCAGCTATCTGGGCTCTCCTGGCTGACCCAGGGCTCGCTCGTGCAGTGACTTTCCACTGGAGGGTCAGCTGAGCTGGAAGGTCCAGCTTGGCCACATTCCCATGTCCAGCAGTGGGTCCCACCAAGCCCAGGCTGCTTCTCTTCTCCAGGATGCCTCTCCAGCAGGGAGCCAGAATTCGGGGACTCCCTGGGGGGATCTCCTGAGGAGCCAGTTGTCCATGGCGAGGAGACATGGGGCTGCCTTTGTGTGGGAGTCGGGGTGGGGATGGGGCTGGGGTTCCTCGGTTCCCTGTGCTGCCTGGCCTTCAGGCCGAGCCCAATGCTCACCCAGCCCCTACTCACTAGGGCGAGGAGGGTGCCCTCCCCACCCTGGTGTGAGAGATCAAGCACCACAAGGTGTGCACGATGAATCCACCTGGTGGCCATGGCCCAGGTGCATGAGCTGCAAGTGTGGGACCCAGGAAATTTAACAAAAATCCCCAACCCCTGAACAAGCAGAGCAGGACTGCTTCCATTTTGTGCTACACCCGTCACTGCCGCTATGACCCACACATGTCCTGCTAAAGGCGCTGCCCTGCCCTACTCAAGGCACTGGGCACACCCTAATCAGAAATTGGCTCATAACATTGTAACCCTGCTTTGTGCCCCCCAGAACTGCGTGCAGATTCTGATCAAAGTAATAGGCCAGCTCAAGTGAATACTATGGGGTAAGGTGTAATTCAATCAGCCACCTGCATGTGGACCCACATGACTGTGCAACTTTCTGCATATCCCATGAGCCACTGGCCTGTATAAAGCTGCTACGCCTGTTAGTCTTGGGGTCCAAGTCCCTGCTCCGCTGTGTCGGGTGCACTTGGACCCAAGCTCGAGCTTGTAAAGAAACCCTTGTGTGTTTGCATCACTGTCGGCTCCTCGGTGGTTTGCCAGATTCACAATCTTGGGCACAACACAAGGGCCTGCTGTCCTGACATCTTTTCCAGGGCCCCACTGACCGCCCCGCTGGCCCTCTGTGCCCCAGGCACACAGGCACGGGCATTCGGGGAGGGAAGGATGTGCCCCATCACACGGCCAGCCCCAGCCCCCTGGACAGAGAGAGCACAGACCTACCAGGTCGCTTTGTACAGAACCTGGTGACCTAAGGCTCCCTGGCTGTCATTCTGTCCCAACCCCTGCTGGCCCGCAGGCACAGGCTGAGTTCCAGTAAACTCTGTGGGGTAATGACCCTGGCGTCTGGCCGCCCCTGGTAGGCACGTGGGGACGTCAGCTCTGTGTGCCTGGCGGCACCCCTGCAGAGGCTGATTGGGGCCTGGGTGGTGCCCCCTCCTCCTCTCTGGGGGTCTCTCCACGCCCCATGCACAGTGATCTGGGAGACACTGAAACAGGCTCGCTGTGCATTTTCGCACAACACTTTATTGACGTTCTACAGGAAAGGGGTTCAGAACCGAGGCTGCGTGTCTTCCCTGGGGAGGGAGACCTTTCTGTCCTTTAGGGAAGGGTAAGAATCATACTGGGTGGGGGGGCGGGTGCTGTAGTGTCCCACCTGGGAGCAGGTGTGGACTCTGTGTGGGGGCATATGTCCTGAGGTTTCTGCCTGATAGACGGTTCTGAGGACAGCATTGCTGACCTGGACCTGCAGCTCATGGGCTCCTGCGATGGGTCCCCACATGGCAGCTGGACCCCAGCCTCGGGGCCCCTGGGGTCCCAACACCTGGAGGAGCCTGCCTCTTGGTGTGGATGTGGGTGGGACCCACTAGCTTACCCCTGCTCTCCCCACACTGGGGTGTCCCACGATCCCCAGGACTGCCTTAGTTCAATGACCTGGATCTGTGGGGCATGCCCAGTGCCTAGGAGGCCACATCCAGCTGTGAAAGAGCTTGCTCAGCCCAGGGCTAGTATCCAGGGCTGGCCAGGGCCATGGGGGGCTTGATCCCAATAGTGTTTGTGTTGGGCCTTGGGGGGGCTCAAATCACACCGGCCCCCACAGAGCCTGGGGCCAGACCAGCCCTGGTCCCTCTGGGTTAGGGGCTGGTGTCCTGTGCAGGGTATGCCACCCTCCAGGGGTACAGTGGGGGGAGCAGGGAACAGTGGGTCCTCTGCACCACTAACCTGTACCCACCCTGTTGGGGGCGCCCTGCTTCCCCTCCTCCCTGCAACCCCTGGGTACTCTATGAGACACCGTGCTTCTGATGGGAGCAGGGTATCTAGAGAACACCAGGGAGGCTGAGCATGTTCCACAGGGGGAGCTGTACCGGGTCCTTTTTTGGGGTCCCATGGTGTGGGGTTTGATGGTGTGAGGTCAGGAATATGATGGTGATGGAGTGTGGGGGATGGTGTAGGGGGATGGTGTTGGGGTATAGTGTGGGTGGCTATTGTGTGGGGCTGTGTGGGTGTGAGGGGGATGGTGTTGGGGGAATGCCATGGGAGATGATGATGTAGGGGGAGGCTGTGGGTTTGGGGAATGAGGGGGATGGCGTGGGTGGCCTGCGGACACAGGGCATCCCCTTTCTCTAAGATGAACATGGAGACGTCTACAGATAAAGGCAACCCCAGTCTAGGGTTTGCTGTGACACCTGCGCCTGGGGCCCTGAGTGGTCAGTGCAGGGCCCTAGCTGGACATGTGCTAACGCTGAACTTAAATTGGAATGGTCTTAATTTTGACGGCCTACACGGGTCCCATCCCATCCTATCTAGCTCCTTCCCCATTCCCTGGAGCTCCTAAGAGAGCAATTTCAAATGACCTCAGCGTGGCAGCCTGTGTTGGGGGACAGGCCCAGGGATTTGGGATCAGGAAGACCTGGAGCGCGGGTGTCCCAGCTATGTAGCAGGATTTGATGCTGCAGAATCTTAATCCTAAGGCTATCTTGACAACTTTGTACATAGACAAGCTCTCCTTTGTCTTTATAAGATGCTAAGTTCCCATCCCTCATATCACATTCCATTTGTCCTCATGTTTTCTTAGGCTCCTCTGGATTGTGACAGTCTTTCAGCCTTTCCTTGTTGTTGTGGAACTGGAACACTTTGAGAAGTAGAGTATTTTGTAAAATTTCCCTCAGTTGGGACATGTCTGTTGTTTATCTCATGATTGAACTCTTTTTGTGGATTATATACAAAGATATACTGCCATTTTTATTATTCCATATAAAGGATAGATACTATCAGCATGATTTATCAGTCTTAGTATCTATCTGATCATCCTGCTGAGGTCGTGTTTGTCAGCTTTCTCCATAGTAAAGTGATTCATTATTATTATTATTGTCATAATTATTCTTCTTATTATTATTATTATTTTAACTTTTTCATATTATATTTTTTTGAGATGAAGTTACTATGTGTATTCCACACATAAGAGTGGGCAGGTATGCTCATCAACGTGAGGGTGGAATGTCTGCACAAATTGTTTGAAATTCTATATGGGAGATTTCTCTTTCATCTGGGTTTATTTGTTGTTTCTTTTTCAAAGATGTTATTTATTTATTTGAGAGAGAGAGGAGACAAAAAGGATGAGTGAGAGGGGCAGAGGGAGAGGGAGAAGCAGGTTCCCTGCTGAACAGGGAGCCTGCCTTGGGTATCTGAATCATGATGTGAGCCTAAGGCAGAAGCTTCACAGATTGAGCTACCCAGGTGCCACTCTTTCTTTCTTTCTTTTTTTTAAATAATAAATTTATTTTTTATTGCTGTTCAATTTGCCAACATACAGAATAACACCAATTGCTCATCCCGTCAGGTGCCCCCCTCAGTGCCTATCACCCATTCACCCCCACATCCGCCCTCTTACCCTTCCATCACCCCTAGTTCGTATCCCAGAGTTAGGAGTCTTTATGCTCTAATTTTTTTAAATTTATTTATGACAGTCACACACAGAGAGAGAGAGAGGCAGAGACACAGGCAGAGAGAAAAGCAGGCTCAATGCACTGGGAGCCCGACATGGGATTCCATCCCGGGTCTCCAGGATCGTGCCCTGGGCCAAAGGCAGGCGCCAAACCGCTGTGCCACCCAGGGATCCCCAAGTCTTTATGTTCTGTCTCCCTTTCTGATATTTTCCACACACTTCTTTCTCCCTTCCCTTATATTCATTTTCACTATTATTTATATTCCCCAAATGAATGAGAACATACAATGTTTGTCCTTCTCTGATTGACTTACTTCACTCAGCATAATACCCTCCAGTTCCATCCACATTGAAGCAAATAGTGGGTATTTGTCATTTCTATTGGCTGAGTAATATTCCATTATGTACGTAAACCACATCTTCTTTTTCCATTCATCTTTCGATGGACACCAAGGCTCCTTCCACAGTTTGGCCAATGTGGCAATTGCTGCTATAAACATCGGGGTGCAGGTGTCCCAGCGTCTCATTGCATCTGAATCTTTTGGGGTAAAACCCCAACAGTGCAATTGCTGGTTCGTAGAGCAGGTCTATTTTTAACTCTGAGGAACCTCCACACAGTTTTCCAGAGTGGCTGCACCAGTTCACATTCCCACCAGCAGTGTAAGAGGGTTCCCTTTTCTCTGCATCCTCTCCAACATTTGTGGTTTCCTGCCCTGTTAATTTTCCCCATTCTCACTGGTGTGAGGTCGTATCTCACTGTGGCTTTGATTTGTATTTCCCTGATGGCAAGTGATGCAGAGCATTTTCTCATGTGTATGTTGGCCTTGTCTATGTCTTCCTCTGTGAGATTTATGTTCATGTCTTTTGCCCATTTCATGATTAGATTGTTTGTTTCTTTGGTGTTGAGTTTAAGAAGTTCTTTGTAGATCTTGGAAACTAGCCCTTTATCTGATATGTCATTTGCAAATATCTTCTCCCATTCTGTAGGTTGTCTTTTAGTTTTGTGGACTGTATCCTTTGCTGTGCAAAAGCTTCTTATCTCGATGAAGTCCCAGGAGTTCATTTTTGCTTTTGTTTCTTTTGCATTCATGGATGAATCTTGCAAGAAGTTACTGTGGCTGAGTTCAAAAAGGGTGTTGCCTGTGTTCTCCTCTAGGATATTGATGGACTCTTGTCTCACATTTAGATCTTTCATCCATGTTGAGTTTATATTTGTGTATGGTGAAAGAGTCGTCTAGTTTCACTCCTCTGCATGTGGATGTCCAATTTTCCCAGCACCATTTATTGAAGAGACTGTCTTACTTCCAATGGATATTTTTTCCTCCTTTATTGAATATTAGTTGACCATAAAGTTCAGGGTCTACTTTTGGGTTCTCTATTCTATTCCATTGATCTGTGTGTCTGTTTTTGTGCCAGTACCACACTGTCTTGATGACCACAGCTTTGTAGGCCAATCTGAAATCTGGCATTGTGATGCCCCCAGATATGGTTTTCTATTTTTAGATTCCCCTGGCTATTCGGGGTTATTTCTGATTCCACACAAATCTTAAAATAAATTGTTCTCACTCTCTGAAGAAAGTCCATGGTGTTTTGATAGGGATTGCATTAAACGTGTAAATTGCCCTGGGTAACATTGACATTTTCACAATATTCATTCTGCCAATCCATGAGCATGGCATATTTTTCCATCTCTTTGTGTCTTCCTCAATCCCTTTCAGGAGTGTTCTATATTGTTTAGGTTATAGATCCTTTATCTCTTTGGTTAAGTTTATTCCTAGGTATTTATGCTTTTGGGTGCAATTGTAAATGGGATTGAATCCTTAATTTTTCTTTCTTCAGTCTCATTATTAGTGTATAGAAATGCCATTGATTTAAGGGCATTGATTTTGTATCCGGCCATGCTACCAAATTGCTGTATGAGTTCTAGCAATCTTGGGGTGGAGGCTTTTGGGTTTTCTATGTAGAGTATCATGTCATCGGCGAAGAGGGAGAGTCTGACTTTTTCTTTGCCAATTTGAATGCCTTTAATGTCTTTTTGATGTCTCATTGCTGAGGCTAGGACTTCCAGTAGTATGTTGAATAGCAGTGGTGAGAGTGGACATCCCTGTCTTGTTCCTGATCTTAGGGGAAATGCTCCCAGTGCTTCCCCAGTGAGAATGATATTTGCTGTGGGCTTTTTATAGATGGCTTTTAAGATGCTGAGGAAAGTTCCCTCTATCCCTACACTCTGAAGAGTTTTGATCAGGAATGGATGCTGTATTTTGTCAAATGCTTTGTCTGCATCCAGTGAGAGGATCATATGGTTCTTGGTTTTTCTCTTGCTGATATGATGAATCACATTGATTGTTTTATGAGTGTTGAACCAGCCTTGTGTCACGGGGATAAATCCTACTTGGTCATGGTGAATAATTTTCTTAATGTGTTGTTGGATCCCATTGGCTAGTATCTTGTTGAGAATTTTTGTATCCATGTTCATCAGGGATATTGGTCTCTATTTCTCCTTTTTGGTGGGGTCTTTGTCTGGTTTTGGAAGTAAGGTGATGCTGGCCTCATAGAACGAATTTGGAAGTACTCCATCTCTTTCTATCTTTCCAAACAGCTTTATTAGAATAGGTATGATTTCTTCTTAAAACATTTGATAGAATTCCCCTGGGAAGCCATCTGACCCTGGACTCTTGTGTCTTGGGAGTTTTTTGATGACTGCTCAATTTTCTCCCTGGTTATTGGTCTGTTCAGGTTTTCTATTTCTTCCTGTTCCAGTTTTGGTAGTTTGTGGCCTTCCAGGAATGCGTCCATTTCTTCTAGATTGCCTAATTTATTGGCATATAGCTGTTCATAATATGTTTTTAAAATCGTTTGTGTTTCCTTGGTGTTGGTAGTGATCTCTCCTTTCTCATTCATGATTTTATTAATTTGAGTCTTCTCTCTCTTCTTTTTAATAAGGTTGGCTAATGGTTTATCTATCTTATTAAATTATTCAAAGAACCAACTCCTGGTTCTGTTGATCTGTTCCACAGTTCTTCTGGTCTCAATTTCGTTGAGTTCTGCTCGAATCTTAATTAACTCTCTTCTGCTGGGTGTAGGGTCCATCTGCTTTTTTTTCTCTAGCTCCATTATGTGTAAGGTTAGCTTTTGTATTTGAGTTCTTCCCCGTGTTTGAATGGATGCTTGTATTGTGATGTATTTCCCCCTTAGTACTGCTTTTGATGCATCCCAAAGATTTTGAACGGTTGTATCTTCATTCTCATTAGTTTCCATGAATCTTTTAAATTCTTCCTTAAATTCCTGGTTGACCCTTTCGTCTTTTAGCAAGATGGTCCTTAACCTCCATGTGTTTGAGGTCCTTCCAAACTTCTTGTTGTGATTTAGTTCTAATTTCAAGGCATTATGGTCTGAGAATATGCAGGGGAGGATCCCAACCTTTGGTATCATTTCAGACCTGATTTGTGACCCAGTATGTGGTCTATTCTGGAGAAAGTTCCATGTGCACTTGAGAAGAATGTGTATTCAGTTGAGTTTGGATGTAAAGTTCTGTAGATATCTGTGAAATCCATCTGGTCCTGTGTATCATTTAAAGCTCTCCTTTCTTCAGAGATGTTGTGCTTAGAACACCTATCGAAGGTAGAAAGAGCTAGATTGAAGTCACCAAGTATAAGTGTATTATTATCTAAGTATTTTCTCACTTTGTTTATTAATTGGTTTCAATATTTGGCAGCTCCCACATTCGGGGCATATATATTGAGGATTGTTAAGTCCTCTTGTTGGATAGATCCTTTAACTGTGATATAGTGTCCCTCTTCGAATCTCACTACAGTCCTCAGGGTAAATTTTAGTTTATCTGATTTAAGGATGGCTACCCCGGCTTTATTTTGAGGACCATTTGAATGGTAAATGGTTCTCAAACCTTTTATGTTCAGGTTGTAGGTGTCTTCTGTCTAAAATGCATCTCTTATAGACAGCAAATCGATGGGTCCTGCTTTTTTATCCAGTCTGAAACCCTGCACCTTTTGATGGGGTCATTAAGCCCATTCACATTCAGAGTTACTCTTGAAAGATTTGAGTTTAGGGTAATCATGTTATCTATTCAGTCCTTGTTTTTGTGGATTGTTCCACTGAACTTCTTCTTAGAGAAGAATTTTAAGAGTCCCCTTTAAAATTTTTTGCAGAGCTGGTTTGGAGGTCACTTATTCTTTCAGTTCCTGCCTGTCTTGGAAGCTCTTTATCTCTCCTTCCATTTTGAATGAGAGCCTTGCTGGATAAAGTATATTTGGTTGCATGTTCTTCTCATTTAAGACCCTGAATAAATCCTGCCAGCCCTTTCTGGCCTGTCAGGTCTCTGTGGACTGGTCTGCTGTTACCCTAATGCTCCAATCCATAAAGGTCAGGCATTTCTTGTCCCTTGCTGCTTTAAGGATCTTCTCTTTATCTTTGGAATTTGCAAGCTTAACTATTACATGTCGAGGTGTTGGAGGGTTTTTATTGATTTTAGGGGGGGATCTCTCTATTTCCTGGATCTGAATTCCTGTTTCCTTTCCCAGATTAGGTAAGTTTTCAGCTACGAATTGTTCAAATACATATTCTGGCCCTCTGTCCCTTTCAGCGCCCTCGGGAACCCCAATTAAGCGTAGGTTTTTCTTCCTCAGGCTGTCGTTTATTTCCCTTAATCTGTCCTCATGGACTTTTAATTGTCTGTCTCTTTTTTCCTCAGTTTCCCTTTTTGCTATCAACTTGTCTTCTATGTCACTCACTCGTTCTTCCACCTTATTAACCCTCGTCATTAGGACATCTAGTTTGGATTTGATCTCATTCAATTGATTTTTAATTTCTGCCTGATTGGATTTAATTTCTGCAGTCATGACATCTCTTGAGGCATTTATTCTTTTTTCTGGAGCCACCAGTAGCTCTATAATACTGCTTCTTATTTGGCTCTCTGACATTGAATTGTAATCCAGATTTTGTAGCTCTGTGGGAGACAGGACTGTTTCTGATTCTTTCTTTTGAGGTGAAGTTTTCCTTCTAGTCCCTTTGCTCAGTGCAGTGTGGCCAAAAACACGTTGTATTAGGAAAAGGAGAAAAAGAGAGAGAGAGAAGGAAAGAAAAGAGATAAAGAATAAAGAAGAAAGGAAAAAAGGAACAAAGAGGAGAAAAACAGAAAGACAAAGAAAGAAAGGTGAAAAAAAGGTGGGGGAAGCAATCAGAAATCAAAAAGAACAATAAAAAAGAACACACGGGGAGTATCTTCTGATTCTGTATACTTTAAGGCCCTTGACGTCCCCTGGAACTTATCCCTCTAGTGGTCTTCTGGGGGAGGGGCCTGTGGTGCTGATTTTCAGGTGTTAGCACTTGGGGGAGCTGCTCTGGCCCCTGCCTGGGGGAGGGCTCAGTGGGGGTTGTTTACCCTGTGAGGCTACTGGAGGAACAACTCCAGCTCTGGAAAACTGGATTCATCCCCCACAGTAACTGTGGTGCTCTCTGTCTGCAGGGGCATGGAAGCTCCACGGTGGGGCCGCTGATCTGTTCAGCTCGGGGCAGGAGCGTCCTCACTGTCCTGGGCCCTCCTGGCCTCTGAGTTTCCCCAGGGAGGCCGGATCGTGGGCTGTGGCCCTGCGCCCTCTGTTCCTGGTCTGTGCTTTTGGATTTGCGCTCTTGGCCACGCAGCCACCTCTCCGCAGAGCCTCCAACAGAGCCCCTCTGAGCTGCTCCTGGAGTCGCCCAGCACCCTCCGCACTGTGCCTCTGCCTCTACCAGAGCCACCGCTGTGGAACTCTTCCCAGAACCACGCAGCCCCCTCTGCAGAGCCACTGCCCAAGCCCCTCTGCTCTACTCCCACATCAATATGTGCCCGCAGCAGCACTTAGGGAGCTCGGCGCACTCTCCTGTGTGAGTGGCAGGTGTCTGTTACTGTCCCAGGGAGCCTGAGAGCACCCCGCCCTTCAGGGGTCCTGCTCTAACTCCCTGTGGGCCAGGAAGATTGGTGCAGCTCCTGCTTCTCTGGGACAGAGCCTCCTGTCCTGGGGACACTCGCCCCAGCCTTAGCCCAGCTCCTCGTGGGACCCCTCCGCTTTGGATGACTTTTGTTTCTTTATTTCTTCCCCCCCCCCCCCCCGTCTTCCTACCTTGATTGAAGCACAAACTATTCTCAATGTAGCATTCCAGCTGGTCTCTGTTTAAATCTCAGGCCGAATTCGAAGATTTTCAGGATGATTTGAAGGTTATCTAGGTAATTTGGTGGAGACAGGTGATTTGGGGACCCTATTCTTCTGCCGTCTTGCCCCTCCTCCTGTATGTTGCCTTTTAGTGTTGTTTCTTTCCTTCTTTTTGTGGAAGCTTTTCAATTTGATGAAGTCCCAATAGTGTTTTTGCTTTTGTTTCCCTCACCTCAGAGGTATATCTAGAAAGAATATCCAATGGCCAATGTCAAAGACGTTGCTGCCTGTATTTTCTTCTTTTTATGGTTTCAGGTTTCACTTTTAGGTCTTTCATACAATTTGAGTTTATTTTTTATATATATGGTGTAAGAAAGTGGTCCAGTTTCATTCTTCTGCATGTGGCTGCCTAGTTTTCCCAACACCATTTGTTCTTATCCTGGGGTCAGGGTTAGGGTTTGTTGAAGAGACTGTCTTGTTGCCATTGGATATTCCTTCCTGCCTTGTTGTTGATCATAGAGTTACAGGTTTGTATCTTGTTTCAGCTTTCCATTCTGTTCTATTGATCTAAGCGTCTCCTGTTGGGAGATTCTTGATTGCTGATTCAATTTCTTTGCTGGTTATCTGTCTGTTCAAGTTTCTTATTTCTTCCTTTTTCATTTTTGCTATGTTATATATTTCTAGGAATTGATGTATTTCTTCCAGGTTCTAGGTTGCTGGCATATAATTTTTTGTATTGTTCTCTTATAATCATTTGTATTTCTCTAGTGTTGGTTGTTATTTCTCTTTTCTCATTTGTGATTTTATTTGGGTCCTTTCTCATCTTTTTATCTTTTTTTTTAAATATTTTATTTATGTATTCACGAGAGGCACAGAGAGGCAAAGGTATAGGCAGAGAGAAAATAAGGCTCCATGTGGGGAGCCTGATGTGGGACTTGATCCCCAGGACCCAGGGAACATGACATGAGCCAAAGCAGATACTCAACCACTGAGGCACCAAGGTGTCTTGCTGATTCAATTCCTTTGCTAGTTATGGGCTGTTCATATTTTCTCTTTCTTCCTATTTCAGTTTTGCTCGTTTGCACATTTCTAGATATTTGTCCATTTCTTCCAGGTCTCCCAGTTTGTTATCAAATAATTTTTCATAGTATTCCCTTATAATTGTCTTATTTTTCTGGTGTTGATTGTGATCTCTCTTCTCTCATTTGTGATTTAATTGATTTAGGTCTTTTCTCTTTTCTCGGTGATAAGGCTGGCTAGGGCTTGATCCACTTTATTAATCATTTTGAAGAACCAGCTCTTAGGTTTGTTATTCCATTCTACTGTTTTGTTGTTTCTGCATTGTTTCTTTCTGCTCTCATCTTTATTTTTCTCCTGTCTTCTGTAGGTTGAGGCTTTGTTTGCTATTCCTTTTCCAGCTCCTTTAGTTGTAGGGTTAGGTTGTGTATTGGAGACTTCTTGTTTCTTGAGGTAGCCCTGTATTGCTCTGGACTTCCCTTTTTGGACTGCCTTTGCTACATCCCAGAGGTTTGGAGAAACATGTTTTTATTTTCATCTGTTTTAAATTTCCTCTCTAATTTCCTGGTTGCTCCATTTTTCTCTTGTAAATTTTCCATAATCTCCATGTATTTTTGGTGTGTCCAAATTTTTTCTTACGGTCGACTTCGAGTTTCATAGCGTCGTGGTCTGAAAATGTACAGGGTGTGATATCAACCTTCTTGTACGGGTTGTACCTGTTAAGGGCTGATTTGTGGGACATGATATGATCTGTTCTGGAGAATGTCTCATGTGCACTTGAAAGGAATTGGTATTCTGCTATAGGATTAAATGTTCTGCCTATATGTGTTGAGTCCCTGTAGTACAGTGTGTCAAGGCTATTGTTTCCCTGTTGATTTTCTGCATAGATGATCGGTCCATTGCCATAAGTGGGTGTTAAAACCCCTGTCATTGTATTATTATCAGTGAGTTCCTGTACGTTTGTTGTTACTTGGTTTCTATATTTAGGTACTCCCATGTTGGCAGCATAAATATTTAGTTGTTTGATCTTGATACAGAGTCTTTTTAATAAAGAAATAATGCCCTTCTTCAACTCTTCTTACAGTATTCTTTTTTGAAATTAAAATAATTTATTTATTCATTCATGAGAGATGCACTGAGAAGCAGAGGCAGATACATAGGCAGAGGGAGATGCAGGCTCCCCAAAGGGAAGCCGATGTGGGACTCGATCCTGGGATCCCAGGATGACATCCTGAGCCAAAGGGAGATGCTCAACCGCTGAGCCACCAGGTGTCCCCCAGGATTTGGTGTCAAATCTAGTTTGTCTGATATAAGTATGGGTCCTCCAGCTTTCCTTTGATATCCATTAGCGTGATAGATGATTTTCCATCCACTGACTTTCAATCTGTTGGTGTCTATAGGTCTAAGGTGAGCATCTTGTGGGCAGCATACAGATGGATTTTCTTTTTTAAATAATGATTTTATTTATGAGACAGTGAGAGAGAGAGAGAGAGAGAGAGGTAGAAAATTATGCAGAGAGAGAAGAAGGCTCCCAACCAGGAGCCCAATATGGGACTCGATTCCAGACTCCAGGATCACACCCTGATTCAAAGGCAGAGGCTCAACCCCTGAGCCACCCGGGCATTCCGGATCCTGTTTTTTAAGCCACTCTGATACCCTAGATCTTTAGTTTGGAGCATGAGGTCTATCAGCATTCAGAGTGATTATTGAAAGATATCAACTTAGTGCCTTTGTTTTACCAGTAGAGTTTGTGTTTCTGGTGATGTTCTCAGGTCCTTTCTAGTCCTTGTTGCTTTAGGTCTCTTTTTTCGCCCACTAGAAGTATCCCTCTACAAATACCTTACTGGACTGCTTTAGTGGTCATGATCTCCTTTATATTTTGCCTGTCTGGGAAACTCTTTATCTCTCCTTCTATCCTGAAAGACACCCTTGCTGAAGAAAGAACTCATACAAATTTACCTCCAATTAGAAGAAATTTAAAAACAAAATAAATTTTTGCTATTATGATTGAGGAAAATGGCATTTAGGAAGAAAACCAGAAGCTGAAAGAGACTAGGACAGATATCATCATCCGCAGCCTTACAAGGACCTGGTGTCCTTTCCAAGGAGGGTCCCCCCTCTGTAGGATGCTTCCTGATCCTCTGTGCTCCTTGATGGAACCCAGCAGGCACATCTTCGTGCCTCCATCACCTCTGCAGTCATGGTTTGTAGCGTCTTCCATGAATCCCGTTGGGGACCACAGTGTCGTGTACATAACCATCCAGCTGCTGTTTGACAACATTGGGGAGATTCCGAAATTTGTTGTTTTTGGGGTGTGTGTGTGTCTATCACATGCAGCTCTCACATGCAGCTATCTGATTCTCTGGCTCTGGGGATGAGCATTTCGCACCCCAGTCTGCTGGGGCCTCCACAGAAGTGACCCTAAGCCCCCTGGTCTCTGCAGCTTCTCTCAGAACCATGCGTTCACTCTGCCTGTGACCGAGCTTTTTTGGTTTTGTTTTTTTACCTCAGACTCCTGTGCCTAAGATTGCGACTCTGAGAAATGACTGAGAAGCCAACACCGATGAAAACACAGGAGGGTTTATTTACAAGCTCGAGCTTATGTCCAAGTATACCCGACACAGCGGAGGAGGGACTTGGACCCCGAGGTGGGTTTTAGCTTAGTTTTAAGGGCTGGTCTCAGGGATCTCCAGAAGGGCTGGAGCAAATTTCAAGTTCTCTTTACATTTTGATATGGGGCCTTCAAGGGCGTTGAGCTCTATTCTCATTCTAACATAGGGCATTCTGGTACCTTAAGGTGTAAGCTGTTTTCTTCTTTTTTTCCTGTAAGTATAGTAATGCAAATTTTAGCTCTTATTCACAGGGGCCTGGGATGGCTGTACTTGTGCTAGCACTGAACTTAAAGTGGAACGGCTTTAATTTTCTCAGCTTCCACACAGACAAGTGACTGAAGTTTAAAACTCCTAATTTTAGGGGCTGCCCTGGTGGAGACCTGTGCTCTTCCTGCCCGGGATTGTGTCCTCCCACTCCTGGCCTTTGCTGGCCTGCTCCAGGAACGCGGTCCCGTGACTGCACAGAGGTTTGCAGCTTATGACCACACAGAGCAGACAGCTGGCACGAGTCCCGCTACTCTCAGCCAGGTTCCTGCTCCTGTGCCTGGGAACAGTTGGTGCCACCGTCCTTGGGACCCCTGGGATCCTGAGTCCACCCTGTCACTCCAGGGATGGCCCCCCACTTCTCCACCTGAACACCTTAAGTCTGGTGTGTCCCCCACTCTAGCAGACTTCTGAAAGTTCAGATTTTGTACTCTACTGCTTATAATATTGTGCATAGAACCGTCAGCTGGCTCCCTGCCCTTGTGGGGTCCGGGGCTCTGTCTCCCCAAGATCAACTGATTGATTTTCTTTAAGATTTTCTTTTTCTGTAGTCTCTACACCCAACATGGGGCTTGAACTTGCTACCCGAAGAACAAGAGTCCCATGTTCTTCCCAACCGCACCAAGCCGGTCAGTCTCCCTTTGATTGATAGATACATGTTAATTGAAGCAGGGGTGTTGCATGTGTCAGGGCAGAAACTGACCCCACGCATTGAAGTGTAGTGGAGTCATTTGGACTTTGATCAATGTTCAGGAAACCATAGCTTCCCTGGGAGGAGGGGTCACACACGTGAAAAGTTGAAAATTTCCTTTACCGTAGTAGATATTTTACTGATTATTTATTTAAAATCCTATCCAATGGTAAATGTCAATCTAGGATTGGGATACAGTGAGAACATTCTAGGAGTCGGAGGTAACTCAAGCTCCCTGTCAAGGACTAAATGTTCCAGTTCGATGTAGAGATAGGCAAGGAAGCAAAGAGTTATGAAACATGGCACGGGGGTGCCTGGCTGGCCTGGTTGGGTGATCTTGATCTCAGGGTGGTGAGTTTGAACTCCATGTTGGGTATAGAGAGGACATAAAATTAAAATATTTAAAAAATAATAAATGGATGAACAAATAAAGCATGACATCAAAGGTAAGTGCTTTCTTATGTCTCACCTGCGACCTATTCTGGATCTCCCCGCTTGCAGTACTTGGCCCAGATGACGTCCTCCACAAAGGACAGTCCCACCCAAGTGGAAGTGGGCTTCTTTCAGTATAAGACCTGTGGTTCCCCTCATTCTGCAGGGAGAGAAGAGCCGTGAAGTCACGAGTTCAGTGGATCAGCATTCACCTGGGCAGTGATCATTTCCAATTGCGGTAGCCAGAGTTCCGCCACCTTTTAGGACTCGATGTCATAAGGACGCCTCTTTGGTCATTGGCTTGGATGCAGGGTGGAGGCTAAACAACAATTAGGAAGAACAAAAGAGGATGAAAACCAGAAGCTTAATGAGTGGAGGACAGATTTCACCATCCGTAGCCTTCACAGGGACATGGTGTCCTTTCCTAGGAGGCCCCCCCCTGTAGGATGCTTCCTGCCCCTCTGTGCTCCTTGTTGGAACCCAGGAGGCACATATCCGTGCCTCCAGCACCTGTGCTCTCATGGTTTATAGCATATTCCATATATCCTATTGGGAACCACAGTGTCGTGTATGTAACCATCCAGCTGCTGTTTGACAACATTGGGGGGATTCCAGCTTTTGTTGGTTTTGGGGGTGTGTGTGTATCTCTCACATGCAGCTATCATGTGCCACTATCTGATCCTCTGTCTAGGAAACACAAACGCCGAAATGGTTGGCACAACATCATTTCTGGTGCTGGCGCTGGGCGGTTAACTGGGCTCTCCTGGCTGACCCGGGGCTCCCTCATGCAGTGACTTTCCACTGGAGGGTCAGCTGAGCTGGAAGATCCGGCTCGACCACATTCCCATGTCCGACAGTGGGTCCCGCTGAGCCCCAGCTGCTTCTCTTCTCCCTGATGCCTCTCCAGCAGGGAGCCAGACCTTGGGGCCACCCTGGTGGGAGCTCCTGAGGAGCCGCCTGCCCATGGCAGCGAGCCGTGGGGCTGCCTGTGTTTGGGAGTCGGGGTGGGGACGGGGATGGGGTTCCTTGGTTTCCTGTGCTGCCTGGCCTTCAGGCCGAGCCCCATGCTCACCCAGCCCCTACTCACTAGGGCGAGGAGGGTATCCTCTACACGCTGGTATGAGAGATCCAGCACCACAAGGTGTGCACGCTGAGTCCACCTGGTGAGATTGGCCCAGGTGCCTGAGCTGCAAGTGTGGGACCCAGGAAATTTAACAAAATCCCCTACCCCTGGACAAGGAGAGCAGGACTGATTCCATTTTGTGCTACACCCACCACCTCCCCTATGACCCCCACATGAACTACTTATTACTTAAGGTGCTGCCCCACCTAAATCCAGCTGCTGGGCACACCCTATTTGGAAATGGGTGGACGTGTTATCACTCTGATCTTAAATTGAAATGGACTTAATTTTCATGGACTCCATGAGTCCCGTCTCATCTAATCTCCCCCTTCCCAGGAGCTCCCAAGACAGCAACTGCAAATGACCTCACCATGGCAGCCTGTGTTGGGGGACAGGCCCAGGGAATGGGGATCAGGAAGATCTGGAGCGTGGGCTTCCCAGCTGTGCAGCGGGATTTGATGCTGCAGACTCTTATTCCCTAAGGCTATCTTGACAACTGACTTTGTACATAGAAAAGCTCTCCTTTGTCTTTAAAAGATGAAGGGCTAGTCAAAGCTTTTTTCTCTGCCCATCTGATTGCTCAGGTTCCAATCTGAGATGTATTTCCTGTTAATAAGGATAATTTACTAACTGTAGTACTAAGGTTAAATTGTTCTGACACAAGTAATTCAGAGGGATGGGGTTTCTCATCTCTTTCTTCACAGCTCAGTCAGTCATCAGGAAATGCATCTTCATGCATTTGGAAAGAACTGAGAGACATTATTACCAATAGTCCTATTATGATGTGAAGGATTCTTCCATGAGATTCTTACTCTGTTTCAACTGACACTGAAACACTGTGAACTCTTTGGAAGACAAATGTCAAGGAAATAAATGTTATGCATTGGTAATTTTAAATGCACTTGCAATATGGGGTCTATTATAATTGAAGTATTTTTATCTTATTTTTTGAATAATAAATTCATTTTTTATTAGTGTTCAATTTACCAACATACAGAATAACACCCAGTGCTCATCCCATCAAGTGCCCCCTTAGTGCCTGTCACCCATTCACCCCACGCCGTTTTCCTCCCCTTTCATCACCCCTAAATTTGTTTCTCAGAGTAAGGAGTCTTTATGTTCTTATTTTTGCTATTTATTATCCCTTCCTTCTCTTAAGGTTGAGGAAGCATTATACGTGTTCATAAATGTTTTTCTTTCCTTCTGATATAAAATTCTTACTTTGTTCCATCGATGGAACTCTTTAAGAAAATGGGAAAAATTAATTAAACTATTCTTAAAATGTCTTCACACTTGGAGCCTGATTCATTTAACTCAATTTTCAAAATGAATCTTATTGAATAGAAAAAAACAAAGATTTATTGAGAAATTGACAAGATAGTATAGAGAATTCTCATGCACTCATAGTCAATTTCTCCAATTTGATAGCTCATATTAGTACAGTACAAATATTAGCTAATGAATCAATATTAAAATATTCGCATTAACCAAAGACCATACTTTATTCAGATTTCCTTCGTTTTTGCTAAGTTACCATCCCTCATATCACATTCCATCTGTCCTCATGTTTTCTTAAGCTCCTCTGGATTGTGACAGTCTTTCAG
Source organism: Urocyon cinereoargenteus (assembly GCA_032313775.1). Taxonomy (NCBI): domain Eukaryota; kingdom Metazoa; phylum Chordata; class Mammalia; order Carnivora; family Canidae; genus Urocyon; species Urocyon cinereoargenteus. The sequence continues at coordinate 377,909 of JAVLSZ010000021.1, forward strand.
CCTTTCCTTGTTGTTGTTGAACTGGAACACTTTGAGACATAGAGTATTTTGTAAAATTTCCCTCAGTTGGGGCATGTCTGTTGTTTATCTCATGACTGAACTGTGATTGTGGATGATATACAGAGATATACTGCCGTTATTATTATATCATATAAAGGATAGATACTATCAACATGATTTATCAGTCTTGGTATCGATCTGATCATCTTGCTGAGGTAGTGTTTGTCAGCTTTCTCCATAGTAAAGTGATTCTTTATTATTATTATTATTATTATTATTATTATTTTAACTTTTTCATAATCTATTTTGTAGAGGGAAGTCAGTATGTGTATTCCACACATACGAATGGGAAGCTATGCTCTTCAACTTGCAGGTGGAATGTCTGCACTAATTGTTTGAAATTCTTCTACATGGGAGTTTCTCATCCTTCTGGGTTTGTTTGTTTGTTTCTCTTTCAAGGATGTTATTTATTTATTTGAGAGAGAGAGGTGAGAAAAAGCATGAGCGAGAGAGGCAGAGGGAGAGGGAGTAGCAGGTTCCCTTCTGAACAGGGAGCCTGCCTTGGGACCTGGATCATGATCTTAGCCTATGGCTGAAGTTTAACTGACTGAGCCACCCAGGTGCCCCTCTTTCTTTCTTTCACTATTTTTAATATTAGTATAGATTCATGGATATTTATTTTACGCTTTGGGTTATAATCCAGCGCTACTTATTTTGTTGCTTATATTGTATCCGCTCTGGCCCTGGGAGCTCTTTCAGTTCACACCTGTGTCCCTTTAACATATTTCCATCAGTGTGGAGTCTTTTGTCTGTTCATACATTTTTAAAAGACAAACTTTATGTAAATCTCATTTTTGATTGGCACATTGTTTCTGTCCCCATCCCTATCTTTGCCTCCTTCCCTCTCTCTTGACTGTTTCATTTCTTTATTTATTATGATCTGAAAATAGGAAAGGACATAGGATCTCAAATTTTGCTATTTTACGGTAAATCAATTCTCCTTGGTGCCTAGCCAGTGGTTCTCGAATGTTAGTGTACAAAAGTATAACCTGGAGAGCTTGTTAATATGGCCAGCCAGCATTTTAATTTTTTTTAAGTTAAAGGAAGGGGCAGCTTAGGATTCTGCATGTTAACTGGTTTGCTCAGAAAATAATAATGGAGTTCCTTGAGGGCTTTGCTTTGAAAAGCAGCGACCATGGGGGCAGATGACTATTCTGATACACATATTTATGTTCTCTAGTGGCTTGGACCCATATACCTACCGCTTGTGATAAAAAGGGATATAGATTTGGGATTTTCTATCGCCATAGGAAAAACCCTAAAATACTCAGGATCTATGCTCAGAGTTAGTTTTATATTTTAGCATTTGAGTATATATAAGATCCCCCATCTTTTTGTGCTCATTATAGAGGGTTGAGGACCCCACAGCAGCATTTCAGGTCTGAGAGGGAACTGAGGAATCGTCAGCTCTGGTCCTCACTTCTGAGGCACAGGAATGAAACTGAGAGTTCCAGAGGATTTGATTTCCAAGTTTACGTGCTGATTGGTGGTGGAGCTAGGTCTGAAAAAAGTCTTCCTAGGGATGGTTCCATCAAGACAGACACCATTGAACAAAACTAGTTTAGATAGGCTTTTGTGAAATAGACAATTTTGGGTTACTCTTTCTCCTTTTATAGTTTCATATAAGGGTACGACTGTGTGGGACCCAGGAAATTTAACAAAAATCCCCTACCCCTGGACAAGCAGAGCAGGACTGATTCCATTTTCTGCTACACCCGCCACCTCCCATATGACCCCCACAATACCTGCTTATTGCTAAAGGCGCTGCCCCACCCTAGCAAAACCACTGTGCACACCCTAGTCAGAAATCGGCTCATAACAATGTAACGCTGCTTTGTGTCCACCAAAAGTGTGCGCTGATCCTGACCAAAGTAATAGGCCAACTCAAGTGAATACTATAGGGTAAGGTGTAATTCAATCGGTCACCTGCCTGTGGACCGAAATGACTGTGCAACTTTCTGTGTATCCCATGGGCCACTGGCCCCTATAAAGCTGCTATGCCTCTTAGTCTCAGGGTCCAAACCCTGCTCCGCTGTGTCAGGTACACTTGGACCCAAGCTCGAACTTGTAAATTAACCCTCGTGTGTTTGCATCGGTGTCGGCTCCTCGGTGGTTTCACGGATTCACAATCTTGGGCACAACAAAACTCTCCATCTTCGCCAATGACATTATACTTGACGTAGAAAACCCAAAAGCCTCCACCCCAAGATTGCTAGAACACATACAGCTATATGGCAGCATGCAGGATACAAAATCAATGCCCAGAAGTCAGTGGCAGTTCTATACACTGAAGAAAGAGAAATTAAGGAGTCAATCCCATTTACATTTGCACCCAAAACCATCAGATACCTAGGAATAAGGCTAACCAAACAGGTAAAGGATCTATACCCTAAAAACAATAGAACACTTCTGAAAGAAAAGGAGGAAGACACAAAAAGATGGAAAAATATTCCATGCTCATGGATTGGCAGAATTAATATTGTGAAAATGTCAATGTTACCCAGGGCAATGTACATGCTTAATGCAATCCCTATTAAAATACCATGGATTTTCTTCAGAGAGTTAGAAGAAATTATTTTAAGATTTGTGCGGAATCAGAAAAGACCCCGAATAGCCAGGGGAATTTTAAAAAAGAAAACCATAGCTGGGGCCTCACAATGCCAGATTTCATGCTGTACTACAAAGCTGTGGTCATCAAGACAGTGTGGAACTGGCACAAAAACAGACACATAGATCAATGGAGCAGAAGAGAGAATCTAGAAGTGGAACCTCAACTTTATGGTCAACTAATATTCAATAAAGGAGGAAAGACTATCCACTGGAAGAAAGACGGCCTCTTCAATAAATGGTGCTGGGAAAACTGAACATCCACATGCAGAAGAATAAAACTAGACCACTCTCTTGCATCAGACAAAGATGAACTCAAAATGGATGGAAGATCTAAATGTGAGACAAGAGTCCATCAAAATCCTAAAGGAGGACACAGGCAACACCCTTTTTGAACTCGACCACAGTAACTTCTTGCAAGATACATCCATGAAGGCAAAAGAAACAAAAGCAAAAATGAACTATTGGGACTTCATCCAGATAAGAAGCTTTTGCACAGCAAAGGATACAATCAACAAAACTAAAAGACAGCCTACAGAATGGGAGAAGATATTTGCAAATGACGTATCAGATAAAAGGCTAGTTTCCAAGATCTATAAAGAACTTCTTAAACTCCACACCAAAGAAACAAACAATCCAATCATGAATTGGGCAAAAGACATGAACACAAATCTCACAGAGTACGACATAGACAAGGCCAACATGCACATGAGAAAATGCTCTGCATCACTTGCCATCAGGGAAATACAAATCCAAACCCCAATGTGGTACCACCTCACACCAGTGAGAATGGCAAAAATTAACAAGGCAGGAAACCGCAAATTTTGGAGAGGATGCGGAGAAAAGGGAACCCTCATGCACTGTTGGTGGGAATGTGAACTGGTGCACGCACTCTGGAAAACTGTGTGGAGGTTCCTCAAAGAGTTAAAATTGGACCTGCCCTACGACCCAACAATTGCACTCTTGGGGATTTACCCCAAAGATACAGATGCAATGAAATGACAAGACGCCTGCACCCCGATGTTTTTAGCAGCAATATCCACAATAGCCAAACTGTGGAAAAAGCCTCAGTGTTCATCAAAAGGTGAATGGATAAAGAAGATGTGGTTTATGCATACAATAGAATGTTACTCAGTCATTAGAAATGACAAATACTCACCATTTGCTTCAACATGGATGGAACTGGAGGGTATTATGCTGAGTGAAATGAGTCAATCAGTGAAGGACAAACATTATATGTTCTCATTCATTTGGGGAATATAAATAATAGTGAAAGGAAATAGAAGGGAAGGGAGAAGAAATGGGTAGGAAATATCAGAAAGGGAGACAGAACATAAAGACTCCTAACTCTGGGAAATGAACTAGGGGTGCTGGAAGGGGAGGAGGGTGGGTGTGGGTGTGAATGGGTGATGGGCACTCAGGGGGGCACTTCTGGGATGAGCATTGGGGCCTCAACTGGACCTAGTGACTCTAGTCCCCCTCTGGGCCTCACCCTGACGTGGTGACTCTGGTCCCCACGTGGATGTCACCAGGACCGGGTGACTCTGGTCCCCCTCTGGGCCTCACCTGGAGCTGGGGACTCTGGGCCTCAACTGGGCCTCAACTGGACCTGGTCAATCTACTCCTCCCTAAGGCCTCATCTGGACCTTGTGACTCTGGTCCTACCTGGGAATCACTGGGACATGATTACTCTGATCCCCACCTTTGACTCATCTGGACATGATGATTCTGATCCCCACCTGGGCCTCACCTGAGTCTTACTGGGACATGGTGACTCTGGTCCTCAGGTTGGCCTCACCTGGATCTGGTAACTGGTACCCACCTGGGCCTCACCTGTACCTGGTGGCTCTGATTCCCACATGGACCTCACCTGGACCTTGTTCTCTCATTTCCTTCTAGGCTCATCTGTACCTGGTGAATCCGGTCCCCACCTGGGCCTCACCTGGAACTGGTGACTCTGGTCCTCTGCTTGGCCTTACCTGGACCTGGTGACTGTGTTCCCCACCTGGGCCTCACCTGGACCTGGTGAATCTGTTTCCCACCTGGGCCCACCTGGACCTGGTGACTCTGATCCCATCCTGGGCCTCATCTGTGTCTGGTTTCTGTGGTCCCCACATGGGCCTCAACTGGATATGGTGGCTCTAGTTCTCACATCAGGTTCACCTGGACATGGTGACTGTGGTCCCCTTCTTGGCCTCACCTGAACCTGGTGACTCTGAGCACCATCTGGGCCATACCTTGACTTGGTTCCTCTGTTACTCATCTGGGTGTCTTTCGGACCTGGTTAATCTGTTCCACACCTGGGCTTCAGCTGGACCAGGGGATTCTGGTCCCCTTCTGGGCTGCTCCTTGACCTGGTGACTCTGGTCCCCTCCTGGGCCTCACCTGGACCAGGTGACTCTGGTTTGCACATGGACCTCACCTGGAGCTGGTACGTGTGGTGTCCTTCTGGCCTCACCTGGACCTGGTAACACTGGTCCTCAGCTTGGCCTCACCTGGACCTGCTGAGTGTGGTTGCCACCGGGGTCTCACCCGAGCCTGGCGACTCTGGTCTCCACCAGGGCCTTCCGCATACCTGGTGAATCTGGTCCTTACCTGTTCCTTACCCAGACCTGGTGACTCTGATCACCACCTGGGCCACAAATGGACCTGGTGGCTGTGGTTCCCACATGGGGCTCACCTGGATCTGGGTCCTGTGGTCTCCTTCTAGGCCTCACCTGGACCTGGTAACACTGATCCTCATCTGGGCCTCATCTGTACCTGGTGACTCTGGTCCCCTCTTGTGCCTCAGCTGGACCTGTTGACTCTAGTCCTCAGTTTTGCCTCACCTGGACCTGGAGACTGTGTCCCCACCTCGGCCTCATCCAGACCTTGTGACTTTGGTCCCCACCTGGGCCTTACCTGGAGTTGGTGAATCTGGGCCCCCTGGGATTCACCTGGACCTGGTGAATCTGGTTACCACCTGGGCCTCACCTGGACCTGGTGCCTCTGGGCTCCACCTGGGCCTCAACCTGGACCTGGTTTTTTGGTTCCAACCTGAGCCTCATCTGGTCCTGGTGGCTCTGGGTCCCACATGGGGCTCACCTGTACTTGCTGACTGTGGTCCTCACGTGGTCCTCACCCAGACCTGGTGACTGGTATGTGAGGAGTCTGCTCCAGATTCCCCCTCTCCCTCCACCCCTCCCCACTGCACCCTCTCTCAATTAAATCTTCTGAAAATGCACATCGACATGTGAGCATCTTTATCCCCTCTTCAGAGGTGACTTCATATGTGTAATGACCATTTTAATGCCTTTCATGGACCCACCGTGACTCCCATCAGAAACCCCTTTTCTTTGATATTACTGAAGTACAGTCAACACACAATGTTACAGCAGTTTCAGGGCTATGACTTAGTGATTTGACAATTCTCTGCATACTCAGATCTCCCCACGAGAAGTGTCATCAGCATCTGTCCCCATACAAAATTGTCACAATAGTACTAACTTTATTGTCTAGGATGTACTTTCTAAATATCTATGAATTATTAATTTGGGAACCAGATGATTATATCTCTTAATATGCTTCATCTATATTGCCCAACTCCCACTGGCGTCCCCTCTGGCTATCCGTCACCATGATCCATCATATTAACAAAAGAAAGGACATGGGGCAGCCCAAGGGGCTCAGCAGTTTAGCGCCTGCCTTTGGCCTAGGGCCTGATCCTGGATTCCTAGGATTGAGTCTCAGGTCGGCTTCCCTACATGGAGGGAGTCTCTGCATCTCTCTCTCTCTCTCTCTCTCTCTCTCTCTCTCGCTCTCTCAATCTCTGTCTCTCATGGGTAAATAAATAAAATCTTAAGAAAAAAAACAAGAGAAATTTCAAAGGCATACAATCCTCTCAAGTGTTCCAGAAAAAGCATTTGTCAAAATAAAACACAAAAAGCATAGCAGGTTTTTTAAAAAAAAATTTTTTTTTGGCGTAGTGTGTTTTGAGGAAACGTATATCAACAGAATGAAGGCCATGTAGGAAGGCCCTCAGCTGACATCATTCTCAAGGCTGAAATCATGAAATCGTCTCCCCTAAGAGCAGAAACAAGCCAAGGACGTCCCCTCTCAGCACTGCAAGTCCAACCGTAGTCAACAGACAGGAAACAGAAAAGGTTCCACACCTGTAAGGGGGACGTCAAAATGTCCCTATTTGCTGAAGATTTGACATTAGAAACATGAAACCCGAGAGACTCCACCAAAAACTGTTAGAACTAATGAGTGAATTCAGTAAAGTTGTGGGACACCAAATGAACAGAGATCAGTAGCCTTGCTGTGTCTCGACAATGAGCACTCAGGAAGGAAATTAAGGACATGACTCCCTTATCAGGAGAATCCAAAAGAACAAAATAATTAGACTGACCCAGAGAGTGCAAGACTTGTACACTGAAAATTACAAGACTTTGGGAGGACATCCTGGGCTTGTGGGGTCGGAGCCTTCAACTTGTTAAAATGTCCACAGTTCCAGAAGCCACCCTCAGTTCCAATGTCATTCCTATCAAAATCATGGTGGCCGATATTAGAAATAGAAAAAGTCCTCGTAGCATTCATCCGGCCCCACAAATGACCCTGGACAGCAAATCAGATAGGAGAAGCGGGACAGAGCAAGACACTGCACTCTTCTATTTCAAACGATGTCACAGAGACACAGGAGACAGCAGTGTGGTTCTCGGGTCCCCAGCTGTCTCCATTGGTTAAGCATCCGACTCCTGACCTCACCCCTGATCTTGATCTTGGAGTCATGGGTTCTAGCACTGTGCTGGGCTGTGGACGAGGCATGGAGCCTACTTAAACAAACCAAACCCACAGGGGTGTGGTTCTGGCATAAGTTGAAGGAGCAGAATAGAGAGCCTGGACGAAAATGCACTCTGATACAGTCAACTGATTTTTTAAGCTTAATTTAATTTAAACCCAATTAATTAGCAGTATAGTGTATTATACCTGCAGAGGTAGAATTCAGGGATTCACCAGTTGGAGATAACACCAGGGCTCATGAAATCACATGCCCTCCTTCATGCCCGTCTACGAGTTACCCTGTCCCTCCACTCCCCTCCCCTCCAGCGACCCTCAGTTTGTTTCCTGTGATTGAGTCTCTTTTTCCTCCATCTCTGTTTTCATCTTGTTTTTCCTTCCCTTCACAGATGCCCATCTGCTTTGCTTCTTTAATTTCACCTATGAATGAAATCATACAGTAATTTTGTTTCCTGACTGACTTATTTCACTTAATATAATCCCAGTAGTTCTATCCACATCATTGCAAATGGCAGGATTTCCTTTTCTTTGATAGCTGAGTACCATTCCTATAATCTATCTATCTATAATCTATTACCATCATCTATCTCCCATTCTCTTTATCCATCATCTGCCCGAGGACATCAAGGCTCCTCCCACAGTGTGGCTACTGTGGACCTGGCTGCTGTGGACATTGGGGTGCAGGTGTCCCCGAGTCCCACTGCATCTGTATCTTTGGAGTGTGCCCAAGGCCAAGCACCTTCCGGTCGCAAGGCGGCTCTATTAGTAACTTCCTGAGGAGCCTCCACACTGTTTCCAGGGCGGCTGCACCAGCCCGCGGTCCCATCCACAGTGGAAGAAGGTTGAGTGAGTTTTGAGGCATGTGGTAAAAGTCTGGTCCACATTTCATGTCGCGTCCCATGGGATCCAATTCATTGTCCTTAAGTATTTCTGGGGAAGCCGGGTATTGGGCTCTGTTTCAGTGAGACGTTTCCGAAGCTCACAGGCCTCAACTGGAGCCTGGAAGGAGGCCTGTGGGGCCCCGGTGCAGGCAGCAGGCATGCTGCCCCATGCACGGCCTCCTGCAGTGCAAGAGCATCCCGCAAGTAGCGCCTGACCCCAGGCCCCACCCAGAGGGTACGCATGCTCAGTAGGCATCATCAGCCTGCACTAACAGGAGCCCAACTGTGCTGGGGAGGCCTGAGGAGGACGTGGGGCCGCGTCCATGCTGATGAGCCCCAGCCTTCTCAGGACCTGTGGTGAGGCTTCAGGGCGACATTGGGCCGCGCTCACGCTGACAGTAGCCCGGGTCAACTCAGGACCTGCGTGTAGGCTTCAGGAAGATGTGGGCCCGCATCCATGCTGACAGGAGTCCATGGGCCATGTCAGGACCCACGGGGAGGCTTCAAGAAGATGTGGTGCCTCGGCCACTCTCGCAGGAGCTCCCGGGCACCTCAGGACCCACGTTGAAGTGTCTGGAAGCTGGGGGCTGCATCCACGGTGACAGGAGCCTTGGCGTCCTCTGAACATGCAGTTTCGCTTAGGGAGGACGTGAGGCCACATCCACACAATAGGACGCTGCCCTCCCAGGAGCCTCGGTGTAGACTTCAGGAATTATGGGGATGTGTCCATGCAGACAGAAGATCCCAGCCTTGTCTGGGCCCATGGTGAGGCCCACAAAAGATGTGTGGACCGCATCCAACTGACAGGAGTCTCCGGCCTCCTCAGGACCCATTGTGAAGGTTAGGGATGATTTAGGGCCGCGTACATGCTGACAGGAGCCCCCAGCCTCCTCAGGTCTTATGGTGAGGCTTGAGGAAAATGTGGGGCCACGTCAACACTGACAGGACCCCCGTCCTCCTCACAACCTGCACTTTGGTTTCAGGACATATGGGGCTTCTTCTATGTCTCCACATCTGGAGAGATGTGGCTCTGAGAAAATATGCACTAAGAAACATTGTCACAGTTTCAGTATTCCCTCCCCACGATTTGTGAGACCCAATTACTTCCAAACTCCTTTTTCCTCCTTTTGGTTTTGGATGGCAATGCTGCTCTGTGACTGACCTACACAATCAATGACTCAGTAAGTATCACAACAGTTCAACTCTGTGGAGAGATCCCAAGGGTCTGCTGGAGAAGTATGAAGGAGAACTGTGGACTTGCTTGTTTTGCTTTCAGAAATCAGCATTCAGGCTCCTGATAGGAAGTTCAAAAGACTGCAGGTGGTACTCTGGGGACATAGATCGAAACCCGGTGGGGACGGAGCTTGTCTCTGTGCCTGCCATATAGAAGGCCGAATAGACATCTTTTTGGAATGAATGCATGTTGAATAAATAGGAGAATCTGTGTATGCTGGGTCTGTTTTAGGTCACTGATTCATACTTAGGGAGAGACATTAATCCAGGGAATGGTTCTCTGAACAAGTTCTGGGAAAATGAATGCTAAGTTATTTTTTTAAAGATTTATTTATTTATTCATTCAGGGAGAGCAAGAGAGAGGCAGAGACACAGGCAGAGGGAGAAGCAGGCTCCATGCAGGAAGCCTGATGTGGGACTCAATCCAGGTCTCCAGGAACACACCCTGGGCTGCAGGTGGCGCTAAACCGCTGCGCCACCAGGGCTACCTTTTTTTTTTTAAAGATTTATTTAGTATCCTAAGTTATTTGAAAAGGAGTAGTAAGATAGATAAGGAGTTCAGAATTGAGAAAAATATTAAAATCATTTAAGGAAAATAAAGGTGTTGATCACAGAAGTGGGTTTCTTGCAATTTACTCACTTATAGCTTGTATATTCTGAACAGAAAAAAAGAAAGGGAAGGAACCCCATGTGCTTGAGGTCATCAATTTCATCTGTAAAAAGAAAATAATACTGCCTGTCCCACAACACTGTTGTGAGGACAAGAAGTGATGGCTGTTTATTTAAAGAGTTGCTAGGTCCAGTCACCACAAAATGTAAAAACAACACATTTTATTAATATAGCTACCAATATAGCTGCAATATACTTTTTATTTTATTTATTTATTATTTATGTATTTATTCATTTGAGAGAGAAAGAGAAAGAGAGAGAGATAGGGAGAGAGGCAGAGACACAGACAGAGGGAGAAACAGGCTCCATGCAGGGAGCCTGACGTGGGACTCGATCCTGCATCTCCAGCATCACACACCGGGCTGAAGGCAGCGCTAAATCATTGAGCCACCGGGGCTGCCCTGCAATATACTTTTAAAAAATATATTTTAATTATTTATTCGAGAGAGAGAGAGAGGCAGAGACACAGGCAGAGGGAGAGGCAGGCTCTATGCAGGGAGCCCAAAGTGGGACTCCATCCTGGGTCTCCAGCATCATGCCCTGGGAAGAAGACAGTGCTAAACGGCTGAGCCACCCAGGCTGCCCTTTTTAGAGTCTTCTTAAAACACACAATTCGACTTCTTTCTAACAAAGTTTAATGTGAGTTGGTGTACCTATCAATTAAAAGCTGTAGGGTATGGATCCCAGGCTGCCCCTAGGGTGCATGTTCAGAGTCCTTCCAACTCGTCCAAGTGCAGCCTGGAAACCACCGAGCTGGTCTGAGGCCACATCCATAGCTGTGGGAACCAAGTGCCAGAGGCAGTCACGATTTACTGGATCTGAAACCCAGTTCTCTCCAGAAGCATCTGAGTCAGGGAATTGGTTTTTCTCAGGACAGGGTGAAAAATCCTTACACGATCAGGATTTCTCTGATCCCAAGAAAAATGCTTAGCGTTTTTCTTGTTGGTTGTTTTTTTCTCATGTTGCTTGGCTGTTTCTCTGGTCACATTGCCCTACTTCCTATGGGAATTAGTTTTGGAAAGAAATCACTCACATAATGAAAATGATCTAGAAACTCAGGTTAACAAAATTTTCTAGCCAGTGTGGATATGTGTGATTCACAGTGCTTTAAGCCGACAGAAATCTGTTTGCACAAATTAATAACAACTTTTAATAAACGGACTTTACTGTTCACTGCTAAAAATATTCCTGTCAGAGGGGCAAGATGGCCGAAGAGTAGGGTCCCCAAGTCACCTGTCCCCACCAAATGACCTAGCTAACTTTCAAATCATCCTGAAAACCTATGAATTTGGCCTGAGATTTAAAGAGAGGACAGCTAGAGTTTGCATTTCTATCAAGGCAGTTCCCACCTGTGCCTCACTTGGACCTGGTGACTGTGGTTCCCATCTGGGCCTCAGCCAGACCTGGTGACTACAGTCCCCAACTGGGCCTCACCTGGGCCTAGTGACTCTGGTCCCCTTCTTGGCCTCATGTGGACCTGGCGACTGTGGCCTCCACCTTGACCTCACCTGGACCTGGTGACTCTGGTCCCCACCTGGACCTCGCCTGGACATGGTAGCTGTGGACTTCATCTGGACCTGGTGACTGTGGTCCCCACCTGGGCCTCACCATACCTGGTGACTGGGCTCCTCAGCTACCAATGACTAGGATCCAGGATGGACCCTTAGTTGCTACTGATACCGGGAACATCCCCAGGGTCTCACTTGTTCCTGGTGACTATGGTCCTTGTCTGGGCTGACCTGGCTCATCCTTGGCTCTGATCCTCTCCTGGGCCTCCCCTGCTCTTGCAGGTATAGTCCGCCCTCTCGTGGGTGTGTATTGTCTATGGTCCCTTCTGGGCCTCACCTGATGGTACTGGGCCACGATATTGGCCCTTTGCAAGGCCAGCAGGGTCTCTGAGTCCTCCTGCATGGTGCTGGAATCCAAACACATCCAAGAATGATGGCGCATGAGAACTTTCTGAGGACACATGTGTCAGGGTGCTCCTGAGGATAGATCCCCAACCATCTGACCAGGGCCGACGACAACCCCATAGCCCTGAGGGGCACAGGCTGGGCTGGACCATCATACACGGGCCCTCACTGCCTGTCTCTCACTCGCCCACCTACAGTCCACCTTCCCAGCCACTGTCCCAGGACACGCCATCATGCTGGGATCACAGAGCGCTCCCACCCCGGTATCAGGAGCACATGGGTGGGGGACTCCGGAGGCTCCGGGGAACTGCCGATCTGATGTTTGGGGTGATGTCCTCCAGCCTGGGGGAGATCGAAGGTTTCCCTTAGATTCCACAAGCACAACGACCAAGGGGAGAAAGCAACGGACTGGACTTCATCAAAATTCAAACCTTATGCCAGCAAGAGTGCGACACAACTCCCCACCCTGAGGGCAACGGTGCATGAATAGCCTGAGGGGGATCTGGGGGAGCACGAGGGACTCTGCATTACAGTGAGTAAAGAGCTAGGCTGCTCACTGGCCATGGGGACCCAGCAGGCCTTGACCGTCCTTCTCTGACCACAGAGTTGGGCAGGGGGGTGTCATCCCTGTCAGGATCCATTCATCTAGGATGGGCTAGAAAGGTCATGTATTGGGTCTTTCTGCACAGCACAGGGCTTACAGGGAAGCGGGGGTCCTGGGGGAGCTGTAGAACTCCAACTGCAGCCTCCTTCCCTAGACAGGGACTTAGGGTGCTACCCTCACCCTGTGGGGCTGTGGAAGGGCTGCAGGAGCTGCTCATGATCATCCCATTGGGGTCAGGGTGTTTGAACCCCAGCCCTGGAGGCCAGCGCCCACACCCAGCCCCACAACCCCCATAGTGGTCGCGGGGAACAGGCATCAGTGGCCACTCCCCTGTGACCTGTCGCTCTGTGAGTGCCTCCTCTTTATGCACCGGGGTACTGGGGAGAGTGGGGGTACTGGAGTATTGGGGAGAGTGGGAGAGTTGGGGAACTTGGGAGAGTGGGAGTTCTGGGGTACTAGGGAGTGTAGGAGAGTTGGGGAACTTGGGAGAGCGGGAGTTCTGGCGTACTTGGGAGAGTGGGAGAGGCGGGTACTGTGGAGAGTGGGAGTCCTGATCTACTGGGGAGAGTGGGAGAGTCGGGTCGCTGTGAGCCAGATCCGGAGCACAAGTGCTTCCAAAGGTCTGCGGATGCACTGTGAGCGCCAGGCAGCAGTGGTACCCAGGGGTGGCACAGTTCCGCCCACAGTGGGGTCCCGCATCATGACTGTGGGAAGGTAGGGTCCAATCAACACTTAGCCCTTCACCCTGAACGCTGAGGGTCCCGGGGGAGGGTTCTCTCCCCACGCAGGGTGGGACGGGGATGCAGGCACCCTGCCACATCCTCAGTTCCCATCCTCAGGCCCTGCAGGCCTTCCGCCCTTCTAGGGAGACTGGGGGTCACAGACGTTCCCCTGACCTCCAGAGTTCACAGCGTGGGATTGCACTTAAGAACATTTGAGGGGTTCCTGGGTGGCTCAGTCGGTTCCACGTCGACTCTTTAGTTTGGTTCAGGTCAGGATCTCAAGGTTGTGGCGTGGAGCCTAGCGTGGGGCTTGGGCTCCATTGGGTGAGGAGTCCGCTCCAGGTTCCCCCTCTCCTTCCGCCCCTCCCCACTGCACCCTCTCTCAAATAAATCTTCTAAAAATCAACATGAAGTCATGTGAGCATCTTTATCCCCTCTGCAGAGGTGACTTCATGTGTGTTACGACCGTGTAAATGCCTTTCACGGACCCACCGGGAGTCCTACCAGAACCCCCTTTTCCTTGATATTTATTGACGTACAGTGGACACACAATGTGACAGTAGTTTCAGGGCTACAACTAGTGACTTGACAATTCTGTGCCTTACTCAGCTCTCCCCATGAGAAGTGGCAGCACCGTCTGTCCCCATACAAACTTGTCACAACAGTACTGACTCTATTCCCTAGGCTGTACTTTCTAAATTTCTGTGACTTATTTATTTGAGAACCAGATGCTTATAGCTGTTACTATTGTTCATCTATGTTGCCCATGTCCTACCCATGACCCTCTGTCCATCAGTCAGCAGGATCCATCACATTAACCAGAGAAAGGACATGGGGCAGCCCGCGTGGTTCAGGAGGTGAGCACCTGCCTTCGGCACAGGGAGTGATCCTGGAGTCCTGAGATCAAGTCCCACGCCGTGTTCCTTACATGGAGCCGCCTTCTTCCTCTGCCTGTGTCTCTGCCTCTCTCTCTCTCTGCTTCTCTCTCTCTCTCTGTCTTTCAAGGATATGTAAATAAATCTTTTTAAAAAAGAAAAACAAGAGAAAGGACAAAAAGCATACGATCCTCTCAAGAGTTGCAGAAAAAGCATTTGACAAAACACAACATCAAAAGCATAGTGGGTTTTGAGGAAATGTCTATCAACAGAATAAAGGCCACTAGGAAGGCCGCAGCTGACATCATCCTCAAGGGTGAAAACCTGAAATCATCTCCCCTGAGCAGGAACAAGCCAAGGAGGTCCCCTCTCAGCGCTGGAAGTCCTAATGGAGTCAACAGACAGGAAACAGCAAAGGTTCCACACCTGGAAGGAGAACGTCACAGTGTCCCTATTTGCTGAAGACGCGGTACTAGAAACAGGAAACCCGAGAGCCTCCACCAAAACCTGTTAGAACTAAGGAGTGAGTTCAGTAAAGTCAGGGACACAAACTGACCCTACAGAGCTCAGTAGCCTTGCTGTGTCCCGACAATGAACACTCAGGAAGGTAATGAAGGACGTGACTCCCTTCTCAGGAGTATGACAGAGAATAAATAATGAGACTGAACCAAAGGAGCAAAAGACTTGTTCACTGAGCCATACCAGGCTCTGGGAGGCCATCCTGGGCGCGTGGGGTGGGACCTCATCTTGTTAAAATGTCTGCAGCTCCTGAAGCCACCCTCAGTTTCAATGTCATTCCTATCAAAATCATGGTGGCAGATCTTACAAATAGGAAAAAAAAACCCATAACATCCATCTGCCCCCACAAATGAACCGGGACAGCAAATCAGTATAGGAGAAGCAAGACAGAGTGGGACGCAGCACTTTCCTATTTCAAAGGATGTCACAGAGACACAGGATAAATCAGTGTGGTTCTCGGCCCCCCGGCTGGCTCCGTCGGTTAAGCATCCGACTCCTGACCTCACCTCACGTCCTGATCTCGGGGTCGTGAGTTCTAGCCCTGGGCTTCACCATGGACAAGGCGTGGCGCCTACTTAAACAAACCAGACCCACGGGGGGGGTGGTCCTGGCATAAGCTGAAGGAGCAGAACATAGAGTCCAGAAGGAAATGTGCTCTGATACAAGTGATATTTTTAACTTTATTTTATTTAAACCCAATTAATTAATGTATGGTGTATTATATTTTCAGGGGAAGAATTCAGGGATTCACCAGTTGGAGATAACAGCAGTGCTCGTGACATCACGTGCCCTCCTTCATGCCGGTCCCCTGTGATCCCCTCTGCATTCCCCTCCCCTCCAGCGACACTAAGTTTGTTTCCTATGATTACGAGTCTGTATTTCCTGCATCTGTTTTCATCTTATTTGTATTTCCTTCCCTTCACAAATGTTCATCTTCTTTGCTTCTTAAATTCCACCTATGAATGACACCACACGGTCATTCTCTTTCCTGACTGACTTATTTCACTTAAGATGATCCCTCTAGTTCTATCCACATCATTGCAAATGGCAAGTTTTCCTTCTCCTTGATAGCTGAGTACCATTCCTCTCCCTATGACCATCATCTATCTCCCATCCTCTTTATCCATCATCTGCCTGAGGGCACCGAGGCTGTTCCCACAGTGTGGCTACTGTGGACTCAGCTGCTATGGACATTGGGGTGCAGGTGTCCTGAGTCTCACTGCAGTCTCTATCTTCGGATTGAGCTCCAGGCTCTGCACCTGCTGGTTGCAGGGCGGCTCTATTTGTAACTTCCTGAAGAGCCTCCACACTGTTTCCAGGGTGGCTGCACCAGCCCGCAATCCCGCCCACAGTGGAAGAGGGTTGATTGAGTTTTGCAGGACGTGGTAAATGTCTGGTCCACATTTCATTTCCTGTCCTGTGTCCTCTAATTCCTTGTCATTAAGTATTTCTGGAGAAGCCGGGTGTTGGGCTCCATTTCAGTGAGACGTTTCTGAAGCTAACAGGTCACAGCTGGAGCCTGGAGGGAGGCATGTGCATCCCGGGTGGGTCACGGCACCTCCTGCATGGCCTCCTGCAGTGCCTGAGCATCCCTCAGTGGGTGCCTGAGCTCAGGCCCCACCCAGGGGGCCCGCATGCGCAGTAGGCCTTGTCTGCCTGCACTAACAAGAGCCCGCCTGTGCTGGGGAGGCCTGAGGAGGACCTGGGGACAGGTCCACGCTGATGAGCTGCAGCCTCCTCAGGACCCGCGGTGAGTCTTCAGGGGGACATTGTCCACGTTCACGCTCACAGGAGCCCCGGTCTCCGCAGGACCCGGGGTGAGATTTCAGGAATATGTGGGCCCGCATCCACACAGACAGGAGCCCCTGGGCCGCCTCTGGACCCACGGGGTGGCTTCAGGAAGATGTGGGCCTGTATCCACACTGACAGGAGCCCCTGGGCCTCCTCTGGACCCACAGGGCAGCTTCAGGAAGATGTGGGCCCACATCCACGCTGATAGGAGACCCTGTGCCGCCTCTGGACCTGCGGAGAGGCTTCAGGAAGATGTGGGCCTGTATCCACACTTACAGGAGTCCCTGGAGCCTCAGGACCCATGGGGAGGCTTCAGGAAGTTGTGAGCCCACAGTGACAGGAGACCCGGCATCCTCAGGACCCACCAACAATGACTCAGGAACACGTGGGGCCACTTCCACAATCACAGCATCCCGGCTTCCTCAGGACACCTGGAGGACTCTGGAGGCACCATTGGGGGCAACGTCCACATCAGAAGGGACTACTCAGAACCACAGGGTAAGTGAATGGGTAGAATGAATGGTAGGGTCAGGGGAGGGGAGGCAGTTGGTGGTTAGGCTTAGGTTAGATGTTAGGGGTTAGTGATTATGCTTATGGTTACGGATTAGCGGTTAGGGTGAGGGATAAGTTTAAGGGTCAGTGGTTAGGAGTTAGGATGGGGGTTAGGGATTAGGGAAAGGGGTTAGGGTTAGGGACAGGATTTAGAGTTAGGGTTAGGGTTTAGGCATTAGGGATTAGGGCAGGAGGTTATGAGTTGGGGTTAGGGTTATGGTTAGAGTCAGGGTTGGGCTTAGGTTTCCAGTTATGGTTAGGGGTTAGGGTGTGAGTTAGGGTTAGGGGTTAGGGTTAAATTTAGGGCTAGGTTTAGTGTTAGGGTGAGGGTTACTGTTAGGATAGGGGGTGCTATGTTTAGGGGTAGTGTTTGGTTAGAGGTTAGGGTTAGGGTCAGCTCAGGGTCAGGGTCAGGGTAAGGTTTTGGAAAAGGGTAAGAGATAGGGTTAGGGAGTGGGTTGGGGGTTAGTTTTCGGGTATGGGTTAGGGTACATTTTGGGGTATGAGATTGGATTAGTATTAGAGGGTTAAGGTTCAGTACAGGTTAAGGTTAGAAATAGGATTTGAGTACATTAAGTTAAGGTTAGGGTTAGAGGTTAGGGTTAGATTTAAGGTAAGGGTCAGGGTTAAGGGTTTAGAATAGGTTTAGGAGTTAGGGTGAGGGTTGGTTTCGGTCTTGGGGTTTGTGTTTGGTTTTCGATTAGTGATAGGTCTTGTTTAAGGGTTAGGTTAACATTAGGATTAAGTGTAGGGTTAGGGTTATGTCTGTGTATGGTTAGAGTTTGGGTCGTGGCTTGTGCCTGCACTGGGACTCCTAGTATCTTGGGCAGTTTAGTTTTATGCACTCTATGTAGGTTTTGGGTTCAAAGATAATCTGACTCCACCAAGTCAGTGGCCTCCCCTGAGAATGAAAATCCAGGCTTCTGCTGGGGTCAGAATAGACATGGCAGGCTTCTCCTGAGCTGAGCTAAGGAGGGGATTTGTGGTTCTAAATACTCTTTATCAATTCTTTTTGATTCGATTCGATTCTTTTCTATTCGGTTTGATTATTTTCGATTCGACTCTATTCTTCTCAATTCGATTCAATTCTTTTTGATTCAATTCGAGTATTTTCAATTTGATTCGATTCGATTGTTTTCGATTCGATTCGATTCGATTATTTTCAATGTTTTCCATTCAATTTGATTCATTTCGATCATTTTGAATTCGAATCGATTCTTTTAGATTTGATTTGATTCTTTCAATTCGATTCAATTTGATTCGATTATTTTCGATTCTTTTCGATTCAATTCGATTGAATTTGACCATTTTTGATTCGATTCAATTGTTTTTGATTCGATTAGATTCGATTCTTTTCAATTCGATTCAATTCGATTCGATTATTTGTGATTTGAATCGATTGTTTTTGATTCGATTTGATTATTTTCGATTCATTACGATTATTATCGATTCCATTTGATTATTTTCAATTCAATTCGATTATTTTTGATGTGATTCGATTACTTTCAATTCGATTCGATTCAATTCGCTTATTTTCAATTCGATTTGATTATTTTCGATTCGATTTGATTCTTTTTGATTCTTTTCAATTATTTTTGTTTCGATTTGATTATGTTTGATTCGAATATTTTCAATTTGATTATTATTTTGATTCTTTTCGATTTGATTCGATTCGATTCGATCATTTTCAATTCGATTCGACTCTTTTCCATTCGATTTGATTCTTTTCGATTCTTTTCAATTCTTTTCGATTCAATTCGATTCGATTATTTTTGATTCTTTTCTATTCGATTCGATTCGATTCGATTCAATTCGAACATTTTCGATTCGATTCGATTCTTTTTGATTCGATTCTTTTCGAATTGATTTGATTCTTTTCGATGCGATTCAATTATTTTCAATTCAATTCGATTCTTTTCGAATTGATTCGATTATTTTTGATTCTTTTAGACTCGATTCGATTCTTTTCATTTCGATTCAATTATTTTCAATTCAATTTGATTCAATTTGATTATTTTTAATTCGATTCAATTATTTTTGATTCGATTTGATTCTTTTTGAATCGATTCGATTGTTTTCGATTCTTTTTGATTCGATACTTTTCGATTCGATTCTTTTTGATTTGATTCGATGCTATTCGATTCAATTTGATTCGATTTGATTATTTTCAATTCGATTTGATTATTTTTTATTCGATTCGATTATTTTGATTTGATTTGATTCTTTTCGATTTGATTCGATTCTTTTCTATTCAGTTCGATTATTTTCTATTCGATTCGATTCTTCTCGATTCGATTCGTTTCTTTGTGATTCGATTCTTTCGATTCGATTCTTTTCGAATTGATTCGATTATTTTCGATTATTTTTGATTCTTTTCGATCCGATTATTTTCTTTCTTCTATTTTTTATTATTTATTTACTTATGATAGTCACAGAGAGAGAGAGAGAGGCAGAGACATAGAGAGAGGGAGAAGCAGGCTCCATGCACCAGGAGCCTGACGTGGGATTCGATCCCGCGTCTCCAGGATCACGCCCTGGGCCAAAGGCAGGCACTAAACCGCTCTGCCACCCAGGGATCCCTCGATGAGATTATTTTTGATATTTTTCGATTCAATTCGATTCAATTTAATTCGATCGTTTTCAATTTGATTCGATTCTTTTTGATTGATTCAATTCTTTTCACTTATTTTCGATTCTTTTCAATTTAATTCGATTTTCATTTCGATTCTTTTCTATTCGATTATTTTCAATTCTTTTCGATTTGATTCGATTCGATTTGATCATTTTCGGTTCGATTCGATTCTTTTCTATTCAATTCTTTTCAAATTGATTCGATTATTTTCTATTATTTTCGATTCTTTTCAATGCGATTCGATTATTTTCAATTCGATTCGATTCTTTTCGAATCGATTCATTTTTTTTCGATTCAATTCGATTCGATTCAATTGTTTTTTATTCGATTCGATTCTTTTCGATTCGATTCTTTATGTTTTGAGTCGATTACTTTTTATTATTTTTATTTCATTTCCATTATTTTCTTTTTTTAATTAATTTTTTATTGGTGTTCAATTTACCAACAAACAGAATAACACCCAGTGCTCAATCCGTCAAGTCTCCCACTCAGTGCCTGTCACCCACTCACCCCCACCCCTTGCCCTCCTTCCCTTTCACCAACCCTAGTTCTTTTCCCAGAGTTAGGAGTCTTTATATTCTGTCTCCCATGCTGAAATTTCCCACACATTTCTTCTCCCTTCCCTTATATTCCCTTTCGCTATTATTTATATTCCCCAAATGAATGAGAACATACAGTTTTTGTCCTTCTCCGATTGACTTACTTCACTCAGCATAATACCCTCCAGTTCCATCCACATTGAAGCAAATGGTGGGTATTTGTCATTTCTAATGGCTGAATAATATTCCATTATGTACATAAACCACATCTTCTTTATCCATTCATCTTTTGATGGACACCGAGGCTCCTTCCACAGTTTGGCTATTATGGACATTGCTGCTATAAACATCGGGGTGCAGGTGTCCCGGCGTTTCATTGCATCTGAATCTGGGGTAAATCCCCAACAGTGCAATTGCTGGTTCATAGGGCAGGTCTATTGTTAACTCTTTGAGGATCCTCCACAGAGTTTTCCAGAGTGGCTGCATCAGTTCACATTCCCACCAACAGTGTAAGAGGGTTCCCTTTTCTCCGCATCCTCTCCAACATTTGTGTTTTCCTGCCTTGTTAATTTTCCCCATTCTCACTGGTGTGAGGTGGTATCTCATTGTGGTTTTGATTTGTATTTCCCTGATGGCCAGTGATGCAGAGCATTTTCTCATGTGCATGTTGGCCATGTCTATGTCTTCCTCTGTGAGATTTTTCTTCATGTCTTTTGCCCATTTCATGATTGGATTGTTTGTTTCTTTGGTGTTGAGTTTAAGAAGTTCTTTATAGATCTTGGAAACTAGCCCTTTACCTGATACGTCATTTGCAAATATCTTCTCCCATTCTGTAGGTTGCCTTTTAGTTTTGTTGACTGTATCCTTTGCTGTGCAAAAGCTTCTTATCTTGATGAAGTCCCAATAGTTCATTTTTGCTTTTGTTTCTTTTGCCTTCGTGGATGTATCTTGCAAGAAGTTCCTGTGGCCAAGTTCAAAAAGGGTGTTGCCTGTGTTCTCCTCTAGGATTTTGATGGAATCTTGTCTCACATTTTAGATCTTTCATCCATTTTGAGTTTATTTTTGTGTATGGTGAAAGAGAGTGGTCTAGTTTCATTCTTCTGCATGTGGATGTCCAATTTTCCAAGCACCATTTATTGAAGAAACTGTCTTTCTTCCAATGGATAGTCTTTCCTTTATCGAATATTAGTTGACAGAAAGTTGAAGGTACACTTCTGGATTCTCTATTCTGTTCCATTTATCTATGTGTCTCTTTTTGTGCCAGTACCACACTGTCTTGATGACCACAGCTTTGTAGTACAACCTGAAATCTGGCGTTGTGATGCCCCCAGATATGGTTTTCTTTTTTAAAATTCGCCTGGCTATTCGGAGTCTTTTCTGATTCGACACAAATCTTAAAATAATTTGTTCCAACTCTCTGAAAAAAGTCCATGTATTTTGATAGGGTTTGCATTAAACCTGTAAATTGCCCTGGGTAACATTGATATTTTCACAATATTCATTCTGCCAATCCATGAGCATGGAATATTTTTCCATCTCTTTGGTCTTCCTCCATTTCTTTCAGAAGTGTTCTATAGTTTTTAGGGTATAGATCCTTTACCTCTTTGGTTAGGTTTATTCCTAGGTATCTTATGCTTTTGGGTGCAATTGTAAATGGGATTGACTCTTAATTTCTCTTTCTTCAGTCTCATTGTTAGTGTATAGGAATGCCATTGATTTCTGGGCATTGATTTTGTATCCTCCCATGCTACTAAATTGCTGTATGAGTTCTAGCAATCTTGGGGTGGAGGCTTTTGGGTTTTCTATGTAGTGTATCATGTCATCGGCAAAGAGGGACAGTTTGACTTCTTCTTTGCCAATTTGAATGCCTTTAATGTCTTTTTGTTGTCTGATTCCTGAGGCTAGGACTTCCAATACTATGTTAAATAGCAGTGGTGAGAGTGGACATCCCTGTCTTGTTCCTGATCTTAGGGTAAAGGCTCCCAGTGCTTCCCCATTGAGAATGATATTTGCTGTGGTCTTTTCTTAGATAGCTTTTAAGATGTCAAGGAAAGTTCCCTCTTTTCTTAGATAGCTTTAAAGATGTCGAGAAAGTTTAAGATGTATGAAGAGTTTTGATCAAGAATGGATGCTGTATTTTGTCAAATTCTTTCTATGCATTCTGTGAAAGGATCATATGGTTCTTGGTTTTTCTCTTGCTGATATGATGAATCACATTGATTGTTTTATGAGTGTTGAACCAGCCTTGTGTCACGGGGATAAATCCTACTTGGTCATGGTGAATAATTTTCTTAATGTGTTGTTGGATCCCATTGGCTAGTATCTTGTTGAGAATTTTTGCATCCATGTTCATCAGGGATATTGGTCTGTAATTCTCCTTTTTGGTGGGGTCTTTGGTTTTGGAATTAAGGTGATGCTGGCCTCATAGAACGAATTTGGAAGTACTCCATCTCTTTCTATCTTTCCAAACAGCTTTAGTAGAATAGGTATGATTTCTTCTATAAACGCTTGATAGAATTCTCCTGGGAAGCCATCTGGCCCTGGACTCTTGTGTCTTGGGAGGTTTTTGATGACTGCTTCAATTTCCTCCATGGTTATTGGCCTGTTCAGGTTTTCTATTTCTTTCTGTTCCGGTTTTGGTAGTTTGTTGCCTTCCAGGAATGCGTCTATTTCTTCTAGATTGCATAATTTATTAGCATATAACTGTTCATAATATGTTTTTAAAATCGTTTGTATTTCCTTCGTGTTGGTAGTGATCTCTCCTTTCTCATTCATGGTTTTATTAATTTGAGTCTTCTCTCTCTTCTTTTTCATAAAGTTGGCTAATGGTTTATCTATGTTATTAATTCTTTCAAAGAAGCAACTCCTGGTTCTGTTGATCTGTTCCACAGTTCTTCTGGTCTCAATTTCATTCAGTTCTGCCCGAAATTTAATTAATTCTCTCCTTCTGGTGGGCATAGGGTCCATCTTTGTTTTCCCTCTAGCTCCTTTATGTGTAAGGTTAGGTTTTGTATTTGAGTTCTTTCCAGTTTTTGAATGGCTGCTTGTATTGTAATATATTTCCCCCTTAGGACTGCTTGTGATGCATACCAAAGCTTTTGAATGGTTGTATCTTCATTCTCATTAGTTTCCATGAATCTTTCAAATTCTTCCTTAATTTCCTGGTTGACCCTTTCATCTTTTAGTAGGATGGTCCTCAACCTCCACGTGTTTGAGGTCCTTCCAAACTTCTTGTGATTTAGTTCTAATTTCAAGGCATTATGGTCTGAGAATATGCAGGGGATGATCCCAATCCTTTGGTATCAGTTCAGACCCTATTTGTGACCCAGTATGTGGTCTATTCTGGAGAAAGTTCCATGTGCCCTTGAGAACAATGTGTATTCAGTTGAGTTTGGATGTAAAGTTCTTTAGATATCTGTGAAATCCATCTGGTCCAGTATATCATTTAAAGCTCTCGTTTCTTTGGAGATGTTGTGCTTAGAAGACCTATCTAGTATAGAAAGAGCTAGATTGAAGTCACCAAGTACAAGTGTATTATTATCTAAATATTTCTTCACTGTGGTTATTAATTGGTTTCAATATTTGGCAGCTCCCACATTTGGGGCATATTTATTGAGGATTGTTAAGTCCTCTTGTTGGATAGATCCTTTAAGTATGATATAGTGTCCTTCTTCATCTCTCACTACAGTCTTCGGGGTAAATTTTAGTTTATCTGATATAAGGATGGCTACCCCTGCTTTCTTTTGAGGACCATTCGAATGGTAAATCGTTCTCCAACCTTTTATTTTCAGGCTGTAGGTGTCCTTCTGTCTAAAATGAGTCTCTTTTAGACAGCAAATAGATGGGTCTTGCTTTTTTATCCAGTCTGAAACCCTGCGGCTTTTGATGGGGACATTAAGCCCGTTCACGTTCAGAGTTACTATTGAAAGATATGAGTTTAGTGTCATCATGATGTTTATTTAGTCCTTGTTTTTGTGGATTGTTCCACTGAACTTCTTTTTAAAAGGGTATTTTAAGAGTTCCCCTTAAAATTTTTTGCAGAGCTGGTTTGGAGGTCACATATTCTTTCAGTTCCTGCCTGTCTTGGAAGCTCTTTATCTCTCCTTCCATTTTGAATGAGAGCCTTGTTGGATAAAGTATTCTTGGTTGCATGTTCTTCTCATGTAGGACCCTGAATATATCCTGCCAGCCCTTTCTGGCGTGCCCGGTCTCTGTGGAGAGGTCTGCTCTTACACTAATACTCCTCCCCATAAATGTCAGGGATTTCTTGTCCCTTGCTGCTTTAAGGATCTTCTCTTTATCTTTCGAATTTGCAAGCTTAACTATTAGTTATCGAGTTGTTGAACGGTTTTTATTGTTTTTAGGGGGGAATCTCTCTATTTCCTGGATCTGAATGCCTGTTTCCCTTCCCAAATTAGGAAGGTTTTCAGCTAGGATTTGTTCAAATACACATTCTGGCCCTCTGTCTCTTCCAGCGCCCTGGAACCCCAATTAAACATAAGTTTTTCTTCCTCAGGCTGTCGTTTATCTCCCTTAATCTGTCTTCATGGTCTTTTAATTGTCTGTCTCTTTTTTCCTCAGTTTCCCTCGTTACCTTCAGCTTGTCTTCTATGTCACTCACTTGTTCTTCCACCTCGTTAACCTTCGTCGTTAGGACTTCTAGTTTGGATTGCATCTCATTCAATTGATTTTTAATTTCTGCCTGATTGGGTCTAAATTCTGCAGCCATGAAGTCTCTTGAGTCCTTTATGCTTTTTTCTAGAGCCACCAGTAGCTGTATAATAGTGTTTCTGAATTGGCTTTCTGACATTGAATTGTAATCGAAATTTTGTAACTCTGAGGGAGAGAGGACTGTTTCTGATTCTTTCTTTTGAGGTGAGGTTTTCCTTCTAGTCATTTTGCTAGTGCACAGTGGCCAAAAACAAAATGTATTAGGAAAAGGAGAAAAAGAGAGAGAGAGAAGGAAAGAAAAGAGAAAAAGAAAAAAGAAAAAAAGAAGAAAGAAGGAAAAAAGAGAAGAGAAAGAAAAGAAAGGTGAAATTAAAGGGTGGGGGAAGCAATCAGAAATCAAAAGAAAAAAATCAAAGGCAAAAAAAAACAAAAAAAAACCAAAATAACAAAAATACAAAATACACAGGGGAGTATCTTCTGTTTCTGTATACTTTAAGTCCCTTGACTTACCCTGAAACTTGTCCGTCTTGCTGGTCTTCTAGGGGAGGGGCCTGTTGTGCTGATTTTCAGGTGTTAGCACTAGGGTAGCTGCTCTGCCTCCTTCCTGGTGCAGGTCTCAGTGGGGGTTGTTTACCCCGTGAGGCCCCTGGAGGAAGAACCCAGTGGCTGCTCTGGAGCCTTGGATTCAGCCCCTGCAGTAACTCTGGAGCTCTTGGTCCCCAGGGCCTGGAGCCTCTTGGGCGGGACCGCTGATCTGCTTAGCTCCAGGCAGGAGCGTCCTTGCTGTCCTGGGCCCTCCTGGCCTCTGCCTGTCCCGGGGGGAGGCCGGATCCTGGGCTGTGTCCCCGCGCCCTTTGCTCCCGGCCTGCCCTGTTGGATTTGCACTCCAGGCCGCGCAGCCCACTCGGTGGAGCCGCCGCCCGAGCCTCTCCGAGCTGCTCCAGGTCCTGCCGTGCACACTGCAGCCCTTAGGTAGCTCGGTGCACTCTCCTGGGTGGGCAGGTGTCTGTTAGTGTCCCAGGGAGCCTGATGGCCTCCCTGCCCTCCTGGGGTCCTGCTCTAACTCCCTGCGGGCGCCTTTCCACCCGGGAAGGTTGGTGCAGCTCCTGTTTCTCCAGGACGGGGCTCTCCTGTCCTGGGGACACTCGCCCCGGCCTTATCCTGGCTCCTTGCGGGGCTCCTCCCCCTTGGATGCCTTTTGTTTATTTCTTTTTTCCTGTCTTCCTACCTTGATAGAAGCCTGAACTCTTCTCACTGTAGCATTTCAGCTGGTCTCTCTTTCAATCTCAGGCCGAATTCGTAGATTTTCAGGATGATTTGAAGGTTATCTAGGTAATTTGGTGGGGACAGGTGACCTGGGACCCTACTCTTCTGCCATCTTCATCTTTTCCTCGATTATTTTCGATTCTTTTCGATTCGATTCGATTACTTTCAATTCTTTTCGATTCAATTTGATTCTTTTGTATTCGAATCGATTATTTTCATTTCGGTTCAATTATTTTCGATTTGGTTTGATTATCTTCGATTCTTTTTGATTCTTTTTGATTCGATTCGATTAGATTCTTTTCGATTCAATTCGATTCTTTTCAATTCGAATCGATTATTTTCATTTTGTTTCGATTATTTTCAATTCGATTCAATTTGATTCGATTCTTTTTGATTCAATTCGATTCTTTTCGATTCAATTTGATTATTTTTGATTCAATTCCTTTCAATTCGATTCAATTATTTCTATTCTTTTCGATTCAATTCGATTCTTCTCGAATCAAATCGATTATTTTCATTTCGGTTCAATTATTTTTGATTCAATTTGATTCTTTTCAATTCTTTTCGATTCAAATCGATTATTTTTTATTATTTTTGTTTCGTTTCGATTATGTTCAATTCTTTTCGATTCGATTCAGTTCGATTCTTTT
The DNA here is from genome assembly GCA_032313775.1 of Urocyon cinereoargenteus. Classification (NCBI taxonomy): domain Eukaryota; kingdom Metazoa; phylum Chordata; class Mammalia; order Carnivora; family Canidae; genus Urocyon; species Urocyon cinereoargenteus. The sequence continues at coordinate 404,873 of JAVLSZ010000021.1, forward strand.
CGATTCGATTTGATTCTTTTCTATTCGAATTCATTATTTTTGATTCGATTATTTTCGATTTGATTCAATTATTTCAATTCTTTTTTATTCTATTTGATTTGATTGTTTTCGATTTGATTCTATTCTTTTCGATTCAATTCACTTATTTTCATTTATTTTGGATTCGATTCGATTGTTTTCAATTCGATTCGCTTATTTTCGATTCTTTTCGATTTGTTTCGATTCTTTTTGATTCGAATTGATTCTATTCGATTATTTTCGATTCGATTCAATTCGATTCTTTTCGATTCGATTCGATTGTTTTGATTTGATTGACTTATTTTCGATTATTTTCGATTCGATTCTTTTCAATTCGATTCGCTTATGTTCTATTCTTTTCGATTCGATTTGATTATTTTTTATTTGATTCAATTATTTTCGATACGATTCGATTCGATTCTTTTTGATACGATTCGATTATTTTCGATTCGATTTGGTTGTTTTCGATTCTTTTAGATTTGATTTGATTCTTTTTGATTCAAAACGATTATTTTCAATTATTTTCATTTCGGTTCGCTTATTTTCGATTCGATTCGATTATTTTCTATTCGATGAGATTATTTTCAATTCGATTCAAATATTTTCGATTTTATTCAATTATTTTTGTTTCGGTTTGATTATTTTCAATTCAATTTGATTATTTTCAATTATTTTTGATTATTTTCGTTTCAATTCGATTCTTTTTGATTCGAATCGATTATTTTCGATTCGATTATTTTCTATTCAATTCAATTATTTCAATTCTTTTCGATTCGATTCGATTCTTTTCGATTCAAATCGATTATTTTCATTTCGGTTCGATTATTTTCGATTCGATTCATTTTGATTCAATTCTTTTTGATTCGAATCGATTATTTTTGATTCAATTATTTTCGATTAGATTCAATTATTTCAATGCTTTTGATTCGAATCGATTGGATTGTTTTTGATTTGCTTCAATTCTTTTCGATTCGATTCGCTATTTTCGATTCTTTTCTATTCCATTCGATTCTTTTCAATTCGAATCGATAATTTTCGATTTGATTCAATTCTTGTCCATTCGAATCAATTCTTTTCGATTTTTTTCATTTTGTTTTGATTATTTTCTATTATTTATGAATTTTTTCGATTCGCTTCTATTCGGTTCGATTCTTTTCGATTAGATTCTTTTCGATTTGAATCGATTATTTTCGATTCAATTATTTTCGATTCGATTCAATTATTTCGATTCTTTTTGATTCGAATTGATTTGATTGTTTTCAGTTCGATTCTTTTTGATTCAATTCGATTCTTTTCGATTCCATACGCTATTTTTTATTCCTTTCTATTCGATACGATTCTTTTCGATTCGAATCGATTATTTTCAATTATTTTCATTTCTGTTCGATAATTTTCGATTTGATTCGATTATTTTTGATTCGATTCGATTCGATTCGATTCTTTTCGATTCGTTTCGATGCGAATCTATTATTTTCGATTCGGATCAATTATTTTCAATTCGAGTCAATTAGTTTCGATTCTTTTCGATTTGATTCTTTTCAAATCATTCGTTCAATTCGATTCTTTTCGATTCGATTCGATTCTTTTCGTTTCGAGTCGATTATTTTCGATTATTTTCGTTTTGGTTCAATTATTTTCGATTCTGTTCGATTATTTTCGATACGATTCGATTACTTTAGATTGTTTTAGATTCGATTCAATTCTTTTCTATTCGAATCGATTATTTTCGATTCTTTTTGATTCAATTCTTTTTGTTTCAAATCGATTATTTTCATTTCGTTTTGATTATTTTCGATTATTTTCGATTCAATTCGAATCTTTTCTATTCGATTCGATTCTTTGCGATTCGAATCGATTATTTTCATTTTGGTTTGATTATTTTCAATTCGATTCAAATCTTTTCGATCCCATTCCATTCGATTTAATTCGATTTTTTTCGATTTGATTCGTTTATTTTCGATTCTTTTCGAGTCGATTCGATTATTTTCGATTCTATTCGATTTGATTGATTTGATTCGATTTGAATCAATTCGATTCGATTCGATTTTTTTCAATTTTATTCGAATCATTTATTTTCAATTCTTTACGACTCTATTCCATTCGATACAATTCGATTATTTTTGATTCGATTCGATTATTTTCAATTCAATTTGAGTCAATTCGGTTATTTTTGCATCTTTTCGATTTGATTCTAATCGATTTGATTATTTTCAATTCGATTCGATTCCTTTGGTTTTGATTTGATTCAAATATTTTCGATTCTTTTCGATTCAAATCTATTCTATTCAATCATTATCGATTCGATTCGATTCTTTTCGATTCGATTTTTTTCGATTCTTTTCGATTTGTTTGATTTGATTTGATTCGATTATTTTTGATTCGATTCGATTATTTTCGATTCGACTGTTTTCGATTCGATTCGATTCTTTTTGATTGGTTTCAATTATTTTCGTTTCGGTTCAATTATTTTCGATTCGGTTTGATTATTTTCGATTCTTTTCATTTCGAATAGATTCTTTTCAATTATTTGCGATTCGAATCGATTATTTTCATTTCGGTTTGATTATTTTCGACTCAATTCGATTCTTTTCTATTCCATTCCATTCGATTCAATTCGATTTCTTTCGATTCAATTTGATTATTTTCGATTCGATTTGAGTCGATTCGATTATTTTCGATTCTTTTCGAGTCGATTCGACTATTTTCGATTCTTTTCGATTTGATTTGATTTGATTCTTTTTGATTCGATTCGATTCGATTCCTTTTTAATCAATTCAAATCAATTATTTTCGATTCTTTTCGATTGGATTCCATTTGTTACAATTCGATTATTTTTGATTCGATTCGATTATTTTCAATTCGATTTTTGCATCTTTTCGATTTGATTCGAATTGATTTATTTTCAATTCGATTCGATTCCTTTCAATTCAATTTGATTCGATTATTTTCGATTCTTTTCGATTCGATTCGATTCAATCATTTTCATTTCGATTTTGATTCTTTCGATTCGATTATTTTTGAGTCGATTCGATTATTTTCAATTCGATTCGATTCTTTTCGATTCGATTCAATTATTTTCGATTCGATTATTTTTGATTCGATTCATATCGATTTGATTCGATTATTTTCGATTTAATTCTATTCTTTTCGATTATTTTCAATTCGATTTGAGTCCATTCGATCATTTTCGTTTCGATTCGATTCGATTATTTTTGATTTGATTCCATTCGTTTCGCATATTTTGGATTCTTCTCGATTCGATTTGAGTACTTTCTATACGATTCAATTCTCTTCAATTCGAAATGATTCTTTCGATTCCATTCAATTATTTTCAATTCGATTATTTTCAATTCGATTTGATTCTTTTCTATTCAATTCAATTATTTTCGATTCGATTATTTTCGATTCGATTCTTTTCAATTCGATTCGATTATTTTCGATTCGATTCTATTCTTTTCGATTATTTTCGATTCTTTTCGATTCGATTCGATTATTTTCGATTCAATTCGATACCATTCGATACAATTCAATTATTTTCGATTCCATTCTATTTGATTATTTTCAATTCGATTCGAGTCCATTCGATTATTTTTGATTCTTTTCGATTTGATTCTAATCGATTTGATTATTTTCAATTCGATTCGATTCCTTTGGTTTTGATTTGATTCAAATATTTTCGATTCTTTTCGATTCGAATCTATTCCATTCAATCATTATCGATTCGATTCGATTCTTTTCGATTCGATTCTTTTCGATTTGTTTGATTTGATTTGATTCGATTATTTTTGATTCGATTCGATTATTTTCGATTTGATTCAGTTCAATTATTTTCGATTCTTTTCGATTCGATTCGATTCGATTCTTTTCGATTCGAATCGATTCTTTTCGATTATTTTCGTTTTGATTCGATTCTTTTTGATTCGAATCGATTATTTTCGTTTCGGTTCGATTGTTTTCGATTCGGTTTGATTACTTTCGATTCGACTGTTTTCAATTCGATTCGATTCTTTTTGATTGGTTTCAATTATTTTCATTTCGGTTCAATTATTTTCGATTCGATTTGATTATTTTTGATTTTTTTCGTTTCGATAGGGTTCTTTTCGATTGTTTTCAATTTGAATTGATTCGATTATTTTCAATTCGATTCGATTCTTTTCGATTGGTTTCAATTATTTTCGATTATTTTCGTTTCATTTTGATAATTTTCAATTCTTTGCGATTCGTTTCGATTACTTTTGATTCTTATCAATTCGATTCGATTCGTTTTGATTCGAGTCGATTATTTTCATTTCTGTTTGTTTATTTTCTATTCGATTTGATTATTTTTGATTCGACTGATTTCGATTTGATTTGATTCTTTTCGATTGGTTTCAATTATTTTCATTTCGGTTCAATTATTTTCGATTCGGTTTGATTATTTTCAATTCATTTCATTTCGAATCAATTCTTTCGATTCGAATCGATTATTTTCATTTCGTTTCGATTATTTTCGATTCTATTCGATTCGATTCTTTTCTATTCGATTCGATTCTTTGCAATTCGAATCGATTATTTTCATTTTGGTTTGATTATTTTCGATTCGATTAGATTCTTTTCTATTCGATTCGAGTCGATTCAATTATTTTTTATTCTTTTTGAGTCGATTAGACTATTTTCGATTCATTTTGATTTGATTGATTTGATTCGATTTGATTCTTTTTGATTCGATTCGATTTGATTCCTTTCGATTCGATTCGAATCAATTATTTTCGATTCTTTTCGATTCTATTCCATTCAATACAATTCGATTATTTTTTATTCGATTCGATTATTTTCAATTCGATTCGAGTCGATTCGGTTATTTTTGCATCTTTTCTATTTGATTCGAATCGATTTGATTATTTTCAATTCGATTCGATTCCTTTCAATTCAATTTGATTTGATTATTTTCGATTCTTTTTGATTCGATTCGATTCAATTCAATCATTTTGATTCGATTCGATTCTTTTCGATTCGATTATTTTTGAATCGATTTGATTACTTTCGATTGTTTTCGATTCTCTTTGATTCGATTCGATTCGTTTTGATTTGAATCGATTATTTACATTTTCATTTCGGTTTGATTATTTTCGATTCGATTTGATTATTTTTGATTCGACTGTTTTCGATTTGATTCTATTCTTTTTGATTGGTTTCAATTATTTTCGTTTCGGTTCAATTATTTTCGATTCGGTTTGATTATTTTCGATTCTTTTCATTTTGAATTGATTCTTTTCGATTCTTTGCGATTCGAATCGATTATTTTCTTTTCGGTTTGATTATTTTCGATTCGATTTGATTCTCTTCGATTCCATTCTATTCGATTCATTTCGATTCGATTCCATTGATTTCGAATATTTTGGATTCTTTTCGATTCGATTTGAGTATTTTCTATACAATTCAATTCTCTTCGATTCGATTCGATTCTTTAGATTCAATTATTTTTGAGTCAATTCAATTATTTTCAATTCGATTCGATTCTTTTCGATTTGATTCGATTCAGTTCGATTATTTTCGATTCTTTTCAATTCCATTCCATTCGATTCAATTCGATTTTTTCGATTCGATTAGATTATTTTCAATTAGATTCAAGTCGATTCAGTTATTTTTGCATCTTCTCGATATGATTCGAATCGATTTGATTATTTTCAATTCGATTCGATTCCTTTCAATTCAATTTATTCGATTATTTTTTATTCTTTTTGACTCGATTCAATTCGATCATTTTCAATTCGATTCGATTCTTTTCAATTGGATTCGATTATTTTCAAATCGATTCAATTTTTTTCGATTCTTTTCGTTTCGATTCTATTGAATTCTTTTATTTTCGATTCGATTCTTTTCGATTCGATTCGATTATTTTCAAATCAATTCGATTATTTTCGATTCTTTGCAATTCGATTCGATTCAATTCGATCATTTTCGATTCGATTCAATTCTTTTTGATTCGATTCAATTTTTTTCAAATCGATTCGAATACTTACGATTCTTTTTGATTCGATTCGATTCAATTCGATCATTTTCGATTCAATTCCATTCATTTTGAATATTTTGGATTCTTTTCGATTCGATTCGAGTATTTTCTATACGATTCAATTCTCTTCGATTCGATTTGATTCTTTCAATTCGATTATTTTTGAGTCAATTCCATTATTTTCAATTCGATTCGATTCTTTTTGATTCGATTCGATTATTTTCGATTCCATTCTATTCTTTTCGATTATTTTCAATTCAATTCGATTCTTTTCGATTCAATTTGATTCCATTCGATACTATTCGATTATTTTCGAATCGATTATTTTCAATTCGATTCGTGTCCATTCAATTATTTTTGATTCTTTGCGATCTGATTCGAATCGATTTGATTATTTTCCTTTCGATTTGATTCCATTGGTTTTGATTTGATTCGAATATTTTCGATTCTTTTCGATTCGAATCTATTCCATTCAATCATTTTCGATTCGATTCTTTTCGATTCGATTATTTTCGATTTGTTTGATTTGATTTGATTCAATTATTTTCGATTCGATTCTTTTCGATTTGATTCCGTTCAATTTTTTCAATTCTTTTCAATTCGATTCTTTTCGATTCGATTCTTCTCGATTCGAATCGTTTATTTTCAATTATTTTCATTTCGCTTTGATTATTTTCAATTCTTCTCGATTCTTTTCGATTCGTTTCAATTACTTTTGATTCTTTTCGATTCAATTTTTTTATTCGAATCGATTATTTTCATTTCAGTTCGATTCTTTTCGATTCGATTCGATTGTTTTCTAATCGATTCATTTATTTTCGATTCCTTTCGTTTCATTTTGATTCAATTCGATCATTTTTGATTCGATTCGATTCGATTATTTTCTATTCGATTCCATTCGTTTCGAATATTTTGCATTCTTTTTGATTTGATTCGAGTATTTTCTATACGATTCAATTCTCTTAGATTCGATTTGATTCTTTCGATTCGATTTTTTTTGAGTCGGTTTTATTATGTTCAATTTGATTCGATTCTTTTCGATTTGATTCAATTATTTTTGATTCGATTATTTTTGATTCGATTCTTTTCAATTCCATTCGATTATTTTCGATTCAATTCGATTCCATTCGATACAATTCAATTATTTTCGATTTCATTCGATTCGATTATTTTCAATTCGATTTGATTCCATTCGATTATTTTTTATTGTTTTCCATTTGATTCTAATTGATTTTCTCATTTTCAATTCAATTCAATTCCTTTGGTTTTGATTTGATTCTAATATTTTCTATTCGAATCTATTCCATTCAATCATTTTGGTTTCAATTCAATTATTTTCTATTCGATTCTTTTCGATTTGTTTGATTTGATTCGATTCGATTCTTTTCGATTCGATTCTTTTTGATTCGAGTCGGTTCGATTATTTTCGATTCTTTTCGATCGTTTTGATTCGATTTGATTCTTTTCGATTCGATTCGATTTGATTCCTTTCGATTCAATTCGAATCAATTATTTTCTATTCTTTTTGATTCGATTCCATTCGATACAATTCGATTATTTTAGATTCGATTATTTTCAATTCGTTTCGATTCCTTTGGTTTTGATTTGATTCGAATATTTTCGATTCTTTTCGATTCGAATCTATTCCATTCAATCATTTTAGATTCGATTCGATTCTTTTCAATTTATTTATTTCCGATTTGTTTGATTTGATTTGATTCGATTATTTTCGATTCGATTCTTTTCAATTTGATTCGGTTCGATTATTTTCGATTCTTTTCGATTCGATTCGATTCTTTTCAATTCGATTCGATTCTTTTCGATTTGAATAGATTATTTTCGATTATTTTCTTGTCGTTTTGATTATTTTTAATTCTTCTCGATTCTTTTCGATTTGTTTCGATTACTTTCTATTCTCTTCGATTCTATTCTTTTTGATTTGAATCGATTATTTTTGTTTCAGTTCGATTATTTTCAATTCAATTTGATTATTTTTGATTCGACTGTTTTCAATTCAATTTGATTCTTTTCATTTGGTTTCATTTATTTTCGTTTCGGTTCAATTATTTTTGATTCGATTTGATTATTTTCAATTCTTTTCGTTTCGATTCGATTCGTTTTGATTATTTTCAATTCGATTCGATTCCTTTGGTTTTGATTTGATTTGAATATTTTCCATTCTTTTCGATTCGAATCTATTCCATTCAATCATTTTCGATTTCATTTTTTTCGATTTGTTTGATTTGATTCGATTCGATTTGATTCGATCCTTCTCTATTTGATTCGATTCTTTTCGATTCGAATCAATTATTTTCGATTATTTTCATTTCATTTGATTATTTTCAATTCTTCTCGATTCTTTTTGATTTGTTTCATTTACTTTCTATTCTCTTCGATTCAATTCTTTTTGATTCGAATCCATTACTTTTGTTTCAGTTCGATTATTTTTGATTCGATTTGATATTTTCGATTCGACTGTTTTCGATTCAATTTGATTCTTTTCGTTTGGTTTCATTTATTTTCGTTTCGGTTCAATTATTTTCAATCCAATTTGATTATTTTCGATTCTTTTCATTTCAATTCGATTCGTTTTGATTATTTTCAATTCGATTCATTTCCTTTGGTTTTGATTTGATTCGAATATTTTTGATTCTTTTCGATTCCAATCTATTCCATTCAATCATTTTCGATTCGATTCAATTCTTTTCGATTCGATATTTTTCGATTCTTTTCAATTTGTTTGATTTGATTCGATTCGATTATTTTCTATTCGCTTCGATTCTTTTCAATTCGATTCGGTTCGATTCTTTTCGATTCTATTTGATTCGATTCGATTTCATTCCATTTGATACAATTCAATTATTTTCAATTCGATTCGATTCTTTTCTATTCGATTCAATTATGTTCGATTCAATTATTTTCGATTCGATTCTATTCTTTCGATTATTTTCGATTCTTTACGATTTGTTTGATTTGATTCGATTCGATTATTTTCTATTCGATTCGATTCTTTTCAATTCGATTCGGTTCGATTCTTTTCGATTCAATTCGATTCGATTCGATTCGATTCCATTCGATAAAATTCAATTATTTTCATTTCGATTCGATTATTTTCAATTCGATTCACATCCATTCAATTATTTTTGATTCTTTTCAATTTGAGTAGAATTGATTTGATTATTTTCAATTCGATTCGATTCCTTTGGTTTTGATTTAATTCGAATATTTTCTATTCTTTTCTATTCGAATCTATTCCATTCAATCATTTTCGATTCGATTCGATTGTTTCGATGCGATTATTTTTGATTTGTTAGATATGATTCGATTCGATTATTTTCGATTCAATTCTTTTTGATTTGATTCAGATCGATTATTTTCGATTCTTTTCGATTCGATTCGATTCTTTTCGATTAGACTATTTCCGATTATTTTAATCAAAACAAATCGAATCGAATTGAAACGAATCGAAAGTAATCGAAACGAATCGAAAAGAGTCGAGAAGAATTGAAAATAATCAAAACGAAATGAAAATAATCGAAAATAATTGATTCGAATAGAAAAGAATCAAATCGAATCGAAAAGAATCGAAAATAATAGAACCAAATCAAATCGAAAAGAAGCAAATCGAATAGAAAAGAATCGAATCGAATCAAATCAAACAAATTGAAAAGTATCGAAAATAATCGAATCGAAAAAATCGAATCAAATCGAAAATCATTGAATGGAATAGATTCGAATCGAAAAGAATCGAAAATATTCTAATCAAATCAAAACCAAAGGAATAGAATCGAATTGAAAATAAATCGATTTGAATCAAATCGAAAAGAATCAAAAATAATCGAATGGACTCGAATTGAATTGAAAATAATCGAATTGAATTGAAAATAATTGAATTGTATCGAATGGAATTGAATCGAATCGAAAATAATCGAATCGAATCAAATTGAATCGAAAAGAATCAAAAATAATCAAAAAGAAAATAATCGAATCGAAAAGAATAGAATCGAATTGAAAATAATCGAATTGACTCAAAAATAATCAAAAGAATCGAATCGAAGAGAATTGAATCATATAGAAAATACTCGAATCAAATAGAAAAGAATCCAAAATATTCGAAACGAATGGAACCGAATCGAAAATAATCGAATTGAATCGAATTGAAAATGATCAAATTGAATCGAATCGAAAAGAATTGAAAATAATCGAATCAATTCGAAAACAATCGAATCAAATCGAAAAGATTCAAATCGAATCGAAAATGAACGAATTGAATCGAATCGAATCAAAAAGATTCGAAAACAATAGAATTGATTTGAAAATAATCGAATCGAATCTAAAAGAATCGAATTGAATCGATAATGATTGAATTGAATCTAATCGCATCGAAAAGAAATGAAAATAATCGAATCGATTCGTAAAGAATCGAATCGAATTGAAAACTGTCGAATCGGAAATAATCAAATCGAATCGAAAAGAATCAAAAGTAACCGAAACGAATCAAAAAGGATCGAAAAGATTTAAAAATAATGTAAATGAAATGAAAACAATCGAAAATAATCGATTTAAATCAAAAAGAATCGAATCGAAAAGAATCGAATCGAATCGAAAAGAAGCGAATCAAATTGAAAATAATCGAATCTAATCGAAAAGAATCGAATCCCATCGAATTGAAAATAATAAAAAAGAATCGAATCGAAATGAAAAGAATCGAAAATAATCAAATCGAATCAAAAATTATGGAACCGAAATGAAAATAATTGAAACCAATCCAAAATAATCAAATCGAATCAAAAACAGTCAAATCGAAAATAATCAAATCGAATCGAAAATATTCGAACCAAAATGAAAATAATCGATTTGAATAAAAAAGAATCGAATCGAATCGAAAAGAATCGAAAGTAATCGAAACGAATCGAAAAGAATCGAGAAGAATTGAAAATAATCAAAACGAAAAGGAAATAATCGATAATAATCAATTCGAATCAAATCGAATCGAAAAGAATCGAATCGAATCAAAAAGAATCGAAAATAATCGCACCAAATCGAATCGAAAAGAATCAAATCGAATCGAATATAATCGAATTGTATCAAAGAAATCAAAAAGAATCGAAAATAATCGAATCGAAAAAATCGAATCGAAAATGATTGAATGGAATAGATTCAAATTGAAAAGAATCGAAAATATTCGAATCAAATCAAAACCAAAGGAATCAAATCGAATTGAAAATAATCAAATCAATTTGAATCAAATCGAACATAATTGAATCGATTTGAAAATAATCGAATCGAATCGAAAAGCATTGAATTGAATCAAAAATAATCAATTTAAATCGAATCAAATCGAAAAGAATAGAAAATAAACGAATCGATTCGAAAATAATAGAATCGAATCAAAAAGAATCGAATCGAATCGAAAATGATCGTATTGAATTGAATCTAATCGAAAATAATCGGAAATAATCGAATCAAACTGAATTGTAATGAATCGAATCGAATTGAAAATAATCAAATCGATTCGAATCAAATCGAAAAGATGCAAAAATAACCGAATCGACTCGAATCGAATTGAAAATAATCGAATCGAAAATAATCAAATTTTATCGAATGGAATCGAATCGAATTGAAAAGAATCGAAAATAATTGATTCGAATCGAATCGAAAGGAATCAAATCGAATCAAATCGAAAAGAATCAAATCAAATCAAATCAAATTGAAAAGAATTGAAAACTATCGAGTCGACCTGAAAAGAATCGAAAATAATCGAATCGACTCGAATTGAAAATAATCGAATCGAATCGTAAAAAATCGAATTGAATCGAATTGAATGGAATTGAAAAGAATTGAATCGAATCGAAAATATTCGAACCAAAATGAAAATAATTGATTCGAATCGCAAAGAATCGAATCGGATCGTAAAGAATCGAATCGAATCGAATCAAAAATAATCGAAAATAATCGAAACGAAATAAGAATAATCAATTCGAATCGAAAAGAATCGAATCGAATTGAAAAGAAGCGAATCAAATTGAAAATAATCGTATCTAATCGAAAAGAATGGAATCGAGTGGAATTGAAAATAATCAAAAAGAATCGAATCGAAACGAAAAGAATTGAAAATAATCAAATGGAATCGAAAAGAATCGAATCAAATCAAAAATAATTGAAACCAATCGAAAAGAAATCGAATCGAAAACAGTCAAATCGAAAATAATCAAATCGAATCAAAGCTAATCGAACCAAAATGAAAATAATCAATTTGAATCAAAAAGAATCGAATCGAATCGAAAAGAATCAAAAGTTATCGAAACGAATTGAAAAGAATCGAAAAGAATTGAGAATATTCAAAACGAAACGAAAATAAAAAAATAATCGATTTGAATCGAAAAGAATCAAATCGAAAATGATTGAATGGAATAGAATCGAGTCGAAAAGAATCGAAAATATTCGAATCAAATCAAAACCAAAGGAATCGAATCGAATTGAAAATAATCAAATCGATTCATATCAAATCGAAAAGAATCAAAAATAATCGAATAGACTCGAAACGAATTGAAAATAATCAAATCAAATGGAATCGAAAATAATTGAATTGTATCAAGGGACTCGAATCGAATCAAAAATAATCGAATCGAAACGAATGGACTCGAAAAGAATTGAAAATAATTGAAAAGAATAGAATCGAATCGAAAATGATCGAATTGAAATTAATCGAATCAAAAAGAACCGAAAATAATCGAATTGAATCGAAAAGAATCAAATTGAATTGAAAATAATCGAATTGAATCGAATCGAATTGAAAAGAATAGAATCAAATTGAAAATAATTGAATCGACTCAAAAATAATCAAATCAAAAGAATCGAATAGAATCGAAGAGAATTGAATCGTATAGAAAATACTTGAATCGAATCGAAAAGAATCCAAAATATTCGAAACGAATGGATTCGAATCGAAAATAATCGAATCGAATCGAATCGAAAATGATCGAAATGAATCGAATTGAATAGAATCAAAAATAATCGAATCCATTTGAAAATAATCGAATCGAATCGAAAAGAATCGAATCGAATTGAAAATAATCGAATCGACTCAAAAATAATCAAATCGAAAGAATCGAATCGAATCGAAGAGAATTGAATCGTATAGAAAATACTCGAATCGAATCCAAAAGAATCCAAAATATTCGGAACGAAAGGAATCGAATCTAAAATAATCGAATCGAATCGAATCGAATCGAAAAGGATCGAATTGAATCAAATTGAATTGCAAAGAATTGAAAATAACTGAATCGATTTGAAAATAATCGAATCGAATCGAAAAGAATCGAAATGAATTGAAAATAATAGATTTGAATCGAATCTAATCGAATAGAATCGAATTAAATTGAAAATAATCGAATCGACTCAAAAATAATGAAATCGAAAGAATCAAATCAAAGAGAATTGAATCGTATAGAAAATACTCAAATCGAATCAAAAAGAATCCAAAATATTCGAAACGAAAGGAATCTAATCGAAAATAATCGAATCGAATTGAATCGAATCGAAAAGGATCGAATTGAATCAAATCGAATTGCAAAGAATCCAAAATAACTGAATCGATTTGAAAATAAACGAATCGAATAGAAAAGAATCGAAATGATTGAAAATAATCGATTTGAATCGAATCGAATCAAAAAGAATCGAATTAAATTGAAAATAATCGAATCGACTCAAAAATAATCAAATCAAAAGAATTGAATCGAATCGAAGAGAATTGAATCGAATTGAAAATACTCGAATCGAATTGAAAAGAATCCAAAATATTCGAAACTAATGGAATCGAATTGAAAATAATCGAATCGAATCGAATCGAAAATGATCGAATTGAATCAAATCGAATCGAAAATAATTGCAAATAATCGAATCGATTCGAAAATAATCTAATCGAAACGAAAAGATTCGAAATGAATCGAAATTGATCGAATTGATTAGAATCGATTCTAAAAGAATCGAAAAGAATCGAATCGATTTGAAAATAATTGAATCGAATCAAAAAGAATTGAATCGAATCAAAAATGATCGAGTTGAATCGATCTAATGAAAAGAATTGAAAATAATCTAATCTATTTGAAAATAATCGAATCAAATCTACAAGAATCGAAAATAATCTAATCTATTTGAAAATAATCGAATCAAATCTACAAGAATCGAATCAAATAAAATCAAATCGAATAGAAGAGAAAATAATTGAATCGAATTGAATTGAAAACAATCGAATTGAAATGTATTGAATCGAAGACAATCGAAAATAATCGAATCGATTCGAAAAAAATCGAATCGAATCGAAAAGAATCTAATCGAATCAAAAAGAATCGAACATAATTGAATCGATTTGAAAAAATCGAATCGAATCGAAAAGAATCGAATCGAATTGAAAATGATCGAATTGAATCGAATCGAAAAGAATTGAAAATAATCGAATCGATTTGAAAATAATCGAATCGAATTGAAAAGAATCGAATCGAATTGAATCTAATCGAATCAAAAAGAATCGAAAATAATCGAATTGATTCGAAAATAATCGAATCGAATCGAAAAGAATCAAATCGAATCGAAAATGATTGAGTTGAATTGAATCAAATCGAAAAGAATCGAAAATAATCGAATCAAATTGAATTGAAAGGAATTGAATCGAATTGAAAATAATCAAATTGAAAAGAATCAAAAATAACCAAACTGACTTGAATCAAATTAAAAATAATCGAATAGAAATAATCGAATTGTATCGAATGGAATCGAATCGACTCAAAAAGAATTGAAAATAATTGAATTGACATGAATCGAATCGAAAATAATCGAATCGAATCGAAAAAAGTCGAATTGAATCGAATGGAATGGAATTGAAAAGAATCGAATCGAATCGAAAATACTCTAATTGAATCGAATCGAATTGAAAAGAATCGAAAATAATCAAATCGATCTGAAAATAATCGAATCGAATCGAAAAGAATCGAATTGAATCGAAAAGAATGAAATCGAATCAAATCAAATCGAAAAGAATGGAAAATAATCGAATCGACTTGAAAAGAATCGAAAATAATTGATTCGAATCGAATCGAAGAGACCCGATTTGAATCGAATCAAAAAGAAGAAAATCAAATCGAATCAAAAAGAATAAAATTAGTCAAATCAACTCGAAAAGAATCAAAAATAATCGAATCGACTCGAATCGAATCAAATTGAAGAGAATGGAATCCTATAGAAACTACTCGAATCAAATCGAAAAGAATCCAAAATATTCGAAATGAATGGAATCGAATCAAAAGAATCAAATAGAATCGAAAAGACTTGAATCGTATAGAAAATACTCGAATCGAATCGAAAAGAATCCAAAATATTCAAAAGGAATGGAATCGAATTGAAAATAATCGAATCGAATCGAATCAAAAATGATCGAATTGAATCAAATCGAATCGAAAATAATCGAAAATAATCGAATCGATTCGAAAATAATCTAATCAAATGGAAAAGAATCTAAACGAATTGAAATTGATCAAATTGAATGGAATCGATTCGAAAAGAATCGAAAAGAATCGAATCGATTTGAAAATAATTGAATTGAATCAAAAAGAATCGAAAATAATCGAATCGATTAGAAAATAATCGAATCGAATCGAAAAGAATCGAAACGAATCAAAATTGATCGAATTGAATTGAATCGATTCGAAAAGAGTTGAAAAGAATCGAATCAATTTGAAAATAATTGAATCGAATCGAAAAGAATCGAATGGAATCGAAAATGATCAAATTGAATCAAATCAAATGAAAAGAATCGAAAATAATCGAATTGATTTGAAAATAATCGAATCGAATTAAAAAAAATCGAATTGAATCGAATGGAATGGAATTGAAAAGAATTGAATCGAATCGAAAATAATCGAATTGAATTGAATTGAATGGAAGAGAATTGAATCGTATAGAAAATACTCGAACCGAATCGAAAAGAATCCAAAATATTCGAAATGAATGGAATCGAAGTGAAAATAATCGAATCCAATCAAAAATGATCAAATTGAATTGAATTGAATCAAAAAGAATCGAAAACAATTGAATCGATTCGAAAACAACTGAATCGAATCAAAAAGAATCGAATCGAATCGATAATGATCGAATTGAATCGAATCGAATCGAAAAGAATCGAAAATAACCAAATCGATTAGAAAATAATCGAATCGAATCGAATTGAATAGAAAACAATCGAATTGAATCGAATCGAAAAGAATCGAAAATAATCAAATCGATTAGAAAATAATCGAATTGAATCGAAAAGAATCGAATTGAATCGAAAACAATCGAATTGAATCGAATCGAATCGAAAAGAATCGAAAATAATCGAATCGATTTGAAGAAAATCAAATCGAATCGAAAACAATCTAATCGAATCTAAAAGAATTGAAAATAATCGAATCGATTTGAAACTAATCGAATCGAATTGAAAAGAATTGTATCGAATGAAAATGATCGAATTGAATTGAATCGAATCGAAAAGAATCAAGAAAAATCGAATCGATTCGAAAAAAATCGAATCAAATTGCAAAGAATCGAATCGAATCGTAAATGATCGAATTGAATTGAATCGAATGAAAAGCATTGAAAATAATCGAATCGATTTTAAAATAATCGAATCGCATCTACAATAATTGAATAAAATCCAATCCAATCGAAAAGAATCGAAAATAATCAAATCGACTCGAAAAGAATAGAAAATAATTGAATTGACATGAATGGAATTGAAAAGAATCAAATCGAATCAAAAAAAATCGAATTGAATCGAATGGAATGGAATTGAAAAGAATTGAATCGAAAATAATCGAATTGAATCGAATTGAATGGAAGAGAATTGAATCGTATAGTAAATACTCGAACCGAATCGAAAAGAATCCAAAATATTCGAAATGAATGTAATCGAAGCGAAAATAAACGAATCGAATCGAATAAAAAATGATCGAATGGAATCGAATCGAATCGAAAAGAATCAAAAATAATCGATTCGAAAACAACTGAATCGAATCGAAAAGAATCAAATCGAATCGATAATGATCGAATTGAATCGAATCGAATCGAAAAGAATCGAAAATAATCGAATCGATTCGAAAATAATCGAATCGAATCGAAAAGAATCGAAAGTAATCGAAACGAATCGAAAAGAATTGAAAATAAGCAAAACGAAATGAAAATAATCGAAAATAATCGATTCGAAAGGAAAGAATCGAATCAAATCGAAAAGCATCAAGTCGAATAAAAAAGAAGCCAATCAAATCAAAAAGAATCAAATCGAATCAAAAAGAATCGAATCGAATCGAATTGAAAATAATCAAAAACAATCGAATCGAATCGAAAACAGTTGAATCGGAAAGAATCAAATCGAATTGAAAAGAATCAAAAGTAAACGAAACGAATCGAAAAGATTCGAAAATAATTCAAACCGAAAGGAATCGAAAGTAATCGAAACGAATCGAAAAGAATTGAAAATAATCAAAACAAAACGAAAATAATCAAAAATAATCGATTTGAATCGAAAAGAATCGAAACGACTTGAAAAGAATCTAATCGAATCGAATCGAAAAGAATCGAAAATAAGCGAATTGAATCGAAAACAATCGAATCAAATCAAATAGAATCAAAAAGAATTGAAATAACTGAATCGAATAAAAAATAATTGAATCAAAAATAATGAATTCGAATAGAAAAGAATCGAGTCGAATCGAAAAGAATCGAACCGAATCGAATCGAAAAGAATTGAAGATAATCAAAACGAAATGAAAATAATCGAAAATAATCGATTTGAATCGAAAAGAATCAAATTGAATCGAAAATAATCGAACCGAAATGAAAATAACCAATTTGTATAGAAAAGAATCAAATCGAATCGAAAAGAATTGAAAGTAATCGAATCGAATCGAAAAGAATCGAAAATATTCGAGGAAAAGACCAAGATGGCAGAAGAGTAGGGGTCCCCAGGTCACCTGTCCCCACCAAATTACCTAGATAACCTTCAAATCATCCTGAAAATCTACGAATTCAGCCTGAGATTTAAAGAGAGACCAGCTGAAATGCTACAGTGAGGAGTTCACGCTTCTATCAAGGTAGGAAGATGGGAAAAAAGAAATAAACAAAAGGCATCCAAGGGGGAGGAGCCCCGCGAGGAGCTGGGATAAGGCCGGGGCGAGTGTCCCCAGGACAGGAGAGCCCCATCCCTGAGAAGCAGGGGCTGCACCAACCTTTCTGGGTGGAAAGGCGCCCGCAGGGAGTTAGAGCAGGACTCCCCGGAGGATGGGGAGGCCCTCAGGCTCCCTGGGACACTAACAGACACCTGTGCGCCCAGGAGAGTGCACTGAGCTCCCTAAGGGCTGCAGTGACCATGGCAGGACCCGGAGCAGCTCTGAGAGGCTCTGGTGGTGGCTCCACAGAGGGGGCTGTGTGGCCTGGAGCGCGAATCCAACAGGGCAGGCTGGGAGGAAAGGGCACCGGGACACAGCCCAGGATCCGGCCTCCCCCCGGGACAGGCAGAGGCAGGGAGGGCCCAGGACAGCAAGGACGCTCCTGCCTGGAGCTAAGCAGATCAGCGGCCCCGCCCCAGAGGCTCCAGGCCCTGGGGACCAAGAGCTCCAGAGTTACTGCAGGGGCTGAATCCAAGGCTCCAGAGCAGCCACTGGGTTCTTCCTCCAGGGGCCTCACGGGGTAAACAACCCAAACTGAGACCTGCACCAGGCAGGGGGCAGAGCAGCTCCCCCAAGTGCTAACACCTGAAAATCAGCACAACAGGCCCCTGTCCCAGAAGACCAGCTAGACGGACAAGTTTCAGGGGAAGTCAAGGGACTTAAAGTATACAGAAACAGAAGATACTCCCCTGTGTATTTTTGTTATCAGCGTGGATGCGGGCCCACATCTTCCTGAAGCCGCCCCGTGGGTCCAGAGGCGGCCCAGGGGCTCCTTTCTGTGTGGATGCAGGCCCACATCTTCCTGAAATCTCACCCCGGGTCCTGCGGAGACCGGGGCTCCTGTCAGCGTGAACGCGGACAATGTCCCCCTGAAGACTCACCGCGGGTCCTGAGGAGGCTGCAGCTCATCAGCGTGGACCCATCCCCAGGTCCTCCTCAGGCCACCCCAGCACAGGCGGGGTATCCTTAGTGCAGGCAGACAAGGCCTACTGCGCATATGGGCCCCCTGGGTGGGGCCTGAGCTCAGGCGCCCCCTGCGGGATGCTCAGGCACTGCAGGAGGCCATGCAGGAGGTACTGTGACCCACCCGGGATGCACATGCCTCCCTCCAGGCTCCAGCTGTGGCCTGTTAGCTTCAGAAACATCTCACTGAAATGCAGCCCAACACCCGGCTTCCCCAGAAATACTTAAGGACAAGGAATTAGAGCACACAGGATGGGAAGTGAAATGTGGACCAGACATTTACCACGTCCTGCAAAACTCAATCAACCCTCTTCCACTGTGGGCGGGATTGCGGGCTGGTGCAGCCACCCTGGAAACAGTGTGGAGGCTCCTCAGGAAGTTACCAATAGAGCCGCCCTGCGACCAGCAGGTGCACGGCCTGGAGCTCACTCCGAAGATAGAGACTGCAGTGAGACTCAGGACACCTGCACCCCAATGTCCATAGCAGCTGAGACCACAGTAGCCACACTGTGGGAAGAGCCTCGGTGCCCTCGGGCAGAAGATGGATAAAGAGAATGGGAGATAGATGATGGTCATCGAGAGAGGAATGGTACTCAGCTATCAAGGAGAAGGAAATCTTGCCATTTGCAATGACGTGGATAGAACTAGAGGGATCATCTTAAGTGAAATAAGTCAGTCGGGAAAGAGAATGACCGTGTGGTGTCATTCATAGGTGGAATTTAAGAAGCAAAGCAGATGAACATTTGTGAAGGGAAGGAAATACAAATAAGATGAAAACAGATGCAGGAAATACAGACTCGTAATCATAGGAAACAAACTGAGTGTCGCTGAAGGGGAGGGGAATAGGGAGTGGATAACAGGGGACTGGCATGAAGGAGGGCACGTGATGTCACGAGCACTGCTGTTATCTCCAACTGGTGAATCCCTGAATTCTTCCCCTGAAAGTATAATACACTATACATTAATTAATTGGGTTTAAATTAAATTAAGTTAAAAATATCAGTTGTATCAGAGCACATTTCCTTCTGGACTCTCTGTTCTGCTCCTTCAGCTTATGCCAGGACCACCCCCCGTGGGTCTGGTTTGTTTAAGTAGGTGCCACGCCTTGTCCATGGCGAAGCCCAGGGCTAGAACTCACGACTCTGAGATCAGGACGGGAGGTGAAATCAGGAGTCAGATGCTTAACCGACGGAGCCAGCCAAGACCGAGAACCACACTGCTTTATCCTGTGTCTCTGTGACATCCTTTGAAAGGAAAGTGCTGCATCCCACTCTGTCTTGCTTATCCTATACTGATTTGCTGCCCGGGGTCATTTGTGGGGGCGGATGGATGTTATGGGTTTTTTTTTCCTATTTCTAAGATCTGCCACCATGATTTTGATAGGAATGACATTGAAACTGAGGGTGGCTTCAGGAGCTGCGGACATTTTCACAAGATGAGGTCCCACCCCACAAGCCCAGGATGGCCTCCCAGAGCCTGGTATGGCTCAGTGAACAAGTCTTTTGCTCCTTTGGTTCAGTCTCTTTATTCTCTGTCATACTCCTGAGAAGGGAGTCACGTCCTTCATTTCCTTCCTGAGTGTTCATTGTCGGGACACAGCAAGGCTACTGAGCTCTGTAGGGTCAGTTTGTGTCCCTGACTTTACTGAACTCCTTAGTTCTAACAGGTTTTGGTGGAGGCTCTTGGGTTTCCTGTTTCTAGTACCGCATCTTCAGCAAATAGGGACAGTGTGACATCCCCCTTCCAGGTGTGGAACCTTTGCTGTTTCCTGTCTGTTGACTACATTAGGACTTCCAGCGCTGAGAGGGGAACTCCTTGGCTTGTTACTGCTCAGGGGAGATGATTTCAGGTTTTCACCCTTGAGGATGATGTCAGCTGCGGCCTTCCTAGCGGCCTTTATTCTGTTGATAGACATTTCATCAAAACGCACTATGCTTTTGATGTTGTGTTTTGTCAAATGCTTTTCTGCAACTCTTGAGAGGATCCTATGCTTTTTGTCCTTTCTCTTGTTTTTCTTTTTTAAAAAGATTTATTTACATATCCTTGAAAGAGAGAGAGAGAGAAGCAGAGAGAGAGAGAGGCAGAGACACAGGCAGAGGGAGAAGGCGGCTCCATGTAGCGAACACGATGTGGGACTCGATCTCAGGACTCCAGGATCACTCCCTGTGCTGAAGACAGGTCCTCACCTCCTGAATCACCTGGGCTGCCCCATGTCCTTTCTCTGGTTAATGTGATGGATCCTGCTGACTGATGGACAGAGGGTCATGGGTAGGACATGGGCAACATAGATGAACAATAGTAACAGCTTTAAGCGTCTGGTTCTCAAATAAATAAGTCACAGAAATTTAGAAAGTACAGCCTAGGGAATAGAGTCAGTACCGTTGTGACAACTTTGTACGGGGACAGACGGTGACACCACTTCTCATGGGGAGAGCTGAGTAAGGCACAGAATTGTCAAGTCACTAGTTGTACCCTGAAACTACTGTCACATTGTGTGTCCACTGTACGTCAATAAATATCAAGGAAAAGGGGTTTCTGGTAGGACTCCCGGTGGGTACGTGAAAGGCATTTACACGGTCGTAACACACATGAAGGCACCTCTGCAGAGGGGATAAAGATGCTCATATGTCTTCATGTAGATTTTTAGAAGATTTATTTGAGAGAGGGTGCAGTGGGGAGGGGCGGAGGGAGAGGGGGAACCTGGAGCGGACTCCTCACCCAATGGAGCCCAAGCCCCACGTGAGGCTCCACACCACAACCTCGAGATCCTGACCTGAACCAAACTAAAGAGTCGACATGGAACCGACTGAACCACCCAGGAACCCCTCAAATGTTCTTAAGACACCCCCCGCCCCACCCTGTGGTCAGGGAAGGACGGTCAGGGCCTGCTGGGTCCCCCTGGCCAGTGAGCAGGCTTGCTCTTTACTCACGGGAATGCAGAGTCCCTCGTGCTCCCCCCAAACCCCCCTCAGGCTATTCACACATCGTTGCCCTTAGGGTGGGGAGTTTGGTCGCACTCTTGCTGGCATCAGGTTTGAATTTTGATGAAGTCCAGTCCGTTGATTTCTCCCCTTGGTCGTTGTGCTTGTGGAATCTAAGAGAAACCTTCGATCTCCCCCAAGCTGGGAGACATCACTCCGAATATCAGATCGGAAGTTCCCCGGAGCCTCCTGAGTCCACCACCCATGTGCTCCTGATACCGGGGTGGGAGCACTCTGTGATCCCAGCATGATGGCGTGTCCTGGGACAGTGGCTGGGAAGGTGGACTGTAGGTGAGCGAGTGACAGACAGGCAGTGAGGGCCCATGTGTGATGGTCCAGCCCAGCCTGTGCCCCTCAGGGCTATGGGGTTGTCGCCGGCCCTGGTCAGACCTGTCCTCAGGAGCACCCTGATGCATGTGTCCTCGGATGGTTCTCATGCGCCATCATTCTTGGATGTGTTTGGATTCCAGCACCATGCAGGAGGACTCAGAGACCCTGCTGGGCTTGCAAAGGACCAATATCGTGGCCCAGTACCATCAGGTGAGGCCCAGAAGGGACCATAGACAATACACACCCACGAGAGGGCGGACTATACCTGCAAGAGCAGGGGAGGCCCAGGAGAGGATCAGAGCCAAGGATGAGCCAGGTCAGCCCAGACAAGGACCATAGTCACCAGGAACAAGTGAGACCCTGGGGATGGTCCCGGTATCAGTAGCAACTAAGGGTCCATCCTGGATCCTAGTCATTGGTAGCTGAGGAGCCCAGTCACCAGGTATGGTGAGGCCCAGGTGGGGACCACAGTCACCAGGTCCAGATGAAGTCCACAGCTACCATGTCCAGGCGAGGTCCAGGTGGGGACCAGAGTCACCAGGTCCAGGTAAGGTCAAGGTGGAGACCACAGTCGCCAGGTCCACATGAGGCCAAGAAGGGGACCAGAGTCACTAGGCCCAGGTGAGGCCCAGTTGGGGACTGTAGTCACCAGGTCTGGCTGAGGCCCAGATGGGAACCACAGTCACCAGGTCCAAGTGAGGCACAGGTGGGAACTGCCTTGATAGAAATGCAAACTCTAGCTGTCCTCTCTTTAAATCTCAGGCCAAATTCATAGGTTTTCAGGATGATTTGAAAGTTAGCTAGGTCATTTGGTGGGGACAGGTGACTTGGGGACCCTACTCTTCGGCCATCTTGCCCCTCTGACAGGAATATTTTTAGCAGTGAACAGTAAAGTCCGTTTATTAAAAGTTGTTATTAATTTGTGCAAACAGATTTCTGTCGGCTTAAAGCACTGTGAATCACACATATCCACACTGGCTAGAAAATTTTGTTAACCTGAGTTTCTAGATCATTTTCATTATGTGAGTGATTTCTTTCCAAAACTAATTCCCACAGGAAGTAGGGCAATGTGACCAGAGAAACAGCCAAGCAACATGAGAAAAAAACAACCAACAAGAAAAACGCTAAGCATTTTTCTTGAGATCAGAGAAATCCTGATCGTGTAAGGATTTTTCACCCTGTCCTGAGAAAAACCAATTCCCTGACTCAGATGCTTCTGGAGAGAACTGGGTTTCAGATCCAGTAAATCGTGACTGCCTCTGGCACTTGGTTCCCACAGCTATGGATGTGGCCTCAGACCAGCTCGGTGGTTTCCAGGCTGCACTTGGACGAGTTGGAAGGGCTCTGAACATGCACCTTAGGGGCAGCCTGGGATCCATACCCTAGAGCTTTTAATTGATAGGTACACCAACTCACATTAAACTTTGTTAGAAAGAAGTCGAATTGTGTGTTTTAAGAAGACTCTAAAAAGGGCAGCCTGGGTGGCTCAGCCGTTTAGCACTGTCTTCTTCCCAGGGCATGATGCTGGAGACCCAGGATGGAGTCCCACTTTGGGCTCCCTGCATAGAGCCTGCCTCTCCCTCTGCCTGTGTCTCTGCCTCTCTCTCTCTCTCGAATAAATAATTAAAATATATTTTTTAAAAGTATATTGCAGGGCAGCCCCGGTGGCTCAATGATTTAGCGCTGCCTTCAGCCCGGTGTGTGATGCTGGAGATGCAGGACCGAGTCCCACGTCAGGCTCCCTGCATGGAGCCTGTTTCTCCCTCTGTCTGTGTCTCTGCCTCTCTCCCTCTCTCTCTCTTTCTCTTTCTCTCTCAAATGAATAAATACATAAATAATAAATAAATGAAATAAAAAGTATATTGCAGCTATATTGGTAGCTATATTAATAAAATGTGTTGTTTTTACATTTTGTGGTGACTGGACCTAGCAACTCTTTAAATCAACAGCCATCACTTCTTGTCCTCACAACAGTGTTGTGGGACAGGCAGTATTATTTTCTTTTTACAGATGAAATTGATGACCTCAAGCACATGGGGTTCCTTCCCTTTCTTTTTTTCTGTTCAGAATATACAAGCTATAAGTGAGTAAATTGCAAGAAACCCACTTCTGTGATCAACACCTTTATTTTCCTTAAATGATTTTAATATTTTTCTCAATTCTGAACTCCTTATCTATCTTACTACTCCTTTTCAAATAACTTAGGATACTAAATAAATCTTTAAAAAAAAAAAAGGTAGCCCTGGTGGCGCAGCGGTTTAGCGCCACCTGCAGCCCAGGGTGTGTTCCTGGAGACCTGGATTGAGTCCCACATCAGGCTTCCTGCATGGAGCCTGCTTCTCCCTCTGCCTGTGTCTCTGCCTCTCTCTTGCTCTCCCTGAATGAATAAATAAATAAATCTTTAAAAAAATAACTTAGCATTCATTTTCCCAGGACTTGTTCAGAGAACCATTCCCTGGATTAATGTCTCTCCCTAAGTATGAATCAGTGACCTAAAACAGACCCAGCATACACAGATTCTCCTATTTATTCAACATGCATTCATTCCAAAAAGATGTCTATTCAGCCTTCTATATGGCAGGCACAGAGACAGGCTCCGTCCCCACCGGGTTTCGATCTATGTCCCCAGAGTACCACCTGCAGTCTTTTGAACTTCCTATCAGGAGCCTGAATGCTGATTTCTGAAAGCAAAACAAGCAAGTCCACAGTTCTCCTTCATACTTCTCCAGCAGACCCTTGGGATCTCTCCACAGAGTTGAACTGTTGTGATACTTACTGAGTCATTGATTGTGTAGGTCAGTCACAGAGCAGCATTGCCATCCAAAACCAAAAGGAGGAAAAAGGAGTTTGGAAGTAATTGGGTCTCACAAATCGTGGGGAGGGAATACTGAAACTGTGACAATGTTTCTTAGTGCAAATTTTCTCAGAGCCACATCTCTCCAGATGTGGAGACATAGAAGAAGCCCCATATGTCCTGAAACCAAAGTGCAGGTCGTGAGGAGGACGGGGGTCCTGTCAGTGTTGACGTGGCCCCACATTTTCCTCAAGCCTCACCATAAGACCTGAGGAGGCTGGGGGCTCCTGTCAGCATGTACGCGGCCCTAAATCATCCCTAACCTTCATAATGGGCCCTGAGGAGGCCGGAGACTACTGTCAGTGTGGATGCGGTCCCCACATCTTTCGTAGGCCTCACCATGGGCCCAGACAAGCCTGGGATCTTCTGTCTGCATGGACACATCCCCATAATTCCCGAAGTCTACACCGGGGGTCCTGAGGAGGTCAGCGTCCTGTTGTGTGGATGTGGCCTTACGTCCTCCCGAAGCGAAACTGCAGATTCTGAGGACGCAGGGGCTCCTGTCAACCATGGATGTGGCCCCCAGCTACCAGACACCTCAACGTGGGTCCTGAGGGGCCCGGGTCCAGAGTGGCCGCAGTGCCACATCTTCCTGAAGCCTCCCTGCAGGTCCTGACGTGGCCCAGGGACTCCTGTCAGCATGGATGAGGGCCCACATCTTCCTGAAGCTTACACACAGGTCCTGAGGTGACCCGGGCTACTGTCGGCGTGAACGCGGCCCAATGTCGCCCTGAAGCCTCACCGCAGGTCCTGAGGAGGCTGGGGCTCATCAGCGTGGACGCGGCCCCATGTCCTCCTCAGGCCTCCCCAGCACAGGCGGGCTCCTGTTAGTGCAGGCTGATGATGCCTACTGAACATGTGTGCCCTCTGGGCGGGGCCTGGGGTCAGGCGCTCCCTGCGGGATGCTCATGCACTGCAGGAGGCCATGTAGGGAGCAGTGTGCCTGCACCGGGGCCCCACCGGCCTCCTTCCAGGCTCCAGTTGAGGCCTGTGAGCTTCGGAAATGTCTCACTGAAACGGAGCCCAATACCCAGCTTCCCCAGGAATACATAAGGACAATGAATTGGAGCCCACCGGACGCGACATGAAATGTGGACCAGACTTTTACCACATCCCTCAAAACTCACTCAACCCTCTTCCACTGTGGATGGGACCGTGGACTGATGCAGCTGCCCTGGAAACAGTTTGGAGCCTCCTCAGGAAGTTACCAATAGAGCCGCCTTGTGACCGGCAGGTGCATGGCCTGGGGCACACTCCAAAGATACAGATTCAGTGAGACTCGGGGACACTTGCACCCCAATGTCCACAGCAGCCGCGTCCACAGTAGCCACACTGTGGGAGGAGCCTCGGTGTCCTCAGGCAGATGATGGATAAGAGGATAGGAGATAGATGATGGTAATAGATTATAGATAGATAGATTATAGGAATGGTACTCAGCTATCAAAGAGAAGGAAATCCTGCTATTTGCAATGACGTGGATAGAATTAATGGGATTATGTTAAATGAAATAAGTCAGTCAGGAAACAAAATTACTGTATGATTTCATTCATAGGTGAAATTAAAGAAGCAAAGCAGATGGGCATCTGTGAAGGGAAGGAAAAACAAGATGAAAACAGAGATGGAGGAAAAAGAGACTCAATCACAAGAAACAAACTGAGGGTCGCTGGAGGGGAGTGGAGTGGAGGGACAGGGTAACTCTTAGATGGGCATGAAGGAGGGCACGTGATTTCATGAGCCCTGGTGTTATCTCCAACTGGTGAATCCCTGAATTCTACTTCTGCAAGTATAATACACTATACTGCTAATTAATTGGGTTTAAATTAAATTAAGCTTAAAAAATCAGTTGACTGTATCAGAGTGCATTTTCATCTAGGCTCTCTATTCTGCTACTTCCACTTATGCCAGAACCACACCCCTGTGGGTTTGGTTTGTTTAAGTAGGCTCCATGCCTCATCCACAGCCCAGCACAGGGCTAGAACTCATGACCCCGAGATCAAGACCAGGGGTGAAGTCAGGAGTCGGATGCTTAACCAACGGAGAGAGCTGGCGGCCCGAGAACCACACTGCTTTCTCCTGTGTCTCTGTGACATCGTTTGAAATAGAAGAGTACAGTGTCTTGCTCTGTCCCGCTACTCCTATACTGATTTGCTGTCCAGGGTCATTTGTGGGGCCAGATGAATGCTACGAGGGCTTTTTCTATTTCTAAAATCGGTCACCATGATGTTGATAGGAATGACATTGGAACTGAGAGTGGCTTCTGGAACTGTGGACATTTTAACAAGATGAAGGCTCCGACCCCACAAGCCCAGGATGTCCTCCCAAAGTATTGTAATTTTCAGTGTACAAGTCTTGCACTCTCTTGGTTCAGTCTAATTATTTTGTTCTTTTGGATGCTCCTGATTAGGGAGTCATGTCCTTAATTTCCTTTCTGAGTGCTCATTGTCGAGACACAGCAAGGCTACTGATCTCTGTTTATTTGGTGTCCCACAACTTTACTGAATTCACTCATTAGTTCTAACAGATTTTGGTGGAGTCTCTCGGGTTTCATGTTTCTAATGTCAAATCTTCGGCAAATAGGGACATTTTGACGTCCCCCTTACAGGTGTGGAACCTTTTCTGTTTCCTGTCTGTTGACTATGGTTGGACTTGCAGTGCTGAGAGGGGACGTCCTTGGCTTGTTCCTGCTCTTAGGGGAGATGATTTCATGATTTCAGCCTTGAGAATGATGTCAGCTGAGGGCCTTCCTACATGGCCTTCATTCTGTTGATATACATTTCCTCAAAACCCACTACGCCAAAAAAATTTTTTTAAAAACCCGCTATGCTTTTTATGTTGTATTTTGTCAAATGCTTTTTCTGCAACACTTGAGATGATTGTATGCCTTTGAAATTTCTCTTGTTTTTTTTTAAGATTTTATTTATTTACCCATGAGAGACAGAGATCGAGAGAGTGAGAGAGAGAGAGAGAGAGAGAGAGAGAGATGCAGAGACTCCCTCCATGTAGGGAACCCGACATGGGACTCAATCCTAGGAATCCAGGATCATGCCCTGGGCCAAAGACAGGCGCTAAACTGCTGAGCCCCTTGGGCTGCCCCATGTCCTTGTACTTGTTAATATGATGGATCATGGTGACGGATAGCCAGAGGGGATGCCAGTGGGAGTTGGGCAATATAGACGAAGCATATTAAGAGCTATAAACATCTGGTTCTCAAATAAATAATTCACAGATATTTATAAAGTACATCCTAGACAATAGAGTCAGTACTATTGTGACAACTTGGTATGGGGACAGATGCTGATGACACTTCTCGTGGGGAGATCTGAGTATGCAGAGAATTGTCAAATCACTAGGTCGTAGCCCTGAAACTGCCATAACATTGTGTGTTGACTGTACTTCAGTAATATCAAAGAAAAGGGGTTTCTGATGGGAGTCACGGTGGGTCCATGAAAGGCATTAAAATGGTCATTACACATATGAAGGCACCTCTGAAGAGGGGATAAAGATGCTCACATGCCTTGATGTGCATTTTCAGAAGATTTACTTGAGAGAGGGTGCAGTGGGGAGGGGTGGAGGGAGAGGGTGAATCTGGAGCAGACTCCTCACATACCAGTCACCAGGTCTGGGTGAGGACCACGTGAGGACCACAGTCAGCAGGTACAGGTGAGCCCCATGTGGGACCCAGAGCCACCAGGACCAGATGAGGCTCAGGTGGGAACCAAAAAGACCAGGTCCAGGTTGAGGCCCAGGTGGAGCCCAGAGGCACCAGGTCCAGGTGAGGCCCAGGTGGCAACCAGATTCACCAGGTCCAGGTGAATCCCAGGGGGGACCAGATTCACCAACTCAAGGTAAGGCCCAGGTGGGGACCAAAGTCACAAGGTCTGGATGAGGCCCAGGTGGGGACACAGACTCCAGGTCCAGGTGAGGCAAAACTGAGGACTAGAGTCAACAGGTCCAGCTGAGGCACAAGAGGGGACCAGAGTCACCAGTACAGATGAGGCCCAGATGAGGATCAGAGTTACCAGGGCCAGGTGAGGTCTAGAAGGAGACGACAGGACCCAGGTCCAGGTGAGCCCCATGTGGAAACCAGAGCCACCAGGTCCATTTGTGGCCCAGGTGGTGACCAGAGTCACCAGGTCTGGTTAAGGAACAGGTAAGGACCAGATTCACCAGGTATGGGGAAGACCCCGGTGGAGACCAGAGTCTCCAGGCCTGGGTGAGACCCCAGTGGCAACCACACTCAGCAGGTCCAGGTGAGGCCAAGCTGAGGACCAGTGTCACCAGGGTCAGGTGAGGCCTAGATGGGGACTGGATTCACCAGGTACAGATGAGCCTAGAAGGAAACGAGAGACACAAGGACCAGGTGAGGTCCATGTGGGAAACAGAGCCACCAGGTAAGGTGATGCCCAGGTGGGGACCAGTTACCAGATCCAGGTGAGGCTAAGCTGAGGACCAGAGTCACCAGGTCCCAGTAAGACTCAGGTGAGGCCCAGGTGGGGATCAGAGTAATCATGACCCTGGGATGCCCAGGTAGGAGCAGAGTTACAAGGTCCAGTTGAGGCCTTAGTGAGGAGTAGATTGACCAGGTCCAGTTGAGACCCAGTTGAGGCCCAGAGTCCCCAGCTCCAGGTGAGGCCCAGAGGGGGACCAGAGTCACCCGGTCCTGGTGACATCCACGTGGGGGCCAGAGTCACCACATCAGGGTGAGGCCCAGAGGGGGACTAGAGTCACTAGGTCCAGTTGAGGCCCCAATGCTCATCCCAGAAGTGCCCCCCCTGAGTGCCCATCACCCATTCACACCCACCCCCACCCTCCTCCCCTTCCAGCACCCCTAGTTCATTTCCCAGAGTTAGGAGTCTTTACGTTCTGTCTCCCTTTCTGATATTTCCTACCCATTTCTTCTCCCTTCCCTTCTATTCCCTTTCACTATTATTTATATTCCCCAAATGAATGAGAACATATAATGTTTGTCCTTCACTGATTGACTCATTTCACTCAGCATAATACCCTCCAGTTCCATCCATGTTGAAGCAAATGGTGGGTATTTGTCATTTCTAATGACTGAGTAACATTCTATTGTATGCATAAACAACATCTTCTTTATCCATTCACCTTTTGATGAACACTGAGGCTTTTTCCACAGTTTGGCTGTTGTGGATATTGCTGCTCTAAACATCGGGGTGCAGGTGTCTCAGCATTTCATTGCATCTGTATCTTTGGGGTAAATCCCCAAGAGTGCAATTGTTGGGTCGTAGGGCAGGTCCAATTTTAACTCTTTGAGGAACCTCCACACAGTTTTCCATAGTACCTGCACCAGTTCACAATCCCACCAACAGTGCACGAGGATTCGCTTTTCTCCGCATCCTCTCCAACATTTGCAGTTTTCTGCCTTGTTAATTTTCGCCATTCACACTGGTGTGAGGTGGTACCTCATTGGGGTTTGGATTTGTATTTCCCTGATGGCAAGTGATGCAGAGCATTTTCTCATGTGAGTGTTGGCCATGTCTATGTCGTCCTCTGTGAGATTTCTGTTCATGTCTTTTGCCCATTTCATGATTGGATTATTTGTTTCTTTGGTGTGGAGTTTAAGAAGTTCTTTATAGATCTTGGAAACTAGCCTTTTATCTGATACGTCATTTGCAAATATCTTCTCCCATTCTGTAGGTTTTCTTTTAGTTTTGTTGACTGTATCCTTTGCTGTGCAAAAGCTTCTTATCTGGATGAAGTCCGAATAGTTCATTTTTGCTTTTGTTTCTTTTGCTTTGTGGATGTATCTTGCAAGAAGTTACTGTGTCCGAGTTCAAAGAGGGTGTTGCCTGTGTCCTCCTTTAGGATTTTGATGGACTCTTGTCTCACATTTAGATCTTTCAGCCATTTTGAGGTCATCTTTGTCTGGTGCAAGAGAGTGGTCTAGTTTCATTCTTCCTCATGTGGATGTCCAGTTTTCCCAGTACCATTTATTGAAGGGGCCGTCTTTCTTCCAGTGGATAGTCTTTCCACTGTTATTGAATATTAGTTGACCATAAAGTTGAGGTTCCACATCTGGATTCTCTCTTCTGCTCCATTGATCTATGTGTCTGTTTTTGTGCCAGTTCCACACTGTCTTGATGACCACAGCTTTGTAGTACAACATGAAATCTGGCATTGTGATGCCCCAGATATGGTTTTCTTTTTTAAAATTCCCCTGGCTATTCGGGGTCTTTTCTGATTCCACACAAATCTTAAAATAATTTGTTCTAACTCTCTGAAGAAAATCCATGGTATTTTGATAGGGATTGCATTAAACATGTACATTGCCCTGGGTAACATTGACGTTTTCACAATATTCATTCTGCCAATCCATGAGCATGGAATATTTTTCCATCTTTTTGTGTCTTCCTCCATTTCTTTCAGAAGTGTTCTATCGTTTTTAGGGTATAGATCCTTTACCTGTTTGCTTAGCCTTATTCCTATGTATCTGATGCTTTTGGGTGCAATTGTAAATGGGATTGACTCCTTAATTTCTCTTTCTTCAGTGTATAGAAATGCCACTGACTTCTGGGCATTGATTTTGTATCCTGCCATGCTGCCATATTGCTGTATGTGTTCTAGCAATCTTGGGGTGGAGGCTTTTGGGTTTTCTACGTCAAGTATCATGTCATTGGCGAAGAGGGAGAGTTTTGTTGTGCCCAAGATTGTGAATCCGTGAAACCACCGAGGAGCTGACACCGATGCAAACACATGAGGGTTTATTTACATGTTTGAGCTTGGGTGCAAGTGTACCCGACACAGCGGAGTAGGGTTTGGACCCTGAGACTAAGAGGCATAGCAGCATTATCGGGGCCAGTGGCACATGGGATACACAGAAAGTTGCACAGTCATTTTGGTCCACAGGCAGGTGACCGATTGAATTACACCTTACCCTATAGTATTCACTTGAGTTGGCCTATTACTTTGGTCAGGATCGGTGCACACTTTTGGTGGGCACAAAGCAGGGTTACATTGTTAGGAGCCGATTTCTGACTAGGGTGTGCACAGCGGTTTTGCTAAGGTGGGGCAGCGCCTTAAGCAATAAGCAGGTATTGTGGGGGTCATATGGGAGGTGGCGGGTGTAGTAGAAAATGGAATCAGTCCTGCTCTGCTTGTCCAGGGGTAGGGGATTTTTGTTAAATTTCCTGTGTCCCACACAGTCGTACCTTTATATGAAATTATAAAAGGAGAAAGAGTAACCCAAAATTGTCTATTTCACAAAAGCCTATCTAAACTAGTTATGTTCAATGGTGTCTGTCTTGATGGAACCATCTCTAGGAAGACCTTTTTCAGACCTAGCTCCACCACCAATAAGCACGTAAACTTGGACAATCAAATCCTCTGGAACTCTCAGTTTCATACCTGTGCCTCAGAAGTGAGGACCAGAGCTGATGATTCCTCAGTTCCCTCTCAGACCTGAAATGCTGCTGTGGGGTCCTCAACCCTCTATAATGAGCACAAAAAGATGGGGGATCTTATATATACTCAAATGCTAAAATATAAAACTAACTCTGAGCATAGATCCTGAGTATTTTAGGGTTTTTCCTATGGCGATAGAAAATCCCAAATCTATATCCCTTTTTATCACAAGCGGTAGGTATATGGGTCCAAGCCACTAGAAATCATAAATATGTGTATCAGAATAGTCATCTGCCACCATGGTCGCTGCTTTTCAAAGCAAAGCCCTCAAGGAACTCCATTATTATTTTCTGAGCAAACCAGTTAACATGCAGAATCCTAAGCTGCCCCTTCCTTTAACTTAAAAAAATTAAAATGCTGGCTGGCCATATTAACAAGCTCTCCAGGTTATACTTTTGTACACTAACATTCGAGAACCACTGGCTAGGCACCAAGGAGAATTGATTTACCATAAAATAGCAAAATTTGAGATCCTATGTCCTTTCCTATTTTCAGATCATAATAAATAAAGAAATGAAACAGTCAAGAGAGAGGGAAGGAGGCAAAGATACGGATGGGGACAGAAACAATGTGCCAATCAAAAATGAGATTTACATAAAGTTTGTCTTTTAAAAATTTATGAACAGACAAAAGACTCCACACTGATGGAAATATGTTAAAGGGACACAGGTGTGAACTGAAAGAGCTCCCGG
Organism: Urocyon cinereoargenteus; assembly: GCA_032313775.1. Taxonomy (NCBI): domain Eukaryota; kingdom Metazoa; phylum Chordata; class Mammalia; order Carnivora; family Canidae; genus Urocyon; species Urocyon cinereoargenteus. Next base: position 438,328 of record JAVLSZ010000021.1, read on the forward strand.
GGCCAGAGCGGATACAATATAAGCAACAAAATAAGTAGCGCTGGATTATAACCCAAAGCGTAAAATAAATATCCATGAATCTATACTAATATTAAAAATAGTGAAAGAAAGAAAGAGGGGCACCTGGGTGGCTCAGTCAGTTAAACTTCAGCCATAGGCTAAGATCATGATCCAGGTCCCAAGGCAGGCTCCCTGTTCAGAAGGGAACCTGCTACTCCCTCTCCCTCTGCCTCTCTCGCTCATGCCTTTTCTCACCTCTCTCTCTCAAATAAATAAATAACATCCTTGAAAGAGAAACAAACAAACAAACCCAGAAGGATGAGAAACTCCCATGTAGAAGAATTTCAAACAATTAGTGCAGACATTCCACCTGCAAGTTGAAGAGCATAGCTTCCCATTCGTATGTGTGGAATACACATACTGACTTCCCTCTACAAAATAGATTATGAAAATGTTAAAATAATAATAATAATAATGATAATAATAATAATAATGAATCACTTTACTATGGAGAATGCTGACAAACACAACCTCAGCAAGATGATCAGATCGATACCAAGACTGATAAATCATGTTGATAGTATCTACCATTTATATGATATAATAAAAATGGCAGTATATCTCTCTATATCATCCACAATCACAGTTCAGTCATGAGATAAACAACAGACATGTCCCAACTGAGGGAAATTTTACAAAATACTCTCCTTTTCAAAGTGTTCCAGTTCAACAACAATAAGGAAAGGCTGAAAGACTGTCACAATCCAGAGGAGCTTAAGAAAACATGAGGACAGATGGAATGTGATATGAGGGATGGTAACTTAGCAAAAACGAAGGAAATCTGAATAAAGTATGGTCTTTGGTTAATGCGAGTATTTTAATATTGATTCATTAGCTAATATTTGTACTGTACTATTATAAGATATCAAATTGGAGAAATTGAGTACGAGTGCATGAGAATTCTCTATACTATCTTGTCAATTTCTCAATAAATCTTTGTTTTTTTCTAATCAATAATATTTATTTTGAAAATTGAGTTAAATGAATCAGGCTCCAAGTGTGAAGACATTTTAAGAATAATTAATTTTTCCCATTTTCTTAAAGAGTTCCGTCGATGGAACAAAGTAAGAATTTTATATCAGAAGGAAAGAAAAACACTTATGAACATGTATAATGCCTCCTCAACCTGAAGAGATGGAAGGGATAATAAATAGCAAAAATAAGAACATAAAGACTCCTTACTCTGGGAAACAAATTAGGGGTGATGAAAGGGGAGGAAAACGGGGTGGGGTGAATGGGTGACAGGCACTAAGGGGGCACTTGACGGGATGAGCACTGGGTGTTATTCTGTATGTTGGTAAATTGAACACTAATAAAAAATAAATTTATTATTCAAAAAATAAGATAAAAATACTTCTATTATAATAGACACCATATTGCAAGTGCATTTAAAATTACCAATGCATAACATTTATTTCCTTGACATTTGTCTTCCAAAGAGTTCACAGTGTTTCAGTGTCAGTTGAAACAGGGGAAGAATCTCAGGGAAGAATCCTTCACATCATAATAGGACCATTGGTAATAATGTCTCTCAGTTCTTTCCAAATGCATAAAGATGCATTTCCTGATGACTGACTGAGCTGTGAAGAGATGAGAAACCCCATCCCTCTGAATTACTTGTGTCAGAATATTTTAACCATAGTACTACAGTTAGTAAATTATCCTTATTAACAGGAAATACATCTCAGATTGGAACCTGAGCAATCAGACGGGCAGAGAAAAAGGCTTTGACTAGCCCTTCATCTTTTAAAGACAAAGGAGAGCTTTTCTATGTACAAAGTCAGTTGTCAAGATAGCCTTAGGGAATAATTGTCAGCAGCATCAAATCCCGCTGCACAGCCGGGACACCCGCGCTCCAGATCTTCCTGATCCCCATTCCCTGGGCCTGTCCCCCAACACAGGCTGCCATGGTGAGGTCATTTGCAGTTGCTCTCTTGGGAGCTCCTGGGAAGGGGGAGATTAGATGAGACGGGACTCATGGAGTCCATGAAAATTAAGTCCATTCCAATTTAAGTTCAGAGTGATCACAGGTCCACCCATTTCCTAATAGGGTGTGCCCAGCAGCTGGATTTAGGTGGGGCAGCGCCTTAAGCAATAAGTAGTTCATGTGGGGGTCATAGGGGAGGTGGCGGGTGTAGCACAAAATGGAATCAGTCCTGCTCTCCTTGTCCAGGGATAGGGGATTTTGTTAAATTTCCTGGGTCCCACACTTGCAGCTCAGGCACCTGGGCCAATCTCACCAGGTGGACTCAGCGTGCACACCTTGTGGTGCTGGATCTCTCACACCAGCATGTGGAGGATACCCTCCTCGCCCTAGTGAGTAGGGGCTGGGTCAGCATGGGGCTCGGCCTGAAGGCCAGGCAGCACAGGGAACCAAGGAACCCCATCCCCGTCCCCACCCCGACTCCCAAACACAGGCAGCCCCACGGCTCCCCACCATGGGCAGGCGGTTCCTCAGGAGCTCCCACCAGGGCAGCCCCAAGGTCTAGCTCCCTGCTGGAGAGGCATCAGGGAGAAGAGAAGCAGCTGGGGATCAGCACGACCCACTGTCACATGGAAATGTGGTCGAGCCGGATCTTCCAGCTCAGCTGACCCTCCAGTGGAAAGTCACTGCATGAGGGAGCTCCGGGTCAGCCAGGAGAGCCCAGTTAACCGCCCAGCACCAGCACCAGAAATGATGTTTGCCAACCATTTCGGCGTTTGGGTTTCCTAGCCAGAGGATCAGATAGTGGCACATGATAGCTGCATGTGAGAGACACACACACACCCCACAACCAAAAAAAGCTGGAATCCCTCCAATGTTGTCAAACAGCAGCTGGATGGTTACATACATGACGCTGTGGTCCCCAATAGGATATATGGAAGACGCTATAAACCATGAAAGCACAGGTGCTGGAGGCACGGATATGTGCCTCCTGGGTTCCAACAAGGAGTGCAGAGGGGCAGGAAGCATCCTATGAGGGGGAGGCCCTCCTAGGAAAAGACACCAGGTCCCTGTGAAGGCTACAGATGGTGAAATCTGTCCTCCACTCATTAAGCTTCTGGTTTTCATCCTCTTTTGTTCTTCCTAATTGTTGTTTAGCCTCCACCCTGCATCCAAGCCAATGACCAAAGAGGCGTCCTTATGACATCTGGTCCTAAAAGGTGGCCGAACTCTGGCTACCGTGATTGGAAATGATCACTGCCTAGGTGAATGCTGATCCACTGAACCCGTGCCTTCACGGCTCTTCTCTCCCTGCAGAATGAGGGGGACCACAGGTCTTACACTGAAAGACGACCACTTCCACTTGGGTGGGACTGTCCTTTGTGGAGGACGTCATCTGGGCCAAGTATTGCAAGCGGGGAGATCAAGAATAGGTCGCAGGTGAGACATAAGCAAGCACTTACCTTTGATGTCATGCTTTATTTGTTCATCCATTTATTATTTGTTAAATATTATAATTTTATGTCCTCTCTATACCCAACATGGAGTTCAAACTCACCACCCTGAGATCAAGATCCCACAACCAGGCCAGCCAGGCACCCCCGTGCCATGTTTCATAACTCTTTGCTTCCTTGCCTATCTCTACATCGAACTGGAACATTTAGTCCTTGACAGGGAGCTTGAGTTACCTCCGACTCCTAGAACATTCTCACTGTATCCCAATCCTAGATTGACATTTACCATTGGATAGGACTTTAAATAAATAATCAGTAAAATATCTACTACGGTAAAGGAAATTATCAACTTTTCATGTGTGTGGCCCCTGCTCCCTGGGCTCCCAGGGAAGCTATGGTTTCCTGAACATTGATCAACGTCCAAATGACTCCACCACACTTCAATGCGTGGGGTCAGTTTCTGCCCTGACACATGCAACACCTCTGCTTCAATTAACATGTATCTATCAATCAAAGGGAGACTGACCGGCTTGGTGCGGTTGGGAAGAACATGGGACTCTTGTTCTTCGGGTAGCAAGTTCAAGCCCCATGTTGGGTGTAGAGATTACAGAAAAAGAAAATCTTAATGAAAATCAATCAGTTGGTCTTGGGGAGACAGAGGCCCGGATCCCACAAGGGCAGGGAGCCAGCTGATGGGTCTATGCACAATATTATAAGCAGCAGAGTACAAAATCGAACTTTCAGAAGTCTGCTAGAGTGGGGGACACACTAGACTTAAGGTGTTCAGGTGGAGAAGTGGGGGGCCATCCCTGGAGCGACAGGGTGGACTCAGGATCCCAGAGGTCCCAAGGACGGTGGCGCCAACTGTTCCCAGGCACAGGAGCGGGAACCCAGCTGAGAGTAGTGGGACTTGTGCCAGCTGTCTGCTCTGTGTGGCCATAAGCTGCAAACCCCTGTGCAGTCACGGGACTGCGTTCTTGGAGCAGGCCAGCAAAGGCCAGGAGTGGGAGGACACAATCCCGGGCAGGAAGAGCACAGGTCTCCACCAGGGCAGCCCCTAAAATTAGGAGTTTTAAACTTCAGTCACTTGTCTGTGTGGAGGCTGAGAAAATTAAGGCCGTTCCACTTTAAGTTCAGTGCTAGCACAAGTACAGCCATCCCCTTTGAATAAGAGCTAAAATTTACATTACTTCAGTTACAGGAAAAAAAGAAGAAAACAGCCTACACCTTAAGGTCCCAGAATGTCCCGTGTTAGAATGAGAACAGAGCTCAATGCCCTTGAAGGCCCATATCAAAATGTAAAGAGAACTTGTAGAATTGCTCCAGCCCTTCTGGAGGTCCCTGAGACCAGCCCTTAAAACTAAGCTAAAACCCACCTCGGGGTCCAAGTCCCTCCTCCGCTGTGTCACGTATACTTGGACATAAGCTCGAGCTTGTAAATAAACCCTCCTGTGTTTTCATCAGTGTTGGCTTCTCAGTGGTTTCTCGGAGTTGCAGTCTTAGGCACAGGAGTCTGTGGTAAAAAAACAAAACCAAAAAAGCTCGGCCACAGGCAGAGTGAACGCATGGTTCTGAGAGAAGCCGCAGAGACCAGGGGGCTTAGGGTCACTTCTGTGGAGGCCCCAGCAGACTGGGGTGCGAAATGCTCATCCCCAGATCCAGAGAATCAGATAGCTGCATGCGAGAGCTGCATGTGATAGACACACACACACCCCAAAACCAACAAAATTCGGAATCCCCCCAATGTTGTCAGACAGCAGCTGGATGGTTACGTACACGATGCTCTGGTCCCCAACGGGATTCATGGAAGACGCTACAAACCACGACTGCAGAGGTGATGGAGGCATGAAGATGTGCCTGCTGGGTTCCAACAAGGAGCACAGAGGATCAGGAAGCATCCTACAGAGGGGGGGACCCTCTTGGAAAGGACACCAGGTCCCTGTAAGGCTACGGATGATGATATCTGTCCTACTCTCTTTCAGCTTCTGGTTTTCCTCCTAAATGCCATTTTCCTCAATCATAATAGCAAAAATTTATTTTATGTTCTTAAATTTCTTCTAATTGGAGCTAAATTTGTATGAGTTCTTTCTTCAGCAAGGGTGTCTTTCAGGATAGAAGGAGAGATAAAGAGTTTCCCAGACAGGCAAAATATAAAGGAGATCATGACCACTAAAACAGTCAAGTAAGGAATTTGTAGAGGGACACTTCTAGTGGGGGAAAAATGAGACCTAAAGCAACAAGGACTAGAAAGGACCCGAGAACATCACCAGAAACACAAACACTACTGGTAAAACAAAGGCACTAAGTTGATATCTTTCAATAATCACTCTGAATGCTGATAGACCTCATGCTCCAAACTAAAGATCTAGGGTATCAGAGTGGCTTAAAAAACAGGATCCGGAATGCCTGGGTGGCTCAGGGGTTGAGCCTCTGCCTTTGAATCAGGGTGTGATCCTGGAGTCTGGAATCGAGTCCCATATTTGGCTCCTGGTTGGGAGCCTGCTTCTGTCTCTGCATAATTTTCTGCCTCTCTCTCTCTCTCTCCTCTCTCTCTCTCTCTCTCTCTCTCTCTCACTGTCTCATAAATACAAACGTTATTTAAAAAAGAAGATCCATCTGTATGCTGCCCACAAGATGCTCATCTTAGACCTATGGACACCAACAGATTGAAAGTCAGGGGATGGAAAATCATCACACTAATGGATATCAAAGGAAAGCTGGAGGACCCATACTTATATCAGACAAACTAGATTTGACACCAAACCCTGGGGGACACCTGGTGGCTCAGTGGTTGAGCATCTGCCTTTGGCTCAGGGTGTCATCCTGGGATCCCAGGATCGAGTCCCACATCGGCCTCCCTTTGGGGAGCCTGCATCTCCCTCTGCCTATGTTTCTGCCTCTGCTTCTCAGTGCATCTCTCATGAATGAATAAATAAATTATTTAAATTTCAAAAAAGAACAAATACTGTAAGAAGAGTTGAAGAAGGGCATTATTTCATAATTAAAAAGACTCTATCAAGATCAAACAACTAAATATTTATGCTGCCAACATGGGGTACCTAAATATAGAAACCAATTAACAACAAACGTACAGGAACTCACTGATAATAATACAATGACAGGGGTTTTAACATCCACTTATGGCAATGGACCGATCATCTATGCAGAAAATCAACAGGGAAACAATAGCCTTGACACACTGTACTACAGGACTCAACATATATAGTCAGAACATTTCATCCTATAGCAGAATACACATTCCTTTCAAGTGCACATGGGACATTCTCCAGAACAGATCATATCATGGCCCACAAATCAGCCCTTAACAGGTACAACACGTACAAGATGGTTGATATCACACCCTGTACATTTTCAGACCACGACGCTATGAAACTCGAAGTCGACCGTAAGAAAAAATTTGGACAGACCAAAAATACATGGAGATTATGGAAAATCTACAAGAGAATGAATGGAGCAACCAGGAAATTAAAGAGGAAATTTAAAACAGATGAAAATAAACCATGTTTCTCCAAACCTCTGGGATGTAGCAAAGGCAGTCCAAAGAGGGAAGTCCAGAGCAATATAGGCCTACCTCAAGAAACAAGAAGTCTCCAATACACAACCTAACCCTTCAACTAAAGGAGCTGGAAAAGGAAGAGCAAACAAAGCCTCAAGCCTACAGAAGATGGGAAAAAATAAAGATTAGAGCAGAAAGAAACAATACAGAAACAACAAAACAGTAGAATGGAATAACAAACCTAAGAGCTGGTTCTTCAAAATAATTAATAAAATGGATCAAGCCCTAGCCAGCCTTATCACCAAGAAAAGAGAAAAGACCTAAATAAATTAAATCACAAATGAGAGAAGAGAGATCACAATCAACACCAAAAAAATAAGACAATTATAAGGGAATACTATGAAAGATTATTCGATAACAAACTGGGAGACCTGGAAGAAATGGACAAATACCTAGAAATGTGCAAACGAGCAAAACTGATATAGGAAGAAATAGAAAATATGAACAGACCCATAACTAGCAAAGGAATTGAATCAGCAAGGCACCTGGGTGCCTCAGTGGTTGAGTATCTGCTTTGGCTCATGTCATGTTCCCTGGATCCTGGGGATCAAGTCCCACATCAGGCTCCCCGCATGGAGGCTTATTTTCCTTCTGCCTATACCTCTGTCTCTCTGTGCCTCTCGTGAATACATAAATAAAATCTTTAAAAAAGAAAAAAGATAAAAAGATGAGAAAGGACCCAAATAAAATCACAAATGAGAAAAGAGAAAAAACAACCAACACTAGAGAAATACAAATGATTATAAGAGAACATTATGAAAAATGATATGCCAGCAACCTAGAACCTGGAAGAAATACATCAATTCCTAGAAATATATAACAAAGCAAAAATGAAAAAGGAAGAAATAAGGAACATGAGCAGAGAGATAACCAGCAAAGAAATTGAATCAGCAATCAAGAATCTCCCAACAGGAGACGCTTAGATCAATAGAACAGAATGGAAAGCCGAAACAAGATACAAACCTGTAACTCTATGATCCATTAATCAACAAGGCAGGAAGGAATATCCAATGGCACCAAGACAGTCTCTTCAACAAACCCTAACCCTGACCCCAGGATAAGAATAAATGGTGTTGGGAAAACCAGGCAGCCACATGCAGAAGAATGAAACTGGAACATTTTCTTACACCATATATATAAAAAATAAACTCAAAATGTATGAAAGACCTAAAAGTGAGACCTGAAACCATAAAAAAGAAGAAAAGATGGGCAGCAACGTCTTTGACATTGGCCATTGGATATTCTTTCTAGATATACCTCTGAGTTGAGGGAAACAAAAACAAAAATACTATTGGGACTTCATCAAATTGAAAAGCTTCCACAAAATGAAGGAAAGAAACAACACTAAAAGGCAACATGCAGGAAGAGGGGCAAGATGACAGAAGAATAGGGTCTTCAAAATCAAATCACCTGTCTCCAACAAATTACCTAGATAACCTTCAAATCATCCTGAAAATCTTCGAATTCGGCCTGAGATTTAAACAGAGACCAGCTAGAATGCTACATCGAGAAAAGTTCGCGCTTCAATCAAGGTAGGAAGATGGGGGGGGAGGGGGGGAAGAAATAAAGAAACAAAAGGCATCCAAAGCGGAGGGGTTCCACGAGGAGCTGGGCTAAGGCTGGGGCGAGTGTTCCCAGGACAGGAGGCTCTGTCCCAGAGAAGCAGGAGCTGCACCAATCTTCCTGGCGCACAGGGAGTTAGAGCAGGACCCCTGAAGGGCGGGGGTGCTCTCGGGCTCCCTGGGACAATAACAGACACCTGCCGCTCAAACAGGAGAGTGCGACAAGCTCCCTAAGTGCTGCAGCGGGCACATATTGATGTGGGAGCAGATCAGAGGGGCATGGGCAGTGGCTCCGCGGAGGGGGCTGCCCGGTTCTGGGAAGAGTTCCACGGTGGTGGCTCTGGAAGAGGAAGAGGCACAGTGTGGAGGGGGCTGGGCAGCTCCAGGAGCAGCTCAGAGGGGCTCAGGTGGAGGCTCTGCGGAGAGGTGGCTGCGTGGCCAAGAGCGTGAATCCAACAGCACAGACCAGGAGCAGAGGGCAACGGGCCACAGCCCACGATCCGGCCTCCCCGGGGACAGTCAGAGGCCAGGAGGGCCCAAGACAGTGAGGACGCTCCTGCCCCAAGCTGAGCAGATCAGCGGCCCCACCATGGAGCTTCCATGCCCCTGCAGACAGAGAGATCCACAGTTACTGTGGGGATGAATCCAGGTTTCCAGAGCTGCCACAGCCACTGGAGTTGTTCCTCCAGTAGCCTCACAGGGTAAACAACCCCCACTGAGCCCTCCCCCAGGCAGGGGGCAGAGCAGCTCCCCCAAGGGCTCACACCTGAAAATCAGCACCACAGGCCCCTCCCACAGAAGACCACTAGAGGGATAAGTTCCAGGGGAAGTCAAGGGCCTTAAAGTATACAAAATCAGAAGATACTCCCCGTGTGTTCTTTTTGTTGTTGTTCTTTTTGATTTCTGATTGCTTCCCCCACCTTCTTTTCACCTTTCTTTCTTTTTCTTTCTGTTTTTCTTCTCTTTGTTCCTTTTTTCCTTTCTTCTTTCTTCTTTATCTCTTTTCCTTCCTTCTCTCTCTCTCTTTTTCTCCATCTCCCAGTACAACGTGTTTTTGGCCACACTGCATGGAGCAAAATGACTAGAAGGAAAACTTCACCTCAAAAGAAAGAATCAGAAACAGTCCTGTCTCCCACAGAGTTACAAAATCTGGATTACAATTCAATGTCAGAGAGCCAAATAAGAAGCACTATTATAGAGCTACTGGTGGCTCCAGAAAAAAAGACTAAATGCCTCAAGAGACGTCATGACTGCAGAAATTAGATCCAATCAGGCAGAAATTAAAAATCAATTGAATGAGATGCAATCCAAACTAGATGTCCTAACGATGAGGGTTAATTAGGTGGAAGAACGAGTGAGTGACATACAAGAAAAGTTGATGGCAAAGAGAGAAACTGAAAGAAAGAGACAGAGAATTAAAAGACCATGAAGACAGATTAAGGGAAAAAACGACAGCCTGAGGAAGAAAATCCTACATTTCATTGGGTTTCCTGAGGGTGCCAAAAGGGCCAGAAGGCCAGAGTATGTATATGAACAAATCATAGCTGAAAAAATTCCTAATATGGGAAGGGAAACAGGCATTCAGATCCAGGAAATAGAGAGATCCCCCCCTAAAATCAATAAAAACCGTCCAACACCTCGACATTTAATAGTGAAGCTTGCAAATTCCAAAGATTAAGAGAAGGTCCTTAAAGCAGCAAGAGACAAGAAATCCCTGACATTTATGGGGAGGAGCATTGAGGTAACAGCAGACCTCTCCACAGAGACCTGGCAGGCCAGAAAGGGCTGGCAGGATATATTCAGGGTCCTAAATGAGAAGAACTTGCAACCAAGAATACTTTATCCAGCAAGGCTCTCATTCAAAATGGAAGGAGAGATAAAGAGCTTCCAAGACAGGCAGGAACTGAAAGAATATGTGACCTTCAAACCAGTTCAGCAAGACATTTTAAGGGGGACTCTTAAAATTCCCCTTTAAGAAGTTCAGTGGAACAAACCACAAAACAAGGACTGAATAGATATCATGATGACACTAAACTCATATCTGTCAAGAGTAACTCTGAATGTGAACGGGCTTCATGACCCCATCAAAAGGTGCAGGGTTTCAGACTGGATAAAAGAGCAGGACCCATCTATTTGCTGTCTACAAGAGATGCATTTTAGACAGAAGACACCTACAACGTGAAAATAAAAGGTTGGAGAACCATTTACCATTCAAATGATCCTCAAAAGAAAGAAAGAAAGGTAGCCATCCTTATATCAGATAAACTAAAATTTACCCCGAAGACTGTAGTGAGAGATGAAGAGGGACAGTATCTCATACTTAAGTATGAGTAGGATCTCATCCAACAAGAGGACTTAACAATCCTCAATATATATGCCCTGAAGGTGGGAGCTGCGAAATATTGAAACCAATTAATAACCAAAGTGAAGAAATACTTAGATAATAATACACTTATACTTGGTGACTTCAATCTTGCTGTTTCTACCCTCGATAGGTCTTCGAAGCACAACATATCCGAAGAAAGGAGAGCTTTAAATGATGCATTTGACCAGATGGATTTCACAGATATCTACAGAACTTTACATCCAAACTCAACTGAATACACATTCTTCTCAAGTGCACATGGAACTTTCTCCAGAATAGACCACATCCTGGGTCAAAAATCGGGTCTGAACTGATACCAAAGGATGGGGATCATCCCCTGCATATACTCAGACCATAATGCCTTGAAATTAGAACTAAATCACAACAAAAAGTCTGGAAGGACCTCAAACACATGGAGGTTAAGGACCATCCTGCTAAAAGATGAAAGGTCAATCAGGAAATTAAGGAAGAAATAAAGAGATTCATGGAAACTAATGATAATGAAGACACAACCGTTCAAAATTTTTGGGATGCAGCACAAGCAGTGCTAAGGGGGAAAAACATCCCAATACAAGCATTCATTCAAAAATGGGAAAGAAGTGAAATACAAAACCTAACCTTACACATGAAGGAGCTAGAGAAATAACAGCAGATGGACCCTACACCCAGCAGAAGAGAGTTAATTAAGATTTGAGCAGAACTCAATGAAATGGAGACCAGAAGAAGTGTGGAACAGATCAACAGAATCAGGAGTTGGTTCTTTGAAAGAATTAATAACATAAATAAACCATTAGCCAACCTTATTAAAAAGAAGAGAGAGAAGACTCAAATTAATAAAATCATGAATCAGAAAAGAGAGATCACTACCAACACCAAGGAAATACAAACGATTTTAAAAACATATTATGAACAGCTAAATGACAATAAATTAGCAATCGAGAGGAAATGGACGCAATCCTGGAAAGTCAGAAACTACCAAAACTGGAACAGGAAGAAATGGAAAACCTGAACAGGCCAATAACCAGGGAGGAAATTGAAGCAGTCATCAAAAACCTCCCAAGACACAAGAGTCCAGGGCCAAATGACTTCCCAGGGGAATTCTATCAAACGTTTAAAGAAGAAATCAAACCTATTCTACTAAAGCTGTTTGGAAAGATAGAAAGAAATGGAGTACTTCCAAATTCGTTCTATGAAGCCAGCATCACCTTAACTCCAAAACCAGACAAAGATCCCACAAAAAAGAGGAGAATTACAGACCAATATCACTGATGAACATGGATGCAAAAATTCTCAACAAGATACAAGCCAATAGAATCCAACAGTACATTAAGAAAATTATTCAGCATGACCATGTAAGATTTATCCCCAGGACACAAGGCTGGTTCAACACTCGTAAAACCATCAATGTGATTCATCATATCAGCAAGAGAAAAACCAAGAACCATATGATCCTCTCACTGGATGCAGAGAAAGCATTTGACAAAACACAGCATCCATTCCTGATCAAAACTCTTCAGAGCGCAGGGATAGAGGGAACATTCCTCAGCATCTTAAAAGCCATCTACAAAAAGCCCACAGCAAATATCATTCTCACTGGGGAAGCACTGGGAGCCTTTCCCCTAAGATCAGGAACAAGACAGGGATGTCCACTCTCACCACTGCTATTCAACGTACTACTGGAAGTCCTAGCCTCAGCAATCTGACATCAAAAAGACTTAAAGGCTTTCAAATTGTCAAAGAAGAAGTCACACTCTCCCTCTTCACTGATGACATGATACTCTACATAGAAAACCCAAAAGCATCCACCCCAAAATTGCTAGAACTCATACAGCAATATGGTAGCGTGGCAGGATACAAATCAATGCCCAGAAATCAATGGCATTTCTATACACTAACAATGAGACTGAAGAAAGAGAAATGAAGGAGTCAATCCCATTTAGAATTGCACCCGACAGCATAAGATACCTGGGAATAAACCTAACCAAAGGGGTAAAGGATCTATGCCCTAAAAACTATAGAACGCTTCTGAAATAAATTTAAGAAGGCCCAAAGAGATGGAAAAACACTCCATGCTCATGGATTGGCAGAATGAATATTGTGAAAATGTCAATGTTACCCAGGGCAATCTACACGTTTAATGCAATCCCTATCAAAATACCATGGACTTTCTTCAGAGAGTGAGAACAAATTATTTTAAGATTTCTGTTGAATCAGAAAAGAATAGCCAGGGAAATATTAAAAAAGAAAACCATATCTGGGAGCATCACAATGCCAGTTTTTGGGTTGACCTACAAAGCTGTGGTCAACAAGACAGTGTGGTACTGGCACAAAAACAGACACATACATCAATGGAACAGAACAGAGAACCCAGAAGTGGACCCTGAACATTATGGTCAACAAATATTCGATAAAGGAGGAAAGAATATCCACTGGAAGAAATTCAGTCTCTTCAAGAGATGGTGCTGGGAAAATTGGACATCCACATGCAGATGAATGAAACTAGACCACTCTCTTTCACCATACACAAAGATGGATGAACATGAACTCAACATGGATGAAAGATCTAAATGTGAGACAAAAGTCCATCAAAATGCTAGAGGAGAACACAGGCAACACCCTTTTGGAACTCGACCACAGTAACTTCTTGCAAGATACATCCATGAAGGCAAAAGAAACAAAAGCAAAAATGAACTACTCGGACTTCATTGAGATAAGAAGCTTTTGCACAGCAAAGGATACAGTCAACAAAACTAAAAGACAACCTACAGCATGGGAGAAGATATTTGCAAATGACGTATCAGATAAAGGGCTAGTTTCCAAGATCTATAAAGAACTTCTTAAACTCAACACCAAAGAAACAAACGATCCAATCATGAAATGGACAAAGGACATGAACAGAAATCTCACAGAGGAAGACATAGACAAGGCCAACATACACATGAGAAAATGCTCTGCATCACTTGCCATCAGGTAAATACAAATCAAAGCCACAATGGGATATGACCTCATTCCAGTGAGAATGGGGAAAATTAACAAGGCAGGAAACCACAAATATTGGAGAGGATGCGGTGAAAAGGGAACCCTCTTTCACTCTTGGTGGGAATGTGAACTGGTGCAGCCACTATGGAAAACTGTGTGGAGGGTCCTCAAAGAGTTAAAAATAGACCTGCACTACGACCCAGCTGTTGCACTGTTGTGGATTTACCCCAAAGATTCAGATGCAATGAAACACCGGGACACCTGCACCCCGATGTCTCCAGCAGCAATGTCCACAATGGGCAAACTGTGGAAGGAGCCTTGGTCCATCGAAAGATGAATGGATAAAGAAGATGTAGTTTATGTATACAATGGAATATTACTCAGCCATTAGAAATGACAAGTACCCACCATTTGCTTCAACGTGGATGGAACTGGAGGGTATTATGCTGAGTGAAGTAAGTCAATCGGAGAAGGACAAACATTGTATGTTCCTATTCATGTGGGCAATATAAATAATAGTGAAAGGGAATATAAGGGAAGGAGAAGAAATGTGGGTGAAATATCAGAAAGGGAGACAGAACATAAAGACTCCTAAATCTGGGAAATGAACTAGGGGTGATGGAAGGGGAGGAGGGCGGGGGGTGGGGGTGAGTGGGTGACAGTCACTGAGGGGGGCACTTGACAGGATGAGCAATTGGTGTTATTCTGTATGTCGGAAAATTGAACACCAATAAAAAATAAATTTGGTATTTAAATAAGTAGAAAGAACGAAGGAAAGAGTGGCCCCTGGGTGGCTCAGCCAGTTGAGCTTCTGCCTTAGGCTCACATCATGATCCAGGTCCCAAGGCAGGCTCCCTGTTCAGCAGGGAACCTGCTTCTCCTTCTCCCTCTGCCCCTCTCACTAATGCTTTTTATCTTCTCTCTCTCTCAAATAAATAAATAACATCTTTGAGAAAGAAACAAACAAATCCAGATGAAAGAGAAGTCTCCCATATAGAAGAATTTCAAACAATTTGTGCAGACATTCCACCCTCAAGTTGATGAGCATAGCTTCCCACTCGTATGTGTGGAATACACATAGTAACTTCCTTCCACAAAATATATTATGAAAAAGTTAAAATATTATTATTATTATTATTAATAATAATGATAATAATAATGATGAATCACTTTACTATGGAGAAAGCTGACAAACACTATCTCATTAAGATGATCAGATCGATACCAAGACTGATAAATCATGCTCATAGTATCTATCCTTTATATGATATAATAAAAATGGCAGTATATCTCTGTATATAATCCACAGAAACAGTTCAATCATGAGATAAACAACAGACATGTCCCAACTGAAGGAAATTTTACAAAATACTCTACTTCTCAAAGTGTTCCAGTTCAACAACAACAAGGAGAACCTAAAAGACTGTCACAATCCAGAGGAGCCTAAGAAAATGAGGACAAATGGAATGTGACATGAGGGATGGTAACTTAGCAAAAACTAAGTAAATCTGAATTAAGTATGGTCTTTGGTGAATGCAAATTATTTTAATATTGATTCATTAGCTAATATTTGTACCATACTAAAATAAGATATCAATAATTAGAGAAATTGAGTGGAAGTGCAAGAGTATTCTCTGTACTATCTTTTAATTTCCCTATAAATCTTTGTTTTTTTCTAATCAATAAGATTTATTTTGAAAATTGACTTAAATGAATCAGGCTCCAAGTGTGAAGACACTTTAAGAATAGTTTAATTAACTTTGTCTCATTCTTGAAGAGTTCCCTCGTTGGGAACAAAGTAAGGATTTTATATCAGAAGGAAAGAAAAACACTTATGAACACGTATAATGACTCCTAAACCAGAAAAGCAGGAAAAGATAATAAATAGCAAAAATCAGATAAAAATACTTCTATTATAAAAGACACTATACTGCAAGTGCATTTAATATTAGCAATGCATAACATTTATTTCCTTGACATTTGTCTTCCAAAGAGTTCACAGTGTTTCAGTGTCAGTTGAAACAGGGGAAGAATCTCAGGGAAGAATCCTTCACATAATAATAGGACCATTGGTAGTAATGTTTTTCAGATCTTTCCAAATCCATAAAGATGCATTTCCTGATGAGTGACTGAGCTGTGAAGAAAGAGATGAGAAACCCTCTCTGAATTACTTGTGTCAGTATATTTTAACCATAGTACTACGGATAGTAAATTATCCTTATTAACAGGAAATACGCATCAGATTGGAATCTGAGTAATCAGATGGGCAGAGAAAAAACGCTTTGAATCGCTCTTCATCTTCTAAAGACAAAGGAGAGCTTGTCTATGTACAAAGTCAGTTGTCAAGATAGTCTTAGGGAATAAGAGTCTGCAGCATCGAATCCTCCTACATATCCGAGATGCCCGTGCTCCAGGTCTTCCTGATCCCAAATCCCTGGGCCTGTCCCCCAACACAGGCTGCCATGCTGCACATTTGCAATTGCTCTAATAGTAGCTCTAAGGAAGGGGGAAGGAGCTAGATAGGACGGGACAGGATTCGTGGAGGCTGTGAAAATTAAGACCATTCCAATTTTACTTCAGCGTTAGCACATGTCCAGCTAGGGCCCTGCACTGACCACTCAGAGCCCCAGGGGCAGGAGTCACAGCAAACCCCAGACTGGGGTCGCCTTTATCTGTTGATGTCTCCATGTGCATCTTAGACAAAGGGGATGCCCTGTGTCCGCAGACCACCCATGCCATGCCCCTCGTTCCCCACCCCCACAGCATCCCCCTATATCATCATCCCCATGGCATCCCCCCTACACCATCCCCCTCACACCCACATAACCCACAAAATCCCCACCCACACTATACCCCAACACCATCCTCCCTACATCATCCCCCACATTCCACCAGCATCATAACCCTGCCCCCACACCATCAACCCCCACACCATCGGACCCCAGCAAGGACCTGGTGGGACATGCTCAGCCTCCCCTGCATTCTCTAGATACCCTGCTCCCATCAGAAGCACGGTGACCCCTAGAGTACACAGGGGCTGCAGGGAGGGGGGAACAACGAGCCCCTGAGAGGGTGGGTGCAGGTGAGTGCTGCAGAGGACCCACTGTGTCTTGCCTAAGCACATTGTCCCTCCTTGAGGGTGGCACACCCTGCACAGGACACCAGCTGCTAACCCAGAGGGACCAGGGCTGGCCTGGCCCCAGGCTCTGTGGGTGCCGGGGTGTTTTGAGCCCCCCCATGGCCCAACACAAACACTAATGGGATCCAGCCCCCCATGGCTCTGGCCATCCCTGGATACTGGCTCCGTGCTGAGTGAGCACTCTCCCAGCTGGATGTGGCCTCCAGGGCCCTGGGCATGCCCCACAGATCCAGGTCTTTGAACTAGGGCAGCCCTAGAGATCCCGGACCACCCCAGGGTGGGGAGAGCAGGGGTAGGCTAGTGGGTCTCACTCGCACCCACACTAGGAGGCAGGCTCCTCCAGGTGTTGGGGCCCCAGGGGCCCTGAGGCCGGGGTCCAGCTGCCCTGCAGGGACCCATCGCAGTAGCTCACGAGCTGCAGGTCCAGGTCAGCACTGCTGTCCTCAGAACCGTTTATCAGGCTGAAACCTCAGGACACATGCCCCAATCCAGAGTCCACACATGATCCCAGGTGGGGGACTACAGCACCCGCCCCCCAACCCCGTGTGATTCTTATCCTCCACTAAAGGACAGAAAGGTCTCCCTCCCCAGGGGAAGGCGCGCACCCTCGGCTCTGAGCCCCTTTGCTGTAGAAAGTCAATAAAGTGGTGTGTTGCGAAAATGCACAGCCAGCCTGTTTCTGTGTCTCCCAGATCACTGTGCATGGGGCGTGGAGAGACCCCCAGAGAGGAGGAGGGGGCACCACCCAGGCCCCAACCAGCCCCTGCAGGGGCGCCGCCAGGCACACACAGCTGACGTCCCCACGTGCATTCCAGGGGCGGCCAGATGCCAGGGTCAGGACCCCACAGAGTTTACTGGGACTCAGCCTGTGCCCTGCCGGCCAGTAGGGGCTGGGACAGTGACAGCCAGGGAGCCTCAGTTCAACAGGGTCTGTGCAAAGTGACCTGGGAGGTCTGTGCTCCCTCTGTCAAGGGGGCCGGGTTGGCCAGGTTCCGGGGCACTTCCTCCCCTCCCCGCATCCCTGTGCCTGTGTGCCTGGGTCACAGAGGGCATGTGGGGTGGTCATCGGGGCCCTGGAAGGATGTCAGGACAGCAGGCCCTTGTGTTATGCCCAAGATTGTGAATCTGGCAACCCGAAGAGGAGCCAACACGGATGCAAACACACCAGGGTTTCTTTACAACCTCGAGCTTGCGTCCAAGTGCACCCTACACAGTGGAGCATGGACTTGGACCCCGAGACTAAGAGGTATAGCAGCTTTAGAGGGGCCAGTGGCCCATCAGATATGCAGAAAGTTGCACAGTCATGTGGGTCCACACTCAGGTGGCCGATTGAATTACACCTTACCTTATAGTATCCACTTGAGCTGGCCTATTACTTTGATCAGAATCAGTGCACAGCTTTGGCAGGCACAAAGCAGGGTTACATTTTTATGAGCCAATTATGGATTAGGGTGTGCCCAGTGCCTTGAGAAGGGCAGTACAGCGCCTTTAAGAAGGTCATGTGGGGGTCATAGGGGCGGTGGTGGTTGTAGCACAAAATGGAAGCAGTCCTGCTCTGCTTGTCCAGGGGTTGGGGAATTTTGTTAAATTTCCTGGGTCCCACACTTGCAGCTCATGCACCTGGGCCACCCTCACCAGGTGGACACAGTGTGCACACCTTGTGGGGCTGGATCTCTCACACCACTTTCTTACACCATATATATAAAAATAAATTCAAAATGGATGAAAGACCTAAATGTGAGACCTGAAACCATAAAAAGAAGAAAAGATGGGCAGCAGCCTCTTTGACATTGGCCATTTGATCTTAATTCTAGATATGCCTCTGAGGTGAGGGAAACAAAAGCAAAAATACTATTATGACTGCATCAAATTGAAAAGCTTCCACAAAGTGAAGGAAACAACCAACGCATAAAGGCAACATACAAAATGAGAGGAGATATTTGTAAACAACACATCCAATAAAGAGTTAGTATTCAAAATACATAAAGCAAACATAAATCTCAGCATCCTAAACACAAATTATCCAACCACAGATTGGCAGAAGACATGAATGGATTTTGTCTCTGACAAGACATCCAGATGGCTGCCAGACACACGGAAAGACACTCAGCGTCACCCATCATCAGGGAAATACACACCACAAACACAATGAGATGTCATCTGACAGCCGTCAGAATGACTAAAATTAACAACACAAGAAACAACAGGTGTTGGTGAGGCTATGGAGAAGGGGGAGCCCCCTTATACTCCTGAAGGGCATGCGATCAGGTGCAGCCACGGTAAAAAACAGTGTGGAGGGTCCTCGAGAAGTTAAAAATAGGGGATCCCTGGGTGGTTCAGCGCTTTGGTGCCTGCCTTTGGCCCAGGGCGCGATCCTGGAGACTCAGGATCGAATCTCACGTCAGGCTCCCAGTGCATGGAGGCTGCTTCTCCCTCTGCCTTTGTCTCGGCCTCTCTCTCTCTCTCTCTCTCTCTCTCTCTCTTTCTCTCTGTGACTATCATAAAAAATTTTTTAAAATAGAAGTTAAAAATAGAGCTACACTACGATTCCAAAATTACACAGCTCGGTATTTACCTGACGCGAGGGAAACAAAAGCAAAATACTATTGGGACTTCATCAAATTGAAAAGTTTCCACAAAGTGAAGGAAACAACCAATGCTAAAGGGCAACATACAAAATGAGAGGAGATATTTTATAAACAACACATCCAATACAGAGTTAGTATTCAAAATACATAAAGCAAACATAAATCTCAGCATCCTAAACACAAATTATCCAACTGCAGATTGGCGGGATACAAAAGTAGTTTAGTAGATTTTACCCCGAGGATACAAAAGGAGTTTAGTAGATTCGAAGAGAGACACGCCACCCAGTGTTTGTAACAGTGGAGTCCACAACAGCTAAACTGTGGATACAGCCCAGATGTTCATCGACAGATGAATGGGCAGAGACGATGTGGTAAATATACACACTGCCACATCAATCGGTCATCAGAAGGGATGAAATCAAGCCATTTACAATGACGTGGGAGAAGTGGAAAGGACTTATCCTAAATGAACTCAATCAGAGAAAGACAGATACCAAATACCATACAATTGCATTCACATGTGAATTTTAAGAAATCAAACAAACTGGCAAAGGCGCGGAGGGTGGAAGAGAGAAGCAAACCAAGAAACACACTCTTAACCACAGAGAATAAACTAATAAATACCAGAGGAAGGTGGGGGGAATCAGGGGTGGGGATAGTGGAGGGTACCTGTGACCAGTACCAGGCATTGTATCCAAGGGTTGAATCACTATGTGGTAAATCACTATGAGACTATATCATACTGTGTTTACAAACAGGAATTCAAGTAAAACTTTAAAATAATAATTGGTAGTATTGTTGAAACATGTGTGCACAAGAGATAAAATCAGAAAGGCAACTGAAAATCCAAAGAAAGAGTATTTAGAGCCACAAATCCCCTCCTTAGCTCAGCTCAGGAGAAGCCTGCCATATCTATTCTGACCCCAGCAGATGCCTGGAATTTGATTCTCTGGGGAGGCCACTGACTTGGTGGAGTCAGGCTATCTTTGAACCCAAAACCTAATAGAGTGCATAAAACTAAACTGCCGAAGATACTAGGAGTCCCAGTGCAGGGACAAGCCATGACCCAAACTCTAACCATACACAGACATAACCCTAACCCTACACTTAATCCTAATGTTAACCTAACCCTTAAACAAGACCTATCACTAATCGAAAACTAAACACAAACCCCAAGACCGAAAGACATTCACTGAACCTTCCTGCCAACCCTCACCCCTAACTCCTAAACCTCTTCTTAAACCTTAACCCTGACCCCTACCTTAAATCTAAACCTAACCCTAACAACTTAATGTATTCAAATCCTCTTCCTAATCTTAACCTGTTCCCTAACCCTAACCCTCTAATACTAATCCTATACATACCCCAAACTGTACCATTACCCGTACCCTAAAACTAGCCCCTAATGCAATCCCTAACCCTATCTTTTACTCTTTTCCAAAACCGTTCCCTGACCCTGACCCTCAGCTGACCCTAACCAATAACCAAACACTAACCCTAACCCTCGCCCTAACCCTAAACCTAGCCCGAACTTTAACTCTATCCCCTAACCCTAACCCCTAACCCTCAGTCCCACCCTAATCCCTAACTCTAACTGCAAACCTCAGCACA
The DNA here is from genome assembly GCA_032313775.1 of Urocyon cinereoargenteus. Taxonomy (NCBI): domain Eukaryota; kingdom Metazoa; phylum Chordata; class Mammalia; order Carnivora; family Canidae; genus Urocyon; species Urocyon cinereoargenteus. The sequence goes on from JAVLSZ010000021.1 coordinate 459,587, forward strand.
AACCTAACTCTAAGCATAACCATAACCCTAACCCCAAATCCTAACCTCCTGCCCTAATCCCTAAACCTAAACCCTAACCCTAACCCCATTCCCTAATCCCTAAGCCCCATCCTAACTCCTAACCACTGACCCTTAACCTTATCCTTCACTCTAACCTCTAATCCGTAACCGTAAGCATAATCACTAACCCATAACATCTATCCTAAGCCTAACCACCAACTGCCACCCTTCTCCTGACCCAACCATTCATTCTACCCATTCGCTTACCCTGTGGTTCTGAGGAGTACCTTCTGATGTGGACGTTGCCCCCAACGGTGATCCACAGTCCTCCAGGGGGTCCTGAGGAAGCCAAGCTCCTGTGAGTGTGGACGTGGCCCCACGTGTTCCTGAGTCATAGTCGGTGAGTCCTGAGGACGCTGGGTTTCCTGTCACTGTGGACAAGGCCTCACATCCACTGGGAACCTCACAGCAGGTCTTCAGGAGGCCGGGGGCTCCAGTCAGCCTGGACATGGCCCCACATCCCCCTGAAAACTCACCGTGGGTCCTGAGGAGGCTGTGGGCTCTTGTGAACATAGATGCAGCCCCATATGTCATGAAGCCAAAGTGCAGGTCCTGAGGAGGACGGGGTCCTGTCAGTGTTGATGTGGCCCCACATTTTCCTCAAGCCTCACCATAAGACCTGAAGAGGCTGGGGGCTCCTGTCAGCCTGGACATGGCCCCAAATCTTCCCAAACCTTCACAGTGGGTCTTGAGGAGCCCGGAGACTCCTGTCAGTGTGGATGCGTCACTGGCATCTTTCTTTGGCCTCACCACAGGCCCTGACAAGGCTGGGGTCTTCTGTCCGCATTGATGCATCCCCATATTTCCCGAAATCTACACCAGGTGTCCTGAGGAAGTCACCATCCGATTGTGTGGACATGGCCCCATGTCCTCCTGAAGCGTAACCACAGGTTCTGAGGAGGCCGGGGTTCCTTCACTGGGAATGTGGCACCCAGGTTCCAGAAGTCTCAACTTATGTCTGGAGAGGCCTAGGAGCTCCTGCCAGAGTGGACGTGGCGCCACATCTTCCAGAAGCCTCCCAGCGGGTCCTGAGGCGGCCCAGGGGCTCCTATCAGTGTGAATGCTGGCCCACATCTTCCAGAAGCCTCCCCGCGTGTCCTGAGGCAGTCCAGGGGCTCCTGTCAGCATGGATGCGGGCCCACATCTTCCTGAAGCCTCCCCGCTCATCCTGAGGCAGCCCAGTTTCTCCTGTCAGTGGGGATTCGGGCCCACAATTTCCTAAAGCCTGCCCGCAGGTCCTGAGGCGGCCCAGGGGCTCCTATAAGAGTCGATGTGGGCCAAATCTTCCTGAATCCTCACCGTGGATTCTGAGGTGGCCCAGGGGCTCCTGTCAGCATGGATGAGGGCCCACATCTTCCTGAAGCCTCACCGCGGGTCCTGAGGAGACTGGGACTCTTATCAGCATGAACGTAGCCCAATGTCCCCCTGAGGACTCACCACGGGTCCTGAGTGGGCTGCGAGCCATCAGCGTGGATACATCCCCATGTCCTTCTCAGGCCTCTCCAACAAAGGCAGGCTGCAGTTAGTGTAGGCAGAAGCAGCCTACTGCGCATAAGGGCCTGCTTGATGGGGCATGGTCTAGGGCGCTCCCTGCTGGATACTCAGGCACTACAGGAGGCCCTCAGGAGGCAGAGTGCCACTGCCAGACCACACCTGCCTCCTTCCTGGTTCCAGCTGTGGCCGGGTAGCTTTGGAAATGTCTCACTGAAATGGAGCCCAACACCCGGCTTCCCCAGAAATACTTAAGGACAATGAATTGGAGCCCACAGAACGTGAAACGAAATGTGGACCAGACTTTTACCACATCCTTCAAAACTCACTCAACCCTCTTCCACTGCGGGCGGGACTGTGGGCTGGTGCATCCGCCCTGGAAACAGTGTGGAGGCTCCTCAGGAAGTTACCAATAGAGCCGCCCTGCGACCAGCAAGTGCATGGCCTAGAGCTCACACCAAAGATACAGATGCAGAGAGACTCAGGACACCTGCACCCAAATATCCACAGCAGCCGGGTCCACGGTATCACACTGTGGGAGGAGCATCGGTGCCCTCAGGCAGATGATGGATAAAGAGGATGGGAGATACATGATGGTCATAGAGAGAGGGATGGTACTCAGCTATCAAGGAGAAGGAAATCTTGCCATTTGCAATGACATGGATAGAACTAGAAGGATCATGTTAAGTGAAATAAGTCAGTCAGGAAAGAGAATGACTGTGTGGTGTCATTCATAGGTGGAATTTAAGAAGCAAAGCAGATGAACATCTGTGAAGGGAAGGAAAAAGAAATAAGATGAAACCAGATAGAGGAAATACAGACTCTTATCATAGAAAACAAACTGAGTGTCACTCAGAGAGGGGGGGAGGGGGGGAAGGGGATAACAGGGCACCAGCATGAAGGAGGGCATGTGATTTCATGAGCACTTCTGTTATCTCCAACTGGTGAATCCCTGAATTCTTCACTGGAGAGGGGGGGAGGGGGGAAGGGGATAACAGGGCACCAGCATGAAGGAGGGCATGTGATTTCATGAGCACTTCTGTTATCTCCAACTGGTGAATCCCTGAATTCTTCCCCTGAAAGTATAATACACTATACGTTAATTCATTGGATTTAAATTAAAGTAAGTTAAAAAAATCAGTTGTATCAGAGCACATTTCCTTCTGAACTCTCTGTTCTCCTCCTTCAGCTTATGCCGGGACCAGCCCCCATGGGTCTGGTTTGTTTCAATAGGCGCCATGCCTCGTCCATGGCCCAGGCCAGGGCTAGAAATCACGACTCTGAGATCAGGACTGGAGGTGAGGTCAAGAGTCAGCTGCTTAACCGACGGAGCCAGCCAGGGGCCTGAGAACCACACTGCTTTATCCTGTGTCTCTGTGACATCCTTTGAAATAGAAAAGTGCTGCAGTCCACTCTGTCTTGCTTCTCCTATTCTGATTTGCTGTCCGGGGTCATTTGTGGGGGCAGATGGATGTTATGGGTTTTTTTTTTCCTATTTCTAAGATCTGCCACCATGATTTTGATTGGAATGTCATTGAAACTGAGGGTGGCTTCAGGAACTGTGGACATTTTCACAAGATGAGGCTCACACCCCATGAGCCTAGGACCGCCTCCCAGAGCCTGGTATGGCTCAGAAAAACAAGTCTTGTGATCCTTCGGTTCAGTCTCACTATTTCATCTCTGTGATGCTCCTGAGAAGCGAGTCACATCCTTCATTTCCTTCCTGAGTGCTCATTGTCGGGACACAGGAAGGCTACTGAGCTCTGTAGGGTCAGTTTATGTCCCGTGACTTTACTGAACTCACTCCTTAGTTCTAACAGGATTTGGTGGAGGCTCTCGGGTTTTCTGTTTCTAGCACCATGTCTTCAGCAAATGGGGACAGTGTGACGTCCCCCGTCCAGGTGTGGAACCTTTGCTGTTTCCTGTCTGTTGACTACATTAGGACTTCCAGCGCTGAGAGGGGTCCTCCTTGGCTTGTTCTTGCTCAGGGGAGATGATTTCAGGTTTTCACACTTGAGGATGACGACAATTGTGGGCCTTCCTAGTGGCCTTTATTCTGTTGATAGACATTTCATCAAAACACACTATGCTTTTGATGTTGTTTTTGTTAAATGCATTTTATGCAACTCTTGAGAGGATCCTTTGCTTTTTGTCCTTTCTCTTCTTTTCTTTTGTAAAACAATTTAATTTACATATCCTTGAGAGACAGAGAGAGAGAGAGGCAGAGACACAGGCAGAGGGAGAAGGCGGCTCCATGTAGGGAACCTGACATGGGACTGGATCCCAGGACTCCAGGATCACGCCCTGGGCCGAAGGCAGGTGCTAACCTGCTGTACCTCCTGGGCTGCCCCATTTTCTTTCTCTGGTTAATGTGATGGATCCTGCTGACTGATCGACAGAGGGGCCATGGGTAGGACACGGGCAACATTGATGAACAATAGTAACAGCTATAAGCGTCTGGTTCTCAAATAAATAAGTCACAGAAATTTAGAAAGTACAGCCTAGAGAATAGAGTCAGTACTATTGTGACAACTTTGTACGGGGACAGTCAGTGATGCCACTTCTTGTGGGGAGAGCTGAGTAAGGCACAGAATTGTCAAGTCACTAGTTGTAGCCCTGAAACTACTGTCACCTTGTGTGTCGACTGTACTTCAATAAATATCAAGGAATAGGGGTTTCTGGTAGGACTCCCGGTGGATCCATGAAAGGCATTTACACGGTGGTTACACACAGGAAAGCACCTCTGCAGAGGGGATAAAGATGCTCACATGTCTTCATGTTAATTTTGAGAAGATTTACTTGAGAGAGGGTGCAGTGGGGAGGGGCGGAGGGAGAGGTGGAACCTGGAGCGGACTCCTCAGCCACCGGAGCCCAAGCCCCACCCAAGGCTCCACGCCACAACCTCGAAATCCTGACCTGAACCAAACTAAAGAGTCGACGTGGAACTGACTGAAGCACCCAGGAGCCCCTCAAATGTTCTTAAGTGCAAGCCCCTGCTGTGAACTCTGGGGTTCGGGGGGACGTCTGTGATCCCTAGTCTGCGTAGAAGGGTGGAAGGCCTGCAGGGCCCGAGGATGGGAACTGAGGATGTGAGAGGGTGCTTGCATCCCCTTCCCACCCGGAGATGGGATGAAACCCTGCCCCGGGACCCTCAGCCTTCAGCGTAAAGGGCTAAGTGCTGAATGGACCCTGCCTGCCCACAGTCATGATGTGGGACCCTACTGTGGGTGGAACTGTGCTGGCCCCGGGTTCCACTGATGACTGGCACTCACTGTGCATCCGCAGACCTTTGGAAGCACTCGTGCTCCAGATCTGGCTCACAGCGACACAACTCTCCTGCTCCCCCAGTAGCTCAGTACTCCCACTCTCCTCAGTACCCCAACTCTCCCACTCTCCCCAGTACCCCAGAACTCCCACTCTCCCAAGTTCTCCAACACTCCCACTCTCCCCAATACCCCATTACTCCCACTCTCCCCAGTTCCCCAACTCTCCCACTCTCCCCAGTACCCCGGTGCATAAAGAGGAGGCACTCACACAGCGAAGGGTCACAGGTGAGTGGACGTTGATGCCTGCTCCCCGCAGGCCTCTCTGGGGCCTGTGGGTCTGGGTGGGGATGCTGGCCTCCCGGGCTGTGATCCAAAACACCCCGACCCCAATGCGTTGACTGTGAGCAGCTCCTGCAACCCTTCCACAGCCCCACAGGGGGAGGGCTGCCCCCTTAGGCCCTGTCCAGGGAAGGAGGCTGCAGTTAGAGTTTGGCAGCTCCTCCAGGACCCTCGCTCCCCTGTAAGCTCTGTGCTGTGCGGGGAGACCCAATACATGACCTTTCTAGCCCATCCTAGGTGCATGGACCCCAACAGGGATGACACACTCCCGCCCCACCCTGTGGTCAGAGAAGGACGGTCAATGCCTGCTGGGTCCCCCTGGCCGGTGAGCATGCTTTCTCTTCACTCACTGGAAAGTTGAGTCCCTCGTGCTCCCCCCAGACCCCTCTCAGGCTATTCACGCATCGTTGCCCTCAGGGTGGGAAGTTTGGTCGCACTCTTGCTGGCATCAGTTTTGAATTTTGATGAAGTGCAGTCCGTTGCTTTCTCCCCTTGTTCGTTGTGCTTATGGAATCTAAGAGAAACCTTCGATCTCCCCCGGGCTGGGAGACATCACCCTGAGCATCAGATCGGCCCTTCCCCAGAGCCTCCTGGGTCCCCTGCCCGTGTTCTCCTGATACCGGGGTGGGAGCGCTTTGTGATCCCAGCATGATGGCGTGTCCTGGGACAGTGGCTGGGAAGGTGGACTGTAGGTGCTTGAGCGACAGACAGGCAGTGAGGGCCCGTGTGTGATGGTCCAGCCCAGCCTGTGCCCCTCAGGGCTATGGGGTTGTCTCTGGCTCCAGTTAGACGGCGGGGGACCTGTCCTCGGGGAGCAGCCTGATGCATGTGTCCTCGGAAGGTTCTCATGCGCCATCATTCTTGGATGTGTTTGGATTCCAGGACCATGCAGGAGGACTAAGAGATCCTGCTGGCCTTGAAAGGGCCAATATCGTGGCCCACTACCATCAGGTGAGGCTCAGAAGGGACCATAGCCAATAGACACCCACGACAGAGGTGACCCTACCTGCAAGGGCAGGTGAGGCCCAGGAGAGGATCGGAGCCAAGGATGAGTCAGGTCAGCCCAGACAAGGACCATAGTCACCAGGAACAAGTGAGACCCTGGGGATGGTCCCAGTATCAGTAGCAACTAAGGGTCCATCTTGCATCCTAGTCATTGGTAGCTTAGGAGCCCAGTCACCAGGTACGGTGAGACCCAGGTGGGGACCGCAGTCACCAGGTCCAGATGAAGTCCACTGCTACCATGTCCAGGCGAGGCCCAGGTGAGGACCAGAGTTACCAGGTACACATGAGGCTGAGGTGGGGACCAGAGGCAACAGGTCTGTGTAAGGCTGCCTGGGGACCATGGTCACCAGGTCTATGTGAGGCCCAGGTGTGGAACACAGTAACAAGGTCCAGGTGAGTCCCAGGTGGTGACAACAGTCACCACGCCCAGGTGAGGCCCAGGTGGGGACCAGAATCACCAGGTACAGGGGAAGTCCTTGAAAGAACCAGAGTCAACAGTTCAAGGTGAGGCACACGTTGCAACCAGAGTCAGCAGGTCCAAATCAGGCCAAAGTGGGGTTCACAGTCACCAGGGCAGGGTAAGAACCAGAGTGGGACCAGAGTCACCTGGTTCAGGTGAGGCCCAGTTGTGGAGCACAGTAACTGGGTCCGAATTATGCCCAGTTGAGGACCAGAGTCAACAGGGTCAGGTGAGGCCCAGATGGGTACCAGAGTCACCAGTCCAAGTGAGGCCCAGGCGGGGACCACAGTCACCAGATCCAGGTGAGTCTCAGGTGCAGACCAGAATCACCAGGTCCAGGGGAGGCCCAGGTCAGACCAGAGTTACCAGTGAAAGGTGAGTCTAGAAGGACAATGTGGTCACCAGGTCTAGGTGTGGTCCATGCGAGAACCAGATCACCAGGTACAGGTGAGGCCCAGGTGGGAACCAGAGTCAGCAGGTCCGGGTGGGGCCAAGGTGGGGACCACAGTCACCACATCCAGGTGAAACCAAGCTGAGAACCAGAGTCACCAAATCCAGGTGAGGCCCGGGGTGGGGGAGGTGGGCTGGAGTCACCAGGTCCAGGTGAGGCCCAGGTGAGGACCAAAGTTAAATGTTCCAGAGTCTCACTTGGGAAACAGAGTAACCATACCCCGATGATTCCCAGGTGAGTACAAGAGTCACCAAGTCCAGGTGAGGCGCACGTGAGGACCAGAGTCACCAGGTCCAGGTCATACCCAGGAGGGGGCCAGAACACCAGGTCCAGGTGAGGCCCAGGTGGAACAGAGTCACCTGGTCTGGGTGAGGCCCAGGTGGGGTCAAATGTCATAAGACCAGTTGAGGCCCAGGTGGGAACACAGTCACCCGGTCCAAGTGAGGCCAAGCTAAGTACCAGAGGCACCAGGTCCAGCTGAGGCCCAGGAGGAGACTGGGGTGACCAAGTATAGGTTACATTAGAAGGACACCACAGTCATAAGAACACAGTTGGTTGAAAGCTGGCTTCTAGGGATGCTTCCTAGTGAGAGCTGAGCTCAGGGCAGGACCATCCTGCATCCTGACTGCCTGTAGACATAGCTCCTATCATCCTTAAATGAGGTGCTGGAAGAGGTTGTGTGAAAAGCATGTAGAAGTGTCAGGCCTGTACTCACGTGTATCTGAGTCCAATACAGCGATTTCCAACAGCCTTGTTCAATTAGAGTGCAGCTAGGTTCTAACTCCCATAAATGAGTGGCGAGTAGACATCTACCCCCAAGGCAAACACACTTCTGAGAGTTGAGCTTATAGCCTGTACCTGCCACATCCTGAATGCATGTCTTCACTCCTAAGAGGCCACACGCAAGTGGCAGATTGAATTACATCTTACCCTATCATATCCACTTGAGCTGGCCTATTACTTTGGTCAGAATCGGTGCGCAGTTTTGGTGGACACAAAGCGGGTTACATTGTTAGGAGCCGATTTCTGATTAGGGTGTGCCCAGCGGCTTTGCTAGGGTGGGGCATCGCCTTAAGCAACAAGCAGGTTATGTGGGGTCATACTGGAGGTGGTGGGTGTTGCACAAAATGGAATCTGTCCTGCTCTGCTTGTCCAGGGGTTGGGGATTTTTGTTAAATTTCCTGGGTCCCACACAGTCGTACCTTTATATGAAAGTATAAAAGCAGAATGAGTAACCCAAAATTGTCTATTTCATAAAAGCCTATCTAAACTAATTATGTTCAATGGTGTCTGTCTTGATGGAACCACCTCTAGGAAGACCTTTTTCAGACCTAGCTCCACCACCAATAAGCATGTGAACTTGGACAATCCAATCCTCCGGAACTCTCAGTTTCTTTCCTGTGCCTCAGAAGAGAGGACCAGAGCTGATGATCCCTCAGTTCCCTCTCAGACCTGAAATGCTGCTGTGGGGTCCTAGACACTCTATACTGAGCACAAAAAGATGGGGGATCTTATATATACTCAACTGCTAAAATATAAAACTAACTCTGAACATAGATCCTGAGTATTTTAGGGTTCTTTCCTATGGCGATAGAAAATCCCCAAATCTATAGCAAAAGGGAATATAAGGGAAGGGAGAAGAAATGTGTGGGAAATATCAGCAAGGGAGACAGAACATAAAGACTCCTAACTCTGGGAAACGAACTAGGGGTGGTTAAAGGGGAGGTGGGTGGGGGGTGGGGCTGAATGGGTGATACGCAGTGAGGGAAACACTTGACGGGATGAGCACTGGGTGTTATTCTGTATGTTGGTAAATTGAACACCAATAAAAAATTAATTAATAAAAAAAAGAAAATCCCCAAATCTATATCCCTTTATATCACAAGCGGTGGGTATATGGGTCTAAGCCATTAGAAATAATAAATTTGTGAATCAGAACAACCATCAGCCCTGATTAAGTATCGCTGGATTATAACCCAAAGCGTAAAATAAATATCCATGAATCTATACTAATATTAAAAATGGTGAAAGAAAGAAAGAGGGGCACCTGGGTGGCTCAGTCAGTTAAGCTTCTGCCTTAGGCTCACATCATGATCCAGGTCCCAAGGCAGGCACCCTGTTCAGCAGGGAATCTGCTTTTCCTCTCCCTCTGCCCCTCTAGCTTATGCTTTTTCTTTCCTCTCTCTCTCAAATAAATAAATAACATCCTTGAAAAAGAAACAAACAAACCCAGAAGGATGAGAAATCTCCCATGTAGAAGAAGATCAACAATTTGTGCAGACATTCCACCCGCAAGTTGATGAACACAGCTTCCCACTCTTATGTGAGGATTACACATACTGACTTCCCTCTACAAAATAGATTATGAAAAAGTTATAATAAAAATAATAATAAAGAATCACTTTACTATGGAGAAAGCTGACAAACACTACCTCAGCAAGATGATCAGATTGATACCAAGACTGATAAATCATGTTGATAGTATCTATCCATTATATGATACAGTAAAAATGGCAATATATCTCTGTATATCATCCACAATCACAGTTCAATCATGAGATAAACAACAGACATGTCCCAACTGAGGGAAATTTTACAAAATACTCTACTTCTCAAAGTGTTCCAGTTCAACAACAATAAGGAAAGGCTGAAAGACTGTCACAATCCAGAGGAGCCTAAGAAAACATGAGGACAAATGGAATGTGATATGAGGGATGGTAACTTAGCAAAAACAAAGGAAATCTGAATAAAGTATGGTATTTGGTTAATGCAAATATTTTAATATTGATTCATTAGGTAATATTTGTACCGTACTAATATAATATATCAATAATTGGAGAAATTGAGGGCGAGTGCATGAGAAATCTCTGTAATATCTTCTCAATCTCCCAATAAATCTTTGGTTTTCTTCTAATCAATAAGATTTATTTTGAAAAATGACTTCAATGGATCAGGCTTCAAGTGTGAAGACATTTTAAGAATGGTTTAATTAATTTTTGCCCTTTTCTTAAAGAGTTCTGTCAATGGGAACAAAGTAAGAATTTCATCAGAAGGAAAGAGAAACACTTATGAACACGTATAATGCCTCCTGAACCTGAAAAGCAGGAAAGGATAATAAATAGCAAAAATCATAACATAAAGATGCCAAACACTTGGAAACAAGTTAGGGGTGATAGAAGGGGAGGAAAGCGTGGGGTCGGGTGAATGGGTGAAGGGCACTGAGGGGGCACTTGATGGGATGAGCACTGGGTGTTATTCTGTATGTTGGTAAATTGAACACTAATAAAAAATAAATTTATTATTTAAAAAATCAGATTAAATACTTCTACTACAATAGACATCATATTGCAAGTGCATTTAAAATTAGCAATGCATAACATTTATTTCCTTAACATATATCTTCCAAAGAGTTCACAGTGTTTCAGTGTCAGTTGAAACAGGAGAAGAATCTCAGGGAAGAATCCTTCACATCATAATAGGACCATTGGTAATAATGTCTCTCAGTTCTTTCCAAATGCATAAAGATGCATTTCCTGATGACTGACTGAGCTGTGAAGAAAGAGATGAGAAACCTTCATCCCTCTGAATTACTTGTGTCAGTATATTTTAACCATAGTACTATGGATAGTAATTATCCTTATTAACAGGAAATACATCTCAGATTGGAACCTGAGCAATCAGACGGGCAGAGAAAAAAGCTTTGACTAGCCCTTCATCTTTTAAAGACAAAGGAGAGCTTTTCTATGTACAAAGTCAGTCGTCAAGATAGCCTTAGGGAATAAAAGTCTGCAGCATGGACTCCAGCTGCACAGCCAGGAGGCCCCTGCTCCAGGTCTTCCTGATCCCAAATCCCTGGTCCTGTGTCCCAACACAGGCTGCCACGCTGAGGTCATTTGCAATTGCTCTCTTAGGAGCTCCAGGGAAGGGGGAAGGAGCCAGATAGGATGGGACGGGATGCGTGGAGGTCCAGAAAATTAAGGCCATTCCACTTTAAGTTCAGCGTAGGCACAAGTCCAGCCAACCCAGGCCCCAGCGAAGAAGAGCTGAAATTTTCATTACTTCAGTTACAGGGAAAAAACAAAACTTTATAGCTTAATGTCCTAGAAAGCCCCAGAATAGAATAAAATCTGAGCCCAGGCCAAGGGCAGGAAGCCCCCATTAAAATGAGAACAGAGCTCAATGCCCTTGTAGGCCCCACATCAAAATGGAAACAGAACTTGAGGAATTGCTCCAGCCCTTCTGGAGGTCCCCGAGACCAGCCCTAAAAACTAAGTTAAAACCCACCTCTGCATCCAAGTCCATTCTCCACTGTGTCGGGTATACTTGGACCCACGCTCAAGCTTGTAAATAAACCCTCCTGTGTTTGCATCGGTGTTGGCTTCTTGGTGGTTTCTCGGATTTGCAATCTTGGGCACAACAGTCTCAGATAAAAAAAACAAAACCAAAAGAAACTCGGACGCAGGCAGAGTGTACGCAGCGTCCTGAGAGAAGTGGCGGAGACCCGGGGGCTTGGGGGCTCTTCTGTGGAGGCCCATGAAGACTGGGGGGCTGGATGCTCAGCCTCAGAGCCAGAGGATACAGTGTCCCCACCTGCATCCCACCCATCAAGGGACAGTCTCAGGGAGCAGCACAGCGCCGCCCGCTGGAGGCCAGAGGCGCTGACGCCCACCCCACCTCTGACCCCGCAGGTTCATCTGCCAGGCTTGTGAAATGACAATCAGCACCAAGGCCCATCCCCAGACCCCGCACAGACCACTCGCTGCCACCAAGTTGTCGGACCACAGAGGCTGCAGAGCTTCAGCTCTGCCTGGAAAGTGGGGTCTAGCTTCCTTTGTACTTTGTGCTTTATTTTCATTTATTTTCTTTGCTTGTTTTTATTGATTGCCGTATTTTAATTTTTATGTATGTACCTTATATATTTCTTATTTTTACCTTCATGGTACTTTAATTGTGTGTCTTATTTTGGGATTTAGAATATTTTAACAAGCAGGCGAAAATTATCTGGTGTTTTTTATGGGAGGGCAGTTGTTATTGTTTTCTTGGTTTTTCTTTTTCTTCTTTCTTTTCTGGAGAGAAAAATGAGATGTAGATATTCACCTCCATAAAATAACATGAGATAGTACTCACAGCCAGGAAGTTTATCAATACACATATATGATGTCTAACTACAGTTTAAAACAATGATTATAAAGATAGCAGCTGGGCTGGAAAAAGAACACAGAAGAAAACTAGAGAATCCCTTACTGTACAAATAAAAGAACTAAAATCTAGGCAGGCCAACGTTAAAAATGCTATAACTGAGATGCAGTCCCCAGTGGAAGCCTTAAAAAAAGAAAGTTTATGGACCACAGAGGCAGACTTAGGGAACTCAGCCACTTATTTAAACAATAACATTCATATCATAGGAGACTCAGAAGATGAAGAGAGAGAATGTGGGCCTTGCTCAGCCATTATAAAAAACAAATACCCACCATTTGCTTCAACGTGGATGGAACTGGAAGGTATTATGCTGAGTGAAGTAAGTCAATCGGAGAAGGACAAACATTGTATGTTCTCATTCATTTGGGGAATATAAAGAATAGTGAAAGGGAATATAAGGGAAGGGAGAAGGAATGTGTGAGAAATATCAGAAAGGGAGACAGAGCATAAAGACTCCTAAATCTGGGAAATGAACTAGGGGTGATGGAGGTGAAGGAGAGTGGGGTTGGGGGTGAATGGGTGACGGGCACTGAGGGGGACACTTGACCAGATCAGCACTGGGTGTTATTCTGCATGTTGGCAAATTGAACACCAATAAAAAATAAATTTATTATTAATAAAAGAAGAAAGACGGGGATCCCTGGGTTGCGCAATGGTTTGGCGCCTGCCTTTGGCCCAGGGCGCGATCCTGGAGACCCGGGATGGAATCCCACATCGGGCTCCTGGTGCATGGAGCCTGCTTCTCCCTCTGCCTGTGTCTCTGCCTCTCTCTCTCTCTCTCTGTGTGACTATCATAAATAAAAAAAAATTAAAAAAAAAATTAAGGCCGTTCCACTTTAAGTTCAGTGTTAGCACAAGTACTGCCATGCCAGGCCCCTGTGAATAAGAGCTAAAATTTACATTACTTCAGTTACAGGAAAAAATGAAAAACCAGCTTACAGCTTAAGGTCCCAGAAAGCCCCATATTAGAATGAGAACAGAGCTCAATGCCCTTGAAGGCCCTATATCAAAATGTAAACAGAACTTGAGGAATTAAAAAAAAAACAAAAAAAAATAAATAAATAAATTAAAAAAAAAAAAAAAAAAGAACTTGAGGAATTGCTGCAGCCCTTCTGGAGGTCCCTGAGACCAGCCCTTAAAACTTAGCTAAAACGCACCTCGGGGTCCAAGTCCCTGCTCCGCTGTGTCGGGTGTACTTGGACGCAAGCTTGGGTTTGTAAATCACCCCTCCTGTGTTTGCATCGGTGTCCGCTCCTTAGTGGATTCTCGGTTTCGCAATCTTGGGCAAAACACCCCCATGTCCCTTCCTCCCTGGGCTGACCCCCTGTCCCCTCCCACCCAGGCTGACCCTCAGTCACCTCCCCACCCACAACAGCTGGGCACAGGCCCTCACACAGGTCCCATGGGGACGATGGGCACTCCCGCCATCTCTGGCCTCCAGGGGAAGGTAGGAAGTTTCGGCAGGACGCACTCCCATGGTGGCCCCCGGGCTCCCTGCCCAGGATGACAGTTTGTGAGAGGTCTAGGTCTGTGTCCCTGACACCGGCTCCTCCTCCCAGGTTTTCCCACAGGAAATGAAGGAGGAGGCCCTGGTCAACTCCAGGGACCTCACGCAGGTAGACCTGGATGTCACCAGGATGTTTGGCAGCCACATAATATTTTGGGACTGCTAGGGGGTCAGGTGAGGCTGCTGGGCCTAGGGGGTTTGGAGCCCTGGGGAAGGCCCGATGGGGTTCTGCATAGGGAACACGGGGCTTCTGAGGCTGGGGGGAGCAAAAAGAGCCAATAACACACTACTGCATGGTAGGGTGCGGGGGATGACCCCGTGCCCCCACACCCGGGGCCTCGAGGATGAGGAGGCCATTAGGATGGGGCCTCCAGGGAGTGTCATGGGAGCTGAACCGCAAAGGGGTGAGAGACGGCCCCTGAGAAGCAGGGGGCTGCGGTGGGGGCCATGGGGGCAGTAAGAGGACCTGGGGGCCAGGCAGCATGGCCGTGGCTGGGGCAGGACACATATCGATCTGATGAGGGTCGGACAGGTCAGGGTGACACCCACCCTTGGTGCTTTATATATTTCTGAATTCTATGCTTTTAATTTGAGACAATTTGCAATTTGTAAACATCCATAGTTTGATGAGCCCATATAATGCCCCGGGTCCAGCCAGGGCCCTGCTCTGACCACATGGGGCCCCAGGGGCAGGTGTCAGAGCAAAACCAGACTGGGGTCGCCTTTATCTGTACACGTCTCCGTGTGCATCTTAGAGAAAGGGGATGCCCTTTATCCGCAGGCACCCCATGCCATCCCCCTCATTCCCCACCCCCACACCATCCCCCTAAATCATCATCCCCCATGGCATCCCCCCTACACCATCCCCCTCACACCCACACAGCCCCACACAATCCCCATCCAAACTATACTCCAACACCATCCCCCCTACACCATGCCTCACACTCCACCACCATCAAACCCCTGCCCCCACAACATCCACCCCCACACTATCGTCCCCCAGCATGGACCCAGTGCAACTGCTCCCTGTGAGACAAGCTCAGCCTCCCCGGGGTTTTCTGGATACCCTGCTCCCATCGGAAGCACGGGTGTCCCATAGAGTACCCAGAGGTTGCAGGGAGGAGGGGAGACAGGGAGCCCCTGACAGGGTGGGTGCAGGTGGGTGGAGCAGAGGACACACTGTGCCCTGCCTTCTCCAATGGTCCCTCCTGGAGGGCGGTACACATTGCACAGGACACCAGCCCCTAACCCACAGGGACCTGGGCTAGCCTGGTCCTGTGTTATGTGGGGGCTGGGGTGATTTGAGCCCCTCCCCAGGCCCAACACAAGGACTAATGGGATCCAAACCCCCATGGCCCTTTCCAGGCCTGGATTCTGACCCCGGGCTGAGCGAGCCCTCTCACAGCTGGATGTGGCCTCCTGGGCCCTGGGCGTGCCCCACAGATCTAGGTCACTGAACTAGGGAAGCCCCAGGGATCCTGGGACACCCCAGGTTGGGGAGAGCAGGGGTAGGCCGGTGGACCACTCCCACACCCACACCAGGAGGCAGGCTCCTCCAGGTGCTGGAGCACCAGGGGGCATGAGGCGGGGTTCCAGCGGCACTGCGGGGACCCAGTACAGGAGCCCATGAGCTGCAGGTCCAGGTCAGCTCTGCTGTCCTCAGAACCATCTCTCAGGCTGAAACCTCGTGACACACACCCCCACCAGGAGGCCACACATGCTCCCAGGTGGGGTATTCCAGCACCAGCCCCCTCCACCCCGTGTGATTCTTGCCCTCCCCTAAAGGACACAAAGGTCTCCCTACCCAGGGGAAGGCGCACACACTGGGCTCTGAGACTGTTTGCTGTAGAAAGTCAATAAAGTGTTGTGGTGTGAAAATGCACAGCAAGCCCGTTTCTGTGCCTACCACAACTCTGTGCACAGGGTGTGGAGAGACCCCCAGAGAGGAGGAGGGGGAAACACCTAGGCCCCTACCAGCCTCTGTAGGGGCTCCGTCAGGCACGCACGACTGACATCCCACGTGCCTTCAAGGAGCGGCTAGACGCCAGGGTCAGGACCCCACAAACTTTACTGAACTCAGCCTGTACCCCGTGGGGCAGGATGGGCTGGGACAGAGTGACAGCCAGGGAGCCTCAGGTCACCAGGGTCTGTGCAAAGCCACCTGGAAGGCCTGTGCTCCCTCTATCCAGGGGCCGGGCTGGCCGGGTTCCGGGGCACTTCCTCCCCTCCACGCATCCCCGTGCCTGTGTGCCTGGGGCACAGAGGGCCTGCTGGGCAGACAGCGTGGCCCTAGAAGGGATGTCAGGACAGCTGACCCTTGTGTTGTGCCCAAGATCGAGAATCTGAGAAACCACCGAGGAGCCGACACCGATGCAAACACACGAAGGTTTGTTGACAAGCTCGGGATTGGGTCCAAGTGCACCCAACACAGTGGAACATGGACTTGGACCCCGAGACTAAGAGGCATAGCAGCTTTATAGGGGCCAGTGGCCCACGTGATACGCAGAAAGTTGCACAGTCATGTGGGTCTACACGCAGGTGGCCAATTGAATTACACCTTACCATATAGTATTCACTTGAGCTGGCCTATTACTTTGATCAGAATCTGCGCGCAGTTCTGGGGGGCACAAAGCAGGGTTACAATGTTATGAGCCAATTTCTGATTAGGGTGTGCCCAGTGCCTTGAGTAGGGCAGGGCAGCGCCTTTAGCAGGACATGTGTGGGTCATAGCGGCGGTGACGGGTGTAGCACAAAATGGAAGCAGTCCTGCTCTGCTTGTCCAGGGATTGGGGATTTTTGTTAAATTTTCTGGGTCCCACACTTGCAGCTCATGAACCTGGGCCACGCCCACCAGGTGGATTCATCGTGCACACCTTGTGGTGCTTTATCTCTCACACCAGCATGTGGCGGGCACCCTCCTCGCCCTAGTGAGTAGGGGCTGGGTGAGCATTGGGCTCGGCCTGAAGGCCAAGTAGCACATGGGACCGAGGAACCCCAGCCCCATCCCCACCCCGACTCCCACACACAGGCAGCCACAGGTCTCCTTGCCATGGACAACTGGCTCCTCAGGAGCTCCCCCCAGGGAGGCCCCGAGTTCTGGTTCCCTGCTGGAGAGGCATCCCGGAGAAGAGAAGCAGCCTGGGCTTGGCGGGACCCACTGCCAGACATGGGAATGTGGCCAAGCTGGACCTTCCAGCTCAGCTGACCCTCCAGCGGAAAGTCACTGCACGAGCGAGCCCCGGGTCGACTAGGAGAGCCCAGCTAGCTGCCCAGTGCCAGCACCAGAAATGATGATGTTCCAACAATTGGGGCGTTTGAGTGACCCAACCAGAGAATCAGATAGCTGCACGTGATAGCTGCATGTGATAGACACACACACACCCCAAAACCAACAAAAGTCGGAATCCCCCCAGTGTTGTCAAACAGCACCCAGATGCTTACATACACGACGCTGTGGTCCCCAATAGGATACATGGAAGACGCTGTAAACCACGACTGCAGAGGTCCTGGAGGCACGGCGATGTGCCTGCTGGGTTCCAGCAAGGAGTGCAGAGGGGCAGGAAGCATCCAACGAAGGTGGGGGCCCTCCTAGGAAAGGATACCAAGTCCCTGTGAAGGCTACTGATGGTGAAATCTGTCCTCTTCTCTTTCAGCTTCTGGTTTTCCTCCTGAATGCCTTTTTCCTCAATCATAATAGCAAAATTTAATTTTATCTTTTTAATTTTCCTTTTATTGGAGTCCAATTTGTATGAGTTCTTTCTTCAGCAAGGGTGTCCATCAGGATAAAAGGAGAGATAAAAGTTTCCCAGACAGGCAAAATATAAAGGAGTTCATGACCATTAAGCCAGTCCAGTTAGGAATTTTAAGATGGACTCTTCTCGTGGGGGAAAAAAAGAGACCAAAAGCAACAAAGACTAGAAAGGACCCAAGAACATCACCAGAAACACAAACTCTACCCGTAACAAAAGGGCACTGAGTTCACATCTTTCAATAATCACTCTGAATGCTGATAGACTGAAAGCTTCAATCAAAAATCTAGGGTATCAGAGTGGCTTATAAAACAGGATCCTGGATGCCTGGGTGCCTCAGAGGTTGAGTATCTGCTTTGGCTCAGGTCATGATCCCGGGGCCCTGGGGGATCAAGTCCCACATCAGGCTCCCCGCATGGAGCCTCATTTTCCTTCTGCCTATACCTCTGCCTCTCTGTGTCTCTCATGAAAATATAAATAAAATATTTAAAAAAGAAAAAAGATAAAAAGATGAGAAAGGACCCAAATAAAATCACAAATGAGAAAAGAGAAATAACAACCAACACTAGAGAAATACAAACAATTATAAGAGAACATTATGAAAAATTATATGCCAGCAACCTAGAACCTGGAAGAAATAGATCTATTCATGGACATATATAGCATTGCAAGAATGAAAAGGAAGAAATAAGAAACTTGAACAGACTGATAAGCAGCAAAGAAATTGAATCAGCAATCAAGAATCTCCCAACAGGAGACGCTTAGATCAATAGAACAGAATGGAAAGCCGAAACAAGATACAAACCTGTAACTCTATGATCCATTAATCAACAACAAGGCAGGAAGGAATATCCAATGGCACAAAGACAGTCTCTTCAACAAACGCTAACCCTGACCCCACGATAAGAACAAATGATGTTGGGAAAACCAGGCAGCCACATGCAGAAGAATGAAACTAGACCACTTTCTTACACCATATATATAAAAAATAAATTCAAAATGGATGAAAGACCTAAATGTGAGGCCTGAATCCATAAAAGGAAGAAAAGATGGGGAGCAACGTCTTTGACATCGGCCATTGTATCTTCATTTTAGTTATGCCTCTGAGGCGAGGGAAACAAAAGCAAAAATACTATTGGGACCTCATCAAATTGAAGAGCTTCCACAAAGTGAAGGAAACAACCAACGCTAAAAGGCAACATACAAAATGAGAGGAGAGGGCAGCCCCGGTGGCGCAGCGGTTTAGCACTGCCTGCAGCCCAGGGCGTGATCCTGGAGACCCAGGATCGAGTCCCACGTCAGGCTCTCTGCATGGAGCCTGCTTCTCCCTCCCCCTGTGTCTCTGCCTCTCTCTCTCTCTGCATCCCTATGAATAAATAAATAAAATCTTATTTAAAAAAAACAAAATGAGAGGAGATATTTGTAAACAACACATCCAATAAAGAGTTAGTATTCAAAATGCATAAAGCAAACATAAATCTCAGCATCCTAAACACAAATTATCCAACCGCAGATTGGCAGAAGACATGAATGGATTTTGTCTCTGACAAGACATCCAGATGCCTGCCAGACACACGGAAAGACACTCAGTGACACCCACCATCAGGGAAATGTAAACCAAAACCACAATGAGATGTCACCTGACAGCCGTCAGAATGACTAAAATTAACAACACAAGAAACAACAGGTGTTGGTGAGGCTATGGAGAAGGGGGAGCCCCCTTACACTCCTGGTGGGCATGCGATCAGGTGCAGTCACGGTGGAAAACAGAGTGGAGGGTCCTCGGGAAGTTAAAAATAGGGGATCCTAGGGTGGCGCAGTGTTTTCTCGCCTGCCTTTGGCCCAGGGCGCGACCTGGAGACTCGGGATCGAATCTCACGTCGGGCTCCCAGTGCATGGAGCCTGCTTCTCCCTCTGCTTGTGTCTCTGCTCCCCCCGCCCCTCTGACTATCACAAAAAAATTATAAAAAAAGAAGATAAAAATAGAGCTATCCTTCGATTCCAAAATTGCACAGCTAGGTATTTACCCCAAGGATACAAAAGTAGTTTAGTAGATTTGAAGAGAGACACGCCGCCCAGTGTTTGTAGCAGCATTGTCAACAACAGCCAAACTGTGGATACAGCCCAGATGTTCATCGACAAATGAACGGGCAGAGACGATGTGGTAAATATACACACGGGTAATATCATTCGGTCATCAGAAGGGATGAAATAAAGCCATTTACAATGATGTGGGAGAAGTGGAAAGGACTTATCCTAAATGAACTCAGTCAAAGAAAGACAGATACCAAATACCATACAATTGCATTCACATGTGAATTTTAAGAAACCAAACTGGCAAAGGCGCAGAGGGGGGGATGAGAGATGCAAACCAAGAAACACACTCTAACCACATAGAATAAACTAATAAATACCAGAGGAAGGTGGGGGGAATGGGGAATCAGGGGATGGGGTTAGTGGAGGGCACCTGTGACCAGTACCAGGCGTTGTATCCAAGGGTTGAATCACTATGTGGTAAACCTGAGACTATATCACACTGTGTTTACAAACAGGAATTCAAGTAAAACATTAAAATAATAATTGGTCGTATTGATGAAACATGTGTGCACAAGATATTAAATCAGAAAGGCAACTGAAAATCCAAATAAAGAGTATTTAGAGCCACAAATTCCCCCCTTAGCTCAGCTCAGGAGAAGCCTGCCATGTCTATTCTGACCCCAGCAGGTGCCTGGATTTTGATTCTCTGGGGAGGCCACTGACTTGGTGGAGTCAGGCTATCTTTGAACCCAAAACCCAAATAGAGTGCATAAAACTAAAGTGCCCAAGATACTAGGAGTCCCAGTGCAGCCACAAGCCATGACCCAAACTCGAGCCGTACACAGACATAACCCTAACCCTACACTTAATCCTAATGTTAACCTAATCCTTAAACAAGACCTATCACTAATCGAAAACCAAACACAAACCCCAAGACCGAAACACATTCACTGAACCTTCCTGCCAAGCCTCAACCTAACTCCTAAACCTATTCTTAACCCTTAACCCTGACCCCTACCTTAAATCTAGCCCTAACCCTAACAACTTAATGTACTCAAATCCTCTTCCTAATCTTAACCTGTTCCCTAACCCTAACCCTGTAATACTAATCCTATACATACCCCAAACTGTACCATTACCCATACCCTAAAACTAGCCCCTAATGCACTCCCTAACCCTATCTCTTACCCTTTTCCAAAACCGTACCCTGACCTGACCCTGAGCTGACCCTAACCCTAACCAATAACCAAACACTAACTCTAACCCAGCCCTAACCCTAAACCTAGCCCTAACCCTAAACCTAGCCCTAACTTTAACCCTAACCCCTAACCCTAACCCCTAACCCTAAGGCCCACCCTAACCCCTAACCCTAACTGCAAACCTAAGCCCAACCCTAACTCTATCCATAACTCTAACCACAACTCCTAACCTCCTGCCCTAATCCTTAAAGCCTAAACCCTAACCATAACTCTAAATCCTATCCCAAACCCTAACCCCGTTCCCTAATTCCTAAACCCCACCCTAACTCCTAACCACTGACACCTACCCTTATCCCTCACCCAAACCTCTATTCCGTAACCATAAGCATAATCACTAAACCCTAACATCTAACCTAAGCCTAACCACCAACTGCCCCCCCCTCCCCGACCCTACCATTCATTCCACCCATTCACTTACCCTGTGGTTCTGAGGAGTCCCTTCTGATGTGGACGTGGCCCCCAACGGTGCCTCCACAATCCTCCAGGGGCTCCTGAGGAAGCCAGGCTCCTGTGAGTGTGGACGTGGCCCCACAAGTACCTGAGTCATACTCGGTGGGTCCTGAGGACGCTGGGTGTCCTGGGTCTATGGCAAGGCCTCACATCGTCTGGGAGCCTCACAGCAGGTCTTCAGTAGGCCAGGGGCTCCTGTCAGCCTGGACATAGCCCCTCGTCCCCCCAAAACCTCACCACGGGTCCTGAGGAGGCTGTGGGCTCCTGTCAGCATAGACGCAGCCCCATATGTCACGAAGCCAAAGTGAAGGTCCTGAGGAGGACGGGGATCCTGTCAGTGTTGATGTGGCCCCACATGTTCCTCAAGCCTCACCATAAGACCTGAGGAGGCTGCGGACTCCTGTCAGTATGGACGTGGCCCCAAATCTTCCCAAACCGTCACAGTGGGTCTTGAGGAGGTCAGAGACTCCTGTCAGTGTGGATGCGGCACCGGCATCTTTCTTTGGCCTCACCACAGGCCCTGAGAAGGCTGGGGGCTTCTGTCCACATGGATGCATTCCATATTTCCCAAAGTCTACACCGGGGGACCCGAGGAAGTCTGTGTCCGGTTGTGTGGACCTGGCCCCATGTCCTCCCAAAGTGTAACCACGGGTCCTGAGGAGGCCAGGGTTCCAGTCACCGTGAATGCGGCCCCCAGCTTCCAGAAGGCTCAACTTATGTCCTGAGGGGCCTGGGAGCTCCTGCCAGAGTGGACGCGGTGCCACATCTTCCTGAAGTCTCCCCACACGTCCTGATGCAGCCGAGGGGCTCCTGTCAGTGTGCATGCTGGCCCACATCTTCCGGAAGCCTCCCCGCGTGTCCTGAGGCGGCCTAGGGGCTCCTGTCAGCATGGATGGCCCAGGCCAGGGCTAGAATTCATGATCCCGAGATCAGGACGGGAGGTGAGGTCTGGAGTCAGCTGCTTAACCAATGCAGCCACCCGGGGGCCCGAGAACCACACTGCTTTATCCTGTGTCTCTGTGACATCCTTTGAAATAGGAAAGTGCTGCGTCCCACTCTGTCTTGCTTCTCCTATACTGATTTGCTGTCCGGGGTCATTTGTGGGGGCGGATGGATGTTATGGGTTTTCTTTTCCTATTTCTAAGATCTGCCACCATGATTTTTATAGGAATGACATTGAAACTGAGGGTGGCTTCAGGAACTGCGGACATTTTCACAAGATGAGGCTCGCACCCCATGAGCCCAGGACGGCCTCCCAGAGTCTGGTGTTGCTCAGTGCACAAGTCTTGTGCTCCTTCGGTTCAGTCTCATTATTCTCTGTGTTCCTCCTGAGAAGGGAGTCACCTCCTTCATTTCCTTCCTGAGTGCTCATTGTCAGGACACAGCAAGTCTACTCTGCTCTGTAGAGTCAGTTTGTGTCCCATGACTTTACTGAACTCACTCCTTATTTCTAACAGGTTTTGGTGGAGGCTGTACTGTTTCCTTATTTTAAAATTTTTAATTTATTTATGATAGTCACACACACAGAGAGATTGAGAAAGAGAGAGAGAGAGAGAGAGAGGCAGAGACATAGGCAGAGAGAGAAGCAGGCTTCATGCACCGGGAGCCTGATGTGGGATTCGATCCTCGTTCTCCAGGATCATGCCCTGGGTGAAAGGTAGGCTCTAAACCACTGTGCCACCCAAGGATCCCTGGCTCTCGGGTTCCCTGTTTCTAGTACCATGTCTTCAGCAAATAGGGACAGTGTGACGTCCCCCTTCCAGGTGTGGAACCTTTGCTGTTTACAGCATAATGTCCTAGAAAAACCCACAAAACAATAAAAACTGAGTCCTGCCCAAGGGCAGGAAGCCCCTATTAGAATGAGAATAGAGCTCATTGCCCTTGAAGGCGCCATATCAAAATGTAAACAGAACTTGAGGAATTGCTCCAGACTTTCTGGAGGTCCCCAAGACCAGTCCTTAAAACTAAGCTAATCCACACCTTGGGTTCCAAGTGCCTGCTCTTCTGTGTCGGGTATACTTGGACACAAGCTCGAGCTTGTAAGAAACCCTCGTGTGTTTGCATCAGTTTTGGCTTCTCAGTGGTTTCTCGGATTCCCAATCTTGGGCACAACAGTCTGAGATAAGAAAAAAACAAAAACAAAAGAAGATGGGAGGCAGGCAGAGTGAACGCAGGGTTCTGAGAGGAGCGGCGGAAACCCAGGGGCTTGGGGGCTCTTCTGTGGAGGCCACTGCAGACTGGGGGCGGGATGCTAAGCCCCAGAGCCAGAGGACCCAGCATCCCTATCCGCATCCCTCCCATCAGCACTGAGTCTCAGGGAGCAGCACAGCACCGCCCACTGGATGACAGATGCGCTGACGCCCATCAAGCCTGTGACCTGCAGCTGCATTTCCCAGGCAGATGTGCACCTGACAATCAGCGACATGGCCCATCCCTAAACCCCGCACAGTCCACTCGCTGCCACCAACTTGTCAGACCACAGAGGCTGCAGAGCATCAGCTCTGCCTGCAAAGTAGGGTCTAGCTTCCTTTGTACTTTGTGCTTCTTTTTCATTTTTTTCTTTGAATCTTTCTTATTAATTGTCTTATTTTAATTTTTATGTATGTACCTTATATATATTTCTTATTTTTACTTTCATGGTACTTTAATTGTGTTTCTTATTTTGGGATTTAAAATCTTTTAAAAAGCAGGCTAAAATAACCTGGTGTTTTTATCGGGAGGGGAGTTGTTATTGCTTTTCTTTTTCTTCCTTCTTTCTTTTCTGGAAAAAAAGAATGAGATGGAGAAATTCATCTCCATAAAATAACATGAGGTAGTACTCACAGCCAGGAAGTTCATCGATAAACATATATGATATCTAACTACAGTTTAAAACAATGATAATAAAGATAGCAGCTTGGCTGGAAAATGAGGACAGAAGAAAACTAGAGAATCCCTTACTGTAGATATAAAATAACTTAAATCTAGACAGGCCAAGGTTAAAAATGCTATAACTGAGAGGCAGTCCCAAGTGGAACCCTTACAAACAAGAAAGGTTATGGACCACAGAGGCAGACTTAGGGAACTCAGCCACTTATTAAAACAATACCATTCATATCATAAGAGACTCAGAAGATGAAGAGAGAGAAAAGGTGGGTCTTGCTCAGCCATTACAAATGACAAATACCCACCATTTGCTTCAACGTGGATGGAACTGGAGGGTATTATGCTGAGTGAAGTAAGTCAATCGGAGAAGGACTAACAGTGTATGTTCTCATTCATTGGGGAATATATATAATAGTGATAGGGAATATAAGGGAAGGGAGAAGAAATGTGTGGGAAATATCATAAATGGAGACAGAACAAAAAGACTCAACTCTAGGAAATGAACCAGGGGTGTTGGAAGTGGAGGAAGGCACAGGGTGGGGGTGAATGGGTGACGGGCACTGAGGGGGCACTTGACAGGATGAGCACTGGGTGTTATTCTGTATGTTGGCAAATTGAACACCAATAAAAATAAAATTATAATCAAAAAGAAGAAAGAAAGAAGAAAGAAAGAAAGAAAAGAAAGAAAGAAAGAAAGAAAGAAAGAAAGAAAGAAAGAAAGAAGAAAGAAAGAAAGAAGAAAGAGTGGCACCTGGGTGGCTCAGTCAGTTAAGCTTCTGCCTTAGACTCAGATCATGATCCAGGTCCCAAGGCAGGCTCCCTGTTCAGCAGGGAACCTGCTTCTCCCTCTCCCTCTGCCCCACTTGCTCATGCTTTTTCTCTCCTCTCTCTGTCAAATAAATAAATAACATCTTTGCAAGAGAGACAAACAATCAAACCCAGAAGGAAGAGAAATCTCCCACGTTGAAGAATTTCTAACAATTTGTGCAGACATTCCACCCTCAAGTTGATGAGCATAGCTTCCCACTCTTATGTGTGGAATACAAGTAGTAACTTCCTTCTACAAAATATATTATGAAAAAGTTAAAATAATAATGATAATAATAATAATATAATAATAATAATAATAATAAAGAATCACTTTTCTATGGAGAAAGCTGACAAACACTACCTCAGCAAGATGATCAGATGGATACCAAGACTGATAAATCATGCTGATAGTATCCATCCTTTATATGATATAATAAAAATGGCAGTATATTGTGTATATCATCCACAAAAACAGTTCAATCATGAGATAAACAACAGACATATCCCAACTGAGAGAAATTTTACAAAATACTCTATGTCTCAAAGTGTTCCAGTTCAACAACAACAAGGAAAGGCTGAAAGACAGTCACAATCCAGAGGAGCCTAAGAAAACATGAGAACAAATGCAATGTGATATGAGAGATGGTAACTTAGCAAAAACTAAGGAAATCTGAATAAAGTACGGTCTTTCGTTAATGCGAGTATTTTAATATTGATTCATTAGCTAATATTTGTACTGTACTAATATAATATATCAAGAATTGGAGAAGTTGAGTGCAAGTGCATGAGAATTCTCTGTACTATCTTCTCAATTTCCCAATAAATCTTTGTTTTTTTTTCTAATCAATAAGATTTATTTTGAAAATTGACTAAATGAATCAGGCTCCAAGTGTGAAGACATTTTAAGAATAGTTTAATTAACTTTTGTCTCATTCTTAAAGAGTTCCCTCAATGTGAACAATGTAAGGATTTTCTATCAGAAGGAAAGAAAAACACTTATGGACACGTATAATGCCTCCTCAACCTGGGAAGCAGGAAACGATAATAAATAGAAAAATCAGATAAAAATACTTCTATTATAATAGACACCATATTGCAAGTGCATTTAAAATTAGCAATGCATAACATTTATTTCCTTGACATTTGTCTTCCAAAGAGTTCACAGTGTTTCACTGTCACTTGAAGCAGGGGAAGAACCTCAGGGAAGAATCCTTCAGATAGTAATAGGACCATTGGAAATAATGTCTCTCAGTTCTTTCCAAATCCATAAAGATGCATTTCCTGATGAGTGACTTAGCTGTGAAGAAAGAGATGAGAAAACCTCATCCCTTTGAATTACCTGTGTCAGAATATTTTAACCATAGTACTACAGATAGGAAATTATCCTTATTAACAGGAAATATGTCTCAGATTGGAATCTGAGCAATCAGATGGGCAGAGAAAACATGCATTGACTCGCTCTCCATCTTTTAAAGACAAAGAAGAGGTTTTCTATGTACAAAGTCAGTTTTCAAGATAGCCTTAGGGAATAAGAGTCTGCAGCATGGAATCCCGCTGCATAGCTGGGTCGCCTGCGCTCCATGTCTTCCTGATCCCAAATCCCTGGTCCTGTCCCCCAACACAGGCTGCCATGCTGAGGTCCTTTGCAATTGCTCTCTTTGGAGCTCCGGGGAAGGGGGAAGGAGCTAGATAGGATGGGACTGGATGCGTGGAGGCTGTGAAAATTAAGACCATTCCAATTTAAGTTCAGCGTTAGCAAACTTCCAGCCAGGGCCCTGCACAGACAACACGGCCCCAGGGGCAGGTTTCAAGCAAACCCCAGACTGGGGTCGCCTTTCTCTGTAGACGTCTCCATGTGCATCTTAGAGAAATGGGATTCCCCTGTCTGCAGCTCCCCCATGCCATCCCCCTCATTCCCCACCCCACGCCATCCCCCTACATCATCACCCCCCCTGGCATCCCCCTACACCATCCCCCTCACACCCACACAGCCCCACACAATCCCCATCCAAACTATACTCCAACACCGTCCCCCCTACACAATCCCTCACACTCCACCACCATCAACCCCTGCCCCACATCATCCATCCCCAACCATCTTCCCCCAGCATGGGCCCGGTGCAGCTGCCCCTTGTGGGACATGCTCAGCCTCCCTGGGGTTCTCTGGATACCCTGCTCCCATCAGAAGCACGGGTGTTCTATAAAGTACCCAGGGGTTGCAGGGAAGATGGGAGGCAGGGAGCTCCCAACAGCGAGGGTGGAGGTTGGGTGAAGTAGAGGAAGCACTGTGCCCGGCCTTCTCCCACTGTCCCTCCTGGAGGGTGGCACACCTGGCGCAGGACACCAGCCCTAACCCAGAGGGACCTGGGCTGGCCTGGCCCCAGGCTCTGTGGGGGTTGGTGTGATTTGAGCACCCACCTCAGGCCCAACACAAGGACTAATGGGATCCAGGCCCCCATGGCCCTGGCATGCCTGGATTCTGGCCCAACACTGAGCGAGCCCTCACATGGCTGGATGTGGCCTCCTGGGCACTGGGCGTGCCTCACAGATCCAGGTCGCTGACCTAGGGCAGCCCTGGGGATCACAGGACACCCCGGGGTGGGTAGAGCAGGGGGAGGCCGGTGGTCCCCACCTGCACAAACACCAGGAGGATCCTCCAGGTCCTGGGGCCCCAGGGAGCCTGAAGCCGGGGCCCAGCTGCCCTGCGGGGACCCAGCGCAGGAGCCCATGAGCTTCAGGTCCAGGTCAGCACTGCTGTCCTCAGAACCATCTATCAGGCTGAAACCTCAGGACATACGTCCCCACCTGGAGTCCACACATGCTCCCAGGTGGGGGACTCCTGTACCAGCATACCACCCCAAATGATTCTTGTCCTCCCCTAAAGGACAGAAAGGTCTCCCTCCCCAGGGGAAAGCGCGCACCCTCGGCTCTGGGCCTGTTTGCTGTAGAAAGTCAATAAAGTGTTGTGTAGCGAAAATGCACAGCCAGCCCATTTTTGTGTCTCCCAGAACTCTGTGCACGGGGTGTGGAGAGACCCCCAGTGAGGATGAGGGGGCACCACCCAGGCCCCAACCAGCCCCTGCAGGGGCGCCACCAGGCACACACAGCTGATGTCCCCACATTCCTTCCATGGGCGGCCAGATGCCAGGGTCAGGACCCCACAGACTTTACTGGGACTCAGCCTCTGCTCCATGGGCCAGAATGGGCTGG
The DNA here is from genome assembly GCA_032313775.1 of Urocyon cinereoargenteus. NCBI lineage: Eukaryota > Metazoa > Chordata > Mammalia > Carnivora > Canidae > Urocyon > Urocyon cinereoargenteus. The sequence continues at coordinate 487,745 of JAVLSZ010000021.1, forward strand.
GACAGAGTGACAGCCAGGGAGCCTCAGGTCACCAGAGTCGGTGCAAAGCGACCTGGGATTTCTGTGCTCCCTCTGTCCAGGGGGCCGGGGCTGGCCCTGTTCCAGGGCACTTCCTCCCCTCCCCGCATCATGGTGCCTGTTTACCTGGGGCACAGAGGGCCTGCGGGCCAGTCAGCGTGGCCCTAGAAGGGTTGTCAGGACAGCAAGCCCTTGTGTTTTGCCCAAGATTGCGAGCCCTAGAAACCATCAAGTTGCCGACACCGATGCAAACTCCGAGGTTTTATTTACAAGCTGGAGCTTGGTTCCAAGTGCACTCTACCCAGCGGAGCAGGGACTTGGATCCAGAGTCTAAGAGGCATAGCAGCTTTATAGGGGCCAGAGGCCCATGGGATATGCAGAAAGTTGCACAGTCATGTCGGTCCACACACAGGTGGCCCATTGAATTATACCTTACCCTATAGTATCCACTTGAGCTGGTCTATTACTTTGGTCAGAATCAGCACTCAGTTTTGATGGTCACAAAGCAACATTTCATTGTTATGAGCCGATTTCCTATTTCGGTGTGCCCAGCAGCCTGATAGTGTGGGGCAGCACCTTAAGCCATAAGCAGGTTGTGGGGGTCAAAGGGGAGGTGGTGGGTGTAGCACAAAATGGAATCAGTCCTGCTCTGCTTGTCCAGGGGAAGGGGATTTTTGTTAAATTTCCTGGGTCCCAAACTGGCAGCTCCCACACCTGGGCCACCCTCACCTGGTGGAATCAGTGTGCACACCATGTGGTGCTGGATCACTCACACCAGCATGTGGAGGGCACCCTCCTCGCCCTAGTGAGTAGGGGCTGGGTGAGCATGGGGCTCGGCCTGAAGGCCAGGCAGCACAGGTGACTGAGGAAACCCAGCCCCGTCCCTACCCCGACCTCCACACACAGGCAGCCCCAGGGCTCCCCGCCATGGGTAGGCGGCTCCTCAGGAACTCCCCCCAGGGTGGCCCCGAGATCTGGTCCCGGCTGGAGAGGCATCGGGGAGAAGAGAAGCAGGGGGTGCTCGGCGGGAGCCAGTGCGGGACTTGGGAATGTGTCCGAGCCTGACCTTCCGGCTCAGCTGACCCTCCAGCAGAATGTCACTGCAAGAGCGTTCCCCAGGTCGGCCAGGAGAGCACAGCTAGCCGCCCAGCACCACCAACAGAAATGATATTGTGACAACCATATTAGCGGTTGGGTGACCCAGCCAGAGGATCAGATAGCTGCATGTGATAGCTGCATGTGATAGACACACACACACCGCAAAGCCAACAAAAGTCAGACCCCAATGTTGTCAAACAGCAGCCTGATGGCTACATACACGACACATTGGTCCCCAATAGGATACATGGAAGACGCTATGAACCACAACTGCAGAGGTGCTAGAGGCACGGAGATGTGCCTGGTGGGTTCCAACAAGGAGCGCAGAGGGACAGGAAGCATCCTACGGAGGGGGGGCCCTTCCTAGGAAAGGACACCAGGTCCCTGTGAAGACTACGCATGGTGAAATCTGTCCTCCTCTCTTTCAGCTTCTGGTTTTCCACCTAAATGCCATTTTCCTCAATCATAATAGCAAAAATTTATTTTATGCTTTTAATTTCTTGTTATTGGAGTCCAATTTGTATGAGTTCTTTCTTCAGCAAGGGTGTCCTTCAGGATAGAAGGAGAGAAAAAGAGTTTCCCAGACAGGCAAAATATAAGGGAGTTCATGACCACTAAACCAGTCCAGTAAAGAATTTTAAGGGGGACTCTTCTAGTAGAGGAAAAAAGAGACCCAAAGCAACAAAGACTAGAAAGTCCCAGAGAACATCACCAGAAACACAAACTCTACTGGTAACACAGAGGCACTAAGTTCATATCTTTCAATAATCACTCTGAATGCTGATGGACTAAATCCTCCAATCAAAAGATATACGCTATCAGAGTGGCTTAAAAAACAGGATCCCGGAAGCCTGGGTGACTCAGGGGTTGAGCGTCTGCCTTTGACTCAGGGAGTGATACTGGAGTCTGGGATCGAGTCCCATATTGGGCTTCTGGTGGGGAGCCTGCTTCTCTCTCTGCCTAATATTCTGCCTATCTCTCTCTCTCTCATAAATAAAATCGTTAATAAAAAACAAGATCCATCTGTATGCTGCCTACAAGATGCTCACCTTAGACCAATAGACACCAACAGCTTGAAAGTCGGGGGATGGAAAATCATCTATCACGCTACTGGATATCAAAGGAAAGCTGAAGGACCCATACTTATATCAGACAAACTAGATTTGACACCAAACCCTGGGGGACACCTGGTAGCTCAGTGGCTGAGCATCTGCCTTCGGCTCAGGGTGTGATCATGGGATCCCAGGATCGAGTCCCATATCGGCCTCCCTTTGGGAAGCCTGCATATCCCTCTGCCTATGTGTCTGTCTCTGCTTCTCAGTGCATCTCTCATGAATGAATAAATAAATTAATTAAATATCAAAAAAGAACAAACACTGTAAGAAGAGATGAAGAAGGGCATTATTTCATAATTAAAAAGACTCTCTATCAAGATCAAACAACTAAATATTTATGCTGCCAACATGGGGTACCTAAATATAGAAACCAATTAACAACAAACGTACAGGAACTCACTGATAATAATACAATGACAGGGGTTTTAACACCCACTTATGGCAAAGGACCGAACGTCTATGCAGAAAAACAACAGGGGAACAATAGCCTTGACACACTGGACCACAGGGACTCAACACAAATAGTCAGAACATTTCATCCTAGAGCAGAATACAGATTCCTTTCAAGTGCACATGGGACATTCTCCAGAACAGATCATATCACGGCCCACAAATCAGCCCTCAACAGGTACAACACATACAAGAAGGTTGATATCACACCCTGTACATTTTTGGACCACGACCATTTTCTTACACCACATTTAAAATGGATGAAAGACCTAAAGTGAGACCTGAAACCATAAAAAGAAGGAAAGATAGGCAGGAACGTCATTGACATTGGCCATTGGATGTTCTTTCTAGATATGCCTCTAATGTGAGGGAAACAAAAGCAAAATACTATTGGGACTTCATCAAATTGAAAACCTTCCGGAAAATGAAGGAAACAACCAAAGCTAAAGGGCAACATACAGGAGGTGGGGCAAGATGGCGGAAGAGTAGGGTCCCCAAATCACCTGTCCCCACCAAATTACCTAGATAACCTTCAAATCATCCTGAAAATCTTCGAATTAGGCCTGAGATTTAAAGAGAGACCAGCTGGAATGCTACATTGTGAAAAGTTCGGACTTCAATCAAGGTAGGAAGATGGGGAAAAAGAAATAAAGATACAAAAATCATCCAAGGGGGAGGAGCCCCGCGAGGAACTGGGCTAAGTCCAGGGCAAGTGCCCCAAGGACAGGAGAGCTCTGTGCTAGAGTAGCAGGAGCTGTACCAAATGTCCTGGGCAGAATGGCGCCTGCAGGTAGAGCAGGACCCCAGGAAGGCGGAGATGTCCTCGGGCTCCCTGTGACACTAACAGACACCTGCTCACACATGAGAGTGTGCTGAGCTCACTACGAGCTGCAGCGTGCAGGCATTGACTTGGGAGCAGCTCGGAGGGGCTCGGGGGGCGGCTCTGCATGGAGGGGTCTGCGCGGCCCCGGGAGCAGGTCAGCGGCAGGAGCTCTGGCAGAGGAAGAGGCTCAGTGCGGAGGGGGCTGCACAGCTCCGGGAGCAACTTTGAGGGGCTCAGGAGCGGCGCTTTGGAGGGGGCTGCGCAGCCTTGAGCAGCTTTGAGGGGCTCAGGCGGCGGCTCTGCAGAGAGGCGCCTGCATGGCCAAGAGTGCAAATCCAACACCACAGACTGGGAGCAGAGGGTGCTGGCACACAGCCCAAGATCCAGCCTCCTCTGGGACAGGAAGAAGCCAGGAGTGCCCAGGACAGCAAGGATGCTCCTGTCCCGAACTGAGCAGATCAGCGCCCCGCCCTGGAATCTCCACACCCCTACAGAGAGAGAGCTCCATAGTTATTTGTGGGGGCTGAATCCAGGTTGCCAGAGCTGCAGCAGCCACTGGAGTTGTTCTTCCAGGGGCCTCACGGGGTAAACAACCCCACTGAGCCCTCCGACAGGCGGGGTCAGAGCAGATCCCCCAAGTACTAACACATGAAAATCAGCACAACAGGCCCCTTGCCCAGAAGACCAGCTAGAGGGACAAGTTCCAGAGGAAGTCAAGGGCCTTAACGTATAGAGAATCAGACGATACTCCCCTGTGTGCTCTTTTTTTTTCTTTTTGATTTCTGATTGCTTCCCCCACCTTTTTTCACCTTTTTCTTTCCCTTTTTCTTCTCTTTATTCTTCTTTTTCTTCCTTTCCTCTTTATTCTTTTTCTCTTTTCTTTCCTTCTCTCTCTCTCTTTTTCTCCTTTTCCCAATACAACGTGTTTTTGGCCACTCTGCACTAGGCAAAGTGACTAGAAGGAAAACCTCACCTCAAAAGAAAGAATCAGAAACAGTCCTCTCTCCCACAGAGTTACAAAATCTGGATTACAATTCAATGTCAGAAAGCCAATTCAGAAGCACTATTATAGAGCTACTGGTGGCTCTAGTAAAAAGCATAAAGGACTCAAGAGACTTGATGACTGCAGAATTTAGATCCAATCAGGCAGAAATTAAAAATCAACTGAATGAGATGCAATCCAAACTAGTACTCCAACTGACCAGGGTTAACTAGGTGGAAGAGTGAGTGACATAGAAGACAAGTTGGTGGCAAAGAGGAAAACTGAGGAAAAAAGAGACAGACAATTAAAAGACCATGAAGACGGATTAAGGGAAATAAAGGAGAGCCTGAGGAAGAAAATCCTATGTTTAATTGGGGTTCCCGAGGGCGCCGAAAGGGCCAGAGGGCCAGAATATGTATTTGAGCAAATCATAGCTGAAAACGTTCCCAATCTAGGAAAGGAAACAGGTATTCATATCCAGGAAATAGGTAGATCCCCCCTAAAATCAATAAAAACCATCCAACACCTCGACATTTAATAGTGAAGCTTGCAAATTCCAAAGATAAAGAGAAGATCCTTAAAGCAGCAAGAGACAGGAATCCCTGAACTTTATGGGGAGGAGAATTAGGGTAACAGCAGTCATGTCTACAGAGTCCTGGCAGGCCAAAAAGGGCTGGCAGGATATATTCAGGGTCCTAAATGAGAAGAACATGCAACCAAGAATACTTTGTCTAGCAAGGCTCTCATTCAAAATGGAAGGAGAGATAAAGAGCTTCCAAGACAGGCAGGAACTGAAAGAATATGTGACCTCCAAACCAGCTCTGCAAGACATTTTAAGGGGGACTCTTAAAATTCCCCTTTAAGAAGAAGTTCAGTGGAACAATCCACAAAAATAAGGACTGAATACATATCATGATGACACTAAACTCATATCTGTTAAGAGTAACTCTGAACGTGAATGGACTTAATGACCCCATGAAAAGGCGCAGGGTTTCAGACTGGATAAAAAAGCAGGACCCATCGATTTGCTGTAAATCTACAGCATTTTAGACAGAAGGACATGTACAACTTGAACATAAAAGGTTGGAGAACCATTTACCATTCAAATGGTCCTCAAAAGAAAGCAGGGGTAGCCATCCTTAAATCAGATAAACTAAAATTTACCCCAAGGACTGTAGTGAGAGATGAAGAGGGACACTATCTCATATTTAAGGATCTATCCAACAAGAAGACTTAACAATCCTCAATATATATGCCCCGAGGGTGGGAGCTGCCAAATATTGAAACCAATTAAAAACCAAAGTGAAGAAATACTTAGATAATAATACACTTATACTTGGCGACTTCAATCTAGCTCTTTCTACCCTCGATAGGTCTTCTAAGCACAACATCTCCAAGAAACGAGAGCTTTAAATGATACACTGGACCAGATGGATTTCACAGATATCTACAGAACTTTACATCCAAACTCAACTGAATACACATTCTTCTCAAGTGCACATGGAACTTTATCCAGAATAGACCAAATACTGGGTCAGAAATCAGGTCTGAAATGATACCAAAGGTTGGGATCATCCCCTGCATATTCTCAGACCATAATGCCTTGAAATTAGAACTAAATCACAAAAAGTTTGGAAGGACCTCAAACACGAGGTGGTTAAGGACCATCCTGCTAAAAGAAGAAAGGATCAACCAGGAAATTAAGGAAGAATTTGAAAGATTCATGGAAACTAATGGGAATGAAGATACAACCATTCAAAACACTTGGGATGCAGCAAAAGCAGTCCTAAGGGGGAAATACATTGCAATACAAGCATCCATTCAAAATCTGGAAAGAACTCAAATACAAAAGCTAACCTTACACATAAAGGAGCTAGAGAAAATCCAGCAGATGAGCCCTACACCCAGCAGAAGATAGTTAATTAAGATTCGAGCAGAACTCAATGAAATCGAGACCAGAAGAAGTGTGGAACAGATCAACAGAACCAGGAGTTGGTTCTTTGAACGATATAATAAGATAGATAAACCATTAGCCAACCTTATTAAAAAGAAGAGAGAGAAGACTCAAATTAATAAAATCACGAGTGAGAAAGGGAGATCACTACCAACAGCAAGGAAATAAAATCAATTTTGAAAACATTATGAACAGTTAAACGCCAATAAATTAGGCAATCAAGAAGAAATGGACGCATTCCTGGAAAGCCAGAAACTACCAAAACTGGATCAGGAAGAAATAGAAAACCTAAACAGGCCAATAACCAGGGAGGAAATTGAAGCAGTCATCAAAAACCTCCCAAGACACAAGACTACAGGGCCAGATGGCTTCCCATGGGAATTCTATCAAATGTTTAAAGAAGAAATCATACCTATTCTACTAAAGCTGTTTGGAAAGATAGAAAGAGATGGAGTACTTCCAAATTTGTTCTATGAGGCCAGCATCACCTTAATTCCAAAACCAGACAAAGACCCCACCAAAAAGAGGAGAATTACAGACCAATATCCCTGATGAACATGGATGCAAAAATTCGTAACAAGATACAAGACAATAGGATCCAACAGTACATTAGGAAAATTTTTCACCATGACCATGTAGCATTTATCCCCAGGTCACAAGGCTGGTTCAACACTCATAAAACCATCAATGTGATTCATCATAAGAGGAAGAGAAAAACCAAGAAACATATGATCCTCTCATTAGATGCAGAGAAAGCATTTGACAAAATACAGCATTCATTCCTGATCAAAACTCTTCAGAGCGCAGGGATAGAGGGAACATTCCTCAGCATCTTAAAAGCCATCTACGAAAAGCCCACAGCAAATATTGTTCTCAATGGGAAAGTACAGGGAGACTTTCACCTAGGATCAGGAACAAGACAGGGATGTCCACTCTCACCACTGCTATTCAACATAGTACTGGAAGTCCTAGCCTCAGCAATGAGATATCAAAAAGACATTAAAGACATTCAAATTGGCAAAGAAGAATTCACACACTCCCTCTTCACTGATGACATGATAATCTACATAGAAAATCCAAAAGCCTCCCCCCAAAGATTTCTAGAACTCATACAGCAATATGGTAGCATGGCAGGATACAAAATCAATGCCCAGAAATCAATGGCATTTCTATACACTAACAATGAGACTGAAGAAAGAGAAATTAAGGAGTCAATCCCATTTAAAATTGCACCCAAAAACATAAGACACCTGGGAATATACCTATCCAAATTCGTAAAGGATCTATACCCCAAAAGGTATAGATCGCTTCTGCAAGAAATTGAGGAAGGCACAAAGAGATGGAAAAATATTCCATGCTCATGGATTGGCAGAATTAATATTGTGAAACTGTCAATGTTACCCAGGGCAATTTACACGTTTAATGCAATCCCTATCAAAATACCATGGACTTTCTTCAGAGAGTTAGAACAAATTATTTTAAGATTTGTGGGATCAGAAAAGAATACCCAGGCAATTTTAAAAAAGAAAACCATATCTGGGAGCATCACAATGCCAGATATCAGGTTGACCTACAAAGCTGTGGTCATCAAGACAGTGTGGTACTGGCAGAAAAACAGACACATAGATCAATGGAACAGAATAGAGACCCCAGAAGTGGACCCTGAACTTTATGGACAACAAATATTCGATAAAGGAGGAAAGATTATCCACTGGAAGAAATTCAGTCTCTTCAAGAGATGGTGCTGGGAAAATTGGACATCCACATGCAGAAGAATGAAACTAGAAAACTCTCTTTCACCAGACACAAAGATAAACTCAACATGGATGAAAGATCTAAGTGTGAGACAAAAGTCCATCAAAATGCTAGAGGAGAACATAGGCAACTCCCTTTTTGAACTCGACCACAGTAACTTCTTGCAAGATTCATCCATGAATGCAAAAGAAACAAAAGCAAAAATGAACTACTGGGACTTCATTGAGATAAGAAGCTTTTGCACAGCAAAGGATAGAGTCAACAAAACTAAAAGACAACCTACACAATGGAAGAAGATATTTAAAAATGACGTATCAGGTAAATGGCTAGTTTCCAAGATCTATAAAGAACTTCTTAAACTCAACACCAAAGAAAGAAACAATCCAATCTTGAAATGGGCAAAAGACATGAACAGAAATCTCACAGAGGAAGACATAGACAAGGCCAACATACACATGAGAAAATGCTCTGCATCACTTGCCATCAGGGAAATACAAATCAAAACCACAATGAGATAGGACCTCACACCAGTGAGAATGGGGAAAATTAACAGTGCAGGAAACCACAAATGTTGGAGAGGATGCAGAGAAAAGGGAATCCTATTACACTGCTGGTGGGAATGTGAACTGGTGCAGGCACTCTTGAAAACTGTGTGGAGGTTCCTCAAATAGTTAAAAATAGAATTGCCCTACGAACCAGCAGTTGCACTGTTGGGGATTTACCCCAAAAGATTCAGATGCATTGAAACGCCGGGACACCTGTTCTCTGATGTTTAAGGCAGCAATGTCCACAATGGCCAAACTGTGGAAGGAGCCTCAGTGTCCATCGAAAGATGAATGGATAAAGAAGATGTGGTTTACGTACATAACAGAATATTACTCAGCCATTAGAAATGACAAATTCCCACTATTTGCTTCAATGTGAATGGAACTGGAGGGTAATATGCTGAGTGAAGTAAGTCAATCGGAGAAGGACAAACATTGTATGTTCTCATTCATTTGGGAATATAAATAATAGTGAAAGTGAATATGACAGAAGGGAGAAAGAAATGTGTGGGAAATATCAGAAAGGGAGACAGAACACAAAGACTCCTATTTCTGGGAAATGTACTAGGGGTAATGGAGGGTAGGAGGGCGGAGCGTGGGGGTGAATGGGTGATGGGCACTAAGGGGGGCACTTGACGGGTTGAGTAATTGGTGTTATTCTGTATGTTGGCAAATTGAACACCATTAAAAAATATATTAATAAAAAAAGAAAAAAAAGAAAGAAAGAAAGAAAGAAAGAAAGAAGAAAGAAAGAAAGAAAGAAAGAAAGAAAGAAAGAAAGAAAGAAAGAAAGAAAGAAAGAAAGAAAGAAGGCACCTGGGTGGCTCAGTCAGTGAACCTTCTACCTTAGGCTCAGATCATAATCCAGGTCCCACAGCAGGCTCCCTGTTCAGCAGGGAACCTGCCTCTCCCTCTCCCTCTGCTCCTCTCGCTCATGCTTTTTCTCTCTTCTATCTCTCAAATAAATAAATACCATCTTTGAAAAAGAAACAACAAACAAACCCAGAAGGAAGAGAAATCTTCCATCTAGAAGAATTTCAAAAATTTGTGCAGACATTCCACCCTCAAGTTGATGAGCATAGCTTCTCACTCTTATGTGTGGAATATACATAGTAACTTCCTTCTACAAAATATATTATGAAAGGGTTAAAATAATAATAATAATAGTAATAATAATATAATGATAATAATAATAAGAATCACTTTACTATGGAGAAACCTGACAAACACTACCTCAGCAAGATGATCAGATCGATACCAAGACTGATGAATCATGCTGATAGCATCTATGCTTCATATGATATAATAAAAATGCAGTATATCTCTGTATATAGTCCAAAAAACCAGTTCAATCATGAGATAAAAAACCGACATGTCCCAACTGAGGGAAATTTCACAGAATATTCTACTTCTCAAAGTGTTCCAGTTCAACAACAAGGAAAGGCTGAAAGACTGTCATAATCCAGAGGAGCCTAAGAAAACATGGGGACACGGGATCCCTGGGTGGCACAGTGTTTTCGCGCCTGCCTTTGGGCCAGGGCGCTATCCTGGAGATCCGGGATTGAATCCCACATCGGGTTCCCGGTGCATGGAGCCTGATTCTCCCTCTGCCTGTTTTTCTGCCTCTCTCTCTCTCACTGTGTGCCTGTCATAAAAAAAAAAAAAAAAAAAAAAAAAAAACGAGGACAAATGGAATGTGATATAAGGGATGGTAACTTAGCAAAAACTAAGGAAATTTGAATAAAGATTATTTTTTCTAATAAATAACATTTATTTTAATAATTGACTTAAATGAATCAGGCTCCAAGTGTGAAGACACTTTAAGAATAGTTTAATTAACTTTTGCCTCATTCTTAAAGAGTTCCCTCGATGGGAACAAAGTAAGAATTTTATATCAGAAGGAAAGAAAAACACTTATGAACACGTATAATGACTCCTCAACCAGAAAAGCAGGAAAGGATAATAAATAGCACATATCAGATAAAAATAGTTCTATTATAATAGACACCATATTGCAAGTGCATTTAATATTAGCAATGCATAACATTTATTTCCTTGACATTTGTCTTCCAAAGAGTTCACAGTGTTTCAGTGTCAGTTGAAACAGGGGAAGAATCTCAGGGAAGAATCCTTCACATAATAATAGGATCATTGGGCGTAATGTCTCTCAGTTCTTTCCAAATCCATAAAGATGAATTTTGTGATGAGTGACTGAGCTGTGAAGAAAGAGATGAGAAACCCTCATCCCTCTGAATTACTTGTGTCAGTATATTTTAACTATAGTACTACAGATAGTAAATTATCCTTATTATCAGGCAATACATCTCAGATTGGAATCCTAGCAATCATATGGTCAGAGAAAAAAATGCTTTGACTCACTTTTCATCTTATAAAAACAAAGGAGAGCTTGTCTATGTACAAAGTCAGTTGTCAAGATAGCCTTAGGGAATAAGATTCTGCAGCATCAAATCCTGCTACATAGCCATGACACCCACGCTCCAGGTCTTCCTGATCCCAAATCCCTGGTCCTGTGCCCCAACACAGGCTGCCATGCTGAGGTCATTTGAAATTGCTCTCTTAGGAGCTCCAGGGAACGGGGAAGGAGCTAGATAGGATGGGACAGGAGGCGTGGAGGCTGTGAAAATTAAGACCATTCCAATTTAAGTTCAGCGTTAGCACACGTCCAGCTAGGGCCCTGCACTGACCACTCAGGGCCCCAAGGGCACGTTTTACAGCAAGCCCCAGACTGAGGTCTCCTTTATCTGTAGACATCTCCGTGTGCATCTTAGAGAAAGGGGATGCCCTGTGTCCGCAGGCCACCCACGCCATCCCCTCATTCCCCACCCCCACAGCATCCCCCTACACTATCATCCCCATGGCATCCCCCAACACCATCCCCCTTACACCCACACAGCCCCACACAATCCCCACCCACACTAAACCCGAACACCGTCCCCCCTACCTCACCCCCCACACTCCACCACCATCATACTCCTGAACTCATACCATCAACCCCCACAACATCGTCCCCAAGCATGGACCCGGTGCAGCTCCCCCTGTGGGACATGCTCAGCCTTCCCGGCGTTCTCTAGATACCCTGCTCCCAACTGAAGCACGGTGTCCCATGCTTAGGGTACCCAGGGGTTGCGGGGAGGAGGGGAAGCAGGGAGCCCCCGACAGGGTGGGTGCAGATCAGTGATGCAGAGGACCCACTGTGCCCTGCCTCTGCCCACTGTCCCTCCTGGAGGGTGACACACCCTGCACAGGACACCCGCCCCTAACTCAGAGGGACCAGGGCTGGCCTGGCCCCAGGCTCTGTGGGGGCCGGGGTGCTTTGAGCCTCCCCAAGGCCCAACACAAACACTAATGGGATTCAGCCCCCCATGGACCTGGCCAGCCCTGGATACTGGCCCCAGGCTGAGCAAGCCCTCTCACAGCTGGATGTGGCCTCCTGGGCCCTCAGCATGCCCCACATATCCAGGTCATTGAACTAGGGGAGCACTGGGGATCCCTGGACACCCCAGGGTGGGGAGAGCAGGGGTAGGCTGGTGGGTCCCACCCACTCCCACACCAGGAGGCAGGCTCCTCCAGGTGTTGGGGCCCCAGGGGCCCCGAGGCCGGGGTCAGGTGCTGTGCAGGAACCCATCGCAAGAGCCCATGTGCTGCAGGTCCAGTTCAGGACTGCTGTCCTCAGAACCGTCTATCAGGGTGAAACCTCAGGACATATGCCCCACCCAGGTCCACACATGATCCCAGGTGGGGGACTCCAGCACCCGCCCTCAACCCCGTGTGATTCTTACCCTCCCCTAAAAGACAGAAAGGTCTCCCTCCCCAGCGGAACATGCACACCCTTTGCTGTAAAAAGTCAATAATTTGTTGTGGTGCGAAAATGCACAGCCAGCCTGTTTCTGTGTCTCCCAAATCACTGTTCATGGGGCGTGGAGAGACTCCCAGAGAGGAGGAGGGGGCACCACCCAGGCCCCAACCGGCGCCTGCATGGGCGCCGCCAGGCATAGACAGCTGACGTCCCCACGTGCCTTCCAGGGGTGGCCAGATGCCAGGGTCAGGACCCCACAGACTTTACTGGGACTCAGCCTGTGCCACGAGGGCCAGTAGGGGCTGGGACAGAGTGACAGCCAGGGAGCCTTAGGTCACCAGGGTCTGTGCAAAGCGACCTGGGAGGTCTGTGCTTCCTCTGTCCAGGGGGCCAGGGCTGGCCGTGTTCCGAGGCACTTCCTCCCGTACCCGCATCCCCGTGCCTGTGTGCCTGGGGTACAGAGGGCCAGTGGGGTGGTCAGCGGGGCCCTGAAAAAGATGTCAGGACAGCAGGCCCTTTTGTTGTGCCCTAGATTGTGAATCCAGCAAACCACCAAGGAGCCGACACCGATGCAAACACAGGAGGGTTTCTTTACAAGCTCGAGCTTGGGTCCAAGTGCACCCGACACAGCAGAGCAGGGATTTGGACCCTGAGACTAACAGGCTTAGCAGCTTTATAGGGGCCAGTGGATACACAGAAAGTTGCACAGTCATGTGGGTCCACACGCAGGTGGCCGACTGAATTACACCTTACCCTATTGTATTCACTTGAGCTGGCCTATTACTTTGATCAGAATCTGCACACAGTTTTGGGGGGCACAAAGCAGGGTTACATTGTTATGAGTCACTTCCCAATTAGGGTGTGCCCAGTGCCTTGAGTAGGGCACGGCAGTGCCTTAAGCAGGTCATGTGTGGGTCATAACGGCGGTGACGGGTGTAGCACAAAATGGAAGCAGTCCTGCTCTGCTTGTCCAGGGATTGGGGATTTTTGTTAAATTTTCTGGGTCCCACACTTGCATCTCATGCACCTGGGCCACCCCCACCAGGTGGACTCAGCGTGCACACCTTGTGGTGCTGGATCTCTCACACCAGCGCGTGTAGGGCACCCTCCTCACCCTAGCGAGTAGGGGCTGGGTGAGCATTGGGCTCAGCCTGAAGGCCAGGCAGCACAGGGGACCGAGGAATCCCAGCCCGGTCCCCACACCGACTCCCACACAAAGGCAGCCCCATGTCTCCTCGCCATGGACAACCGGCTCCTCAGGAGCTCCCAGCGGGGCGGCCCCGAGTTCTGGCTCCCTGCTGGAGAGGCATCCCGGAGAAGAGAAGCAGCCGGGCTTGGCGGGACCGACTGCTGAACATGGGAATGTGGCCAGGCTGGAACTTCCAGCTCAGCTGACCCTCCAGCAGAAAGTCACTGCATGAGCGAGCCCCGGGTTGGCCAGGAGAGCCCAGCTAGCCACCCTGGGCAAGCACCAGAAATGTTGTTCCAACAATTGCGGCATTTGGGTGACCCAGCCAGAGGATCAGATAGCTGCACGTGATAGCTGCATGTGATAGACACACACACACCCCAAAACCAACAAAAGTCGGAATCCCCCCAATGTTGTCAAACAGCACCCAGATAGTTACATATACGACGCTGTGGTCCCCAATAGGATACATGGAAGACGCTATAAACCATGACTGCAGAGGTCCTGGAGGCACTGAGATGTGCCTGCTGGGTTCCAGCAAGGAGCGCAGAGGGGCAGAAAGCATCCTACGGAGGTGGGGGCACTCCTAGGAAAGGACACCACGTCCCTGTGAAGGCTACAGATGGTGAAATCTGTCCTCCTCTCTTTAGCTTCTGGTTTTCCGCCTAAATGCCTTTTTCCTCAATCATAATAGCAAAAATTTATTTTATGTTTTTAATTTTCTTTTTTTGGTGTCCAATTTGTATGAGTTCTTTCTTCAGCAAGTGTGTCCTTCGGGATAGAAGGAGAGATAAAGAGTTTCCCAGACAGGCAAAATATAAAGGAGTTCATGACCACTAAACCAGTCCAGTTAGGAATTTTAAGAGGGACTCTTCTAGTGGGGGAAAAAAAGAGACCAAAAGCAACAAAGACTAGAAAGGACCCAAGAACGTCACCAGAAACACAAACCCTACCAGTAACACAAGGGCACTAAGTTCATATCTTTCAATAATCACTCTGAATTCTGATAGACTGAATTCTTCAATCAAAAATATAGGGTATCAGAGTGGCTTAAAAAACAGGATCTTGGATGCCTGGGTGCCTCAGGGGTTGAATATCTGTTTTGGTTCAGGTCATGATCCCGGGGTCCTGCAGGATCAAGTCCCACATCAGGCTCCCCACATGGAGCCTCATTTTCCTTCTGCCTATACCTCTGCCTCTCTGTGTCTCTCATGAAAACATAAACAAAATTTTTTAAAAAGAAAAGAGATAAAAAGATGAGAAAGGATCCAAATAAAATCACAAATGAGAAAAGAGAAATAATAACCAACACTAGAGAAATACAAACGATTATAAGAGAACATTATGAAAAATTATATGCCAGCAACCTAGATCCTGGAATAAATTGATCAATTCGTGGATATATATAGCATTGCAAGAATGAAAAAGGAAGAAATAAGAAACTTGAACAGATAAGCAGCAAAGAAATTGAATCAGCAATCAAGAATCTCCAAACAGGAGACGCTTAGATCAATAGAACAGAATGGAAAGCCAAAACCAGATACAAACCTGTAACTCTATGATCCATTAATCGACAACAAGGCAGGAAGCAATATCCAATGGCACCAAGACAGTCTCTTCAACAAACACTAACCCTGACCCCAGGATAAGAACAAATGGTGTTGGGAAAACCAGGCAGCCACATGCAGAAGAATGAAACTGGACCACTTTCTTACACCATATATATAAAAAATAAATTCAAAATGGATGAAAGACCTAAATGTGAGACCTGAAACCATAAAAAGAAGAAAAGATGGGCAGCAACATCTTTGACATTGGCCATTGGATCTTCTTTCTAGTTATGCCTCAGAGGCGAGGGAAACAAAAGCAAAAGTACTATTGGGACTTCATCAAATTGAAAAGCTTCCACAAAGTGAAGGAAACAACCAACGCTAAAAGGCAACATACAAAATGAGAGGAGATATTTGTAAACAACACATCCAATAAAGAGTATTCAAAATACATAAAGCAAACATAAATCTCAGCATCCTAAACACAAATTATCCAACCGCAGATTGGCAGAAGACATGCATGGATTTTGTCTCTGACAAGACATCCAGATGGCCGCCAGACACACGGAAAGACACTCAGTGTCACCCATCATCAGGGAAATGCAAACCAAAACCACAATGAGATGTCACCTGACAGCCATCAGAATGACTAAAATTAACAACACAAGAAACAACAGATGTTGGGGAGGCTATCGAGAAGGGGGAGCCCCCTTACACTCCTGGTGGGCATGCGATCAGGTGCAGCCAGGGTGGAAAACAGTGTGGAGGGTCCTTGAAAAGTTAAAAAAGGGGATCCTAGGGTGGCGCAGTGCTTTGTTGCCTGCCTATGGCCAAGGGCGCGCTCCTGGAGACTCGGGATCGAATCTCACGTCGGGCTCCTGGTGCATGGAGCCTGCTTCTCCCTCTGCCTGTGTCTCTGCCTCTCCCTCCCTCTCTCTCTCTCTCTCTATCTGTGACTATCATAAAAAATTATAAGAAAAGAAGTTAAAAATAGAGCTAACCTTCGATTCCGAAATTGCACAGCTAGGTATTTACCCCGAGGATACAAAAGTAGTTTAGTAGATTCGAAGAGAGACACACCGCCCAGTGTTTGTAGCAGTGTTATCAACAACAGCCAAACTGTGGATACAGCCCAGATGTCCATCGACAGATGAATGGGCAGAGACGATGTGGTAAATATACACACTGTGACATCACTCGATCATCAGAAGGGATGAAATAAAGCCATTTACAATGACGTGGGAGAAGTGGAAAGGACCTATCCTAAAGGAAATCAGAGAAAGACAGATACCAAATACCATACAATTGAATTCACATGTGAATTTTAAGAAACCAAACAGGCTGGCAAAGGCGCAGAGGGGGGATGAGAGATGCAAACCAAGAAACAGAAGTACGGTTGTGGTGACGTGGCCCCATATCCTCCTGAAGCGTGTCCAGGGGCTCTTAGGAGGCCAGGGCTCTTGTCACTGTGAATGCAGCACCCAGCTTCCAGAAGCCTCAACTTATGTCTTGAGGGCCCTGGGAGCTCCTGCCAGATTGGACACGGAGTCACATCTTCCTGAAGCCTCCCCGTGGGTCCTGAGGCAACCCAGGGGCTCCTGTCTGCGTGGATTCAGGCCCACAATTTCCTGAAGCCTCCCCGCGTGTCCTGAGGCAGCCCAGGGGCTCCTGTCTGCCTGGATGCAGGCCCACAATTTACTGAAGCCTCTGTGGTGGCCCTGAGGTGGCCCAGGGGCTCCTGTCAGCGTAGATGCGGGCCCACATCTTACTGAAGCCTCACCGCAGGTCCTGAGGAGACCGGGGATCCTGTCACCATGAACTCGACCCAATGTCCCCCTGAAGACTCACCGCGGGTCTTGAGGAGGCTGCGGGTCATCAGCGTGGACGCGTTCCCATGTCCTCCTCAGGCCTCCCCAGCACAGGCGGGCTCCTGTTAGTGCAGGCGGAAGAGGCCTACTGCTCATGCATGCCCACTGGGCGGGGCCTGTGATAGGGTGTTCCCTGCGGGTCACTCAGGCATTACAGGAGGCCCTCAGGAGGCGGCGTGCCCCTGCTGGGCCGCACCTGCCTCCTTCCGGGCTCCAGCTGTGGCCTGTTAGGTTGGAAACATCTCATTGAAATGGAGCCCAACACCCGGCTTCCCCAGAAATACTTAAGGATAATGAATTGGAACCCACAGGACGCGAAATGAAAGGTGGAGCAGACTTTTACCACGTCCTTCAAAACTCACTCAACCCTCTTCCACTGTGGGCGGGACCGTGGGCTGGTAGAGCAGCCTGGAAACAGTGTGGAGGCTCCTCAGGAAGTTACCAATAGAGCTGCCCTGCGACCAGCAGGTGCATGGCCTGGAGCTCACTCCGAAGATACAGATGCAGTGAGACTCGGGACTCCTGCTCCCCAATGTCCACAGCAGCCGGGTCCACAGTAGCCACACTGTGGGAGGAGCCTCGGTGCCCTCCGGCAGATGATGGATAAAGAGGATGGGAGATACATGATGGTCATTGAGAGAGGAATGGTACTCAGCTATCAAAGAGAAGGAAATTTTGCCATTTGCAATGACTTGGATAGAACTAGAGGGATCATGTTAAGTGAAATAAGTCAGTCGGGAAAGAGAATGACCGTGTGGTGTCATTCATAGGTGCAATTAAAGAAGCAAAGCAGATGAACATCTGTGAAGGGAAGGAAAAACAAATAAAATGAAACAGATGCAGGAAATACAGACTCTTAATGATAGGAAACAAACTGCGGGTCGCTGTAGGGGAGGAGAGGGGGGAGGGCATAACAGGGTACCGGCATGAAGGAGGGCAAGTTATGTCAAGAGCACTGCTGTTATCTCCAACTGGTGAATACCTGAATTCTTCCCCTGAAACTATAATACACTATACGTTAATTCATTGGGTTTAAATTAAATTAAGTTAAAAAAATCAGTTGTATCAGAGCACATTTCCTTCTGGACTCTCTGTTCTGCTCCTTCAGCTTATGCCAGGACCACCCACCTTGGGTCTGGTTTGTTCAAGTAGGCACCACGCCTCGTCCATGGCCCAGCCCTGGGCTAGAACTCAGGACCCCGAGATCAGGACCAGAGGTGAGGTCAGGAGTCGGATGCTTAACCGACGGAGCCAGCTGGGGGCCCGAGAACCACACTGCTTTATCCTGTGTCTCTGTGACATCCTTTGAAAAAGGAAAGTGCTGCGTCCCACTCTGTCTTGCTTCTCCTATACTGATTTGCTCTCCAGAGTCATTTGTGGGGGTGGATGGATGTTATGGGTTTTTTTTTCCTATTTCTAAGATCTGCCACCATGATTTTGATTGGAATGACATTGAAACTGAGGGTGGCTTCAGGAACTGCGGACATTTTCACAAGGTGAGGTCCCACCCCACCAGCCCAGGATCATCTCCCAGAGCCTGGTATGGCTCAATGCACACGTCTTGTGCTCCTTCAGATCAGTCTCATTATTTAATCTCTGTGATTGTCCTTAAAAAGAAGTCACGTCCTTCATTTCCTTCCTGAGTGCTCATTGTCGGGACACAGCAAGGCTACTGAGCTCTGTAGGGTCAGGTTGTGTCCCATGACTTTACTGAACTCACTCCTTACTTCTAACAGGTTTGGGTGGAGGCTCTCGGGTTTCCTGTTTCTAGTACTGTGTCTTCAGCAAATGGGGACAGTGTGACGTCCCCCGTCCAGGTGTGGAACATTTGCTGTTTCCTGTCTGTTGACTACATTAGGACTTCCAGCGCTGAGAGGGGACCTCCTTGGCTTGTTCCTGCTCAGGGGAGATGATTTCAGTTTTCACCCTTGAGGATGAAGGCACTTGTGGGCCTTCCTAGTGGCCTTTATTCTGTTGATAGAAATTTCCTCAAAACCCACTAGGCTTTTGATGTTGTATTTTGTCAAATGCTTTTTCTGCAACTCTTGAGAGGATCCTATGCTTTTTGTCCTTTCTCTTGTTTTTCTTTTTTAAAAAGATTTTATTTACATATCCTTGAGAGACAGAGAAAGAGAGAGAGGCAGAGAAAGAGAGAGGCAGAGACACAGGCAGAGGGAGAAGGCGGCTCCATGTAGGGAACCCGACGTGGGACTCGATCTCAGGACTCCAGGATCACGCCCTGGGCTGAAGGCAGGTGCTAACCTGCTGAACCATCCAGGCTGCCCCATGTCCTTTCTCTGGTTAATGTGATGGATCCTGCTGACTGATGGACAGCGGGGTCATGGGTAGGACATGGGCAACATAGATGAACAATAGTAACAGCTATAAGCGTCTGGTTCTCAAATAAATAAGTCACAGAAATTTAGAAAGTACAGCCTAGGGAATAGAGTCAGTACTGTTGTGACAACTTTGTACGGGGACAGACGGTGATGCCACTTCTCGTGGGGAGAGCTGAGTAAGGCACAGAATTGTCAAGTCACTAGTTGTAGCCCTAAAACGACTGTCATCTTGTGTGTCAACTGTACTTCAATAAATATCAAGGAATAGGGGTTTCTGGTAGGACTCCCTGTGGGTCTGTGAAAGGCATTTACACGGTGGTAACACACACGAAGGCACCTCTGCAGAGGGAATAAAGATGCTCACATGTCTTCATGTTGATATTGAGAAGATTTACTTGATAGAGGGTGCAGTGGGGAGGGGCCGAGGGAGAGGGGGAACCTGAAGTGGACTCCTCAGCCACTGGAGCCCAAGCACCATCCAAGGCTCCATGCCACAACCTCGAAATCCTGACCTGAACCAAACTAAAGAGTCGACGTGGAACTGACTGAACCACCCAGGAGCCCCTCAAATGTTCTTAAGTGCAACCCAATGTTCTGAACTCTGGGGGTTGGGGGGACATCTTTGACCCCCAGTCTGCTTAGAAGGGCGGAAGGCCTGCAGGCCCCGAAGATGGGAACTGCGATGTGGGAGTTTGCCTGCATCCCAGTAACACCTGGCGTGTGGAGAGGACCCTCCCCCGGGAACCTCAGCCTTCAGGGTGAAGGGCTAAGTGCTGATTGGATACTGCCTGTCCACAGTCATGATGCGGGACCCCACTGTGGGTGGAACTGTGCCATCCCCGGGTTCCACCGCTGCCTGGTGCTCACTGTGCATCAACAGACCTTCGGAAGCACTTGTGCTCTGGATCTGGCTCACAGGACCCGACTCTCCCGCTCTCTCCAGTAGCTCAGTACTCCCACTCTCCTCATTACCCCAACTCTCACACTCTCCCCAGTACCCCAGAACTCCCACTCTCCCCAGTTCCCCAACTCTCCCAATCACCCCAGTACCCCAGTACATAAAGAGGAGGCGCTCATACAGTGACAGGTCACAGGTGAGTGGCCACTTATGCCGGCTCCCCGCGGGCCACTCTGGGGCCTGTGGGTATGGGTGGGGGCGCTGGCCTCCCGGGCTGTGGTTCAAAACACGCCGACCCGAATGCGATGACCGTGAGCACCTGCTGCATCCCTTCCACAGCCCCAAAGGGTGAGGGCGGCCCCCTTAGGCCCTGTCCAGGGAAGGAGGGTGCGGTTGGAGTTCGGCAGCTCGGCCAGGACCCCCGCTCCCCTTTAAGCCCTGTGCTGTGCAGAGAGACCCAATACATGACCTTTCTAGCCCATCCTAAGTGCATGGACCCCAACAGGGATGACACCCCCCTGCCCCACCCTGTGGTCAGAGAAGGACCGGTCAGGGCCTGCTGGGTCCCCCTGGCCAGTGAGCAGGCTTGCTCTTCACTCACTGGAAAGTGGAGTCCCTCGTGCTACCCCCATATCCCCCTCAGGCTATTCACGCATCGTTGCCCTCAGGGTGGGGAGTTGGGTCGCACTCTTGCTGGCATCAGGTTTGAATTTTGATGAAGTCCAGTCCGTTGCTATCTCCCCTTGTTCTTTGTGCTTGTGGAATCTAAGAGAAACCTTCGATCTCCCCTGGGCTGGGACACATCACTTGAGCATCAGATCGGCCCTTCCCCAGAGCCTCCTGGGTCCCCCGCCCGTGTGCTCCTGATACCGGGGTGGGAGCACTCTGTCATCCCAGCCTGACGGTGTGTCCTGGGACAGTGGCTGGGAAGGTGGACTGTAGGTGCGCGAGTGACAGACACGCAGTGAGGGCCGGTGTGTGATGGTCCAGCCCAGCCTGTGCCCCTCAGGACTATGGGGTTGTCCTCACTCCGGTCAGATGGCGGGGGACCTGTCCTCAGGGAGCACCCTGACGCATGTGTCTTCGGAAGGTTCTCATGCGCCGTCATTCTTGGATGTGTTTGGTTTCCAGCACCATGCAGGAGGACTCGGAGACCCTGCTGGCCTTGCAAAGGGCCAATATCGTGGCCCACTACCATCAGGTGAGGCCCAGAAGGGACCATAGACAATACACACCCACGAGAGGGGGGACCATACCTGCAAGAGCAGGGGAGGCCCAGGAGAGGATCAGAGCCAAGGATGAGACAGGTCAGCCCAGACAAGGACCATAGTCACCAGGAACAAGTGAGACCCTGGGGATGGTCCCGGTATCAGTAGCAACAAATGGTCCATCCTGGATCCTAGTCATTGGTAGCTGAGGAGCCCAGTCACCAGGTATAGTGAAGCCCAGGCGGGGACCACAGTCACCAAGTCCAGATGAAGTCCACAGCTACCATGTCCAGGCAAGGCCCAGGTGGAGACCAGAGTCACCAGGTCCAGGTGAGGTCAAGGTGGAGACCACAGTCGCCAGGTCCACATGAGGCCAAGAAGGGGACCAGAGTCACTAGGCACAGGTGAGGCCCAGTTGGGGACTGTAGTCACCAGGTCTGGCTGAGGCCCAGATGGGAACCACAGTCACCAGGTCCAAGTGAGGCCCAGGTGGGAACCGCCTTGATAGACATGTAACTCTAGCTGTACTCTCTATAAATCTCAGGCCGAATTAATAGGTTTTCAGGATGATTTGAAAGTTAGCTAGGTCATTTGGTGGGGACAGGTGACTTGGGGACCCTACTCTTCGGCCATCTTGCCCCTCTGACAGGAATATTTTTAGCAGTGAACAGTAAAGTCCGTTTATTAAAAGTTGTTATTGATTTGTGCAAACAAACTTCTGTCGGCTTGAAGCAACTGTGAATCACACATATCCACACTGGCTAGAAAATTTTGTTAACCTGAGTTTCTAGATCATTTTCATTATGTGAGTGATTTCTTTCCAAAACTAATTCCCATAGGAAGTAGGGCAATGTGACAAGAGAAACAGCCAAGCAACATGAGAAAAAAGAAACCAAGAAAAAAAACGCTAAGCATTTTTCTTGGGATCAGAGAAATCCTGATCGCATAAGGTTTTTTCACCCTGCCCTGAGAGAAACCAATTCCCTGACTCAGATGCTTCAGGAGAGAACTGGGTTTCTGATCCAGTAAATCCTGACTGCCTCTGGCACTTGGTTCCCACAGCTGTGGATGTGGCCTCAGACCAGCTCGGTGGTTTCCAGGCTGCACTTTGAGGAATTGGAAGGGCTCTGAACACGCACCTTAGGGGCAGCCTAGGATCCATACCCTATAGCTTTTAATTGATAGGTACACCAACTCACATTAAACTTTGTTAGAAAGAAGTCAAATTGTGTGTTTTAAGAAGACTTTAAAAAGGGCAGCCTGGGTGGCTCAGCCATTTAGCACTGCCTTCTTCCCAGGGCATGATGCTGGATACCCAGGATGGAGTCCCACTTTGGGCTCCCTGCATAGAGCCTGCCTTTCCCTCTGCCTGTGTCTCTGACTCTCTCCCCTCTCTCTGTTTTTCTCTCTCTCTCTCAAATGAATGCATAAATAAATAAATAAATAAACAAATAAACAAATAAATAAATAAATAAAATAAAAAGTATATTGCAGCTATATTGGTAGCTATATTAATAAAATGTGTTGTTTTTACATTTTATGGTGACTGGACCTAGCAACTCTTTACATCAACAGCCATCACTTCTAGTCCTCACAACAGTGTTGTGGGACAAGTGGTATTTCCTTTTTACAGATGAAATTGATGACTTCAAGCACATGGGGTTCCTTCCCTTTCTTTTTTTTTTTGTTCAGAATATACAAGCTATAAGTGAGCAAATTACAAGAAACCCACTTCGGTGATCAACACCTTTACTTTCCTCAAATGATTTTAATATTTTTCTCAATTCTGAACTCCTTATCTGACTAATCCTTTTCAAATAACTTAGGATACTAAATAAATCTTTAAAAAAAAAGGGTATCCCTAGTGGTGCAGCGGTTTAGTGCCACCTGCAGCCCAGGGTGTGATCCTGGAGACTGGGATTGAGTCCCACATCGGGCTTCCTGCATGGAACCTGCTTCTCCCTCTGCCTGTGTCTCTTCCTCTGTCTTGCTCTCTCTGAATGAATAAATAAATAAATCTTTAAAAAAATAACTTAGCATACATTTTCCCAGGACTTGTTCAGAGAACCATTCCCTGGATTAAAGTCTCTCCCTAAGTATGAATCAGTGACTAAAACAGACCCAGCATACACAGATTCTATTTATTCAACACCCATTCATTCCACAAAGACGTCTATTCGGCCTTCTACATGGTAGGCACAGAGACAGGCTCTGTCCCCACCAGGTTTCAATCTATGTCCCCAGAGTACTACCTGCTATCTTTTGAACTTCCTATCAGGAGCCTGAATGCTGATTTCTAAAAGCAAAACAAGCAAGTCCACAGTTCTCCTTCATACTTCCCCAGAAGACCCTTGGGTTCTCTGCACAGAGTTGAACTGTTGTGATACTTACTGAGTCATTGATTGTGCAGGTCAGTCACAGAGCAGCACTGCCATCCAAAACAAAAAGGAGGAAAAAAAGGAGTTTGGAAGTAATTTGGTCTCACAAATCGTGGGGAGAGAATACGGAAACTGTGTTAATGTTTCTTAGTGCACCTTTACTCAGAGCCACATCTCTCCAGATGTGGAGACATAGACGAAGCCCCATATGTCCCAATACCAAAGTGCAGGTCCTGAGGAGGACGGGAGTCCTGTCAGTGTTGACGTGTCCCCACATTTTCCTCAAGCCTCACCATAAGACCTGAGGAGGCTGGGGGCTCCTGTCAGTGTGGATGCGGTCCCCACATCTTTTGTAGGCCTCACCATGGGCCCAGACAAGGCTGGGGTCTTCTGTCCGCATGGACACATCCCCATAATTCCTGAAGTCTACACCGGGGGTCTTGAGGAGGTCAGCGTCCTGTTGTGTGGACATGGCCTCACGTCCTCCAGAAGCGAAACTGTGGGTTCTGAGGAGGCCGGGGTTCCTTTCACCGTGGATGAGGTCCCCAGCTTCCAGAAGCCTGAACGTGTGTCCTGAGGGGCCCTGGAGCTCATGCCAGTGTGGACACGGCGCCACATCTTCCTGAAGCCTCCCCGCAGGACCTGACGTGGCCCAAGGGCTCCTGTCAGCATGGATGCGGGCCCACATCTTCCTGAAGCCTCGACGCAGGTCCTGAGGAGGCTGGGGCTCATCAGCGTGGATGCGGCCCCACGTCCTCCTCAGGCCTCCCCAGCACAGGCAGGCTCCTGTTAGTGCAGGCTAATGATGCCTAGTGTGCAAGCGTGACCCCTGGGCGGGGCCTGGGCTCAGGTGCCCTCTGCGGAAGGCTCAGGTACTGCAGGAGGTTGTGCAGGGGGCAGGGTGCCCGCACTGGGGCCCCACCTGCCTCCTTCCACGCTCGAGCTGAGGCCTGTGAGCTTCAGAAATGTCTCACTGAAACGGAGCCCAACACCCGGCTTCCCCAGAAATACTTAAGGACAATGAATTGGAGCCCACGGGACGCGACATGAAATGTGGACCAGACTTTTATCACACCCTGCAAAACTCACTCAACCCTCTTCCACTGTGGGTGGGACCGTGGGCTGGTGCAGCCACCCTGGAAACAGTGTGGAGGCTCCTCAGGAAGTTACCAATAGAGCCGCCCTGTGACCGGCAGGTGCATGGTCTGGGGCACACTCCATAGATAAAGATGCAGTGAGACTCGGGGACACCTTCACCCCAATGTCCACAGCAGGGGAGTCCACAGTAGCCACACTGTGGGAGTAGCTTCGGTGCCCTCGGGCAGATGATGGATAAAGAGGATGGGAGATAGATGATGGTAATAGATTATAGAGAGATTGATGATAGGAATGGTACTCCGCTATTAAAGAGAAGGTAATCTTGCCATTTGCAATGACGTGGATAGAACTAATAGGATTATGTTAAGTGAAATAAGTCAGTCAGGAAACAAAATTACTGTATGGTTTCATTCATAGGTGAAATTAAAGAAGCAAAGCAGATGGGCATCTGTGAACGGAAGGAAAAACAAATAAGATGAAAACAGAGATGGAGGGAGCAGAGACTCAATCACAGGAAACAAACTGAGGGTCGCTAGAGGTGAGGGGAGTGGAGGGACAGGGTAACTGGTAGACGGGCATGAAGGAGGGCAGTGATGTCATGAGCCCTGGTGTTATCTCCAACTGGTGAATCCCTGAATTCTACCTCTGAAAGTATAATACACTATACTGCTAATTAATTGGGTTTAAATTAAATTAAGCTTAAAAAATCAGTTGACTGTATCAGAGTGCATTTTCTTCCAGGCTCTCTCTTCTGCTCCTTCAGCTTATGCCAGAACCACACCCCTGTGGGTTTGGTTGTTTAAGTAGGCTCCATGCCTCATCCACAGCCCAGCACAGAACTAGGACTCATGACCCCGAGATCAAGAGCAGGGGTGAGGTCAGGAGTCGGATGCTTAACCAACGGAGACAGCTGGGGACCCGAGAACCACACTGCTATCTCCTGTGTCTCTGTGACATTGTTTGAAATAGGAGAGTGCAGTGTCTTGCTCTGTCCTGCTTCTCCTATACTGATTTGCTGTCCAGGGTCATTTGTGGGGGCAAAGGAATGTTACGAGTGCTATTTGTATTTCTAAAATCGGCCACAATGATTTTGATAGGAATGACATTGGAACTGCGGGTGTTCTGGAACTGTGGACATTTTAACAAGATGAAGGCTCCGACCCCACGAGCCCAGGATGTCCTCCCAAAGTCTTGTAATTTTCAGTGTACAAGTCTTGCACTCTCTTGGTTCACTCTAATTATTTTGTTCTTTTGGATGCTCCTGATAAGGGAGTCATGTCCTTAATTTCCTTTCTGAGTGCTCATTGTTGAGACACAGCAAGGCTACTGATCTCTGTTTATTTGGTGTCCCACTTTACTGAATTCACTCATTAGTTCTAACAGTTTTTGGTGGAGTCTCTCGGGTTTCCTGTTTCTAATGCCACATCTTCAGCAAATAGGGACAGTTTGACGTCCCCCTTACAGGTGTGGAACCTTATCTGTTTCCTGTCTGTTGACTACGGTAGGACTTGCAGTGCTGAGAGGGGACCTCCTTGGCTTCTTCCTGCTCTTAGGGAAGACGATTTCAAGGTTTCACCCTTGAGGATGATGTCAGCTGCGGGCCTTCCTACACGGCCTTTATTCTGTTGATATATGTTTCCTCAATCCCACTACGCCAAAAAAAAATTTTTTTAGAAAACCCGCTATGCTTTTTATGTTATATTTTGTCAAATGCTTCTTCTGCAACACTTGAGAGGATCGTATGCCTTTGAAATTTCTCTTGTTTTTTTTAAGATTTTATTTATTCACCCATGAGAGACAGAGAGTGAGAGAGCGAGAGCGAGAGAGAGAGAGATGCAGAGACACAGTCAGAGACATAGAGGGAGAAGCAGACTCCATGAAGGGAACACAACATGGGACTCAACCCTAGGAATCCAGGTTCACGCCCTGGGCCAAAGGCCGGCGCTAAACCGCTGAGCCCCCTGGGCTGCCCCATGTCCTTTCTCTTGTTAATGTGATGGATCATGGTGAAGGATAGTCAGAGGGGACACCAGTGGGAGTTGGGCAATATAAATGAAGCATATTAAGAGCTATAATCATCTGGTTCTCAAATAAATAATTCATAGATATTTAGAAAGTACAGCCTAGACAATAGAGTCAGTACTATTGTGACAACTTTGTATGCGGACAGATGCTGATGACACTTCTCGTGGGGAGATCTGAGTATGCACAGAATTGTCAAATCACTAAGTCATAGCCCTGAAACTGCTGTAACATTGTGTGTTGACTGTACTTCAGTAATATCAAAGAAAAGGGGTTTCTGATGGGAGTCATGGTGGGTCCATGAAAGGCATTAAAATGGTCATTACACATATGAAGTCACCTCTGAAGAGGGAATAAAGATGCTCACATGTCTTGATGTGCATTTTCAGAAGATTTACTTGAGAGAGGGTGCAGTGGGGAGGGGTGGAGGGATAGGGGGAATCTGGAACAGACTCCTCACATACCAGTCACAAGGTCTGGGTGAGGACCATGTGAGGACCACAGTCAGCAAGTACAGGTGAGCCCCCATGTGGGACCCAGAGCCACCAGGACCAGATGAGGCTCAGGTGGGGACCAAAAGGACCAGGTCCAGGTTGAGGCCCAGGTGGAGCCCAGAGACACCAGGTCCAGGTGAATCCCAGGCGGTACCAGATTCACCAACTCCAGGTAAGGCCCAGGTGGGGACCAAAGTCACAAGGTCTGGATGAGGCCCAGGTGGGAACACAGTGTCCAGGTCCAGATGAGGCAAAACTGAGGACCAGAGCCAACAGGTCCAGCTGAGGCACAAGAGGGGACCAGAGTCAACAGGCACAGATGAAGCCCAGATGAGGATCAGAGTTACCAGGTCCTGGTGAGGCATAGAAGGAGACCACAGGACCCAGGTCCTGGTGAGCCCCATGTGGGAACCAGAGTCACCAGGTCCATTTGCGGCCCAGGTGTGGACCACAGTCACCAGGTCCAGGTGAAGCCCAGGTGGGGACCAGATTCACCAAGATCAGGTGAGGCCCAGGTGGTGACCAGAGTCACCAGGTCTGGTTAAGGAACAGGTAACGACCAGATTCATCAGGTGTGGCGGAGGCCCCGAGGGGGACCAGAGTCGCCAGGTACAGGTGAGACCCAGGTGGCAACCACACTCAGCAGGTCCTGGTGAGGCCAAGCTGAGGACCAGTGTTACCAGGGCCAGGTGAGGTAGGTGGGGACCAGTCACCATGTCCACGTGAGGCCAGAAAGACACCACAGGTACCAGCTCCAGGTGAGGACCGTGTGCAAACCAGAGTCACCCGGTCCAGGTGAGGCACAGGAGGGGACCAGAGTCACCAGGTCAAGGAGCAGCCCAGAAGGGGACCAGAATCCCCTGTCCCAGGTGAAGCCCAGGTGTGGAACAAATTAACCAGGTCCGAAAGACATCCAGGTGAGGACCAGAGCAACCAAGTCAAGGTATGGCCCAGATGGTGCTCAGAGTCACCAGGTTCAGGTGAGGCCAAGAAGGGGACCACAGTCACCATGTCCAGGTGAACCTGATGTGGGATATAGAGGCACAATATCCAGGTGAGGCCCATGTGGGGACCACAGAAACCAGAGCCAGATGAGGCCCAGGATGGGACCAGAGTCACCAGATCCAGGTGAGCCCAGGTGGGAAACAGATTCACCAGGTCCAGGTGAGGCCCAGGTGGGGACCACAGTCACCAGATCCAGGTGAGTCTCAGGTGCAGACCAGAATCAGCAGGTCCATCGGAGGCCCAGGTGGGGAACACAATAACCATGTGCCAATGATGCCCACCTCGGGACCAGAGTCACCAGGTCCACTTAAGGACCAAGTGAGGACCTGATTCACCAGGTCCAGGTGAGGCCCAGGTGGAGACCAGAGTTACCAGTGAAAGGTGAGTCTAGAAGGACAACACGGTCACCAGGTCTAGGTGTGGTCCTTGTGAGAACCAGATCACCAGGTACAGATGAGGCCCAGGTGGGAACCAGAGTCAGCAGGTCTGGGTGAGGCCAAGGTGGGGACCACAGTCACCAGGTCCAGGTGAAACCAAGCTGAGGACCAGAGTCACCAAATGCAGGTGATGCCCGGGGTGGAGGGGGGACTGGAGTCACCAGGTACATGTGAGCCTAGAAGAACAGCAGAGACACCAGGTCCAGGTGAGGCCCAGGTGAGGACCAAAGTTAAATGTTCCAGAGTCTCACTGGGGAAACAGAGTAACCATATCCCGATGATGCCGAAGTGGGTACAAGAGTCACCAGGTTCCAGGTGAGGCACACATGAGGACCAGAGTCACCAGGTCCAGGTCATACCCAGGAGGGGGCCAGATTCACCAGGTCCAGGTGAGGCCCAGGTGGAACAGAGTCACCTGGTCTGCTGAGGCCCAGGGGGGATAAATGTCATAAGACCAGTTGAGGCCCAGGTGGGAACACAGTCACCCGGTCCAAGTGAGGCCAAGCTAAGTACCAGAGGCATCAGGTCCAGCTGAGGCCCAGTTGGGGACTGGAGTGACCAAGTATAGGTTACATTAGAAGGACACCGCAGTCATAAGAACACAGTTGGTTGAAAGCTGGCTTCTAAGGATGTTTCCTTGTGAGAGCTGAGTTCAGGGCAGGACCCTCCCGCATCCTGATTGCCTGTAGACGAAGCCGCTAACATCCTTATGTTAGGCGCTGGGAGAGGTGGTGAGAACAGCATGTGGAAGTGTCGGTCCTGTTCTCAGGTATATCTGAGTTGAAAACAGCGATTTCCAATGACCTTCCTCAATTGAAAAGAATCGAAAATAATCGAATCGACTCAAAAAGAATCGAAAATAATCGAATCGACACGAATCAAATCGAAAATAATCGTATCGAATCGAAAAAAATCGAATTGAATCGAATGAATGGAATTGAAAGAATCGAATCGACTCGAAAGTAATCGAATTGAATCGAATCGAATCGAAGAGAATTGAATCATATAGAAAATACTCGAATCGAATCGAAAGAATCCAAAATATTCGAAACGAATGGAATCGAATCGAAAATAATCAAATCGAATTGAAAATGATCGAATTGAATCGAATCGAATCGAAAAGAATCGTAAATAATCGAATCGATTCGAAAACAATCGAATCGAATCGAAAAGAATTGAATCGAATAGAAAATGATCGAAGAGAATCGAATCGAATTGAAAAGAATCGAAAATAATCAAATCGATTTGAAAATAATCGAATCGAATCGAAAAGAATCGAATTGAATTGAAAACAATCGAATTGAATCAAATCGAATGGAAAAGAATAAAAAATAATCGAATCGATTCGAAAATAATCGAAACGAATTGAAAAAAATCGAATTGAATCGAATGGAATTGAAAAGAATCGCATTGAATCCAAAATAATCGAATTGAATCGAAAAGAATTGAATCGTATAGAAAATACTCGAACCGAATCGAAAAGAATCCAAAATATTCGAAACGAATGGAATCGAAGCGAAAATAATCGAATCGAATCGAATAAAAAATGATCGAATTGAATCGAATCAAATCGAAAAGAATCGAAAAGAATCGAAAATGATCGAATTGAATCTAATCGAATCAAAAAGAATCAAAAATAATCGAATCAAATTGAATTGAAAGTAATCGAATCGAATTGAAAACAATCAAATTGATTCGAATCAAATAGAAAATAATAAAAAATAACCAAATCGACTCGAATCGAATTGAAAATAATCAAATAGAAAATAATCGAATTGTATCGATGGAATCGAATCGAAACAAAAAGAATCAAAAATAATTGATTCGAATTAAATCAAAAGGAATCGAATCGAATCAAATCGAAAAGAATCAAATCGAATCAAATCAAATCGAAAAGAATCGAAAATAATCGAATCGACTCGAAAAGAATCGAAAATAATCGAATTGACCCAAATCAAATCGAAAATAATCTAATCGAATCGAAAAAAATCGAATTGAATAGAATGGAATGGAATTGAAAAGAATCCAATCGAATCGAAAATAATCGAATTGAATCGAAGAGAATTGAATCGTATAGAAAATACTCGAACCGAATCGAAAAGAGATCGAGTTGATTCAATTATCTTCAATTCTTTTCGAGTCTATTCGACTATTTTCGATTCTTTTCAATTTGATTCATTTGATTCGATTTGATTCTTTTTGATTCGATTCGATTTGTTTCGATTCGATACGAATCAATTATTTTTGATTCGATTCCATTCGATATAATTTGATTATTTTTGATTCGATTCGATTATTTTCAATTCGATTCAAGTCGATTCGGTTATTTTTGCATCTTTTTGATTTGATTCGAATCGATTTGATTATTTTCAATTCGATTCGATTCCTTTCAATTCAATTTGATTCGATTATTTTTTATTCGATTCGATTCAATTCGATCATTATTGATTCGATTCGATTCTTTTCGATTCGATTCGATTCTTTTCGAATCAATTTGATTATTTTCTATTCGATTCAATTCAATTCGATTATTTTCGATTCAATTAGATTCTTTTCGATTCGATTATTTTCAATTCGATTCGATTATTTTTTATTCTTTTCTATTCGATTCGATTATTTATGATTCGATTCAATTCCATTCCATACAATTCAATTATTTCCGATTGCATTCGATTTGATTATTTTCAATTCGATTTGAGTCCATTCGATTATTTTGTATTCTTTTCGATTTGATTCGAAACAATTTGATTATTTTCAATTGGATTCGATTCCTTTGGTTTTGATTTGATTCAAATATTTTCGATTCCTTTCAAATCGAATCTATTCCATTCAATCATTTTCAATTCGATTCGATTCTTTTCGATTCGATTTTTTTCAATTCTTTTCGATTTGTTTGATTTGATTCGATTCGATTATTTTTGATTCAATTCGATTCTTTTCGATTCGATTCGGTTCGATCATTTTCGATTCTTTTCAATTCGATTTGATTCGATTGTTTTCGATTTGATTCGATTCTTTTTGATTCAAATCGATTATTTTCGTTTCGGTTCTATTATTTTCTATTCGATTTGATTATTTTCGATTTGACTGTTTTCGATTCGATTGGATTCTTTTCAATTGGTTTCAATTATTTTCATTTCGGTTCAATTATTTTCGATTCGATTTGATTATTTTTGAATCTTTTCGTTTTGATTCGATTCATTTCGATTATTTACAATTCGATTCGATTCGATTCTTTTCGATTAGATTCGATTATTTTTTATTTGATTCACTTCTTTTTGATTCGATTCTTTTTTATTTGAATTGATTATTTTCAATTATTTTCGTTTCGGTTAGATTATTTTTAATTCTTTTCGAATCTTGTCAATTCATTTCAATTACTTTCGATTCTTTTCGATTCGATTCGATTCTTTTTGATTCGATTCAATTCTTTTTGATTTGAATCAATTATTTTCATTTCAGTTCGATTATTTTTGATTCGATTTGAGTATTTTCAATTCGACTGTTTTTGATTAGATTTGATTCTTTTCGATTGGTTTCAATCATTTTTGTTTCGGTTCAATTATTTTCGATTCGATTTGATTATTTTCGATTCTTTTCGTTTCGATTCTATTCTTTTTGATTATTTTCAATTCGATTTTATTTGATTCTTTTCATTTAGATTCAATTACTTTCGATTTGATTCGCTTCTTTTTGATTCAATTCGATTCTTTTTGATTATTTTCAATTTGATTTGATTCGATTCTTTTCGATTCGATTCGAGTCAATTCGGTTATTTTTGCATCTTTTCGATTTGATTCGAATCGACTTGATTATTTTCAATTCGATTCGATTCCTTTCAATTCCATTTGATGTGATTATTTTTGATTCGATTTGATTCAATTCGATCATTTTCGATTCGATTCGATTCTTTTCGATTCGATTCGATTCTTTTCTAATCGAATTGATTATTTTCGATTCTTTTCGATTCGATTCAAGTCAATTCGAATATTTTCGATTCAATTCGATTCTTTTTGTTTCGATTAGATTATTTCCAAATCGATTCAATTATTTTCGATTCTTTTCTATTCGATTCGATTCAATTCGATCATTTTCGATTCGTTTCGATTCGAGTATTTTTAATTCGATTCCATTCATTTCGAAATTTTGGATTCTTTTCGATTCGATTCGAGTATTTTCTATACGATTCAACTCTCTTCGATTCGATTCGATTCTTTCGATTTGATTATATTTGAGTCAAATCGATTGTTTTCAATTTGATTCGATTCTTTTCGATTCGATTCAATTATTTTCGATTCGATTATTTTCGATTCAATTCTTTTCGATTAGATTCAATTATTTTCAATTCGATTCGCTTATTTCGATTCGATTCGATTCTTTTTGATTATTTTCAATTCGATTCGATTATTTTCGATTTGATTCCCTTCTTTTAATTCAATTTGGTTCTTTTCGATTTGATTCTTTCCTTTCAAATCGATTATTTTCTATTATTTTCGTTTCGTTTCGATTATTATCAATTCTTTTCGATTATTTTCAATTCGTTTCAATTCCTTTCAATTCTTTTCGATTCGATTCAATTCGTTTTGATTCGAATCGATTATTTTCGTTTCGTTCTGATTATTTTCAATTTGATTTGATTATTTTCAATTCTTTTCGATTCGATTAGATTCAATTCGATCATTTTCGATTTTTTCGATTCTTTTCGATTCGATTCGGTTGTTTTCAAATCAATTCAATTATTTTCAATTGTTTTTGATTCGATTAGATTCTTTTCGATTCGATTCGATTTTTTTCGAATCGATTCGATTATTTTCGATTCTTTTTGATTCAATTATATACAATTCGATTATTTTCAATGCCATTGGATTCTTTTTGATTCGATTCAATTATTTTCAAATCAATCCGATTATTTTCAATTCTTTTCGAATCGATTCAATTCAATTGGATCAATTTCTATTTGTTTCGATTCTTTTTGATTCGATTCGATTATTTTCAAATCGATTCGATTATTTTCGATTCTTTGCATTCGATTCGATTCAATTTGATCATTTTCGATTCGATTCAATTATTTTCGATTCGATTCCATTCGTTTTGAGTATTTTGGAATTTTTCTATTCGATTCGAGTATTTTCTATACGATTCAATTCTCTTCTATTCGATTCGATTCGAGTCGATTAGATTATTTTCTATTCTTTTCTAGTCGATTCGATTATTTTCGATTCTTTTCGATTTGATTTGATTTTCTTCTTTTCGATTCGATTCGATTCGGTTCCTTTCGATTCGATTCGAATCAATTATTTTCGATTCTTTTTGATTCGATTCGATTCCATTCGATACATTTCGATTATTTTGGATTCAATTATTTTCAATTTGATTCGAGTCGATTCGGTTATTTTTGATTCTTTTCGATTTGAATCAAATCGATTTGATTATTTTCAATTTGATTCGTTTCCTTTCAATTCATTTTGATTTGATTATTTTCGATTCTTTTCAATTCGATTCAATTCACTTCGATCATTTTCGATTCGATTTGATTCGATTTTTTTCAAATCGATTCGATTATTTTCGATTCTTTTTGATTCGATTAGATTCAATTGCATTATTTTCGATTCAATTCGATTATTTTTTATTTGATTCGATTATTTTCGAATCGATTCGATTATTTTTGATTCTTTTTGATTCGATTCAATTTGATCGTTTTTGATTCAATTCGATTTGTTTCTATTATTTTCAAATCGATTTGATTACTTTCGATTCTTTTCAATGCGATTCGATTCAATTCGATCATTTTCGATTCGATTCGATTCTTTTGACTCGATTCGGTTGTTTTCGAATTGATTCTATTATTTTTGATTCATTTGATTCAATTCGATACAATTCGATCATTTTTGATTCGATTCGAATCGATCATTTTCGATTCGATTCCATTTGTTTCGAATATTTTGGATTCTTTTCGATTCAGTTCAAGTATTTTCTATACGATTCAATTCTTTTCAATTCAATTCGATTATTTTGGATTCGATTCGATTGTTTTCAATTCCACTCCGTTCGATTCAATTCAATTTTTTTCAATTCGATTTGATTATTTTCGAATCAATTCGATTATTTTTTATTCTTTTCAATTCGATTCGATTCTCTTCGATCATTTTCTATTCGATTCGATTCTTTTCTATTCGATTCGATTGTTTTCGAATAGATTCGATTATTTAGGATTATTTTCGATTCGATTTGATTCAATTCGGTCATTTTCGATTTGATTTGATTATTTTCGATTCGATTCCATTCGTTTCGAATATTTTGGATTCTTTCGATTCGATTCGAGTATTTTCTATACGATTCAATTCTTTTCGATTCGATTCGATTCAATTCGATTATTTTTGATTCGATTCGATTCGATTCTTTCAATTCCATTACATTCGATTCAGTTTGATTTTTTTCGATTCGATATGATTATTTTCAATTTGATTCATTTCGATTCGATTATTTTCAATTCTTTTCGAGTCGATTCGATTATTTTTTATTCTTTTTGATTTGATTTGATTTTCTTCTTTTCGATTAGATTCAATTCGGTTCCTTTCGATTCGATTCAAATCAATTATTTTCGATTCTTTTCGATTCCATTCGATTCCATTCGATACAATTCGATTATTTTCGATTCGATTATTTTCAATTCGATTCGTGTCGATTCGGTTATTTTTTATTATTTTCGATTTGATTCGAATCGATTTGATTGCTTACAATTAGATTCGATTCCTTTCAATTCAATTTGATTCCATTATTTTCAATTCTTTTCGATTCGATTCGATTCAATTCGATCAATTTTAATTCTTTTCGATTCGATTTGATTATTATCGAATCGATTCGATTATTTTCGATTCTTTTCATTTGATTCGATTCAATTTGATCATTTTCGATTTGATTCGATTCTTTTCGACTCGATTCAATTATTTTCAAATCGATTCGATTCTTTTCGAATCGATTCAATTCAATTCGAAAAATTTTGATTCATTTCAATTCTTTTCGATTCGATTCCATTCAGTTCAATCATTTTAGATTCGATTCGTTCTTTTTGATTCAATTCGATTATTTTCGAATCAATTCCATTATTTTCAATTCTTTTCAATTCGATTAGATTCTTTTTGATTCGATTCGATTTTTTTCTAATCGATTCCATTTTTTTCGATTCTTTTCGATTCGATTCGTTTCAATTCGATTGTTTTCGATTCAATTCGATTCTTTTCGATTCGCTTCGATTATTTTCAAATCGATTCGATTCATTTTGATACTTTTCATTCGATTCGATTCAATGTGAACATTTTTGATTAGATTCGTTTCTTTTCGATTCGATTCAATTATTTTCAAATCGATTTGATTCTTTTCGATTCTTTTTGAATTGATTCAATTCAATTCGGTCAATTTTGATTCGTTTTGATTCTTTTCGATTCGATTCGATTCAATTCAATCATTTTCGATTCGATTCGATTCTTTGCGATTCGATTCGATTGTTTTCGAATCGATTCGATTATTTTTGATTCTTTTCAATTCGATTCGATCCAATTCGATCATTTTCGATTCGATTCGTTCTTTTTGATTCAATTCGATTATTTTCGAATTGATTCGATTATTTTCGATTCTTTTCGATTCGATTAGATTCTATTCGATTCGATTTGATTTTTTTCGAATCGATTTGATTATTTCCGATTCTTTTCGATTCGATTGGATTCAATTCGATTGTTTTCGATTCAATTCGATTCGATTCGATTATTTTCAAATCGATTCGATTATTTTTGATTCTTTTCAATTCGATTCGATTCTCTTCGATCATTCTCTATTCGATTTGATTCTTTTCGATTCGATTCGATTGTTTTCGAATAGATTTGATTATTTAGGATTCTTTTCGATTCGATTCGATTCAATTCGGTCATTTTTGATTCAATTCGATTCGATTATTTTCGCTTCGATTCCATTCATTTCGAATATTTTGGTTTCTTTTCGATTCGGTTCGGGTATTTTCTATACGATTCAATTCTCTTCCATTCAATTCGATTCAATTCGATTATTTTCGATTCGATTCGATTCTTTTCAATTCCATTCCATTCGATTCAATTCTATTTTTTTCGATTCGATTCAATTCTTTTCAATGCCATTCCATTCAATTCAATTCGAATTTTTTCGAGTCTATTCGATTATTTTCAAATCGATTCGATTATTTTCGATTCTTTTCATTCGATTCGATTCAATTTGATCATTTTCGATTCGATTCAATTCTTTTCGATTCGATTCAATTATTTTCAAATCGATTCGATTCTTTTTGATTCTTTTCGAATCGATTCAATTCAATTCAGTCAATTTTTTTCGTTTCGATTCTTTTCGATTCGATTCGATTCAATTCAATCATTTTCGATTCGATTCGATTCATTGTGATTCGATTCGATTGTTTTCGAATTGATTCGATTATTTTTTATTCTTTTCAATTCGATTCGATCCAATTCGATCATTTTCGATTCGATTCTTTCTTTTTGATTCAATTCGATTATTTTCAAATCGATTCGATTATTTTCGATTCTTTTCGATTCGATTAGATTCTTTTCGATTCAATTCGATTTTTTTCGAATCGATTCGATTATTTTCGATTCTTTTCGATTCAATTCAATTCAATTCGATTGTTTTTGATTCAATTCGATTCGATTCGACTATTTTCAATTCGATTCGATTATTTTTGATTCTTTTCATTTCGATTCGATTCTCCGATCATTTTCTATTCGATTCGATTCTTTTCGATTCGATTCAATTTGGTCATTTTCGATTCGATTTGATTATTTTCGATTCGATTCCATTCGTTTCGAATATTTTGGATTCTTTCAATTCGATTCGTGTATTTTCTATACGATTCAATTCTCTTTGATTCGATTCGATTCAATTTGATTATTTTCGATTCGATTTCCTTCTTTCAATTCCATTCCATTCGATTCAATTCGATTTTTTTCGATTCGAAACGATTAATTTCAATTTGATTCATGTCGAGTCAATTATTTTCAATTCTTTTCGAGTCGATTCGATTATTTTTGATTCTTTTTTATTTGATTTGATTTTGTTCTTTTCAATTAGATTCAATTCGGTTCCTTTCGATTTGATTCAAATCAATTATTTTCGATTGTTTTTTATTCCATTCGATTCCATTCGATACAATTCGATTATTTTCGATTCGATTATTTTCAATTCGATTCGTGTAGATTCGGTTATTTTTTATTATTTTCGACTTGATTCGAATTGATTTGATTGTTTACAATTAGATTCGATTCCTTTCAATTCAATTTGATTCCATTATTTTCAATTCTTTTCGATTCGATTCAATTCAATTCGATCAATTTTGATTCTTTTCGATTCGATTTGATATTTATCGAATCGATTTGATTATTTTCGATTCTTTTCATTCGATTCGATTCCATTTGATCATTTTCGATTTGATTCGATTCTTTTCGATTCGATTCAATTATTTTCAAATCGATTCGATTCTTTTCGAATCGATTCAATTCAATTCGATCAATTTTGATTCGTTTGGATTCTTTTCGATTCGATTCGTATCAATTCAATCATTTTTGATTTGATTCGTTCTTTTTGATTCAATTCGATTATTTTCGAATAGATTCGATTATTTTCGATTCTTTTCGATTCGATTCAATTCTTTTCGATTCGATTCGATTTTTTTCGAATCGATTCGATTTTCTCGATTCTTTTCGATTCGATTCGATTCAATTCAATTGTTTTTGATTCAGTTTGATTCTTTTCGATTCGCTTCGATTATTTTCAAATCGATTCGATTATTTTCCATTCTTTTCAATTCTATTCTATTCAATTCAATTATTTTCGATTCGATTCGATTCTTTGCAATTCGATTCGATTGTTTTCGAATTGATTCGGTTATTTTTTCTTCTTTTCGATTTGATTCGATCCAATTCGATCATTTTCGATTCGATTCGTTCTTTTTGATTCAATTCGATTATTTTCTAATCGATTCGATTATTTTCGATTCCTTTCGATTCGATTAGATTCTTTTCGATTCGATTCGATTTTTTTCCATTCTTTTCGATTCGATTCAATTCGATTGTTTTCAATTTAATTCGATTGTTTTCGATTTGATTCAATTATTTTCAAATCGATTTGATTCTTTTCGATTCATTTTGAATCGATTCAATTCAATTCGATCAATTTTGATTCATTTCGATTCTTTTCTATTCGATTCGTTTCTTTTCGATTCGATTCAATTATTTTCAAATTGATTCGATTCTTTTCAATTCATTTTGAATCGATTCAATACAATTCGATCAATTTTGATTTGTTTCAATTCTTTTTGATTCGATTCGTTTATTTTCTAATCGATTTGATTATTTTTTATTCTTTTGTATTCGATTCGATCCAATTCGATCATTTTCGATTCGATTCATTCTTTTCGATTCAATTCGATTATTTTCGAATCAATTCGATTATTTTCGATTCTCTTCGATTCGATTAGATTCTTTTCGATTCGATTCGATTTTTTTCGAATCGATTCGATTATTTTCGATTCTCTTCAATTCAATTCGATTCTTTTCGATTCGCTTCGATTATTTTCAAATGGATTCGATTATTTTCCATTCTTTTCGATTCGATTCGATTCAATTCGATCATTATCGATTCGATTTGATTCTTTTCAATTCCATTCCATTCGATTCAATTCGACTTTTTTCGATTCGATTCGATTATTTTCGATTCATGTCAATTCAATTATTTTCTATTCTTTTCGAGTCGATTCGATTATTTTCGATTTTCTTCGATTTGATTCTTTTCGATTCAATTCGATCATTTTCGATTCTATTCGATTATTTTCAGATCGATTCGAATATTTTTGATTCTTTTCGATTCGATTCGATTCCATTAGAGTATTTTCAATTCGATTCGATTCTTTTCAATTCCATTCCATTCGATTCAATTCGACTCTTTTCGATTCGATTCGATAATTTTCAATTCGATTCATGTCAATTCAATTATTTTCGATTCTTTTCGAGTCGATTCGATTATTTTCAAATCGATTCGATTATTTTCGATTCTTTTCATTTGATTCGATTCAATTCGATCATTATCGATTCGATTCAGTTCATTTCGATTCGATTCATTTATTTTCAAATCGATTCGATTCTTTTCTTTTATCATTTGTTCTAACTCTCTGAAGAAAGTCCATGGTATTTTGACAGGGATTGCATTAAACGTGTAAATTTCCCTGGGTAACATTGACATTTTCACGATATTCATTCTGCCAATCCATGAGCATGGAATATTTTTCCATCTCTTTGTGTCTTCCTCAATTTCTTTCAGAAGTGTTCTATAGTTTTTAGGGTATAGATCCTTTACCTCTTTGGTTAGGTTTATTCCTAGGTATCTTATGCTTTTGGGTGCAATTGTAAAAGGGATTGATTCCTTAATTTCTCTTTCTTCAGTCTCATTGTTAGTGTATAGAAATGCCATTGATTTCTGGGTGTTGATTTTGTATCCTGCCACGCTACCAAATTGCTGTATGAGTTCTAACAATCTTGGGGTGGAGGCTTTTGGGTTTTCTATGTAGAGTATCATGTCATCGGCGAAGAGGGAGAGTTTGACTGCTTCTTTGCCAATTTGAATGCCTTTAATGTCTTTTTGTTGTCTGATTGCTGAGGCTAGGACTTCCAATACTATGTTGAAAAGCAGTGGTGAGAGTGGACATCCCTGTCTTGTTCCTGATCGTAGGGGAAAGGCTCCCAATGCTTCCCCATTGAGAATGATATTTGCTGTTGGCTTTTCGTAGATAGCTTTTAAGATGTCGAGGAAAGTTCCCTCTATCCCTACACTCTGAAGAGTTTTTATCAGGAATGGATGCTGTATTTTGTCAAATGCTTTCTCCGCATCCAGTGAGAGGATCATATGGTTCTTGGTTTTTCTCTTGCTGATATGATGAATCACATTGATTGTTTTACTAGTGTTGAACCAGCCTTGTGTCCCGGGGATAAATCCTACTTGGTCATGGTGAATAATTTTCTTAATGTGTTGTTGGATTCTGTTGGCTAGTATCTTGTTGAGAATTTTTGCATCCATGTTCATCAGGGATATTGGTCTGTAATTCTCCTTTTTGGTGGGGTCTTTGTCTGGTTTTGGAATTAAGGTGATGCTGGCCTCATAGAACGAATTTGGAAGTACTCCATCTCCTTCTATCTTTCCAAACAGCTTTAGTAGAATAGGTATGATTTCTTCTTTAAACGTTTGATAGAATTCCCCTGGGAAGCCATCTGGTCCTGGACTCTTGTGTCTTGGGAGGTTTTTGATGACTGCTTCAATTTCCTCCCTGGTTATTGGTCTGTTCAGGTTTTCTATTTCTTCCTGTTCCAGTTTTGATAGTTTGTGGCCTTCCAGGAATGTGTCCATTTCTTCTAGATTGCCTAATTTATTGGCATAGAGCTGTTCATAATATGTTTTTAAAATCGTTTGTATTTCCTTGGTGTTGGTAGTGATCTCTCCTTTCTCATTCATGATTTTATTAATTTGAGTCTTCTCTCTCTTCTTTTTAATAAGGTTGGCTAATGGTTTATCTATCTTATTAATTCTTTCAAAGAACCAACTCCTGGTTCTGTTGATCTGTTCCACAGTTCTTCTGGTCTCGATTTCATTCAGTTCTGCCCGAATTTTAATTAACTCTCTTCTTCTGCTGGGGGTAGGGTCCATCCTTTGTTTTCCCTCTAGCTCCTTTATGTGTGAGGTTAGATTTTGTATTTCAGTTCTTTCCATTTTTTGAATGGCTGCTTGTATTGC
Source organism: Urocyon cinereoargenteus (assembly GCA_032313775.1). Lineage (NCBI taxonomy): Eukaryota > Metazoa > Chordata > Mammalia > Carnivora > Canidae > Urocyon > Urocyon cinereoargenteus. Next base: position 529,604 of record JAVLSZ010000021.1, read on the forward strand.
GATGTATTTCCCCCTTAGGACTGCTTTTGCTGCATCCCAAAGATTTTGAACAGTTGTATCTTCATTCTCATTAGTTTCCATGAATCTTTTTAATTCTTCCTTAATTTCCTGGTTGACCCTTTCGTCTTTTAGTAAGATGGTCCTTAACCTCCATGTGTTTGAGGTCCTTCCAAACTTCTTGTTGTGATTTAGTTCTAATTTCAAGGCATTATGGTCTGAGAATATGCAGGGGACGATCCCAATTTTTTGGTATCGGTTCAGACACGATTTGTGACCCAGTATGTGGTCTATTCTGGAGAAAGTTCCATGTGCACTTGAGAAGAATGTGTATTCAGTTGAGTTTGGATGTAAAGTTCTGTAGATGTCTGTGAAGTCCATCTGGTCCAGTGTATCATTTAAAGCTCTCGTTTCTTTGGAGATATTGTGCTTAGCAGATCTATCTAGTATGGAAAGAGCTAGATTAAATCCCCAAGTATAATTGAATTAATATCCAAGTATTTATTTACTTTGGTTATTAATTGGTTTAAATATTTGGCAGCTCCCACATTCGGGGCATATATATTAAGGATTGTTAAGTCCTCTTGTTGAATAGATCCTTTAAGTATGATATAGTGTCCCTCTTCATCTCTCACTATGGTCTTCGGGGTAAATTTTAGTTTATCTGATATAAGGATGGCTACCCCTGCTTTCTTTTGAGGACCATTCGAATGGTAAATGGTTTTCCAACCTTTTATTTTTAGGCTGTAGGTGTCCTTCTGTCTAAAATGAGTCTCTTGTAGACAGCAAATAGATGGGTCCTGCTTCTTTATCCAGTCGGAAACCCTGCGCCTTTTGATGGGGTCATTAAGCCCGTTCACGTTCAGAGTTACTATTGAAAGATATGAGTTTAGTGTCATCATGATGTCTATTTAGTCCTTGTTTTTGTGGATTGTTCCACTGAACTTCTTTTTAAAGGGGAATTTTAAGAGTCCCCCTTAAAATTTCTTGCAGAGCTGGTTTGGAGGTCACATATTCTTTCAGTTCCTGCCTGTCTTGGAAGCTCTTTATCTCTCCTTCCATTTGAAATGAGAGCCTTGCTGGATAAAGTATTCTTGGTTGCATGTTCTTCTCATGTAGGACCCTGAATATATCCTGCCAGCCCTTTCTGGCCTGCCAGGTCTCTGTGGAGAGGTCTGCTGTTACCCTAATATTCCTCCCCATAAAAGTCAGGGATTTCTTGTCACTTGCTGCTTTAAGGATCTTCTCTTTATCTTTGGAATTTGCAAGCTTAACTATTAGATGTCGAGGTGTTGAACGGGTTTTATTGATTTTAGGGGGGGATCTCTCTCTTTCCTGGATCTGAATGCCTGTTTCCCTTCCCAGATTAGGAAAGTTTTCAGCTATGTTTTGTTCAAATACATATTCTGGCCCTCTGTCCCTTTCGGCGCCCTCGGGAACCCCAATTAAACGTAGGTTTTTCTTCCTCAGTCTGTCGTTTATTTCCCTTAATCTGTCTTCATGGTCTCTTAATTGCCTGTCTCTTTTGTCCTCAGTTTCCCTCTTTGCCATCAATTTGTCTTCTATGTCACTCACTCATTCTTCCACCTCGTTAACCCTCGTCGTTAGGACTTCTAGTTTGGATGCATCTCGTTTAATTGATTTTTATTTTCTGCCTGATTGGATCTAAATTCTGCAGTCATGAAGTCTCTTGAGTCCTTTATGCTTTTTTCTAGAGACACCAGTAGCTGTATAATAGTGCTTCTGAATTGGCTTTCTGACATTGAATTGTAATCCAGATTTTGTAACTCTGTGGGAGAGAGAGAGAGGTCTGTTTGTGATTCTTTCTTTGGAGGTGAGGTTTTCCTTCTAGTCATTTTGCTCAGTGCAGAGTGGCCAAAAGCAAGTTGTATTAGGAAAAGGAAAAAGGAGAGAGGGAGAAGGAAAGAAAAGAGAAAAAGAAGAGGAAACAAGAAAAAAGGAAGAAAGAATGAAAAAAGAGAAGAGAAGGAAAAAGAAAGGTGAATAAAAGGGGTGGGGGAAGCAATCAGAAATCAAAAGGAAAAAGAAAAAACAAAAACAAAAACAAAAAAGAACTCAAAAGACAAAAAACAAAGAAACCAAAAATACAAAACACACGGGGGAGTATCTTCTGATTCTGTCTTCTTTAAGTCCCTTGACTTCCCCTGGAACTTGTCTGTCCAGCTGGTTTTCTGGGGGAGCTGTTCCCGGAGCCGTGCAGCCCCCTCCACACGGAGCCTCTTCCTCTGCGGGAGCCGCCGCCACGGAGCAGTTCCTGGAGCTGTGCAGCCCCCTCCCCGCGGAGCCTCTTGCTCTGCAGGAGCCGCCGCCACGGGGCAGTTCCCGGAGCTGCGCAGCCTCCTGCCCGCGGAGCCTCTTCCTCTGCTGGAGCCGCCCCCACAGAGCTGTTCCCGGAGCCGCGCAGCCCCCTCCCTGCAGAGCCTCTTCCTCTGCAGGAGCCACCACTGCGGGGCTGTTCCCGGAGCCGCGCAGCCCCCTCCGCGGAGCTGGAGCCGTCGCCCGAGCCCCTTTGAGCTGCTCCAGGTCCCGCCGTGCGCGTTGCAGCCCTTAGGGAGCTCGGTGCACTCTCCTGGGCGTTCCGCAGGTGTCTGTTAGTGTCCCAGGGAGCCCAAGGGCTTCCCCGCCCTCCTGGGTCCTGCTCTAACTCCCTGCGGGCCCCTCTCTGCCCGGGAAGGTCGGTGCAGCTCCTGCTCCTCCGGGACGGGGACTGGGCTCTCCTGTCCTGGGGACACTCGCCCCGGCCTCAGCCCGGCTCCTCGCGGGGCCCCTCCCCCTTGGAGGTCTTTTGTGTCTTTATTTCTTTTTCCCCGTCTTCCTACCTCAATAGAAGCCGGAACTCTTCTCACTGTAGCGTTCCAACTGGTCTCTCTTTAAACCTCAGGGCGAATTCGTAGATTGTCAGGATGATTTGAAGGTTATCTAGGTAATTTGGTGCAGACAGGTGATTTGGGGACCCTACTCTTCCGCCATCTTGCCCCTCCTCTTCCGTTTCGATTCTTTTTGATTCGATTGGATTCAATTCAATCATTTTCGATTCGATTCGATTCTTTGCGATTCAATTCAATTATTTTCAAATCGATTCGATTATTTTTGATTCTTTTCAATTTGATTCGATCCAATTCGATGATTTTCGATTCAATTCGTTCATTTCTATTCAATTCGATTACTTTCAAATCGATTTGATTATTTTCGATATTTTCGATTCGATTAGATTCTTTTCGATTCGATTCGAAATTTTTTAATTGATTCGATTATTTTCGATTCTTTTCGATTCGATTCGATTCAATTCGAGTATTTTCAATTCGATTTGTTTCAATTCCATTCCATTCGATTCAATTCGACTTTTTTCGATTCGATTCGATTATTTTCGATTCGATTCATGTCAATTCAATTATTTTCGATTCTTTTCGATTCTCTTCGATTTGATTTGATTCGATTTGATTCTTTTCTATTCAATTCGATTCTTTTCGAGTCGATTCGATTATTTTTGATTCTTTTCAATTTGATTTTATTCGATTCGTTTCCTGTCGATTGAATTCGATTATTTTCAAATCGATTCGTTTATTTTCGATTCTTTTCATTTGATTCGATTCAATTCGATCATTTTCGATTCTATTCGATTCTTTTCGATTCGATTCAATTATTTTCAAATCGATTCAATTCTTTTCGATTCTTTTCGAATCGATTCTAATCAATTCGATCAATTTCAATTCGTTTCAATTCTTTTCGTTTCGATTAGATTATTTTCGAATCGATACGATTATTTTTGATTCTTTTCGATTCGATTCGATTCAATTCGATCATTTTCAATTCGATTCGTTTCTTTTTGATTCGATTCGAATATTTTCGAATTGATTCGATTCTTTTCGATTCTTTTCTAATCGATTCAATTCAATTCGATCAATTTTGATTCGTTTCGATTCTTTTCGATTCGCTTCGATTATTTTCATATCGATTCGATTATTTTCCATTCTTTTCATTTCGATTCGATTCAATTCGATTATTTTTGATTCGATTTGTTTCTTTTCAATTCCATTCCATTGTATTCAATTCGACTTTTTTTGATTCGATTAGATTATTTTCGATTCGATTCATTTCAATTCAATTATTTTCGATTCTTTTCGATTCTCTTTGATTTGATTTGATTCCATTTGATTCTTTTCGATTCAATTCGATTCTTTTCGATTAGATTCGATTACTTTCAAATCGATTCGATTATTTTCGATTCTTTTCGCTTCGATTCGAGTCAATTAGTGTATTTTCGATTCAATTCGATTCTTTTCAATTCCATTCCATTCGATTCAATTCGACTTTTTTGGATTCGATTCGATTATTTTCGATTCCATTCATGTCAATTCAATTATTTTCGATTCTATTCGAGTCGATTTGATTCTTTTCGATTCTTTTCGATTTGATTTTATTCGATTCGATTCTTGTTGATTTGATTCCGTTGTTTTCAAATCGATTCGATTGTTTTCGATTCGATTCGATTCAATTCGATCATTTTTGATTCAATTCAATTCGATTATTTTCGCTTCGATTCCATTCGTTTTTTAAAATTTTGTATTCTTTTCGATAAGGTTCGAGTATTTTCTATACAATTCAATTCTCTTCCATTCAATTAGATTCAATTCGATTATTTTCGATTCGATTCGATTCTTTTCAAATCGATTCAACTATTTTCGATTCTTTTCATTCGATTCGATTCAATTTGATCATTTTCGATTCGATTCGATTCTTTTCGATTCGATTCGATAATTTTCAAATCGATTCGATTATTTTCGATTCTTTTCATTCGATTCGAATAAATTTGTTCATTTTCGATTCGATTCGATTCTTTTTTATTTGATTCAATTATTTTCAAATCGATTTGATTCTTTTCGATTCTTTTCGAATCGATTCAATTCAATTCGATCAATTTTGATTCGTTTCGATTCTTTTTGATTCGATTCGATTCAATTCAATCATTTTTGATTCGATTCGATTCTTTGCAATTCGATTCTATTATTTTCAAATCGATTCGATTATTTTTGATTCTTTTCGATTCGATTCGATCCAATTCGAATCGATTCGATTTTTTTCGAATCGATTCCATTATTTTTGATTCGATTCAATTCAATTCGATTTTTTTCAATTCAATTAGATTCTTTTCGATTCGCTTCGATTATTTTCAAATCGATTCGGTTATTTTCCATTCTTTTCAATTTGATTCGATTCATTTCGATTATTTTCGATTCGATTTGTTTTCAATTCCATTCCATTCGATTCAATTCGACTTTTTTCGATTCGATTCGATTATTTTCGATTCGATTCATGTCAATTCAAGTATTTTCGAATCTTTTCGATTCTCTTCGATTTGATTTGATTCAATTTGATTCTTTTCGATTCAATTCGATTCTTTACGATTCGATTCGATTATTTTCAAATCGATTCGATTATTTTCAATTCTTTTCGCTTCGATTCAATTAGAGTATTTTCGATTTGATTCGATTCTTCTCAATTCCATTCCATTCTTTTCAGTTCAATTATTTTCGATTCGATTCAACTCTTTTCGATTTGATTCATGTCAATTCAATTATTTTCGATCCTATTCGAGTCGATTCGATTATTTTCGATTCTTTCGATTTGATTTTATTTGATTCAATTCTTGTCGATTCTATTCGATTATTTTCAAATCGATTGGATTATTTTTGATTCTTTTCGATTTGATTCGATCCAATTTGATCATTTTCGATTCGATTTGTTCTTTTCGATTCAATTCGATTACTTTCGAATCGATTCGATTATTTTTGATATTTTCGATTCGATTAGATTCTTTTCGATTCGATTCGATTTTTATCGAATCGATTGGATGATTTTCGATTCTTTTCGATTCGATTCGATTCAATTAGAGTATTTTCGATTCGATTCGATTCTTTTCAATTCCATTCCATTCGATTCAACTCGACTTTTTTCTATTCGATTCGATTATTTTCGATTCGATTCATGTCAATTCAATTATTTTCGATTCTTTTGGAGTTGATTCGATTCTTTTCGATTCTTTTCGATTTGATTTTATTCTATTCGATTCCTGTCGATTCGATTCGATTATTTTCAAATCGATTCGATTATTTTCGATTCTTTTCATTCGATTCGATTCAATTCGATCATTTTCGATTCGATTCGATTCTTTTCGATTCGATTCAATTATTTTCATATCGATTCGATTCTTTTCGATTCTTTTCGAATCGATTCTATTCAATTCGATCAATTTCGATTCGTTTCGATTCTTTTCGATTCGATTAGATTATTTTCGACTCGATTCGATTATTTTCGATTCGATTTGATTCAATTCGATCATTTTCAATTCGATTCGATTCGATTCGATTATTTTCAATTCGATTCCGTTCGTTTCGAATATTTTGGATTCTTTTTGATTCGATTCGAGTATTTTCTATACGATTTTAGTCTTTTCGATTCGATTTGAATCTTTCGATTCGATTCTATTCATTTTGAATATTTTGGATTCTCTTTGATTCGATTCGAGTAGTTTCTATACGATTCAATTCTCTTCAATTCGATTCAATTCGAGTCGATTCGATTATTTTTGATTCTTTTCGAGTTGATTTGATTATTTTTTATTCTTTTTGATTCGATTTGATTTTCTTCTTTTCGATTCGATTCGAATCGTTTCTTTTCGATTCGATTTGAATCAATTATTTTCGATTCTTTTCGAGTTGATTCGATTATTTTTGATTCTTTTCGATTTGATTTGATTCGATTTGATACTTTTCGATTCAATTCGATTCTTTTCGATTCGATTTGATTATTTTCAAATTGATTCGATTCTTTTCGATTCTTTTCGATTCGATTCGATTCAATTAGAGTATTTTTGATTCGATTCGATTCTTTTCAATTCCATTCCATTCGATTCAACTCGACTTTTTTCTATTCGATTCGATTCTTTGTGATTTGATTTGATTATTTTCAAATCGATTCGATTCTTTTCGATTCTTTTCGAATCGATTCAATTCAATTCGATCAATTTTGATTCGTTTCGATTCTTTTCGATTCGATTCGATTCAATTTGTTCATTTTTTATTCGATTCGATTCAATTATTTTCGCTTCGATTCCATTCGCTTCGAATATTTTGGATTCTTTTCGATTCGGTTCGAGTATTTTCTATACGATTCAATTCTCTTCCATTCAATTCGATTCAATTAGATTATTTTCGATTCGATTCGATTCTATTGAAATCGATTCGAATATTTTCGATTCTTTTCATTCGATTCGATTCAATTTGATGATTTTCGATACAATTCGATTCTTTTCGATTCGATTCGATAATTTTCAAATGGATTCGATTATTTTCGGTTCTTTTCATTCGATTCGATTAAATTTGATCATTTTCGATTCGATTCGATTCTTTGTGATTCGATTCAATTATTTTCAAATCGATTCGATTCTTTTCGATTCTTTTCGAATCGATTCAATTCAATTCGATCAATTTTGATTCGTTTCGATTCTTTTTGATTCGATTCGATTCAATTCAATCATTTTCGATTCGATTCGATTCTTTGCATTTCGATTCGATTATTTTTCATTCTTTTCGATTCGATTCGATCCAATTCGATCATTTTCGATTCGATTCGTTCTTTTCGATTCAATTCGATTATTTTCGAATCGATTCGAATATTTTCGATTCTTTTCGATTTGATTAGATTCTTTTCGATTCAAATCGATTTTTTTCGAATCGATTCGATTCTTTTCGATTCTTTTCATTTCTATTCGATTCAATTTGATTGTTTTTGATTCAATTCGATTCTTTTCAATTCGCTTTGATTATTTTCAAATTGATTCAATTATTTTCCATTATTTTTGATTCGATTCGATTCAATTCGATTATTTTTGATTCGATTTGATTCTTTTCAATTCCATTCCATTCGATTCAATTCGAGTTTTTTGGAGTCGTTTCGATTATTTTTGATTCGATTCATGTCAATTCAATTATTTTCGATTCTTTTCGAGTCGATTCGATTATTTTCGATTCTCTTTGATTTGATTTGATTCGATTTGATTCTTTTCGATTCAATTTGATTCTTTTCGATTCGATTTGATTATTTTCAAATCGATTCGATTATTTTCGATTCTTTTCGATTCGATTCGATTCAATTCAATCATTATCGATTTGATTCGATTCTTTTCGATTCGATTCGATTATTTCAAATCGATTTGATTATCAATTCTTTTCGATTCGATTCGAGTCAATTCGATCATTATCGATTCGATTCGATTCTTTTCGATTCGATTCAGTTGTTTTCAAATCCATTCGATTGTTTTCGATTCGATTCGATTCAATTCAATCATTTTTGATTCGATTAGATTCGATTATTTTGGCTTCGATTCCATTCGTGTCGAATATTTTGTATTCTTTTCGATTCGGTTCGAGTATTTTCAATATGATTCAATTCTCTTCCATTCAATTCGATTCAATTCGTTCATTTTCTATTCGATTCATTCTTTTCGATTCAATTCGATTATTTTCAAATCGATTCGATTCTTTTCTATTCTTTTCGAATCGATTCAATTCAATTCGGTCCATTTTGATTCGTTTCGATACTCTTTTATTCGATTCGATTCAATTCAATCATTTTCGATTCAATTCGATTCTTTGCGATTCGATTCAATTATTTTCAAATCGATTCGATTATTTTTGATTCTTTTCGATTCGATTCGATCCAATTCGATCATTTTCGATTCGATTCATTCTTTTCAATTCAATTCGATTATTTTCGAATCTATTCGATTATTTTCGATTCTTTTCGATTCGATTAGATTCTTTTCGATTCGATTCGATTTTTTTCAAATCGATTTGACTATTTTCCATTCTTTTCGATTCGAGTCGATCCAATTCGATCATTTTCGATTCGATTCGTTCTTTTCGATTCAATTCGATTATTTTCGAATCGATTCGTTTATTTTCGATTCTTTTTGATTTGATTAGTTACTTTTTGATTCGATTCGATTTTTTTCGAATCGATTCGATTATTTTCGATACTTTTCGATTCAATTAGATTCTTTTCAATTCCATTCCATTTGATTCAATTCGACTTTTTTCGATTTGATTCGATTATTTTCGATTTGATTCATGTCAATTCAATTGTTTTCGATTCTATTCGAGTCGATTCGATTATTTTCGATTCTCTTCGATTTGATTTGATTCGAATTGATTCTTTTTGATTCAATTCGATTCTTTTCGATTTGATTTGATTATTTTCAAAATGATTCGATTATTTTCGATTCTTTTCAACTCGACTCGATTCAATTCTATCATGTTCGATATAATTCAATTTGATTATTTTCCATTCGATTCCTTTCGTTTCGAATATTTTGGATTCTTTTCGATTCGATTCGAGTATTTTATATACGATTCAATTCTCTTCGATTTGATTTGATTCTTTCGATTCGATTATTTTTGAGTCGATTTGATTATTTTCATATCGATTCGATTCTTTTCGATTCAATTCGATTATTTTTGATTCGATTCGATTCCATTAGATACAATTCTATTATTTTAAATTCCTTTCGATTCGATTATTTTCAATTAGATTAGAGTCCATTCGATTATTTTTGATTCTTTTCAATTTGATTCGAATCGATTTATTTTCAATTCGATTCGATTCCTTTGGTTTTGATTTGAGTAGAATATTTTTGATTCATTTTTATTCAAATCTATTCCATTCAATCATTTTCGTTTCGATTCGACTCTTTTGATTTAATTATTTTTGATTCTTTTCGATTTGTTTGATTTGATTCGATTAGATTATCTTCTATTCGATTCCATTCTTTTCAATTCGATTCGGTTCGATTATTTTCGATTTTTTTCGATTCGATTTGATTTGATTCTTTTCAATTCGTTTCGTTTCTTTTCTATTCAAATCGATTATTTTTGATTATTTTCGTATCGTTTTGATTATTTTCGATTCTGTTCGATTCGAATCTATTCCATTCTATCATTTTCGATTCGACTCGATTCTTTTCGATTCGATGATTTTCGATTCGATTCTTTTCGATTCGATTCGGGTCAATTATTTTCGATTCGATTTGATTCCATTTGATTCTTTTCGATTCGATTCGATTCTTTTCGATTCTAATCGATTATTTTTGATTTTCGTTTCGTTTTGATTATTTTCAATTCTTCTCGATTCTTTTTGATTCGTTTTGATTACTTTTGATTCTTTTCGATTTGATTCGATTCTTTTTGATTCGAATCGATTATTTTCGTTTCAGTTAGATTATTTTTGATTCGGTTAGATTATTTTCGATTTGACTGTTTTCGATTTGATTTGATTCTTTTCGATTGGTTTCAATTATTTTCATTTTGGTTCAATTATTTTCGATTCGATTTGATTATTTTCGATTCTTTTCATTTTGATTCGATTCTTTTCGATTATTTTCAATTTGATTTGATTTGATTGTTTTCGATTAGATTCAATTATTTAAGATTTGATTCGCTTATTTTGATTCGATTCGATTCTTTTCGATTTGAATTGATTATTTTCCATTATTTTCATTTCATTTTGATTATTTTTAATTCCTTTCTATTCTTTTCGATTCATTTCGATTACTTTCGATTCTTTTCGATTGGATTTGATTATTTCCGATTCGCCTGTTTTCAATTCGTTTCGATTCTTTTCGATTATTTTCAATTCGATTCGATTCTATTCTTTTCGATTCCATTCGATTATTTTTTATTTGATTGGCTTCTTTTTGATTCGATTTGATTCTTGTCTATTCGATTCAATTCTTTGCGATTCAAGTCGATTATTTTCATTTCGGTTTGATTATTTTCAATTCGGGTTGATTCTTTTCGAACAATTCCATTCGATTCAATTCGATCTTTTTCGATTCGATTTGAGTCGATTCGATTATTTTTCATTCTTTTTGAGTCGATTCGACTATTTTTGATTCTCTTCAATTTGATTGTTTTGATTCGATTTGATTCTTTTCGATTCGATTCGATTCCTTTCGATTCGAATCAATTATTTTCAATTTGATTCCATTTGATACATTTAGATTATTTTTGATTCGATTCGATTATTTTCATTTTGATTCAAGTCGATTCCGTTATTCTTGCATCTTTTCGATTTGATTCGATTCGATTCGATTATTTTCTATTCAATTCAATTCTTTTCAATTTGATTCGATTATTTTCAAATCGAATAAATTATTTTCGATTCTTTTCAATTTGATTCGATGCAATTTGATCATTTTTGATTTAATTCGATTCTTTTCGATTCAATTCGATTATTTTCAAAAGGATTCGATTATTTTCGATTCTTTTCATTTTGATTCGATTCAATTCGATCATTTTCGATTTGATTCGATTAGATTATTTTCTATTCGATTCCATTCGTTTCGAATATTTTGGATTCTTTTTGATTCGATTCGAGTATTTTCTATACGATTCAATTCTCTTCAATTCATTTCTTTCAATTCGATTATTTTTGAGTCGATTCGATTATTTTCAATTCAATTCGATTCGATTCTTTACGATTCGATTCAATTTGATTATTTTCGATTCGTTTCAGTTCTTTTCAATTCCATTCAATTCAATTCGATTTTTTTCGATTCGATTACATTATTTTCGATTTGATTCGAGTTGATTCGGTTATTTTTGCATCTTTTCGATTTGATTCGATTCAATTTGGTTATTTTCAATTCAATTCGATTCCTTTCAATTCAATTTGATTCAATTATTTTCGATTCTTTTTGATTCGATTCAATTCGATCGTTTTCGATTCGATTTGATTGTTTTTGATTCGATTCGATTATTTTCAAATCGGTTCGATTTTTTTCAATTCTTTTCGATTCAATTCGATTCATTTCGTTTATTTTCAATTCGATTTGATTCTTTTCATTTCGATTCGATTCAATTCAATTGTTTTCTATTCAATTTAATTCTTTTCAATTCGATTCGATTATGTTCGAATCGATTCAATTATTTTCGATTCTTTTCGATTCAATTCATTTCAATTCGATCTTTTTCTTTTTTTTAAGTTTTTATTTATTTATTCATGATAGACACAGAAAGAGAAAGAGAGGCAGAGACACAGGCAGAGGGAGAAGCAGGCTCCACACAAGGAGCCCGATGCGGGACTCGATCCCAGGGCTCCCAGATCACGCCCTGGTCCAAAGGCAGGCTCCAAACCACTGTGCCACTCAGGGAACCCCAATAAGATCATTTTCGATTCGATTCTTTTCGATTCAATTCAATTATTTTCAAATCGATTCGATTATTTTCGATTCTTTTCGAATCGATTAGATTCTTTTCGATTCGATTCGAATTTTTTCGAATTGATTCGATTTTTTTCAATTCTTTTCAATTCGATTATATTCAATTCAATAATTTTCGATTCAATTGGATTCTTTTTGATTCGATTCAATTATTTTCAAATCGATTAGATTATTTTCGATTCTTTTCGAATCGATTCGATTCAAATCGATCAATTTTGATTCGTATCAATTCTTTTCGATTCGATCCGATTATTTTCGAATCGATTTGATTATATTCGATTCGATTTGATTCAATTCCATCATTTTCGATTCGATTCGATTATTTTTGATTCGATTAAATTATTTTCAAATCGATTCGATTCTTTTCGATTTTTCTCGAATCGATTCTAATCAATTCGATCAATTTCAATTCGTTTCAATTCTTTTCATTTCGATTAGATTATTTTCGAATCGATTCGATTATTTTAGATTCGATTTGATTCAATTCGATCATTTTCGATTCGATTCGATTCGATTATTTTCAATTCGATTCCATTCGTTTCGAATATTTTGGATTCTTTCGATTCAATTCGAGTATTTTCTATACGATTCAAGTCTTTTCGATTCGATTTGATTCTTTCGATTCGATTCCATTCATTTTGAATATTTTGGATTCTTTTCGATTCGATTCGAGTAGTTTCTATACAATTCAATTCTCTTCAATTCGATTCGATTCGAGTCGATTCGATTATTTTTTATTCTTTTCAAGTTGATTTGATTATTTTTTATTCTTTTTGATTCGATTTGATTTTCTTATTTTCGATTCGATTAGAATCGGTTCTTTTCGATTCGATTCCAATCAATTATTTTCGATTCTTTTTAGTCGATTCGATTCCATTCGATACAATTTGATTATTTCTATTCGATTATTTTCAATTTGATTCAGGTCGATTCGGTTATTTTTGATTCGTTTCAATTTGATTATTTTCAATTCGATTCGATTCCTTTCAATTCAATTTGATTCGATTATTTTCGATTCTTTTTGATTCGATTCAATTCAACTTGATCATTTTTGATTCGATTTGATTCTTTTCAATTCGATTCGATTATTTTCGAATCTATTCGATTATTTTCGATTATTTTCGATTCGATTCAATTCAATTCGATTTTTTTATTCAATTCGATTCTTTTCAATCGAAATGAATCGAATCGAATCGAAAAGAATCGAATCAAATCGAATCGAAAAGAATCGATTCGAATAAAAAATGATCGAATCAAATCAAATCAAACAAATCGAAAAAAATCGAAAATAATCGAATCGAAAAGAATTGAATCGAATTGAAAATAATTGAATGGAATAGATTTGAATCAAAAAGAATCGAAAATATTCTAATCAAATCAAAACCAAAGGAATCAAATCGAATTGATAATAAATTGATTCGAATCAAATCGAAAAGAATCAAAAGTAATCGAATGGACTCGAATCGAATTGAATATAATCGAATCGAATGGAATCGAAAATAATTGAATTGTATCGAATGGAATCGAATCAAATCAAAAAAATCAAATCGAATCGCAAGAAATCGAAAATAATCAAAATGAATAGAATTGAATCGAAAATAATCGAATCGAAAAGAATCGAATCGAACTGAAAATAATCAAATCGAAATTAATTGAATCGAATCGAAAAGAATCGAATCGAATTGAAAATAATCGAATCGACTCAAAAGTAATCGAATCGAAAGAATCGAATCGAATTGAAGAGAATTGAATCGTATAGAAAATACTCAAATCGAATTGAAAAGAATCCAAAATATTCGAAATGAATGGAATCAAATCGAAAATAATTGAATCAAATCGAATAGAATCGAAAATGATCGAATTGAATCAAATCAAATCGAAAAGAATCAAAAATATTCAAATCGATTCGAAAACAATCAAATCGAATCGAAAAGAATTGAATTGAATCAAAAATGATCGAAATGAATTGAATCGAATCGAAAAGAATCAGAAATAATTGATTCGATTTGAAAATAATCGAATGATATTGAAAAGAATCGAATTGAATTGAAAATAATCGAATTGAATCGAATCGAATCAAAAAGAATCGAATCGAGTTGAAAATAATCGAAAAAACTCAAAAAAATCAAATCGAAAGATTCAAATCGAATTGAAGAGAATTGAATCGTATAGAAAATACTCGATTCGAATCAAAAAGAATCCAAAATATTCGAAACGAATGGATTCGAATCGAAAATAATCAAATCGAATTGAATAGAAAATTATCGAATTGAATCAAACCGATACGAAAAGAATCGAAAATAATCGAATGGTTTCAAAAACAATCGAACCGAATCGAAAAGAATCGAATCTAATCGAAATGAATCGAGTCAAATTGAATTGAAAATAATCAAAACGAATCGAATAGATACGAAAAGAATCGAAAATAATCAAATTGAATCGAAAATAATTGAACCGAAACAAAATTAATTGAAACCAATCGAAAAGAATCAAATAGAATCGAAAACAGTCGAATCGAAAATAAACAAATCGAATTGAATCAAAAATAATCAAAAGTAATCAAAACGAATCGAAAAGAATTGGGAAGAAATGAAAATACACAAAATGAAACAAAAATAATTGAATATAATCGATTCGAATCTAAAAGAATTGAATCGAATCGAAAAAAATCGAAAATAATCGAACCAAATCAAATTGAAAATAATCGAATCGAAAATAATTGAATCAAATCAAATCAAACAAATCGGAGAGAATCGAAAATAATCGAATCGACTCGAAAAGAAACGAAAATAATTGAATTGACATGAATCGAATCGAAAATAATTGAATCGAATTGAAAAAAGTCTAATTGAATCGAATGGAATGGATTTGAAAAGAATCAAATCAAATCGAAAATATTCGATTTGAATTGAATCGAATTGAAAAGAATGGAAAATAACCGATTCGATTTGAAAAAAATTGAAGCGAATCGAATAGAATCGAATTGAATCGAATGGAATTGAAACGAATCGAAAATAATCGAATCGAATCGAAAAAAGTCGAACTGAATCGAATGGAATGAAATTGAAAAGAATCGAACTGAATCGAAAATAATCTAATTGAGCCGAATCGAATCAAAAAGAATCGAAAATAGTTGAATCGATTTGAAAATAATCGAATTGAATCGAAAAGGATCGAATTGAATCGAAAAGAATCAAATCGAATTGAATCAAATCGAAAAGCATCAAAAATAATCGAATCAACTCGAAAAGATTCGAAAATAATTGAATTGACATGAATCAAAACGAAAATAATCGAATCGAATCGAAAAAAATCGAATCGATTCGAAAAAACGTCTAATCGATACGAAAAGAATCGAAAATAATCGAATCGATTCGAAAATAATGGCATTGAATCGAAAAGAATGAATCGAATCGAAAATGATCGAATTGGATCAAATCCAATTGAAAAGAATCAAAAATAATCAAATCGATTCGAAAACAATCGAATCGAATCGCAAAAAATCGAATCGAATTGAAAATGATTGAATTGAATATAATCGAATCGTAAAGAATCGAAACGAATCAAAAATGATCGAGTTGAATTGAATCAATTCGAAACGAATCGAAAAGGATCGAATCAATTTGAAAATAATTGAATCGAATTGAAGGAATCGAATCGAATCAAAAATGATCAAATTGAATCGAATTGAATGAAAAGAATCGAAATATTCGAATCGTTTTGAAAATAATCGAATCGAATCGAAAAAAAATCGAATTGAACCGAATGGAATGGAATTGAAAAGAATCGAATCGAATCGAAAATGATCGAATTGAATCGAATCGAATCGAAAAGATTCAAAAATAAATGAATCGATTCGAAAACAATCAAATCAAATCGCAAAGAATCGAATCGAATCGAAAATGATCGAATTGAATCGAATCGAATAAAAAGAATCGAAAATAATCGAATCAATTTGAAAATAATCGTATCAAATCGACAAGAATTCAATCAATTCAAATCAAATCGAAAAGAATCGAAAATAATCAAATCGACACGAAAAGAATCGAAAATAATTGAATTGACCTGAATGGAATTGAAAAGAATCGAATCGAATGGAATAAAATCGAATTGAATCGAATGGAATGGAATTGAAAAGAATCGAATCGAATCAAAAATAATCGAATTGAATCGAATTGAATGGAAGAGAATTGAATCGTATAGAGAATACTCGAACCGAATCAAAAAGAATCCAAAATATTCGAAATGAATGGAATCGAAGCGAAAATAATCGAATCGAATCGAGTCAAAAATGATCGAATTGGACCGAATCGAATCGAAAAGAATCGAAAATAATTGAATCGATTCGAAAACAACTGAATCGAATCAAAAAGAATCGAATCAAATCGATAATGATCGAATTGAATCAAATCGAATAGAAAAGAATCGAAAATAATCGAATCGATTTGAAAATAATCGAATCGAATTGAAAAGAATCGAATCGAATCGAAAATAATCGAATTGAATCTAATCGAATCGAAAATAATCGAATCGATTCGAAAATAATTGAATCAAATCGAAAAGAATCAAATCGAATCAAAAATGATCAAGTTGAATTGAATCGAATCGAAAAGAATCGAAAATAATCGAATCAAATTGAAATGAAAGGAATCGAATCGAATTGAAAATAATCAAATTGAAAAGAATCAAAAATAACCAAATCGACGTGAATCAAATTGAAAATAATCGAATACAATTAATCGAATTGTATCGAATGGAATCGAATCGACTCCAAAAGAATCGAAAATAATTATATTGACATGAATCGAATCGAAAATAATCGAATCGAATCGAAAAATGTCGATTTGAATCGAATGCAATAGAATTGAAAAGAATCGAATCGAATAGAAAATACTCTAATTGAATCGAATCGAAAAGCATCAAAAATAATCGAATCGATTCAAAAACAATCAAATCAAATCGCAAAGAATCGAATAGAATCGAAAATGATTGAATTGAATCGAATCGAATTGAAAAGAATCGAAAATAATCGAATCGATTGGAAAATAATCGAATTGAATCGAATCGAATTGAAAAGAATGGAAAATAATCGAATCGATTTGAAAATAATCGAAGCGAATCGAAAAGAATCGAATTGAATCGAAAACAATCGAACTGAATTGAATTGAATCGAAAAGAATCGAAAATAAACGAATCGATTCGAAAAAAATCAAATCGAATCGAAAAGAATCTAATCGAATCGAAAAGAAACGAAAATAATCGAATCGATTCGAAAATAATCGAATCGAATAGAAAAGAATCGAATCGAATTGAAAAGATGCAAAAATAACCGAATCGACTTGAATCAAATCGAAAATAATATAATCGAATCGAAAAAAATCGAATTGAATCGAATGGAATGGAATTGAAAAGAACTGAATCGAATGGAAAATAATCAAATTGAATTGAATCGAATAGAAAAGAATCGAATCAAATTGAAAATAATCGAATCGACTCAAAAATAATCGAATTGAAAGAATCGAATCGAAGAGAAATGAATCGTATAGAAAATACTCGAATCAAATCGAAAAGAATCCAAAATATTCAAAACGAATGGAATCGAATAGAAAATAATCGAATCGAATCGAATCAAAAATGATCGAATTGAATCGAATCGAATCGAAAAGAATTGAAAACAATCGAATCAATTTGAAAACAACTGAATCGAATTGAAAAGAATCGCATCGAATCGATAATGATTGAATTGAATCGAATCGAATCGAAAAGAATCGATAATAATCAAATCGATTTGAAAATAATCGAATCAAATCGAAAAGAATCGAATTGAATAGAAAAAAATCGAATTTAATTGAATCGAATCGAAAAGAATTGAAAATAATCGAATCGATTCGAAAAAATCGAATCGAATCGAAAAGAATCTAATCGAAACGAAAATGATCAAATTGAATCGAATCGAATAGAAAAGATTCAAAAATAAACGAATCGATTCGAAAACAATCGAATCGAATCGAAAAGAATCCAAAATATTCGAAACGAATGGAATCGAATAGAAAATAATCGAATCGAATCGAATCGAAAATGATTGAATTGAATCGAATCGAATCGAAAAGAATTGACAATAACCAAATCCATTTGAATATAATCGAATCGAATCGAAAAGAATCGAATCGAATCGAAAACAATGAATTGAATCGAATCGAATGGAAAAGAATCGAAAAGTTTCGAATCATTCAAAAAAAATCGAATCAAAAAGAATCTAATCGACTTGAAAAGAATCAAACATAATCGAATCGATTCGAAAATAATCGAGTCGAATCGAAAAGAATCGAATCAAATCAAAAATTATCGAATTGAATCGAATCAAATCGAAAGGAATCAAAAATAATCGAATCGATTTGAAAATAATCTAATCAAAATAAAAAAGAATTGAAAAGAATCGAAATTGATCGAATTGATTAGAATCAATTCGAAAAGAATCGAAAAGAATCGAATCGAATCGAAAATAATCGAATTGAATCGAATTGAATGGAAGAGAATTGAATCGTATAGAAAATACTCGAACTGAATCGAAAAGAATACAAAATGTTCTAAACGAATGGAATCGAGGCGAAAATAATCGAATCGAATCGAATCAAAAATGATCGAATTGAATCGAATCGAATCGAAAAGAATCGAAAACAATCGAATCGATTTGAAAACAAAGGAATCGAATCGAAAATCGAATCGAATCGACAATGATCAAATTGAATCGAATCGAATCAAAAAGAATCGACAGTAATCAAATCGATTTGAAAATAATCGAATCAAATCGAAAAGAATCGAATCGAATCGAAAACAATGAATTGAATCGAATCGAATGGAAAAGAATCGAAAATAATCGAATCATTCGAAAAAAATCGAATCGAAAAGAATCTAATCGACTCGAAAAGAATCAAACATAATCGAATCGATCCGAAAATAATCGAATCGAATCGAAAAGAATCGAATCGAATCGAAAATTATCAAATTGAATCGAATCAAATCGAAAAGAATAAAAAATAATCGAATCGATTTGAAAATAATCTAATCGAAACGAAAAGAATTGAAATGAATCGAAATTGATCGAATTGATTAGAATCGATTTGAAAAGAATCGAAAAGAATCAAATCGATTTGAAAATAATTGAATCAAATCGAAAAGAATCGAATCGAATCAAAAATGATCGAATTGAATCGAATCAAATAAAATGAATCGAAAATAATCGAATCGATTTGAAAATAATCGAATCGAATCGACAAGAATCGAATCGAATAAAATCAATTTGACAAGAATCGAAAATAATCGAATCGACTCGAAAAGAATCGAAAATAATCGAATCGATTGGAAAATAATCGAATCGAATCGAAAAGAATCGAATCGAATCGAAAATGATCGAATTGAATCGAATCGAATTGAAAAGAATCAAAAATAATCGAATTGATTCGAAAATAATCTAATTGAAACGAAAAGAATTGAAACGAATCGAAATTGATCGAATTGATTAGAATCGATTCGAAAAGAATCGAAAAGAATCAAATCGATTTGAAAATAATTGAATCGAATCGAAAAGAATCGAATCGAATTGAAAATGATCGAATTGAATCGAATCAAATGAAAAGAATCAAAAATAATCGAATCGATTTGAAAATAATCGAATTGAATCGACAAGAATCGAGTCGAATAAAATCAAATCGAAAAGAATCGAAAATAATCGAATCCACTCGAAAAGAATCGAAAATAATTGAATTGACATGAATCAAATCGAAAAAAGTCGAATTGAATAGAATGGAATGGAATTGAAAAGAATCGAATCGAATCGAAAATACTCTAATTGAATCGAATTGAAGCAAAAAGAATCGAAAATAATCGAATGGATTTGAAAATAATCGAATCGAATCGAAAAGAATCGAATTGAATCGAAAGAAACAAATCAAATCAAATCAAATCGAAGAGAATCGAAAAGAATCGAAAATAATTGAGTTGACATGAATCGAATCGAAAATAAACGAATCGACTCGAAAAAATTCGAATTGAATCGAATGGAATGGAATTGAAAATAATCAAATCGAATCGAAAATAATCGAATTGAATCGAATCGAATTGAAAAGAATGGAAAATAATCGAATCGATTTGAAAATAATCGAAGCGAATCGAAAGAATTGAATTGAATCGAAAGCAATCGAATTGAATCGAATCGAATCGAAAAGAATCGAAAATAGTCGAATCGATTCGAAAAAAATCGAATCGAATCAAAAAGAATCTAATCAAATCGAAAAGAATCGAAAATAATCGTATCGATTCGAAAATTATCGAATTGAATCGAATCGAATTGAAAATTATCAAAATAATTGACATGAATCGAATCGAAAAGAATCGAATCGAATCGAAAAAAGTCGAATTGAATCGAATGGAATGGAATTGAAAAGAATCGAATCAAATCGAAAATACTCTAATTGAATCGAATCAAAGTGAAAAGAATCGAAAATAATCGAATCAATTTGAAGATAATCGAATCGAATCGAAAAGAATCGAAAATAATCGAATCGATTTGAAAATAATCGAATCGAATCGAAAAGAATCGAATTGAATCGAAAAAATCGAATTTAATTGAATCGAATCGAAAAGAATGGAAAATAATCGAATCGATTCGAAAAAAATCGAATCGAATCGAAAAGAATCTAATCGAATCCAAAATGATTGAATTGATTCGAATCGAATTGAAAAGATTCAAAAATAAACGAATCAATTCGAAAACAATCGAATCAAATCGCAAAGAATCGAATCGAATCGAAAATGACCGAATTGAATCGAATCGAATCGAAAAGATTCGACAATAATCAAATCGATTTGAAAATAATCGAATCGAATCGAAAAGAATCGAATCGAATCGAAAACAATGAATTGAATCGAATCGAATGGAAAAGAATAGAAAATAATCGAATCATTCGAAAAAAATTGAATCGAATTGAAAAGAATCTAATCGACTCGAAAAGAATCAAACATAATCGAATCGATTCGAAAATAATCGAATCGAATCGAAAAGAATCTAATCGAATCGAAAATGATCGAATTGAATTGAATCGATCAAAAAGATTCAAAAATAAACGAATCGATTTGAAAATAATCGAATCAAATTGCAAAGAATCGAATCGAATCGAAAATGGTTGAATTGAATCGAATCGAATCGAAAAGATTCGACAATAATCAAATTGATTTGAAAATAATCGAATCGAATCGACAAGAATCGAATCGAATTGAAAACAATGAATTGAATCGAATCGAATGGAAAAGAATCGAAAATAATCGAATCATTTGAAAAAATTGAATCGAATCGAAAAGAATCTAATCGACTCGAAAGAATCAAACATAATCGAATCGATACAAAAATAATCGAATCAAATCGAAAAGAATCGGATCGAATCGAAAATGATCGAATTGAATCGAATCGAATTGAAAAGAATCAAAAATAATCGAATCGATTTGAAAATAATCTAATCGAAATGAAAAGAATTGAAACGAATCGAAATTGATCGAATTGATTAGAATCGATTTGAAAAGAATCGAAAAGAATCGAATCAATTTGAAAATAATTGAATCGAATCGAAAAGAATCGAATCGAATCGAAAATGATCGAATTGAATCGAATCAAATGAAAAGAATCGAAAATAATCGAATTGATTTGAAAATAATCTAATCGAATCGAAAAGAATCGAATTGAATCGAAAAGAATCAAATGGAATCAAATCAAATTGAAAAGAATCGAAAATAATCGAATCGACTTGAAAGGAATCGAAAATAATTGAATTGACATGAATCGAATCGAAAATAATCGAATCCGATCGAAAAAAGTCGAATTGAATCGAATGGAATGGGATTGAAAAGAATCAAATCGAATCGAAAATAATCGAATTGAATCGAATCGAATCGAAAAGAATGGAAAATTATCGAATCGATTTGAAAATTATCCAAGCGAATCGAAAAGAATTGAATTGAATCGAAAACAATCGAATTGAATCGAATCGAAAATAATCGAATCGATTCGAAAAAAATCGAATCGAATCGAAAAGAATCTAATCAAATCAAAAAGAATCGAAAATAATCTAATCGATTCGAAAATAATCGAATTCAATTGAAAAGAATGAATCGAATCGAAAATTATAGAATTGGATCGAAAAGAATCGAATCGATTTGAAAAAAATTGAATCGAATCGAAAAGAATCGAATCGAATTGAAAATGATCGAATTGAATCGAATCGAATGAAAAGAATCGAGAATAATCGAATTGATTTGATAATAATCGAATCGAATTGAAAAGAATCGAATCGAATAAAATCAAAACGAAAAGAATCAAAAATAATCAAATAGACTCGAATAGAATAGAAAATAATTGAATTGACATGAATCGAATCGAAAATAATCGAATCGAATCCAAAAAACTCGAATTGAATCGAATGGAATGGAATTGAAAAGAATCGAATCGAATCGAAAATACTCTATTGAATCGAATCAAATCGAAAAGAATCGAAAATAATCGAATCGATTTGAAAAGAATCGAATCGAATCGAAAAGAATCGAATTGAATTGAAAAGAATCAAATCGAATCAAATCAAATCAAGGAGAATCGAAAATAATCGAATCGACTCGAAAAGAATCGAAAATTGAATTGACATGAATCGAATCGAAAATAATTGAATCGAATCGAAAAAAGTCGAATTGAATCGAATGGAATGGATTTGAAAAGAATCAAATCGAATCGAAAATAATCGAATTGAATTGAATCGAATCGAAAAGAACGGAAAATAATTGACTCGATTTGAAAATAATTGAAGCGAATCGAAAAGAATCGAATTGAATCGAAAACAATCGAATTGAATCGAATTGAATCGAATAGAATGGAAAATAATCGAATCGATTCGAAAAAAATCGAATTGAATCGAAAAGAATAAAAAATAATCAAATCAACTCGAAAAGCATAAAAAATAATTGAATCGACTCGATTCGAATTGAATTGAAGAGAATTGAATCGTATAGAAACTACTCGAATTGAATCAAAAAAATCCAAAATATTCTAAATGAATGGAATCGAATCAAAAGAATCAAATCGAATCGAAAAACTTGAATCATATAGAAAATACTCGAATTGAGTTGAAAAGAATCCAAAAAATTCAAAAAGAATGGAATCGAATTGAAAATAATCGAATCGAATCGAATCGAATTGAAAATGATCGAATCGATTCGAAAATAATCAAATTGAATCGAAAAGAACGAATCGAATCAAAAATGATCGAATTGGATCGAATCGAATTGAAAAGAATAAAAAATACTCGAATTGATTCGAAAACAATCGAATCGAATCGAAAAGAATCGAAACGAATCAAAATTGATTGAATATAATTGAATAGATTCGAAAAGAATTGAAAATAATTGAATCGATTTGAAAATAATTGAATCGAATCGAAAAGAATCGAATCGAATCGAAAATGATCTAATTGATTCGAATCGAATGAAAAGAATTGAAAATAATTGAATTGATTTGAAAATAATCAAATAGAATTGAAAAAAATCGAATTGAATCGAATGGAATGGATTTGAAATTAATCGAATGGAATTGAAAAGAATCGAATTGAATCGAATGGAATGGAAGAGAATTGAATCGTATAGAAAATAATCGAACCGAATCGAAAAGAATCCAAAATATTCGAAACGAATGGAATCGAAGCGAAAATAATCGAATCAAATCCAATCAAATATGATCGAATTGAATCGAATCGAAGCGAAAAGAATCGAAAACAATCGAATCGATTCGAAAACAACTGAATCGAATCGAAAAGAATCGAATCGAATCGATAATGATCAAATTGAATCGAATCGAATCGAAATGAATCGAAAATACTAGAATCGATTTGAAAACAATCGAATCGAATAGAAAAGAATTGAATTGAATCGAAAATAATCGAATTGAATCTAATCGAATCGAAAAGAATCAAAAATAATTGAATCGATTCGAAAATAATCAAATCGAATCGAAAAGAATCAAATCAAATTGAAAATGATCGAATTGAATAGAATCGAATCGAAAACAATGGAAAATAATCGAATCAAAATGAATTGAAAGGAATCGAATCGAATTGAAAATAATCAAATCAATTCAAATCAAATCGAAAAGAATCAAAAATAACCGAATCGCCTCAAATTGATTTGAAAATAATCGAATCGAAAATATCGAATTGTATCGAATGGAATTGAATCTAATCGAAAAGAATCGAAAAAAATTGATTCGAATTGAATTGAAAGAAATCGAATCGAATCGAATTGAAAAGAATCAAATCGAATCAAATCAAACCGAAAATAATCGAATCGACTCGAAAAGAATCAAATTGAATTGAAAATAATCGAATTGAATGGAATCGAATCGAAAAGAATCGAATCGAATTGAAAATAATCCAATCGACTCAAAAATAATCAAATCGAAAAAATCTAATCGAATCAAAGAGAATTGAATCGTATAGAATATACTCGAATCGAATCGAAAAGAATCCAAAATATTCGAAACGAATGGAATCGAATCGAAAATGATCGAATTGAATCGAATTGAATCGAAAAGAATAGAAAATAATCGAATCGAATCGAATCGAAAATGATCGAATTGAATCTAATCAAATCGAAAAGAATCGAAAATAATCGAATCGATTTGAAAATAATCAAAACAAATCGAATTGAATCGAAAACAAACGAATTTAATCGAATCGAAAAGAATCAAAAATAATCGAATCGATTCGAAAATAATCGAATCGAAACAAAAAGAATCGAATTGAATCGAAAATAATGGAATTGAATCTAATCGAATCGAAAAGAATCGAAAAGAATCGAATCGATTTGAAAAAGATCGAATCGAATCGAAAAGAATCAAATCGAATTCAAAATAATCGAATTGAATCGAATCGAATTGAAAAGAATCGAAAATAATCAAATCAAATTGAATTGAACGGAATCGAATTGAATTGAAAATAATCAAATCGATTTGAGTCAAATCTAAAAGAATCAAAAATAACCAAATCGACTAGAATCGAATAGAAAATAATCGAATCGAATTGAAGATAATTGAATTGTATCGAATGGAATTGAATCGAATCGAAATTAATCGAAAAGAATAGAATCGAATCGAAAAGAATCGAATCGAAAAGAATCAAATCGAATTGAAAACAATCGAATCGACTCAAAAAAATCAAATCGAAAGAATCGAATTAAATCCAAGAGAATTGAATAGTATAGAAAATACTCGAGTCGAATCAAAAAGAATCCAAAATATTCGAAACCAATGGAGGCGAATGTAAAATAATCGAGTCGAATCGAATCGAAAATGATCGAATTGAATTGAATCGAATCGAAAATAATCGAAAAGAATCGAAATGATTCGAAAACAATCGAATTGAATCGAAAAGAATCAAAAATAATTGAATCGTTTTCAAAATAATCGAAACGAAAAGAATCGAATTGAATCGAAAAGAATCGAAAATAATCGAATCGATTCGAAAATAATCAAATCGAATCGAAAAGAATAAAAAATGATCGAATTGAATCGAATCGAATCGAAAAGAATTGAAAATAATCGAATCAAATTGAATTGAAAGGAATCGAATCTAATTGAAAACAATCAATTCGATTTGAATCAAATCGAAAATAATAAAAAATAACCGAATCGACACTAATCGAATTGAAAATAATCGAATCGAAAATAATGGAATTGTATCGAATGGAATCGAATGGAATCGAAAAGAATCGAAAATAATTGATTTGAATCGAATCGAAAGGAACCGAATTGAATCTAATTGAAAAGAAGAAAATCAAATCAAATCAAGAAGAATCAAAAATAATTGAATCGACTCGAAAAGAATTGAAAATAATCGAATCGAAACGAATCAAATTGAAAATAATCGTATCGAATCGAAAAAAATCGAATTGAATCGAATGGAATGGAATTGAAAGAATCGAATCGACTCAAAATCATCGAATTGAATCGAATCGAATCGAAGAGAATTGAATCGTATAGAAAATACTCGAATCGAATCGAAAGAATCCAAAATATTCGAAACGAATGGAATTGAATCGAAAATAATCAAATTGAATCGAAAATGACCGAATTGAATCGAATCGAATCGAAAAGAATCGTAAATAATCGAATCGACTTGAAAACAATTGATTCGAATCGAAAAGAATCGAATCGAATAGAAAATGATCGAAGAGAATCGAATCGAATTGAAAAGAATCCAAATAATCGAATTGATTTGAAAATAATCGAATCGAATCAAAAAGAATCTAATTGAATCGAAAACAATCGAATTGAATCGAATGGAGTGGAATTGAAAAGAATCGAATCGAATCCAAAATAATCGAATTGAATTGAAAAGAATTGAATCGTATAAAAAATACTCGAACCGAATCGAAAAGAAACCAAAATATTCGAAACGAATGGAATCGAATCGAAAATGATCGAATCGAATCGAATCAAAAATGATCGAATTGTATTGAATCGAATCAAATGAATCAAAAATAATTGAATCGATTCAAAAAAAACCGAATCGAATCAAAAGAATCAAATCGAATCGAAAATGATCGAATTGAATCGAATCGAATCGAAAAGAATCGAAAATAATCAAATCGATTTGAAAATAATAGAAACAAATCGAATTGAATCGAAAACAATCAAATTGAATCGAATTGAAAAGAATCAAAAATAATCGAATTGATTCGAAAATAATCGAATCAAATAAAAAATAATCGAATTGAATCGAAAATAATGGAATTGAATCTAATCGAATAAAAAAGAATCGAAAATAATCGAATTGATTTGAAAAAAATCGAATCGAATCGAAAAGAATCAAATCGAATCGAAAATGATCGAATTGAATCGAATCGAATTGAAAAGAATAGAAAATAATCAAATCAAAATGAATTGAAATGAAGCGAATCAAATTGAAAATAATCAAATCGATTTGATTCAAATCGAAAAGAATCAAAAATAAACGAATCGACTCGAATCAAATTTAAAATAATTGAATCGAAAATAATCTAATTGTATCAAATGGAATCGAATCGAATTGAAAAGAATTGAAAGTAATCGAAACGAATCGAAAAGAATCGACAAGAATTGAAAATAATCAAAACGAAACAAAAATAATTGAAAATAATCGATTCGAAAGGAAAGAATCGAATCGAATCAAAAAGAATCGAATCGAAAAAAATGAAACCAATCAAATCAAAAATAATAGAATCTAATTGAAAAGAATCGAATTGAATTGAATTGAAAATAATCGAAAAGAATCTAATCGAATCGAAAACAGTCAAATCGGAAATAATCAAATCGAATCGAAAAGAATTGAAAGTAATTGAAATGAATCAACAAGATTCGAAAAGAATTAAAAATAATCTAACCGAAACGAAAATAATTGAAAATAATCAATTCAAATCAAAAAGAATCAAATCGAAAAGAAGCGAATCAAATAAAAAATAATCGAATCTAATAGAAAAAAATCGAATCGAATCGAATTGTAAATAATCGAAATGAATCGAATCAAAACGAAAAGATTCGAAAATAATCAAATCGAATCGAAAATAATTGAACCGAAATGAAAATAATTGAAACCAATTGAAAAGAATCCAATCGAATCGAAGACAGTCAAATCGAAAATAATCAAATCGAATAGAAAATAATAGAACCGAAACGAAAATAATCGATTGGAATCAAAAAGAATCGAATCGAATCGAATCGAAAACAATCGAATCGAATCGAATTGAAAAGAATCGAAAATGATCGAACCGAATCGAATCGAAAAGAATCGAATCGAATCGAAAAGAATCGAATCGAATCAAATCAAACAAATCGAAAAGAATTGAAAAAAATCGAATCGAAAAGAATCGAATCGAATCGAAAATGATTGAATGGAATAGATTCGAATCGAAAGGAATCGAAAATATTTGAATCAAATCAAAACCAAAGGAATCGAATCCAATTGAAAATAATCAAATCGATTCGAATCAAATCGAAAAGAATAAAAAATAATTGAATGGACTCAAATCGAATTGAAAATAATCAAATCGAATGCAATCGGAAATAATTGAATTGTATGGAATGGAATCGAATCGAATCATAAATAATCGAATCGAATAGAAAAGAATCAAAAATAATCGAATCGAATTGAAAATAATCGAATCGAATCGAAAAGAATCTAATTGAATCGAAAATAATCGAATTGAATTGAATCGAATCGAAAATAATCAAATTGATTTGAAAAGAATCGAATCGAATCGAAAAGAATCGAATCGAATCAATAATGATCGAATTGAATCGAATCGAATAAAAAATAATCGAATCAAATTGAATTGAAAGGAATCGAATCGAATTGAAAATAATCAAATCGATTCGAATCAAATCAAAAAGATGCAAAAATAACCGAATCGACTTGAATCGAATTGAAAATAATCGATTCGAATCAAAAATAATCGAATTGTATTGAATGGAATCGAATTGAAAATAATTGATTCGAATTGAATCGAAACGAATCGAATCGAATCGAATCAAAAAGAATCAAATCGAATCAAATGAATCAAATTGAAAAGAATTGAAAATAGTCGAATAGACTTGAAAAGAATCGAAAATAATCGAATCAACTCGATCTCTTTTCGATTCGGTTCGAGTATTTTCTATACGATTCAATTCTCTTCGATTCAATTCGATTATTTTCGATTCGATTGGATTCTTTTCAATTCCATTCCATCCGATTCAATTCGATTTTTTTCGATTCGATTCGATTATTTTCGATTTGATTTGGGTCAATTCGATTATTTTCGATTCTTTTCGAGTCGATTCGATTATTTTCGATTCTTTTCGATTTGATTTGATTCGATTTGATTCTTTTCGATTCGATTCGATTCCTTTTGATTCAATTCGAATCAATTATTTTTTATTCTTTTTGATTTGCTTCGATTCCATCGATACAATTCGATTATTTTCGATTTCATTATTTTCAATTCGATTCGAGTCGATTTGGTTATTTTTTATTATTTTCTATTTGATTTGAATCAATTTGTTTTCAATTCGATTCGATTCCTTTCAATTCAATTTGATTAGATTATTTTCGATTCTTTTCGATTCGATTAGATTCAATTCGATCATTTTCGATTCTTTTCGATTCTTTTCGATTCGATTCGATTCAATTCGATCATTTTTTATTCGATTCGATTCGATTATTTTCGCTTCGATTCCATTCGTTTCGAATATTTTGGATTCTTTTTGATTCGGTTCGAGTATTTTCTATACGATTCAATTCTTTTCGATTCAATTCAATTATTTTTTTTTTAATTTTTTATTGGTGTTCAATTTATCAACATACAGAATAACTCCCAGTGCTCATCCCATCAAGTATCCCCATCAGTGCCCGCCACCCACTCAGGCCCACCCCCCATCCCCCTCCCCTTCAACCATCCCCAGTTTGTCTCCCAGAGTTAGGAGTCTTTATGTTCTGTCTCCCTTGCTGATATTTCCCGCATATTTCTTCTCCCTTCCCTTATATTCCCTTTCGCTCTTATTTATATTCCCCAAATGAATGAGAACATACACTGTTTGTCCTTCTCCGATTGACTTACTTCACTCAGCATAATACCCTCCAGTTCCATCCACGTTGAAGCAAATGGTCGGTATTTGTCGTTTCTAATGGCTGAGTAATATTCCATTATGTACATAAACCACATCTTCTTTATCCATTCATCTTTCGATGGACACCTAGGCTCCTTCCACAGTTTGGCTATTGTGGACATTGCTGCTAGAAACATTGGGGTGCAGGTGTCCCGGCGTTTCATTGCATCTGAGTCTCTGGGGTAAATCCCCAAGAGTGCAATTGCTGGGTCGTAGGGCAGGTCTATTTTTAACTCTTTGAGGAACCTCCACACAGTTTTCCAGAGTGGCTGCACCAGTTCACATTCCCACCAACAGTGTAAGAGGGTTCCCTTTTCTCCGCATCCTCTCCAACATTTGTAGTTTCCTGCCTTGTTGATTTTCCCCATTCTCACTGGTGTGAGGTGGTATCTCATTGTGGTTTTGATTTGTATTTCCCTGATGGCCAGTGATGCAGAGCATTTTCTCATGTGCATGTTGGCCATGTCTATGTCTTCCTCTGTGAGATTTTTCTTCATGTCTTTTGCCCATTTCATGATTGGATTGTTTGTTTCTTTGGTGTTGAGTTTAAGAAGCTCTTTATAGATCTTGGAAACTAGTCCTTTATCTGATACGTCATTTGCAAATATCTTCTCCCATTCTGTAGGTTGTCTTTTAGTTTTGTTGACTGTATCCTTTGCTGTGCAAAAGCTTCTTATCTTGATGAAGTCCCAATAGTTCATTTTTGCTTTTGTTTCTTTTGCCTTCATGGATGTATCTTGCCAGAAGTTACTGTGGCCAAGTTCAAAAAGGGTGTTGCCTGTGTTCTCCTCTAGGATTTTGATGGAATCTTGTCTCACATTTAGATCTTTCATCCATTTTGAGTTTATCTTTGTGTATGGTGAAAGAGAGTGGTCTAGTTTCATTCTTCTGCATGTGGATGTCCAATTTTCCCAGCACCATTTATTGAAGAGACTGTCTTTCTTCCAATGGATAGTCTTTCCTCCTTTATCAAATATTAGTTGACCATAAACTTGAGGGTCCACTTCTGGATTTTCTATTCTGTTCCATTGATCTATGTGTCTGTTTTTGTGCCAGTACCACACTGTCTTGATGACCACAGCTTTGTAGTACAACCTGAAATCTGGCATTGTGATGCCCCCAGATATGGTTTTCTTTTTTAAAATTCCCCTGGCTATTCGGGGTCTTTTTTGATTCCACACAAATCTTAAAATAATTTGTTCTAACTCTCTGAAGAAAGTCCATGGTATTTTGATAGGGATTGCATTAAACGTGTAAATTGCCCTGGGTAACATTGACATTTTCACAATATTAATTCTGCCAATCCATGAGCATGGAATATTTTTCCATCTCTTTGTGTCTTCCTCAATTTCTTTCAGAAGTGTTCTATAGTTTTTAGGGTATAGATCCTTTACCTCTTTGGTTAGGTTTATTCCTAGGTATCTTATGCTTTGGGGTGCAATTGTAAATGGGATTGATTCCTTAATTTCTCTTTCTTCAGTCTCATTGTTAGTGTATAGAAATGCCATTGATTTCTGGGTGTTGATTTTGTATCCTGCCACACTACCAAATTGCTGTATGAGTTCTAACAATCTTGGGGTGGAGGCTTTTGGGTTTTCTATGTAGAGTATCATGTCATCGGCGAAGAGGGAGAGTTTGACTTCTTCTTTGCCAATTTGAATGCCTTTAATGTCTTTTTGTTGTCTGATTGCTGAGGCTAGGACTTCCAATACTAGGTTGAAAAGCAGTGGTGAGAGTGGACATCCCTGTCTTGTTCCTGATCGTAGGGGAAAGGCTCCCAATGCTTCCCCATTGAGAATGATATTTGCTGTTGGCTTTTCGTAGATAGCTTTTAAGATGTCGAGGAAAGTTCCCTCTATCCCTACACTCTGAAGAGTTTTGATCAGGAATGGATGCTGTATTTTGTCAAATGCTTTCTCCGCATCCAGTGAGAGGATCATATGGTTCTTGGTTTTTCTCTTGCTGATATGATGAATCACATTGTTTTACGAGTGTTGAACCAGCCTTGTGTCCCGGGGATAAATCCTACTTGGTCATGGTGAATAATTTTCTTAATGTGTTGTTGGATCCTGTTGGCTAGTATCTTGTTGAGAATTTTTGCATCCATGTTCATCAGGGATATTGGTCTGTAATTCTCCTTTTTGGTGGGGTCTTTGTCTGGTTTTGGAATTAAGGTGATGCTGGCCTCTTAGAATGAATTTGGAAGTACTCCATCTCCTTCTATCTTTCCAAACAGCTTTAGTAGAATAGGTATGATTTCTTCTTTAAACGTTTGATAGAATTCCCCTGGGAAGCCATCTGGTCCTGGACTCTTGTGTCTTGGGAGGTTTTTGATGACCGCTTCAATTTCCTCCCTGGTTATTGGTCTGTTCAGGTTTTCTATTTCTTCCTGTTCCAGTTTTGGTAGTTTGTGGCCTTCCAGGAATGCGTCCATTTCTTCTAGATTGCCTAATTTATTGGCATATAGCTGTTCATAATATGTTTTTAAAATCGTTTGTATTTCCTTGGTGTTGGTAGTGATCTCTCCTTTCTCATTCATGATTTTATTAATTTGAGTCTTCTCTCTCTTCTTTTTAATAAGGTTGGCTAATGGTTTATCTATCTTATTAATTCTTTCAAAGAACCAACTCCTGGTTCTGTTGATCTGTTCCACAGTTCTTCTGGTCTCGATTTCATTCAGTTCTGCCCGAATTTTAATTAACTCTCTTCTTCTGCTGGGGGTAGGGTCTATCTTTTGTTTTCCCTCTAGCTCCTTTATGTGTGAGGTTAGCTTTTGTATTTGAGTTCTTTCCATTTTTTGAATGGCTGCTTGTATTGCGATGTATTTCCCCCTTAGGACTGCTTTTGCTGCGTCCCAAAGATTTTGAACAGTTGTATCTTCATTCTCATTAGTTTCCATGAATCTTTTTAATTCTTCCTTAATTTCCTGGTTGACCCTTTCGTCTTTTAGTAGGATGGTCCTTAATCTCCATGTGTTTGAGGTCCTTCCAAACTTCTTGTTGTGATTTAGTTCTAATTTCAAGGCATTATGGTCTGAGAATATGCAGGGGACGATCCCAATCTTTTGGTATCGGTTCAGACACGATTTGTGACCCAGTATGTGGTCTATTCTGGAGAAAGTTCCGTGTGCACTTGAGAAGAATGTGTATTCAGTTGAGTTTGGATGTAAAGTTCTGTAGATGTCTGTGAAGCCCATCTGGTCCAGTGTATCATTTAAAGCTCTCGTTTCTTTGGAGATATTGTGCTTAGCAGATCTATCTAGTATGGAAAGAGCTAGATTAAAGTCCCCAAGTATAATTGAATTAATATCCAAGTATTTATTTACTTTGGTTAATAATTGTTTAAATATTTGGCAGCTCCCACATTCGGGGCATATATATTGAGGATTGTTAAGTCCTCTTGTTGAATAGATCCTTTAAGTATGATATAGTGTCCCTCTTCATCTCTCACTATGGTCTTCGGGGTAAATTTTAGTTTATCTGATATAAGGATGGCTACCCCTGCTTTCTTTTGAGGACCATTCGAATGGTAAATGGTTTTCCAGCCTTTTATTTTCAGACTGTAGGTGTCCTTCTGTCTAAAATGAGTCTCTTGTAGACAGCAAATAGATGGGTCCTGCTTCTTTATCCAGTCTGAAACCCTGCACCTTTTGATGGGGTCATTAAGCCCGTTCACATTCAGAGTTACTATCAAAAGATATGAGTTTAGTGTCATCATGATGTCTATTTAGTCCTTGTTTTTGTGGATTGTTCCACTGAACTTCTTTTTAAAGGGGAATTTTAAGAGTCCCCCTTAAAATTTCTTGCAGAGCTGGTTTGGAGGTCACATATTCTTTCAGTTCCTGCCTGTCTTGGAAGCTCTTTATCTCTCCTTCCATTTGAAATGAGAGCCTTGCTGGATAAAGTATTCTTGGTTGCATGTTCTTCTCATGTAGGACCCTGAGTATATCCTGCCAGCCCTTTCTGGCCTGCCAGGTCTCTGTGGAGAGGTCTGCTGTTACCCTAATACTCCTCCCCATAAAAGTCAGGGATTTCTTGTCTCTTGCTGCTTTAAGGATCTTCTCTTTATCTTTGGAATTTGCAAGCTTAACTATTAGATGTCGAGGTGTTGAACGGGTTTTGTTGATTTTAGGGGGGGATCTCTCTATTTCCTGGATCTGAATGCCTGTTTCCCTTCCCAGATTAGGAAAGTTTTCAGCTAGGATTTGTTCAAATACATATTCTGGCCCTCTGTCCCTTTCGGCGCCCTCGGGAACCCCAATTAAACGTAGGTTTTTCTTCCTCAGGCTGTCGTTTATTTCCCTTAATCTGTCTTCATGGTCTCTTAATTGCCTGTCTCTTTTTTCCTCAGTTTCCCTCTTTGCCATCAACTTGTCTTCTATGTCACTCACTCGTTCTTCCACCTCGTTAACCCTCGTCGTTAGGACTTCTAGTTTGGATTGCATCTCGTTTAATTGATTTTTAATTTCTGCCTGATTGGATCTAAATTCTGCAGTCATAAAGTCTCTTGAGTCCTTTATGCTTTTTTCTAGAGAGACCAATAGCTGTATAATAGTGCTTCTGAATTGGCTTTCTGACATTGAATTGTAATCCAGATTTTGTAACTCTGTGGGAGAGATGACTGTTTCTGATTCTTTCTTTGGAGGTGAGGTTTTCCTTCTAGTCATTTTGTTCAGTGCAGAGTGGCCAAAAGCAAGTTGTATTAGGAAAAGAAAAAAAGAGAGAGGGAGAAGGAAAGAAAAGAGAAAAAGAAGAGGAAACAAGAGAAAAGGAAGAAAGAATGAAAAAAGAGAAGAGAAGGAAAAAGAAAGGTGAAAAAAAAGGGGTGGGGGAAGCAATCAAAAATCAAAAGGAAAAAGAAAAAACAAAAACAAAAACAAAAAAGAACTCAAAAGACAAAAAACAAAAAAAACCCAAAAATACAAAACACACGGGGGAGTATCTTCTGATTCCGTCTTCTTTAAGTCCCTTGACTTCCCCTGGACCTTGTCTGTCCAGCTGGTCTTCTGGGGGAGCTGTTCTCGGAGCTGCGCAGCCCCCTCGGCGCGGAGCCTCTTCCTCTGCGGGAGCCGCCGCCGCGGAGCTGTTCTCGGAGCCGCGCAGCCCCCTCCCCGCGGAGCCTCTTCCTCTGCGGGAGCCGCCGCCGCGGAGCTGTTCCCGGAGCCGCGCAGCCCCCTCCCCGCGGAGCCTCTTCCTCTGCGGGAGCCGCCGCCGCGGAGCTGTTCCTGGAGCCGCGCAGCCCCCTCCCCGCGGAGCCTCTTCCTCTGCGGGAGCCGCCGCCGCGGAGCTGTTCCCGGAGCCGCGCAGCCCCCTCCCCGCGGAGCCTCTTCCTCTGCGGGAGCCGCCGCCGCGGAGCTGTTCCCGGAGCCGCGCAGCTCCCTCCCGCGGAGCCGGAGCCGGTGCCGCCGCCCGAGCCCCTCCGAGCTGCTCCGGGTCCCGCCGTGCGCTGCAGCCCTTAGGGAGCTCGGTGCACTCTCCTGGGCGTGCAGCAGGTGTCTGTTAGTGTCCCCGGGAGCCCGAGGGCATCCCCGCCCTCCTGGGTCCTGCTCTAACTCCCTGCGGGCCCCTCTCCGCCCGGGAAGGTCGGTGCAGCTCCTGCTCCTCCGGGACGGGGACGGGGCTCTCCTGTCCTGGGGACACTCGCCCCGGCCTCAGCCCGGCTCCTCGCGGGGCTCTCCCCCTGGGAGGCCTTTTGTGTCTTTATTTCTTTTTCCCCGTCTTCCTACCTTGCTAGAAGCGCGAACTCTTCTCACTGTAGCGTTCCAACTGGTCTCTCTTTAAACCTCAGGGCGAATTCGTAGATTTTCAGGATGATTTGAAGGTTATCTAGGTAATTTGGTGCGGACAGGTGATTTGGGGATCCTACTCTTCCGCCATCTTGCCCCTCCTCTCTCCAATTCAATTATTTTGGATTTGATTCGATTCTTTTCAATTCCATTCCATTCGATTCAATTTGATTTTTTTCAATTCGTTTCGATTATTTTCGAATCGATTCGATTATTTTTGATTCTTTTCGATTCGATTCGATTCAATTCGATTGTTTTCGATTCAATTCGATTCTTTTCGATTCGATTCGATTATTTTCAAATCGATTTGATTATTTTCGATTCTTTTCGATTCGATTCGATTCTCTTCAATCATTTTCTATTCGATTCGATTCTTTTCGATTCGATTCGATTGTTTTCGAATCGATTCGATTATTTACGATTCTTTTCGATTCGATTCGATTCAATTCGATCATTTTCGATTCGATTTGATTATTTTCGATTCGATTCCATTCGTTTAGAATATTTTGGATTCTTTCGATTCGATTCGAGTATTTTCTATACGATTCAATTCTCTTCGATTCAATTCGATTCAATTCGATGATTTTCGAGTCGATTCGATTCTTTCAATTCCATTGCATTCGATTCAATTCGATTTTTTTTGATTCGATACGATTATTTTTTATTTGATTCGTGTCGATTCGATTATTTTCGATTCTTTTCGAGTCGATTCGATTATTTTCGATTCTTTTCAATTGAGGAAGGTCGTTGGAAATTGCTGTTTTCAACTCAGATACACCTGAGAACAGGCCCGACGCTTCCACATGCTGTTCTCACCACCTCTCCCAGCGCCTAACATAAGGATGTTAGCGGCTTCGTCGACAGGCAGTCAGGATGCGGGAGGGTCCTGCCCTGAACTCAGCTCTCACAAGGAAGCATCCTTAGAAGCCAGCTTTCAACCAACTGTGTTCTTATGACTGCGGTGTCCTTCTAATGTAACCTATACTTGGTCACTCCAGTCCCCAACTGGGCCTCAGCTGGACCTGGTGCCTCTGGTACTTAGCTCGGCCTCACTTGGACCGGGTGACTGTGTTCCCACCTGGGCCTCAACTGGTATTATGACATTTATCCCCCCTGGGCCTCAGCAGACCAGGTGACTCTGTTCCACCTAGACCTCACCTGGACCTGGTGAATCTGGCCCCCTCCTGTGTATGACCTGGACCTGGTGACTCTGGTCCTCATGTGCGCCTCACCTGGAACCTGGTGACTCTTGTACCCACCTGGGCATCATCGGGATATGGTTACTCTGTTTCCCCACTGAGACTCTGGAACATTTAACTTTGGTCCTAACCTGGGCCTCACCTGGACCTGGTGTCTCTGCTGTTCTTCTAGGCTCACGTGTACCTGGTGACTCCAGTCCCCCCTCCACCCCGGGCCTCACCTGCATTTGGTGACTCTGGTCCTCAGCTTGGTTTCACCTGGACCTGGTGACTGTGGTCCCCACCTTGGCCTCACCCAGACCTGCTGACTCTGGTTCCCACCTGGGCCTCATCTGTACCTGGTGATCTGGTTCTCACATGGAACACACCTAGACCTGGTGACCATGTTGTCCTTCTAGACTCACCTTTCACTGGTAACTCTGGTCTCCACCTGGGCCTCACCTGGACCTGGTGCATCAGGTCCTCACTTGGTCCTTAAGTGGACCTGGTGACTCTGGTCCCGAGGTGGGCATCATTGGCACGTGGTTATTGTGTTCCCTACCTGGGCCTCCGCTGGACCTGCTGATTCTGGTCTGCACCTGAGACTCACCTGGATCTGGTGACTGTGGTCCCCACCTGGGCCTCACTTGGACCTGGTGACTCTGATCCCCATCTGGGCCTCACTTGGCCCTGTTGACTCTGGTCCTCAACTGGGCATAATTGGGACCCGGTTACTGTGTTCCACAACTGGGCCTCACCTGAACCAGGTGACTCTGGTCCCCCTCTGGGTCTCACCCTGACCTGGTGACTGTGAACCCCACTTTGGCCTGATTTGGATCTGCTGACTCTGGTTGCCACATGTGCCTCACCTCGAACTGTTGACTCTGGTTCTTTCAAGGAAGTCCCCTGAACCTGGAGATTCTGGTCCCCACCTGGGCCTCACCTGGATGTGGTGACTGTTGTCACCACCTGGGACTCACCTGGACCTGATTACTGTGTTCCACACCTGGGTCTCACGTAGACCTGGTGACCATGGTCCCCAGCCGGCCTCACATGGACCTGTTGCCTCTGGTCCCCACCTGAGCCTCACATGTACCTGGTTACTCTGGTCCTCACCTTGGCCTCATCTGGACCTGGTGACTCTGGTCCCCAACTGGGCCTCACCTGGATCTGGTGACTCTGGTCCCCACCTGGACCTCTCCTGGACCTGGTGACTCTCTTTCCAACATGGACCTCACCTGGATCTGGTGACTCTGGTCCTCAGCTTGGCCTCACCTGGACCTGGTGACTCTCATCCCCACTTTGACCTAACTCAGACCTGGTGAATCTCATCCCCAGCTATGCCTCAACTCAACCTGATGAATCTGGTCCTCACGTGGGCCTCACATGGACCTGGGACTCAGCTGGATATAGTGGCTCTGGTTCCCACATGGGGCTCACCTGATACTGGTGACTGTGGTCTCCTTCTATGCCTCACCAGGACCTGGTGATTCTGATCCCCATCTGGGCCTCACATGGCCCTAGTGACTCTGGTCCTCACCGAGGCATCATTGGGACCTGGATACTCTTTTTCACACCTGGGTTCACTTTGACCGGGGACCTCTGGTCCCACTCTGGGCCTCACCCTTAACTGCTTACTCTGGTCCCCCCCTGGGTGTCACCTGGCCCGGGACTCTGGTCCCCCTATGGGCCTCACCCTTACCTGGTGACTCTGGTCCGCACCTGGGCTTCACTTGGACCTGGTGAATCTGGTCCTTACCTGGTCCTCACCTGGACCTGGTGACTCTGGGCATCACCTGGGTCTCACCTGGGCTTGGTGAATCTTGTCGCCACCTGGGCCTCACCTGGACCTCGTGACCATGGTCCCCACCTGGGCCTCACCTGGATCTGTGGCGCTGGTTCCCATATGGGGCTCTCCTGGACCTGGTTCCTGTGGTCTCCTTCTTGGCCTCACCTGGAACTCGTGACCTTGATCCATATTTGGGCCTCACCTGGGCCTGGTGACTCTAGTCCTTACCTGGGCATCATTGGGACCTGGTTCCTCTCTTCTACACCTGATCCTCACCTGACCTGGTGACTCTGGTCTCCCTCTGGACCTCACCCTGACCTGGTGACTGTGGTCCCACCTGGGCCTCACCTGGACCAGGTGACTGGTTCCCACATGGACCTCACCTGGACCTGGTGAATCTGGTCTTCACATGGGCAACATGGGACCTGGTTACTCAGTTCCACATCGAGGCCTCACCTGGACCTAGTGACTCTAGTCCCACACTGGGCCTCACCCTGACGTGGTGACTCTGGTCCCACGAGGATGTCACCTGGACCAGGTGACTCTGGTCCCCCTCTGGGCCTCACCCGGAGCTGGGGAGACTGGGCCTCAATTGGGCCTCAACTGGACCTGGTGAATCTACTCCTCACTTGGGCCTTGTCTGGACCTTGTTACTCTGGTCCCACCTGGGCATCATTGGGACATGGTTACTCTGTTCCCCACCTGGGACTCACCTGGACCTGATAACTTTGATCTACACTTTGCCTCACCTGGCCCTGTTGACTGGGCCCCACCTGGGCCTCAATCTGGACCTGGTGACTGTGGTCCCTCCCCACCTGGGTGTCACCTGGACCTGGTGACTCTCATTCGCACATGAACCACACCTGGACCGGGTGACTGCGGTGTCCTTCTAGCTTCACATTTACCTGGTGACTCCGGTCCCCACAAGGGCCTCACCTGGATCTGGTGACTCTGGCCTGCAGATTGGCATCACCTGGACCTGGTGAGTGTGGTTACCACCTGGGCCTCACCCATACCTGGTGACTCAGGTCCCCATGTGGGCCTCACAGGGACCTGGTAAATCCGGTCCTTACCTGGTCCTCACCCAGACCTGGTGACTCTGGTCACCACCTGGGCCTCATCTGGACCTGGTGAATCTGGTCCCCATCTGGGCCACACGAGGATGTGATTGCTGTGGACTCCTTCTTGGCCTCACCTGGAACTGGTGACTCTGGTCCTCACCTGGGCATCATTGGACCCTGGTTACTCTCTTCCACACCTGAGCCTCACCTGGACATGATGACTCTCAAACCCTTCTGGGCCTCACCCTGACCTGGTGACTCTGGTCCTCAACTGAGCCTCACCTGGACCTAGTGAATATGCTCCCCACCTGGCCTCATCTGGACCTGGTGACTCTGGTCGCTACCTGGGCATCATCGGGACATGGTTACTCTATTCCCCACTGGGACTCACCTGGACCTGGTAACTCTGGTCCTCACTTTGGCCTCTTCTGTACTGGTGACACTGGCCCCACCTGGGCCTCACCTGGAACTGGTGACTGTGCTTCCCACCAGGACCTCACCTGGACCTCATGTCTCTGGTCCCCACCTGGGTCTCACCTGGACCTGGTGTCTCTGATACCCACCTGGGTAGCATCAGAACATGGTTACACTGTTCCCTAACAGGGACCCACCTGGACCTATTAACTCTGGTCTTCACCTGGGATACACCTGGACATGGTGACAGTGGTTCCCACCTGGGTCCCACCTGGACCTGGTCAATCTGGGCCTACCTGGGCCTCACCTGTACCTGGTGACTCACGTTCCCACATGGACCTCATGTGGACCTGGTGGCTGTAGTGTTTCTAGCGTCTCATGTACCTGGTGATTCTGGTCCCCACCAGGGCCTCACCTGGACCTGGTGAGTGTGGTTGCCACCTGCACCTCACCTGGACCTGGTGATTCTTGTCCCCAATGGGGCCTCACCCGGACCTGGTGACTCTGGTCACCAACTGTGCCTCACCTGGCCTCGGTGACTCTGGTCCCCACCTGGACCTGGTGATAGTGGTCCCCACCTGGGCCTCACCTGGACCTGATGACTCTGATCCCCACCTGGGCCTCACCTGAATCTTACTGGGACCTGGTGACTCTGGCCCTCAGCTTGGCTTCACCTGGATCTGGTAACTGGTCCCCACCTGGGCCTCACCTGGACCTGGTGTCTCTGGTACCTATTTAGAAATCATCAGGACAGGGTTTCTCTGATCCCCATCTGGGACACACCTGGATCTGTTAACTTTGGTCCTCACCTGGCCTCACCTTCACCTGGTGGCTCTGGTTTCCACATGGGCCTCACTTGGACCTTGTGTCTCTCGTTTCCTTCTAGGCTCATCTGTACCTGGTGACTCCGGTCCCCACCTGGACCTCACCTGGAACTGGTGACTCTGGTCTTCTGCTTGGCCTTACCTGGATCTGGTGACTGTATTCCCCACCTGGGCCTCACCCGGACCTGGTGAATCTGTTTCCCACCTGAGCTCACCTGGACCTGGTGATTCTGGTCCCATCCTGAGCCTCATCTGGATCTGGTTTCTGTGGTCCCCACATGGGCCTCACCTGGATATGGTGCCTCTTGTTCTCACATCAGGTTCACCTGGACATGGTGACTGTGATCCCCTTCTTGGCCTCACCTGAACCTGGTGACTCTGAGCACCATCTGGGCCATACCTTGACTTGGTCGCTCTGGTCCTCACCTGGGTGTCTTTGGGACCTGGTTAATCTGTTCTACACCTGGGCTTCACCTGGACCAGTGGATTCTGGTCCCCTTCTGGGCTGCTCCTTGACCTGGTGACTCTGGTCCCCTCCTGGGCCTCACCTGGACCGGTTGACTCTGGTCCTTAGCTTGGCCTCACCTGGACCAGCTGAGTGTGGTTGCCACCTGGGTCTCACCCAGACCTGGCAACTCTGGTCCCAACCGGGGCCTCCCCCAGATCTGGTGAATCTGGTCCTTACCTGTTCCTTACCCAGACCTGGTGACTCTGGTCACCACCTGGGCCACAAATGGACTTGGTGTCTCTGGTTCCCACATGGGGCTCACCTGGACCGGGGTCCTGTGGTCTCCTTCTAGGCCTCACCTGGACATGGTGACTCTGGTCACCAACTGTGCCTCACCTGGCCCCGGTGACTCTGGTCCCCACCTGGACCTGGTGATAGTGGTCCCCACCTGGGCCTCACCTGGACCTGATGACTCTGATTCTCACCTGGGCCTCACCTGAGTCTTACTGGGACCTGGTGACTCTGGTCCTCAGCTTGGCCTCACCTGGATCTGGTAACTGGTCCCCACCTGGGCCTCACCTGGACCTGGTGTCTCTGGTACCTATTTAGGAAACATCAGGACAGGGTTTCTCTGATCCCCAACTGGGACACACCTGGATCTGTTAACTTTGGTCCTCACCTGGCCTCACCTGCACCTGGTGGCTCTGGTTCCCACATGGACCTCACCTGGACCTTGTGTCCCTCATTTCCTTCTAGGCTCATCTGTACCTGGTGACTCCAGTCCACACCTGGGCCGACCTGGAACTGGTGACTCTGGTCTTCTGCTTGGCCTTACCTGGATCTGGTGACTGTGTTCCCCACCTGTGCCTCACCTGAATCTGGTGACTGTGTTCCCCACCTGGGCCTCACCTGGACCTGGTGAATCTGTTTCCCACCTGGGTTCACCTGGACCTGGTGACTCTGGTCCCATCCTGGGCCTCATCTGGATCTGGTTTCTGTGGTCCCCACATGGGCCTCACCTGGATATTGTGCCTCTATATCCCACATCAGGTTCACCTGGACATGGTGACTGTGGTCCCCTTCTTGGCCTCACCTGAACCTGGTGACTCTGAGCACCATCTGGGCCATACCTTGACTTGGTTGCTCTGGTCCTCACCTGGGTGTCTTTCGGACCTGGTTAATCTGTTCCACACCTGGGCTTCACCTGGGCCAGGGGATTCTGGTCCCCTTCTGGGCTGCTCCTTGACCTGGTGACTCTGGTCCCCTCCTGTGCCTCACCTGTACTGGGTGACTCTGGTTTGCACATGGACCTCACCTGGAGCTGGTACCTGTGGTGTCTTTCTGGCCTCACGTG
Organism: Urocyon cinereoargenteus; assembly: GCA_032313775.1. Taxonomy (NCBI): domain Eukaryota; kingdom Metazoa; phylum Chordata; class Mammalia; order Carnivora; family Canidae; genus Urocyon; species Urocyon cinereoargenteus. The sequence goes on from JAVLSZ010000021.1 coordinate 572,462, forward strand.
GACATGGTGACTGGTCCCCACCTACCTCACCTGGCCCTGGTAACACTGGTCCTCAGCTTGGCCTCACCTGGACCTGCTGAGTGTGGTTGCCTCCTGGGTCTCACCCGGACCTGGCGACTCTGGTCCCCCTCGGGGCCTCCCCCAGACCTGGTGAATCTGGTCCTTACCTGTTCCTTAAGCAGACTTTGTGACTCTGGTCACCACCTGGGCCTCACCTGATCTTGGTGAATCTGGTCCCCACCTGGGCTTCACCTGGACCTGGTGACTGTGGTCCCCACCTGGGCCACAAATGGACCTGGTGACTCTGGTTCCCACATGGGGATCACCAGGACCTGGGTCCTGTGGTCTCCTTCTATGCATCACCAGGACCTGGTAACTCTGATCCTCATCTGGGCTTCATCTGTACCTGTTGACTCTGTTCCCCTCTTGTGCCTCAGCTGGACCTGTTGGCTCTGGTCCTCAGTTTTGCCTCATCTGGACCTGGAGACTGTGTCCCCACCTGGGCCTCATCCAGACCTTGTGACTTTGGTCCCCACCTGGGCCTTACCTAGAGTTGGTGAATCTGGTACCACCTGGGATTCACCTGGACCTGGTGCCTCTTGGCTCCACCTGGGCCTCAACCTGGACCTGGTCCTTTTGGTCCCCACCTGAGCCTCATCTGGTCCTGGTGGCTCTGGGTCCCACATGGGGGCTCACCTGTGCTTGCTGACTGTGGTCCTGACATGGTCCTCACCCAGACCTTGTGACTGGTTTGTGAGGAGTCTGTTCCAGATTCCCCCTATCCCTCCACCCCTCCCCACTGCACCCTCTCTCAAGTAAATCTTCTGAAAATGCACATCAAGACATGTGAGCATCTTTATCCCCTCTTCAGAGGTGACTTCATATGTGTAATGACCATTTTAATGCCTTTCATGGACCCACCATGACTCCCATCAGAAACCCCTTTTCTTTGATATTACTGAAGTACAGTCAACACACAATGTTACAGCAGTTTCAGGGCTATGAACTAGTGACTTGACAATTCTATGCATACTCAGATCTCCCCACGAGAAGTGTCATCAGCATCTGTCCGCATACAAAGTTGTCACAATAGTACTGACTCTATTGTCTAGGCTGTACTTTCTAAATATCTGTGAATTATTTATTTGAGAACCAGATGATTATAGCTCTTAATATGCTTCATTTATATTGCCCAACTCCCACTGGTGTCCCCTCTTACTATCCTTCACCATGATCCATCACATTAACAAGAGAAAGGACATGGGGCAGCCCAGGAGGCTAAGCAGTTTAGCGCCGGCTTTTGGCCCAGGGCGTGAACCTGGATTCCTAGGGTTGAGTCCCATGTTGTGTTCCCTACATGGAGTCTGCTTCTCCCTCTATGTCTCTGACTGTGTCTCTGCATCTCTCTCTCTCTCGCTCTCGCTCTCTCACTCTCTGTCTCTCATGGGTGAATAAATAAAATCTTAAAAAAAACAAGAGAAATTTCAAAGGCATACGATCCTCTCAAGTGTTGCAGAAGAAGCATTTGACAAAATATAACATAAAAAGCATAGCGGGATTTTAAAAAAAATTTTTTTTGGCGTAGTGGGTTTTGAGGAAACATATATCAACAGAATAAAGGCCGTGTAGGAAGGCCCGCAGCTGACATCATCCTCAAGGGTGAAACCTTGAAATCGTCTTCCCTAAGAGCAGGAAGAAGCCAAGGCGGTCCCCTCTCAGCACTGCAAGTCCTACCATAGTCAACAGACAGGAAACAGTTAAGGTTCCACACCTGTAAGGGGGACATCAAACTGTCCCTATTTGCTGAAGATGTGGCATTAGAAACAGGAAACCCGAGAGACTCCACCAAAAACTGTTAGAACTAATGAGTGAATTCAGTAAAGTGGGACACCAAATAAACAGAGATCAGTAGCCTTGCTGTGTCTCAACAATGAGCACTCAGAAAGGAAATTAAGGACATGACTCCCTTATCAGGAGCATCCAAAAGAACAAAATAATTAGAGTGAACCAAGAGAGTGCAAGACTTGTACACTGAAAATTACAAGACTTTGGGAGGACATCCTGGGCTCGAGGGGTCGGAGCCTTCATCTTGTTAAAATGTCCACAGTTCCAGAAGCCACATGCAGTTCCAATGTCATTCCTATCAAAATCATTGTGGCCGATTTTAGAAATACAAAAAGCACTCGTAACATTCCTCTGCCCCCACAAATGACCCTGGACAGCAAATCAGTATAGGAGAAGCAGGACAGAGCAAGACACTGCACTCTCCTATTTCAAACAATGTCACAGAGACACAGGAGACAGCAGTGTGGTTCTCGGGCCCCCAACTGTCTCCGTTGTTTAAGCATCCGACTCCTGACCTCACCCCTGGTCTTGATCTCGGGATCATGAGTTCTAGCCCTGTGCTGGGCTGTGGACGAGGCATGGAGCCTACTTAAACAACCAAACCCACAGGGGTGTGGTTCTGGCATAAGCTGAAGGAGCAGAAGAGAGAGCCTGGAAGAAAATGCACTCTGATACAGTCAACTGATTTTTTAAGCTTAATTTAATTTAAACCAAATTAATTAGCAATATAGCATATTATACTTTCAGAGGTAGAATTCAGGGATTCACCAGTTGGAGATAACACCAGGGCTCATGACATCACTGCCCTCCATGCCCGTCTACCAGTTACCCTGTCCCTCCACTCCCCTCACCTCTAGCGACCCTCAGTTTGTTTCCTGTGATTGAGTCTCTGCTCCCTCCATCTCTGTTTTCATCTTATTTGTTTTTCCTTCCGTTCACAGATGCCCATCTGCTTTGCTTTTTTAATTTCACCTATGAATGAAACCATACAGTAATTTTGTTTCCTGACTGACTTATTTCACTTAACATGATCCCTTTAGTTCTATCCACGTCATTGCAAATGGCAAGATTTCCTTCTCTTTAATAGCGGAGTACCATTCCTATCATCAATCTCTCTATAATCTATTACCATCATCTATCTCCCATCCTCTTTATCCATCATCTGCCCGAGGGCACCGAAGCTACTCCCACAGTGTGGCTACTGTGGACTCCCCTGCTGTGGACATTGGGGTGAAGGTGTCCACGAGTCTCACTGCATCTTTATCTATGGAGTGTGCCCCAGACCATGCACCTGCCGGTCACAGGGCGGCTCTATTGGGAACTTCCTGAGGAGCCTCCACACTGTTTCCAGGGCGGCTGCACCAGCCCGCGGTCCCACCCACAGTGGAAGAGGGTTGAGTGAGTTTTGCAGGGTGTGATAAAAGTCTGGTCCACATTTCATGTCGCGTCCCGTGGGCTCCAATTCATTGTCCTTAAGTATTTCTGGGGAAGCCGGGTGTTGGGCTCTGTTTCAGTGAGACATTTCTGAAGCTCACAGGCCTCAGCTGGAGCCTGGAAGGAGGCAGGTGGGGCTCCAGTGCGGGCACCCTGCCCCCTGCACAGCCTCCTGCAGTACCTGAACCTTCCTCAGAGGGCACCTGAGCCCAGGCCCCGCCCAGGGGTCACGCTTGCACAGTAGGCATCATTAGCCTGCACTAACAGGAGCCAGCCTGTGCTGGGGACGCCTGAGGAGGACGTTGGGCCGCATCCACGCTGATGAGCCCCAGCCTCCTCAGGACCTGCGTGGAGGCTTCAGGAAGATGTGGGCCCGCATCCATGCTGACAGGAGCCCTTGGGCCACGTCAGGACCTGCGGGGAGGCTTCAGGAAGATGTGGCGCCGCGTCCACACTGGCATGAGCTCCAGGGCCCCTCAGGACACACGTTCAGGCTTCTGGAAGCTGGGGACCTCATCCACGGTGACAGGAACCCCGGCCTCCTCAGAACCCGCAGTTTCGCTCCTGGAGGACGTGAGGCCACGTCCACACAACAGGACGCTGACCTCCTCAGGACCCTCGGTGTAGACTTCAGGAATTATGGGGATGTGTCCATGCAGACAGAAGACCCCAGCCTTGTCTGGGCCCATGGTGAGGCCTACGAAAGATGTAGGGACCGCATCCACACTGACAGGAGCCCCCAGCCTCCTCAGGTCTTATGGTGAGGCTTGAGGAAAATGTGGGGCCACGTCAACACTGACAGGACTCCCATCCTCCTCAGGACCTGCACTTTGGTTTCGGGACATATGGGGCTTCGTCTATGTCTCTACATCTGGAGAGATGTGGCTCTGAGAAAAGGTGCACTAAGAAACATTAACACAGTTTCTGTATTCCCTCCCCACGATTTGTGAGACCCAATTACTTCCAAACTCCTTTTTTCCTCCTTTTTGTTTTGGATGGCAGTGCTGCTCTGTGACTGACCTACACAATCAATGACTCAGTAAGTATCACAACAGTACAACTCTGTGCAGAGAACCCAAGGGTCTTCTGGGGAAGTATGAAGGAGAACTGTGGACTTGCTTGTTTTGCTTTCAGAAATCAGCATTCAGGCTCCTGATAGGAAGTTCAAAAGATAGCAGGTAGTACTCTGGGGACATAGATTGAAACCTGGTGGGGACAGAGCCTGTCTCTGTGCCTACCATATAGAAGGCCGAATAGACATCTTTTTGGAATGAATGGGTGTTGAATAAATAGAATCTGTGTATGCTGGGTCTGTTTTAAGTCACTGATTCATACTTAGGGAGAGACTTTAATCCAGGGAATGGTTCTCTGAACAAGTCCTGGTAAAATGTATGCTAAGTTATTTTTTTAAAGATTTATTTATTTATTCATTCAGAGAGAGCAAGACAGAGGAAGAGACACAGGCAGAGAGAGAAGCAGGCTTCATGCAGGAAGCCCGATGTGGGACTCAATCCCAGTCTCCAGGATCACACCCTGGGCTGCAGGCGGCACTAAACCGCTGCACCACCAGGGCTACCCTTTCTTTTTTTAAGATTTATTTAGTATCCTAAGTTATTTGAAAAGGATTAGTCAGATAAGGAGTTCAGAATTGAGAAAAATATTAAAATCATTTGAGGAAAGTAAAGCTGTTGATCACCGAAGTGGGTTTCTTGTAATTTACTCACTTATAGCTTGTATATTCTGAACAAAAAAAAAAGAAAGGGAAGGAACCCCATGTGCTTGAAGTCATCAATTTCATCTGTAAAAAGGAAATAATACCACTTGTCCCACAACACTGTTGTGAGGACTAGAAGTGATGGCTGTTGATGTAAAGAGTTGCTAGGTCCAGTCACCATAAAATGTAAAAACAACACATTTTATTAATATAGCTACCAATATAGCTGCTATATACTTTTTATTTTATTAATTTATTTATGTATTTATTATTTATTTATCTATTTGTTTATTTATTTATTTATTTATTCATTCATTTGAGAGAGAGAGAGAAAAACAGAGAGAGAGGGAGAGAGGCAGAGACACAGGCAGAGGGAGAGGCAGGCTCTATGCAGAGAGCCCAAAGTGGGACTCCATCCTGGATCTCCAGCATCATGCCCTGGGAAGAAGGCAGTGTTAAACGGCTGAGCCACCCAGGCTGCCCTTTTTAAAGTCTTCTTAAAACACACAATTTGACTTCTTTCTAACAAAGTTTAATGTGAGTTGGTGTACCTATCAATTAAGAGCTATGGGGTATGGATCCCAGGCTGCCCCTAAGGTGCATGTTCAGAGCCCTTCCAACTCCTCAAAGTGCAGCCTGGAAACCACCAAGCTGGTCTGAGGCCACATCCACAGCTGTGGGAACCAAGTGCCAGAGGCAGTCAGGATTTACTGGATCAGAAACCCAGTTCTCTCCTGAAGCATCTGAGTCAGGGAATTGGTTTCTCTCAGGGCAGGGTGAAAAAACCTTATGCAATCAGGATTTCTCTGATCCCAAGAAAAATGCTTAGCGTTTTTTTGTTGGTTTCTTTTTTCTCATGTTGCTTGGCTGTTTCTCTTGTCACATTGCCCTACTTCCTATGGGAATTAATTTTGGAAAGAAATCACTCACGTAATGAAAATGATCTAGAAACTCAGGTTAACAAAATTTTCTAGCCAGTGTGGATATGTGTGATTCACAGTTGCTTTAAGCCGACAGAAGTTTGTTTGCACAAATCAATAACAACTTTTAATAAACGGACTTTACTGTTCACTGCTAAAAATATTCCTGTCAGAGGGGCAAGATGGCCGAAGAGTAGGGACCCCAAGTCACCTGTCCCCACCAAATGACCTAGCTAACTTTCAAATCATCCTGAAAACCTATTAATTCGGCCTGAGATTTATAGAGAGTACAGCTAGAGTTCGCATGTCTATCAAGGGGGTTCCCACCTGGGCCTCACTTGGACCTGGTGACTGTGGTTCCCATCTGGGCCTCAGCCAGACCTGGTGACTACAGTCCCCAACTGGGCCTCACCTGGGCCTAGTGACTCTGGTCCCCTTCTTGGCCTCATGTGGACCTGGCGACTGTGGTCTCCACCTTGACCTCACCTGGACCTGGTGACTCTGGTCTCCACCTGGGCCTTGCCTGGACATGGTAGCTGTGGACTTCATCTGGACTTGGTGACTGTGGTCCCCGCCTGGGCCTCACCATACCTGGTGACTGGGCTCCTCAGCTACCAATGACTAGGATCCAGGATGGACCATTTGTTGCTACTGATACCGGGACCATCCCCAGGGTCTCACTTGTTCCTGGTGACTATGGTCCTTGTCTGGGCTGACCTGGCTCATCCTTGGCTCTGATCCTCTCCTGGGCCTCCCCTGCTCTTGCAGGTATGGTCCCCCCTCTCGTGGGTGTGTATTGTCTATGGTCCCTTTTGGGCCTCACCTGATGGTAGTGGGCCACGATATTGGCCCTTTGCAAGGCCAGCAGGGTCTCCAAGTCCTCCTGCATGGTGCTGGAAACCAAACACATCCAAGAATGATGGCGCATGATAACCTTCCGAAGACACATGCGTCAGGGTGCTCCCTGAGGACAGGTCCCCCGCCATCTGACCGGAGTGGGGACAGCCCCATAGTCCTGAGGGGCACAGGCTGGGCTGGACCATCACACACGGGCCCTCACTGCGTGTCTGTCACTCGCACACCTACAGTCCACCTTCCCAGCCACTGTCCCAGGACACGCCATCAGGCTGGGATGACAGAGTGCTCCCACCCCGGTATCAGGAGCACACGGGTGAGGGACTCAGGAGGCTCCGGGGAACTGCCGATCTGATGCTCAGGTGATGTGTCCCAGCCCAGGGGAGATCGAAGGTTTCTCTTAGATTCCACAAGCACAAAGAACAAGGGGAGATAGCAATGGACTGGACTTCATCAAAATTCAAACCTGATGCCAGCAAGAGTGCGACTCATCTCCCCACCCTGAGGGCAACGATGCGTGAATAGCCTGAGGGGGATCTGGGGGGAGCATGAGGGACTCCGCTTTCCAGTGAGTGAAGAGCTAGCCTGCTCACTGGCCAGGGGGACCCAGCAGGCCCTGACCATCCTTCTCTGACCACAGGGTGGGGCGGGGGGGTGTCATCCCTGTTGGGGTCCATGCACCTAAGATGGGCTAGAAAGGTCATGTGTTGGGTCTCTCTGCACAGCACAGGGCTTAAAGGGGAGCGGGGGTCCTGGGGGAGTTGCCGAACTCCAACCGCACCCTCCTTCCCTGGACAGGGCCTAGGGGGCCGCCCTCACCCTGTGGGGCTGTGGAAGGGATACAGCAGGTTCTCACGGTCATCGCATTGGGGTCGGCGTGTTTTGAACCCCAGCCCGGGAGGCCAGCGCCCCCACCCATACCCACAGGCCCCAGAGTGGCCCACGGGGAGCCAGCATCAGTGGCCACTCACCTGTGACCTGTCACTCTATGAGCGCCTCCTCTTGATGTACTGGGGTACTGGGGTGATTGGGAGAGTTGGGGAACTGGGGAGAGTGGGAGTTCTGGGGTACTGGGGAGAGTTGGGGTAATGAGGAGAGTGGGAGTACTGAGCTACTGGAGAGAGCGGGAGAGTCGGGTCCTGTGAGCCAGATCCAGAGCACAAGTGCTTCCGAAGGTCTGTTGATGCACAGTGAGCACCAGGGAGCGGTGGAGCCCGGGGACGGCACAGTTCCACCCACAGTGGGGTCCCACATCATGACTGTGGGCAGGCAGTATACAATCAGCACTTAGCCCTTCACCCTGAAGGCTGAGGGTCCCGGGGGAGGGTCCTCTCCACATGCCGGGTGGGACGGGGATGCAGGCACCCTACCACATCGCAGTTCCCATCCTCGGGCCCTGCGGGCCTTCCACCCTTCTAGGCAGACTGGGGGTCAAAGATGTCCCCCCGACCCCCAGAGTTCAGAACATTGGGTTGTACTTAAGAACATTTGAGGGGATCCTGGGTGGTTCAATCAGTTCCACGTCGAATCTTTAGTTTGGTTCAGGTCAGGATTTCGAGGTTGTGGTGTGGAGCCTTGGGTGGGGCTTGGGCTCCAGTGGCTGAGGAGTCCGCTCCAGGATCCCCCTCTCCCTCGGCCCCTCCCCACTGCACCCTCTATCAAGTAAATCTTCTCAATATCAACATGAAGACATGTGAGCATCTTTATCCCCTCTGCAGAGGTGCCTTCGTATGTGTAACCACCGTGTAAATGCCTTTCACGGACCCACCGGGAGTCCTACCAGAAACTCCTATTCCTTGATATTTATTGAAGTACAGTCGACACACAAGATGACAGTCGTTTTAGGGCTACAACTAGTGACTTGACAATTCTGTGCCTTACTCAGCTCTCCCCACGAGAAGTGGCATCACCGTCTGTCCCCGTACAAAGTTGTCACAACAGTACTGACTCTATTCCCTAGGCTGTACTTTCTAAATTTCTGTGACTTATTTATTTGAGAACCAGACGCTTATAGCTGTTACTATTGTTCATCTATGTTGCCCATGTCCTACCCATGACCCCGCTGTCCATCAGTCAGCAGGATCCATCACATTAACCAGAGAAAGGACATGGGGCAGCCTGGATGGTTCAGCAGGTTAGCACCTGCCTTCAGCCCAGGGCGTGATCCTGGAGTCCTGAGATCGAGTCCCACGTCGGGTTCCCTACATGGAGCCGCCTTCTCCCTCTGCCTGTGTCTCTGCCTCTCTCTTTCTCTGCCTCTCTCTCTTTCTCTGTCTCTCAAGGATATGTAAATAAAATCTTTTTAAAAAAGAAAAACAAGAGAAAGGACAAAAAGCATAGGATCCTCTCAAGAGTTGCAGAAAAAGCATTTGACAAAATACAACATCAAAAGCCTAGTGGGTTTTGAGGAAATTTCTATCAACAGAATAAAGGCCACTAGGAAGGCTCACAAGTGTCTTCATCCTCAAGGTTGAAAACCTGAAATCATCTCCCCTGAGCAGGAACAAGCCAAGGAGGTCCCCTCTCAGCGCTGGAAGTCCTAATGTAGTCAACAGACAGGAAACAGCAAAGGTTCCACACCTGGACGGGGGACGTCACACTGTCCCCATTTGCTGAAGACACAGTACTAGAAACAGGAAACCCGAGAGCCTCCACCCAAACCTGTTAGAACTAAGGAGTGAGTTCAGTAAAGTCATGGGACACAACCTGACCCTACAGAGCTCAGTAGCCTTGCTGTGTCCCGACAATGAGCACTCAGGAAGGAAATGAAGGACGTGACTTCTTCTTAAGGACCATCACAGAGATTAAATAATGAGACTGATCTGAAGGAGCACAAGACGTGTGCATTGAGCCATACCAGGCTCTGGGAGACGATCCTGGGCTGGTGGGGTGGGACCTTATCTTGTGAAAATGTCCGCAGTTCCTGAAGCCACCCTCAGTTTCAATGTCATTCCAATCAAAATCATGGTGGCAGATCTTAGAAATAGGAAAAAAAACCCCATAATATCCATCCACCCCCACAAATGACCTTGGAGAGCAAATCAGTATAGGAGAAGCAAGACAGAGTGGGACACAGCACTTTCCTATTTCAAAGGATGTCACAGAGACACAGGATAAAGCAGTGTGGTTCTCGGGCTCCCAGCTGGCTCCATCGGTTAAGCATCCGACTCCTGACCTCACCTCTGGTCCTGATCTCGGGGTCCTGAGTTCTAGCCCTGGGCTGGGCCATGGACGAGGCGTGGTGCCTAGTTAAACAAACCAGACCCAAGGTGGGTGGTCCTGTCATAAGCTGAAAGAGCAGAACAGAGAGTCCAGAAGGAAATGTGCTCTGATACAACTGATTTTTTTAACTTAATTTAATTTAAACCCAATGAATTAATGTATAGTGTATTATACTTTCAGGGGAAGAATTCAGGTATTCACCAGTTGGAGATAACAGCAGTGCTCTTGACATAACTTGCCCTCCTTCATGCCGGTACCCTGTTATGCCCTCCCCCCTCTCCTCCCCTCCAGCGACCCGCAGTTTGTTTCCTATCATTAAGAGTCTGTATTTCCTGCCTCTGTTTTCATTTTATTTGTTTTTCCTTCCCTTCACAGATGTTCATCTGCTTTGCTTCTTTAATTGCACCTATGAATGACACCACACGGTCATTCTCTTTCCCGACTGACTTATTTCACTTAACATGATCCCTCTAGTTCTATCCAAGTCATTGCAAATGGCAAGATTTCCTTCTCTTTGATAGCTGAGTACCATTCCTCTCTCTATGACCATCATTATCTCTCATCCTCTTTATCCATCATCTGCCGGAGGGCACCGAGGCTCCTCCCACAGTGTGGCTACTGTGGACCCGGCTGCTGTGGACATTGGGGTGCAGGAGTCCCGAGTCTCACTGCATCTGTACCTTCGGAGTGAGCTCCAGGCCATGCACCTGCTGGTCGCAGGGCAGCTCTATTTGTAACTTCCTGAGGAGCCTCCACACAGTTTCCAGGCTGCTCTACCAGCCCACGGTCCCGCCCACAGTGGAAGAGGGTTGAGTGAGTTTTGAAGGACATGGTAATAGTCTGCTCCATCTTACATTTCATGTCCTGTGGGTTCCAATTCATTATCCTTAAGTATTTCTGGGGAAGCCGGGTGTTGGGCTCCATTTCAATGAGATGTTTCCGAACCTAACAGGCCACAGCTGGAGCCTGGAAGGAGGCAGGTGCCGCCCAGCAGGGGCACGCTGCCTCCTGAGGGCCTCCTGTAATGCTTGAGTGACCCGCAGGGAACACCCTAGCCCAGGCCCCGCCCAGTGGGCACGCATGCGCAGTAGGCCTCTTCCGCCTGCACTAACAGGAGCCCGCCTGTGCTGGGGAGGCCTGAGGAGGTCATGGGGATGCGTCCACGCTGATGACCCGCAGCCTCCTCAAGACCCGCAGTGAGTCTTCAGGGGGACATCGGGCCGAGTTCATGGTGACAGGAGCCCCGGTCTCCTCAGGACCCGCGGTGAGGCTTCAGTAAGATGTGGGCCCGCATCCATGCTGAAAGGAGCCCCTGGGCCACCTCAGGACACACGGGGAGGCTTCAGGAAATTGTGGGCCTCAATCCACGCAGACAGGAGCCCCTGGGCCGCCTCAGGACCCACGGGGAGGCTTCAGGAAGATGTGACACCGTGTCCAATCCGGCAGGAGCTCCCAGGCCCCTCAAGACATAAGTTGAGGCTTCTGGAAGCTGGGTGCCGCATTCACAGTGACAGGAGCCCTGGCCTCCTAAGAGCCCCTGGATATGCTTCAGGAGGACATGGGGCCACGTCACCACAACCGTACTTCTGTTTCTTGGTTTGCATCTCTCATCCCCCCTCCGCGCCTTTGCCAGTTTGTTTGGTTTCTTAAAATTCACATGTGAATGCAATTGTATGGTATTTGGTATCTGTCTTTCTCTGATTTCATTTAGGATAGGTCCTTTCCACTTCTCCCACGTCATTGTAAATGGCTTTATTTCATCCCTTCTGATGATCGAGTGACGTCACAGTGTGTATATTTACCACATCGTCTCTGCCCATTCATCTGTCGATGGACATCTGGGCTGTATCCACAGTTTGGCTGTTCTTGATAACACTGCTACAAACACTGGGCGGTGTGTCTCTCTTTGAATCTACTAAACTACTTTTGTATCCTCGGGGTAAATACCTAGCTGTGCAATTTTGGAATCGAAGGGTAGCTCTATTTTTAAGTTCTTTATAATTTTTTATGATAGTCACAGATAGAGAGAGAGAGAGAGAGAGGGAGGGAGAGGCAGAGACACAGGCAGAGGGAGAAGCAGGCTCCATGCACCAGGAGCCCGACGTGAGATTCGAACCTGAGTCTCCAGGAGCGTGCCCTTGGCCATAGGCAGGCAACAAAGCACTGCACCACCCTAGGATCCCCTTTTTTAACTTTTCAAGGACCCTCCACACTGTTTTCCACTCTCGCTGCACCTGATCGCATGCCCACCAGGAGTGTAAGGGGGCTCCCCCTTCTCCATAGCCTCACCAACACCTGTTGTTTCTTGTGTTGTTAATTTTAGTCATTCTGATGGCTGTCAGGTGACATCTCATTGTGGTTTTGGTTTGCATTTCCCTGATGATGGGTGATGGTGAGTGTCTTTCCGTGTGTCTGGTGGCCATCTGGATGTCTTGTCAGAGACAAAATCCATGCATGTCTTCTGCCAATCTGTGGTTGGATAATTTGTGTTTAGGATGCTGAGATTTATGTTTGCTTTATGTATTTTGAATACTAACTCTTTATTGGATGTGTTGTTTACAAATATCTCCTCTCATTTTGTATGTTGCCTTTTGGCATTGGTTGTTTCCTTCACTTTGTGGAAGCTTTTAAATTTGATGAAGTCCCAATAGTATTTTTGCTTTTGTTTCCCTCACCTCAGAGGCATAACTAGAAAGAAGATCCAATGGCCAATGTCAAAGACGTTGCTGCCCATCTTTTCTTCTTTTTATGGTTTCAGGTCTCACATTTAGGTCTTTCATCCATTTTGAATTTATTTTTTATATATATGGTGTAAGAAAGTGGTCCAGTTTCATTCTTCTGCATGTGGCTGCCTGGTTTTCCCAACACCATTTGTTCTTATCCTGGGGTCAGGGTTAGTGTTTGTTGAAGAGACTGTCTTGGTGCCATTGGATATTGCATCCTGCCTTGTTGTCGATTAATGGATCATAGAGTTACAGGTTTGTATCTGGTTTTGGCTTTCCATTCTGTTCTATTGATTTAAGCATCTCCTGTTTGGAGATTCTTGATTGCTGATTCAATTTCATTGCTGCTTATCTGTCTGTTCAAGTTTCTTATTTCTTCCTTTTTCATTCTTGCAATGCTATATATATATCCATGAACTGATCAATTTCTTCCAGGTTCTAGGTTGCTGGCATATAATTTTTCATAATGTTCTCTTATAATCATTTGTATTTCTCTAGTGTTGGTTATTATTTCTGTTTTCTCATTTGTGATTTTATTTGGATCCTTTCTCATCTTTTTATCTCTTTTCTTTTTAAAATATTTTGTTTATGTTTTCATGAGAGACACAGAGAGGCAGAGGTATAGGCAGAAGGAAAATGAGGCTCCATGCGGGGAGCCTGATGTGGGACTTGATCCTGCAGGACCTCGGGATCATGACCTGAACCAAAACAGATATTCAACCCCTGAGGCACCCAGGCATCTAAGATCCTGTTTTTTAAGCCACTCTGATACCCTATATTTTTGATTGAAGCATTCAGGCTATCAGCATTCAGAGTGATTATTGAAAGATATGAACTTAGTGCCCCTGTGTTACTGGTAGGGTTTGTGTTTCTGGGTGACGTTCTTGGGTCCTTTCTAGTCTTTGTTGCTTTTGGTCTCTTTTTTTCCCCCACTAGAAGAGTCCCTCTTAAAATTCCTAACTGGACTGGTATAGTGGTCATGAACTCCTTTATATTTTGCCTGTCTGGGAAACTCTTTATCTCTCCTTCTATCCCGAAGGACACACTTGCTGAAGAAAGAACTCATACAAATTGGACACCAATAAAAAGAAAATTAAAAACATAAAATAAATTTTTGCTATTATGATTGAGGAAAAAAGCATTTAGGCGGAAAACCAGAAGCTAAAGAGAGGAGGACAGATTTCACCATCCGTAGCCTTCACAGGGACGTGGTGTCCTTTCCTAGGAGTGCCCCCACCTCTGTAGGATGCTTCCTGCCCCTCTGCGCTCCTTGCTGGAACCCAGCAGGCACATCTCAGTGCCTCCAGGACCTCTGCAGTCATGGTTTATAGCGTCTTCCATGTATCCTATTGGGGACCACAGCATCGTATATGTAACCATCTGGGTGCTGTTTGACAACACTGGGGGGATTCCGACTTTTGTTGTTTTTGGGGTGTGTGTGTGTCTATCACATGCAGCTATCACGTGCAGCTATCTGATCCTCTGGCTGGGTCACCCAAATGCTGCAATGGTTGGAACAACATTTCTGGTGCTTGCCCTGGGTGGCTAGCTGGGCTCTCCTGGCCAACCTGGGGCTCGCTCGTGCAGTGACTTTCTGCTGGAGGGTCAGCAGAGCTGAAGTTCCAGCCTGGCCACATTCCCATGTTCGGCAGTCGGTCCCGCCAAGCCCGGCTGCTTCTCTTCTCCAGGATGCCTCTCTAGCAGGGAGCCAGACGTCAGGGCCAACCCGCTGGGAGCTCCTGAGGAGCCGGTTGTCCATGGCGAGGAGACATGGGACTGCCTTTGTGTGGGAGTCGGTGTGGGGACCGGGCTGGGATTCCTCGGTCCCCTGTGCTGCCTGGCCTTCAGGCTGAGCCCAATACTCACCCAGCCCCTACTCGCTAGGGCGAGGAGGGTGCCCTACACGCGCTGGTGTGAGAGATCCAGCACCACCAGGTGTGCACGCTGAGTCCACCTGGTGGGGGTGGCCCAGGTGCATGAGACGCAAGTGTGGGACCCAGGAAATTTAACAAAAATCCCCAATCCCTGGACAAGCAGAGCAGGACTGCTTCCATTTTGTGCTACACCCGTCACCGCCGTTATGACCCACACATGACCTGCTTAAGGCACTGCCCTGCCCTACTCAAGGCACTGGGCACACCCTAATTGGGAAGTGACTCATAACAATGTAACTCTGCTTTGTGCCCCCCAAAACTGTGTGCAGATTCTGATCAAAGTAATAGGCCAGCTCAAGTGAATACAATAGGGTAAGGTGTAATTCAATTGGCCACCTGCCTGTGGACCCACATGACTGTGCAACTTTCTGTGTATCCACTGGCCCCTATAAAGCTGCTAAGCCTGTTAGTCTCAGGGTCCAAATCCCTGCTCTGCTGTGTCGGGTGCACTTGGACCCAAGCTCGAGCTTGTAAAGAAACCCTCCTGTGTTTGCATCGGTGTCGGCTCCTTGGTGGTTTGCCGGATTCACAATCTAGGGCACAACAAAAGGGCCTGCTGTCCTGACATATTTTTCAGGGCCCCGCTGACCACCCCGCTGGCCTCTGTACCCCAGGCACACAGGCACGGGGATGCGGGTACGGGAGGAAGTGCCTCAGAACACAGCCAGCCATGGCCCCCTGGACAGAGGAAGCACAGACCTCCCAGGTCGCTTTGCACAGACCCTGGTGACCTAAGGCTCCCTGGCTGTCACTCTGTCCCAGCCCCTGCTGGCCCTCGTGGCACAGGCTGAGTCCCAGTAAAGTCTGTGGAGTCCTGACCCTGGCGTCTGGCCACCCCTGGAAGGCACGTGGGGACGTCAGCTGTCTGTGCCTGGCGGCGCCCATGCAGGCACTGGTTGGGGCCTGGGTGGTGCCCCCTCCTCCTCTCTGGGAGTCTCTCCACGCCCCATGCACAGTGATTTGGGAGACACAGAAACAGGCTGGCTGTGCATTTTCACACCACAACAATTTATTGACTTTCCACAGCTAAGGGTGTGCATGTTCCACTGGGGAGGGAGACCTTTCTCTCCTTTAGGGGAGGGTAAGAATCACACGGCGTTGAGGGCGGGTGCTGGAGATCATGTGTGGACCTGGGTGGGGCGTATGTCCTGAGGTTTCACCCTGATAGACGGTTCTGAGGACAGCAGTGCTGAACTGGACCTGCAGCTCATGGGCTCTTGCGATGGGTCCCTGCACAGCAGCTGGACCCCGGCCTCGGGGCCCCTGGGGTCCCAACACCTGGAGGAGCCTGCCTCCTGGTGTGGGAGCGGGTGTGACCCACCGGCCTACCCCTGCTCTCCCCACCCTGGGGTGTCCCTGGATCCCCAGTGCTGCCCTAGTTCAACGACCTGGATCTGTGGGGCATGCGAAGGGCCCAGAAGGCCACATCCAGCTGTGAGAGGGCTTGCTCAGCCTGGGGCCAGTATCCAGGGCTGGCCAGGTCCATGGGGGGCTGGATCCCATTAGTGTTTGTGTTGGGCCTTGGGGAGGCTCAAAGAACCCCGGCCCCCACAGAGCCTGGGGCCAGGCCAGCCCTGGTCCCTCTGAGTTAGGGGCGGGTGTCCTGTGCAGGGTGTGTCACCCTCCAGGAGGGACAGTGGGCAGAGGCAGGGCACAGTGGGTCCTCTGCATCACTGATCTGCACCCACCCTGTCGGGGGCTCCCTGCTTCCCCTCCTCCCTGCAACCCCTGGGTACCCTAAGCATGGGACACCGTGCTTCAGTTGGGAGCAGGGTATCTAGAGAACGCCGGGAAGGCTGAGCATGTCCCACAGGGGGAGCTGCACTGGGTCCATGCTTGGGGACGATGTTGTGGGGGTTGATGGTATGAGTTCAGGAGTATGATGGTGGTGGAGTGTGGGGGATGGTGTAGGGGGGACAGTGTTCGGGTTTAGTGTGGGTGGGGATTGTGTGGGGCTGTGTGGGTGTGAGGGGGATGGTGTTGGGGGGATGCCATGGGGATGATGGTGTA
This sequence comes from Urocyon cinereoargenteus, assembly GCA_032313775.1. Lineage (NCBI taxonomy): Eukaryota > Metazoa > Chordata > Mammalia > Carnivora > Canidae > Urocyon > Urocyon cinereoargenteus. Next base: position 589,119 of record JAVLSZ010000021.1, read on the forward strand.
GGGGGATGCTGTGGGGGTGGGGAATGAGGGGATGGCGTGGGTGGCCTGCGGACACAGGGCATCCCCTTTCTCTAAGATGCACACGGAGATGTCTACAGATAAAGGAGACCTCAGTCTGGGGTTTGCTGTAAAACCTGCCCTTGGGGCCCTGAGTGGTCAGTGCAGGGCCCTAGCTGGACGTGTGCTAACGCTGAACTTAAATTGGAATGGTCTTAATTTTCACAGCCTCCACGCCTTCCGACCCATCCTATCTAGCTCCTTCCCCATTCCCTGGAGCTCCTAAGAGAGCAATTTCAAATGACCTCAGCGTGGCAGCCTGTGTTGGGGCACAGGACCAGGGATTTGGGATCAGGAAGACTTGGAGCACGGGCGTCCTGGCTATGTAGCAGGATTTGATGCTGCAGAATCTTATTCCCTAAGGCTATCTTGACAACTGACTTTGTACATAGACAAGCTCTCCTTTGTCTTTATAAGATGAAGAGTGAGTCAAAGCATTTTTTCTCTGCCCATATGATTGCTAGGATTCCAATCTGAGATGTATTGCCTGATAATAAGGATAATTTACTATCTGTAGTACTATAGTTAAAATATACTGACACAAGTAATTCAGAGGGATGAGGGTTTCTCATCTCTTTCTTCACAGCTCAGTCACTCATCACGAAATTCATCTTTATGGATTTGGAAAGAACTGAGAGACATTACGCCCAATGATCCTATTATTATGTGAAGGATTCTTCCCTGAGATTCTTCCCCTGTTTCAACTGACACTGAAACACTGTGAACTCTTTGGAAGACAAATGTCAAGGAAATAAATGTTATGCATTGCTAATATTAAATGCACTTGCAATATGGTGTCTATTATAATAGAACTATTTTTATCTGATTTTTGCTATTTATTATCCTTTCCTGCTTTTCTGGTTGAGGAGTCATTATACGTGTTCATAAGTGTTTTTCTTTCCTTCTGATATAAAATTCTTACTTTGTTCCCATCGAGGGAACTCTTTAAGAATGAGGCAAAAGTTAATTAAACTATTCTTAAAGTGTCTTCACACTTGGAGCCTGATCCATTTAAGTCAATTATTAAAATAAATGTTATTTATTAGAAAAAATAATTTCTATTCAAATTTCCTTAGTTTTTGCTAAGTTACCATCCCTTATATCACATTCCATTTGTCCTCGTTTTTTTTTTTTATGACAGGCACACAGTGAGAGAGAGAGAGGCAGAGAAACAGGCAGAGGGAGAATCAGGCTCCATGCACCGGGAACCCGATGTGGGATTCAATCCTGGATCTCCAGGATAGTGTCCTTGCCCAAAGGCAGGCGCAAAAGCACTGCGCCACCCAGGGATCCCGTGTCCCCATGTTTTCTTAGGCTCCTCTGGATTGTGACAGTCTTTCAGCCTTTCCTTGTTGTTGTTGAACTGGAACACTTTGAGAAGTAGAATATTCTGTGAAATTTCCCTCAGTTGGGACATGTCGGTTGTTTATCTCATGATTGAACTGGTTTTTTGGACTATATACAGAGATATACTGCCATTTTTATTATATCATATGAAGCATAGATGCTATCAGCATGATTCATCAGTCTTGGTATCGATCTGATCATCTTGCTGAGGTAATGTTTGTCAGGTTTCTCCATAGTAAAGTGATTCTTATTATTATTATCATTATATTATTATTACTATTATTATTATTATTTTAACCATTTCATAATATATTTTGTAGAAAGAAGTTACTATGTATATTCCACACATAAGAGTGAGAAGCTATGCTCATCAACTTGAGGGTGGAATGTCTGCACAAATTTTTGAAATTCTTCTAGATGGGAGATTTCTCTTCCTTCTGGGTTTGTTTGTTGTTTCTTTTTCAAATATGGTATTTATTTATTTGAGAGATAGAAGAGAGAAAAAGCATGAGCAAGAGGAGCAGAGGGAGAGGGAGAGGCAGGTTCCCTGCTGAACAGGGATCCTGCTGTGGGACCTGGATTATGATCTGAGCCTAAGGTAGAAGGTTCACTGACTGAGCCACCCAGGTGCCTTCTCTCTTTCTTTCTTTCTTTCTTTCTTTCTTTCTTTCTTTCTTTCTTTCTTTCTTTCTTTCTTTCTTTCTTTCTTCTTTTTTTATTAATATATTTATTTTTTAATGGTGTTCAATTTGCCAACATACAGAATAACACCAATTGCTCAACCTGTCAAGTGCCCCCCTTAGTGCCCATCACCCATTCACCCCCACGCCCTGCCCTCCTACCCTTCCATCCGCCCTAGTACATTTCCCAGAAATAGGAGTCTTTGTGTTCTGTCTCCCTTTCTGATATTTCCCACACATTTCTTTCTCCCTTCCATCATATTCACTTTCACTATTATTTATATTCCCAAATGAATGAGAACATACAATGTTTGTCCTTCTCCGATTGACTTACTTCACTCAGCGTAATACCCTCCAGTTCCATTCACATTGAAGCAAATAGTGGGAATTTGTCATTTCTAATGGCTGAGTAATATTCCATTATGTACGTAAACCACATCTTCTTTATCCATTCATCTTTCGATGGACACTGAGGCTCCTTCCACAGTTTGGCCATTGTGGACATTGCTGCCTTAAACATCGGAGAGCAGGTGTCCCGGCGTTTCAATGCATCTGAATCTTTTGGGGTAAATCCCCAAGAGTGCAACTGCTGGTTCGTAGGGCAATTCTATTTTTAACTATTTGAGGAACCTCCACACAGTTTTCCAGAGTGCCTGCACCAGTTCACATTCCAACCAGCAGTGTAAGAGGGTTCCCTTTTCTCCTCATCCTCTCCAACATTTGTGGTTTCCTGCGCTGTTAATTTTCCCCATTCTCACTGGTGTGAGGTCCTATCTCATTGTGGTTTTGATTTGTATTTCCCTGATGGCAAGTGATGCAGAGCATTTTCTCATGTTTATGTTGTCCTTGTCTATGTCTTCCTCTGTGAGATTTCTGTTCATGTCTTTTGCCCATTTCAAGATTGGATTGTTTGTTTCTTTGGTGTTGAGTTTAAGAAGTTCTTTATAGATCTTGGAAACTAGCCATTTACCTGATACATCATTTTTAAATATCTTCTCCCATTGTGTAGGTTGTCTTTTAGATTTGTTGACTCTATCCTTTGCTGTGCAAAAGCTTCTTATCTCGATGAAGTCCCAGGAGTTCATTTTTGCTTCTGTTTCTTTTGCATTCATGGATGAATCTTGCAAGAAGTTACCTTGGCTGAGTTCAAAAAGGGAGTTGCCTATGTTCTCCTCTAGCATTTTGATGGACTTTTGTCTCACATTTAGATCTTTCATCCATGTTGAGTTTATCTTTGTGTCTGGTGAAAGAGAGTGGTCTAACTTCATTCTTCTGCATGTGGATGTCCAATTTTCCCAGCACCATCTCTTGAAGAGACTGAATTTCTTCCAGTGGATAATCTTTCCTCCTTTATCGAATATTTGTTGTCCATAAAGTTCAGGGTCCACTTCTGGGGTCTCTATTCTGTTCCATTGATCTATGTGTCTGTTTTTCTCCCAGTACCACACTGTCTTGATGACCACAGCTTTGTAGGTCAACCTGATATCTGGCATTATGATGCTGCCAGATATGGTTTTCTTTTTTAAAATTGCCTGGGTATTCTTTTCTGATCCCACAAATCTTAAAATAATTTGTTCTAACTCTCTGAAGAAAGTCCATGGTATTTTGATAGGGATTGCATTAAACGTGTAAATTGCCCTGGGTAACATTGACAGTTTCACAATATTAATTCTGCCAATCCATGAGCATGGAATATTTTTCCATCTCTTTGTGCCTTCCTCAATTTCTTGCAGAAGCGATCTATACTTTTTAGGGTATAGATCCTTTACGAATTTGGATAGGTATATTCCCAGGTGTCTTATGTTTTTGGGTGCAATTTTAAATGGGATTGACTCCTTAATTTCTCTTTCTTCAGTCTCATTGTTAGTGTATAGAAATGCCATTGATTTCTGGGCATTGATTTTGTATCCTGCCATGCTACCATATTGCTGTATGAGTTCTAGAAATCTTTGGGGGGAGGCTTTTGGATTTTCTATGTAGAGTATCATGTCATCAGTGAAGAGGGAGTGTGTGAATTCTTCTTTGCCAATTTGAATGTCTTTAATGTCTTTTTGATATCTCATTGCTGAGGCTAGGACTTCCAGTACTATGTTGAATAGCAGTGGTGAGAGTGGACATCCCTGTCTTGTTCCTGATCCTAGGTGAAAGTCTCCCTGTGCTTTCCCATTGAGAACAATATTTGCTGTGGGCTTTTCGTAGATGGCTTTTAAGATGCTGAGGAATGTTCCCTCTATCCCTGCTCTCTGAAGAGTTTTGATCAGGAATGAATGCTGTATTTTGTCAAATGCTTTCTCTGCATCTAATGAGAGGATCATAGGGTTCTTGATTTTTCTCTTCCTCTTATGATGAATCACATGAGGATAGTTTTATGAGTGTTGAACCAGCCTTGTGTCCTCGGGATAAATCCTACATGGTCATGGTGAATAACTTTCCTAATGTACTGTTGGATCCTATTGTCTTGTATCTTGTTAAGAATTTTTGCATCCATGTTCATCAGGGATATTGGTCTGTAATTCTCCTCTTTTTGGTGGGGTCTTTGTCTGGTTTTGGAATTAAGGTGATGCTGGCCACATAGAACATATTTGGAAGTACTCCATCTCTTTCTATCTTTCCAAACAGCTTTAGTAGAATAGGTATGATTTCTTCTTTAAACATTTGATAGAATTCCCCTGGGAAGCCATCTGGCCCTGTAGTCTTGTGTCTTGGGAGGTTTTTGATGACTGCTTCAATTTCCTCCTTGGTTATTGGCCTGTTCAGGTTTTCTATTTCTTCCTGATCCAGTTTTGGTAGTTTCTGGCTTTCCAGGAATGCGTCCATTTCTTCTTGATTGCCTAATTTATTGGCGTTTAACTGTTCATAATGTTTTCAAAATTGTTTTTATTTCCTTGCTGTTGGTAGTGATCTCCCTTTCTCACTCGTGATTTTATTAATTTGAGTCTTCTCTCTCTTTTTTTTAATAAGGTTGGCTAATGGTTTATCTATCTTATTAAATCGTTCAAAGAACCAACTCCTGGTTCTGTTGATCTGTTCCACACTTCTTCTGGTCTCGATTTCATTGAGTTCTGCTCGAATCTTAATTAACTCTCTTCTGCTGGGTGTAGGGCTCATCTGCTGGATTTTCTCTAGCTCCTTTATGTGTAAGGTTAGCTTTTGTATTTGAATTCTTTCCAGATTTTGAATGGATGCTTGTATTGCGATGTATTTCCCCCTTAGGACTGCTTTTGCTGCATCCCAAAGGTTTTGAACGGTTGTATCTTCATGCTCATTAGTTTCCATTAGTCTTTTTAATTCTTCCTTAATTTCCTGGTTGACCCTTTCTTCTTTTAGCAGGATGGTCCTTAACCACCACGTGTTTGAGGTCCTTCCAAACTTTTTGTGATTTAGTTCTAATTTCAAGGCATTATGGTCTGAGAATATGCAGGGGATGATCCCAACCTTTGGTATCATTTCAGACCTGATTTGTGACCCAGTATTTGGTCTATTCTGGAGGAAGTTCCATGTGCACTTGAGAAGAATGTGTATTCAGTTGAGTTTGGATGTGAAGTTCTGTAGATATCTGTGAAATCCATCTGGTCCAGTGTATCATTTAAACCTCTCATTTCTTGGAGATGTTGTGCTTAGAAGACCTATCGAGGGTAGAAAGAGCTAGATTGAAGTCGCCAAGTATAAGTGTATTATTATCTAAGTATTTCTTCACTTTGGTTTTTAATTGGTTTCAATATTTGGCAGCTCCCACCCTCGGGGCATATATATTGAGGATTGTTAAGTCTTCTTGTTGGGTAGATCCTTAAATATGAGATAGTGTCCCTCTTCATCTCTCACTACAGTCCTTGGGGTAAATTTTAGTTTATCTGATTTAAGGATGGCTACCCCTGCTTTCTTTTGAGGACCATTTGAATGGTAAATGATTCTCCAACCTTTTATGTTCAAGTTGTACGTGTCCTTCTGTCTAAAATTCTGTAGATTTACAGCAAAGCGATGGGTCCTGCTTTTTTATCCAGTCTGAAACCCTGCACCTTTTGATGGGGTCATTAAGTCCATTCACGTTCAGAGTTACTCTTAACAGACATGAGTTTAGTGTCATCATGATATGTATTCAGTCCTTATTTTTGTGGATTGTTCCACTGAACTTCTTCTTAAAGGAGAATTTTAAGAGTCCCCCTTAAAATGTCTTGCAGAGCTGGTTTGGAGGTCACATATTCTTTCAGTTCCTGCCTGTCTTGGAAAGTCTTTATCTCTCCTTCCATTATGAATGAGAGCCTTGCTGGACAAAGTATTCTTGGTTGCATGTTCTTCTCATTTAGGACCCTGAATATATCCTGCCAGCCCTTTTTGGCCTGCCAGGACTCTGTAGACATGACTGCTGTTACCCTAATTCTCCTCCCCATAAAGTTCAGGGATTCCTGTCCCTTGCTGCTTTAAGGATCTTCTCTTTATCTTTGGAATTTGCAAACTTCACTATTAAATGTCGAGGTGTTGGATGGTTTTTATTGATTTTAGGGGGGATCTCTCTATTTCCTGGATATGAATGCCTGTTTCCTTTCCTAGATTGGGAACGTTTTCAGCTATGATTTGCTCAAATACATATTCTGGCCCTCTGTCCCTTTCGGCGCCCTCCGGAACCCCAATTAAACATAGGATTTTCTTCCTCAGGCTCTCCTTTATTTCCCTTAATCTGTCTTCATGGTCTTAATTGTCTGTCTCTTTTTTCCTCACTTTCCCTCTTTGCCAGCAACTTGTCTTCTATGTCACTCACTCATTCTTCCACCTAGTTAACCCTGGTCAGTTGGAGTACTAGTCTGGATTGCATCTCATTCAGTTGATTTTTAATTTCTGCCTGATTGGATCTAAATTCTGCAGTCATCAAGTCTCTTGAGTCCTTTATGCTTTTTACTAGAGCCACCAGTAGCTGTATAATAGTGCTTCTGAATTGGCTTTCTGACATTGAATTGTAATCCAGATTTTGTAACTCTGTGGGAGAGAGGACTGTTTCTGTTTCTTTCTTTTGAGGTGAGGTTTTCCTTCTAGTCACTTTGCTCAGTGCAGAGTGGCCAAAAACACGTTGTATTGGGAAAAGGAGAAAAAGAGAGAGAGAGAAGGAAAGAAAAGAGAAAAAGAATAAAGAGGAAAGGAAGAAAAAGAAGAATAAAGAGAAGAAAAAGGGAAAGAAAAAGGTGAAAAAAAGGTGGGGGAAGCAATCAGAAATCAAAAAGAAAAAAAAAGGACACACAGGGGATTATCGTCTGATTCTCTATACATTAAGGCCCTTGACTTCCTCTGGAACTTGTCCCTCTAGCTGGTCTTCTGGGCAAGGGGCCTGTTGTGCTGATTTTCATGTGTTAGTACTTGGGGGATCTGCTCTGACCCCGCCTGTCGGAGGGCTCAGTGGGGTTGTTTACTCCGTGAGGCCCCTGGAGGAACAACCCCAGTGGCTGCGGCAGCTCTGGCAACCTGGATTCAGCCCCCACAAATAACTACGATGCTCTCTATCTGTAGGGGGTGTGGAGATTCCAGGGCGGGGTGCTGATCTGCTCAGTTTGGGGCAGGAGCATCCTTGCTGTCCTGGGCACTCCCGGCTTCTTCCTGTCCTGGAGGAGGCCGGATCTTGGGCTGTGTGCCAGCACCCTCTGCTCCCAGTCTGTGGTGTTGGATTTGCACTCTTGGCCATGCAGGCGCCTCTCTGCAGAGCCGCCGCCTGAGCCCCTCAAAGCTGCTAAAGGCCGCGCAGCCCCCTCCAAAGAGCCGCGCCTGAGCCCCTCAAAGTTGCTCCCGCAGCTGTGCAGCCCCCTCCGCACTGAGCCTCTTCCTCTGCCAGAGCCCCTGCCGCTGACCTGCTCCCGGGGCCGTGCAGACCCCTCCATGCAGAGCCGCCCCCCGAGCCCCTCCAAGCTGCTCCCAGGTCAATGCCTGCACGCTGCAGCTCGTAGTGAGCTCAGCGCACTCTCATGTGTGAGCAGGTGTCTGTTAGTGTCACAGGGAGCCCGAGGACATCTCCGCCTTCCTGGGGTCCTGCTCTACCTGCAGGCGCCATTCTGCCCAGGACATTTGTTACAGCTCCTGCTACTCTGGTACAGAGCTCTCCTGTCCTGGGGGCACTTGCCCTGGACTTAGCCCAGCTCCTCGTGGGGCTCCTCCCCCTTGGATGCTTTTTGTATCTTTATTTCTTTTTCCCCATCTTCCTACCTTGATTGAAGTCCGAACTTTTCACAATGTAGCATTCCAGCTGGTCTCTCTTTAAATCTCAGGCCTAATTCGAAGATTTTCAGGATGATTTGAAGGTTATCTAGGTAATTTGGTGGGGACAGGTGATTTGGGGACCCTACTCTTCCACCATCTTGCCCCACCTCCTGTATGTTGCCCTTTAGCTTTGGTTGTTTCCTTCATTTTGCAGAAGGTTTTCAATTTGTTGAAGTCCCAATAGTACTTTGCTTTTGTTTCCCTCACATTAGAGGCATATCTAGAAAGAACATCCAATGGCCAATGTCAATGACGTTCCTGCCTATCTTTCCTTCTTTTTATGGTTTCAGGTCTCACTTTTAGGTCTTTCATCCATTTTGAATTTATTTTTTATAAATGTGGTGTAAGAAAATGGTCGTGGTCCAAAAATGTACAGGGTGTGATATCAACCTTCTTGTATGTGTTGTACCTGTTGAGGGCTGATTTGTGGGACGTGATATGATCTGTTCTGGAGAATGTCCCATGTGCACTTGAAAGGAATCTGTATTCTGCTCTAGGATGATATGTTCTGACTATTTGTGTTGAGTCCCTGTGGTCCAGTGTGTCAAGGCTATTGTTCCCCTGTTGTTTTTCTGCATAGACGTTCGGTCCTTTGCCATAAGTGGGTGTTAAAATGCCCTGTCATTGTATTATTATCAGTGAGTTCCTGTACGTTTGTTGTTAATTGGTTTCTATATTTAGGTACCCCATGTTGGCAGCATAAATATTTAGTTGTTTGATCTTGATAGAGAGTCTTTTTAATTATGAAATAATGCCCTTCTTCATCTCTTCTTACAGTATTTGTTCTTTTTTGATATTTAATTACTTTATTTATTCATTCATGAGAGATGCACTGAGAAGCAGAGACAGACACATAGGCAGAGGGAGATGCAGGCTCCCCAAAGGGACTCGATCCTGGGATCCCATGATCACACCCTGAGCCGAAGGCAGATGCTCAGCCACTGAGCTACCAGGTGTCCCCCAGGGTTTGGTGTCAAATCTAGTTTGTCTGATATAAGTATGGGACCTCCAGCTTTCCTTTGATATCCATTAGCGTGATAGATGATTTTCCATCCCCCGACTTTCAATCTGTTGGTGTCTATAGGTCTAAGGTGAGCATCTTGTAGGCAGCATACAGATGGATCTTGTTTTTTTATTAACGATTTTATTTATGAGAGAGAGAGAGAGATAGGCAGAATATTAGGCAGAGAGAGAAGCAGGCTCCCCACCAGAAGCCCAATATGGGACTCGATCCCAGACTCCAGTATCACTCCCTGAGTCAAAGGCAGACGCTCAACCCCTGAGTCACCCAGGCTTCCGGGATCCTGTTTTGTAAGCCACTCTGATAGCGTATATCTTTTGATTGGAGGATTTAGTCCATCAGCATTCAGAGTGATTATTGAAAGATATGAACTTAGTGCCTCTGTGTTACCGGTAGAGTTTGTGTTTCTGGTGATGTTCTCTGGGACTTTCTAGTCTTTGTTGCTTTGGGTCTCTTTTTTCCTCTACTAGAAGAGACCCCCTTAAAATTCTTTACTGGACTGGTTTAGTGGTCATGAACTCCCTTATATTTTGCCTGTCTGGGAAACTCTTTTTCTCTCCTTCTATCCTGAAGGACACCCTTGCTGAAGAAAGAACTCATACAAATTGGACTCCAATAACAAGAAATTAAAAGCATAAAATAAATTTTTGCTATTATGATTGAGGAAAATGGCATTTAGGTGGAAAACCAGAAGCTGAAAGAGAGGAGGACAGATTTCACCATGCGTAGCCTTCACAGGGACCTGGTGTCCTTTCCTAGGAAGGGCCCCCCCTCCGTAGGATGCTTCCTGTCCCTCTGCGCTCCTTGTTGGAACCCACCAGGCACATCTCCGTGCCTCTAGCACCTCTGCAGTTGTGGTTCATAGCGCCTTCCATGTATCCTATTGGGGAACAATGTGTCGTGTATGTAGCCATCAGGCTGCTGTTTAACAACATTGGGGTCTGACTTTTGTTGGCTTTGCGGTGTGTGTGTGTCTATCACATGCAGCTATCACATGCAGCTATCTGATCCTCTGGCTGGGTCACCCAACCGCTAATATGGTTGTCACAATATCATTTCTGTTGGTGGTGCTGGGCGGCTAGCTGTGCTCTCCTGGCCGACCTGGGGAACGCTCTTGCAGTGACATTCTGCTGGAGGGTCAGCTGAGCCGGAAGGTCAGGCTCGGACACATTCCCAAGTCCCGCACTGGCTCCCGCCGAGCACCCCCTGCTTCTCTTCTCCCCGATGCCTCTCCAGCCGGGACCAGATCTCGGGGCCACCCTGGGGGGAGTTCCTGAGGAGCCGCCTACCCATGGCGGGGAGCCCTGGGGCTGCCTGTGTGTGGAGGTCGGGGTAGGGACGGGGCTGGGTTTCCTCAGTCACCTGTGCTGCCTGGCCTTCAGGCCGAGCCCCATGCTCACCCAGCCCCTACTCACTAGGGCGAGGAGGGTGCCCTCCACATGCTGGTGTGAGTGATCCAGCACCACATGGTGTGCACGCTGATTCCACCAGGTGAGGGTGGCCCAGGTGTGGGAGCTGCCAGTTTGGGACCCAGGAAATT